>OW679197.1:59979555-60253922 GCA_940337035.1 Agriotes lineatus | reverse complement strand
ACATTACTAACTCACATATTTGATAAAATAAATGTTATAGAAATTCCAGGAGGATAAAGAAATTCAAAGAATTTCAAGTATTTCAAGTGCCAGTTTTGACATTCCAGGAGATTTCCAGGAATTCCAGGTTGGTACACACCCAGGCATCGGCATGGTACAAATGCCCGCGGTAGATCACGGTGGAATAGCAAAAAGACTGTTACGTGCTAAAAGCCTTTTGTACTATTGTTAGTAGTTTACGGTATATATAATAGTCGTGAATAAATGATCAAGTGGGAAAAACGCGGTGAAAGCTTATAAAAATTAGTATCAGAGTTGCAAGGGTTGATAAAAACGAAAAGAGGTTAGAAAGAATATAACAGACTTTGTTTTCAAAAACGAGTGACATAATTTAATTGAGCAAAAGGTTTTCGTGGAAAAAATTTGGTAAACTCGTAATTTCTCGTGATTCGGTAACAGTATGTAGATACTGGCCGACCGTGCTTGAAGCAGATTCTGAGAATGAGTGAGAGAGAGATTCAAGTCATATTCACGATTTAGGAACCACGGAAAGCGTTTGCATAGTTTGTTGCCTGTTAAGTACAGGGTATGTATATTTGTTTTTGCGTCTATCTGATTCTATTTCCGTAATTCGACATTATAGCAACAACTATTAAAATAGTATTAAACAAGTATTAAGCGAAAGAAATGCAGTAGTTTGAGAAGCTCTTCTTCTGAAATTCGTTACGGAGATCTTGTAATTGCTTGCGGTAGATGATAACTGGCGTTTAGTGGCTGTCAGACTGGCAGTTGGGGAGATGATTGACCTGCGGAGCAGTGGTGGCAGGTTTATTAAACTTTTCAGGGGTCGGTCGTCGATGCCACAAGTGTAACGTAACAGATAAGTAAATTAACGATAATCTGATGATATTTTGCATATAGCCAAAAATAAGAACAGTGTATACCCATTAGTAATATTGGTATAAGTTAAGTGGGGTACCCCTTTCGATTCCTTTGCTTAGATAAATAAATGTCCCTATCAATGCATATAACATAGAATGTTGACCAAAACGGAAAGTGTTAATAAATTTAGTTAAAGTATTGCTTCTTTCATTTAAACTTTAAAGGTTCAAGGATTGTATTGTGAATATATAGTGAAGTTTATAAGTTTCTTTGGATCTAGGGCAATTCACCGAAAACAGTTTACCGAAAACATTTTACCGAAAACAGTTCACCGAAAAACAATTTACCGAAGGAACAATTCACCGAAAGAACAATTCACATAAAATCCATTTTTCTAAGGTATGTTGTCGTTATTGTAGTCTCCAACAATTCTTGATATGTTTTCGACACACAAAAATTTAGAAACCTTATAAGGTCGTTAAAAACTAATCGTTCAAGTTAATGAGGGCCAATAGTAATTATCATTAACTCGTATTACTTTATATTATAAAAGTAGATTAAGTTGCAGGAATCGAACCCCCGCCTGCCCGCAAGAAGTACAGGGACTGTGCCGAAAGGATATTAAGAATTGTTGAAGAGTACAATATTGTAAATTTGAATGAATTCTTACGCGGTATAGCCCACAATTTGGGATATTGATATTGATTGAACAAACTTCATAAAAACAAAAAAACAAAAAAAAACTATAAAAACAAAAAAAAACTTTTAAACACGCCAGCATTTGCTGCAAGTCCTAAGCCTTGATAAAGTGTGAAGGGAAGTTTACACCAATATATGTTAGAAGGATATTCTTTACAAAAGTACCAAAATAATATATAACATATCTAAAATTTTAGGTATATTTATATAATATAAGGGATTTTAGGTGAACTGTTCTTTCGGTGAATTGTTCTTTCGGTAAATTGTTTTTCGGTGAACTGTTTTCGGTAAATTGTTTTCGGTGAACTGTTTTCGGTGAATTGCCCGGAACCCAGTTTCTTTACCTAAATCAGTGTGCTTGAGATTAAACTTGTTGGCGCTCGAATTTAAACATCTCATTAATAAAGAATATACGACGTCTTCATTGTAGCTAGAGACGGTCCTCAAGTACACTTATATAGCGATCAATTTTTGAAAGATAAAATATAGAACGCTGACCTAAAGATAAGTTAAAAATCCAAAGTACCAAAAGGAAACAGAAAATTTGGCCAACACTACAACTTACGAAAGCAGCTGCGAATACCAAGCCAATCATAATGATGCGGCTCAAACAAGAAAACAAACAAAAAAGGTTTCATATAACTTACCTCAAATCTGGGCCTCCTGAACGCTTCCGATTTTTCAACAAAATACACCGTTTTGTAATCCCAGATTTGACGAGGAAATAATTACTTTTAAACGCCGCTTCCAACCAGAATCCACCTTAATGGTGAGTGCAACAAGATGCCCAGAATCTAGACCATGGGAAACGACATTAAGCGCAAACAGCCTTGCACAGATGAAAAACGAAGACGAAAAGACGTCCAAAAGATTAATACGAACGTTTTCCCTCATCATGCAACCCCAAATCCGCTTGAACCGCAAAATTTCCAAACCCCCAATTCTCTTAAAAAATACAATCGACCCGTAGAAAGTCTCCAAACAGCAAATTTCACACAAATATTAATTTTAAAATTTTGCTGATAATTATAAAGTTGTCCCCATTTTGCAACCTCCAAATCCACCTGGGCCGTCAAATTCCCACCTCCGAAACTCTTATAAAAAATAAAAACGATCAGTAGAAAGTCTCCAAACAGCGCATTTCACACAAATATTAATTTTAGACTTTTTCTGATAATTATAACGGTTTCCCCCATTTTGCAACCCCTAAATCCATCTGAGCCGCATAATTTTCACATCCCCAATTCTCTTAAAAATACAATTGACCAGTAGAAAGCCTCTAAACAGCGAATTTCACACAAATATTAATTTTAAGGTTTTTCTGATAATTATAACGTGGTCCCCATTTTGCAACTTCCAAATCCACCTGGGCTGCGGAATTCCCACATCACGAATTTTCATAAAATATACAATTGATCAGTAGAAAGCCTCCGAACAGCGAATTTCACACACATATTGATTTTACGGTTTATCAGATAATTATAACTTTTTCCCCATTTTTCAACCCCAAAATCCACCTGGGCCACAAAATTCCCACATTCGGAATTCTTTTATAAAATAATGGACTAGCAGAAAGTCTCCAAACAGAGAATTTCACACAAATATTAATTTGAAGGTTTTTCTGATAATTATAAAGTTGTCCCCATTTTGCAACCCCCAAATCCACCTGGGCCGCCAAATTCCCACCTTCCAAATTCTCTTAAAAAATCAAATCGACCCAGCATCGCATTTCACACAAATATTAATTTTAGAATTTTTCTGATAATTATAACTGTTTCCCCCATTTTGCAACCCCTAAATCCTCCTGAGCCGCAAAATTCTTAAAAACCCACAGATTCATCCACATACTGCCAAAAACCAAATTCGATATTTTTTCTTTCCCCCTATTTATGCGAACATCCAATTTACTACAAATGCACCTCAGCTTTCTACCCCTGTAACTTCGCCCCTGTGCATCGCAGAACCCTCTTTTCAACTAGCCCCAAATCACTTTTGGATCTTTCAAAAAATATGCGATGTAACAGCACCTAACGCTGTGTCCAAAAAATCGTTTTAACCCCTGTATTTTCGCCCCCTCGAATCTTAATTTTCACAACCTCTCCAGAAAGTACTCCCAACAACATTCACCTGCGATACGCACAACTTGCAAAAATTCGCAAAAACTGCGTTTTTCAAGCGTCATACAAATCGCTAGAAGAGCCCCGTACTAGCGTCACATCTCCAATTCGTTAAACATTCTCACTCTTAAAAACGTAAGCAACTTAAATTAATAGTTTGATTGGTGATCATAGAAAAATTCTAAGAATTTGTTATAATAAGTAATAATAAAATTTTAGAAATAGTTAAAGAAAGCTGATGGAGATTGCTGCAGAAATAGCGATCTGTCAGGTAGACACAGGTAAATATATTTTGCAGGCTACATTTCAAGATTTAGACCATCAACATTTTATACTCATCACTTGCGTGCACGCACGTGTAGTAAATCCAAATAATATTCTACCTGACTTACGTTATCATACTCCATTTAATTTGTAAATTCCTACCAGAGAGTTGAGCTGCCTTAAAATATATAACTTTACATATTTATTTTTACCTGCTATTTCTATTTTTTTTTGTAATTATTATGCATTAATAATTCATATTCTTATTTGGGTATTTCGCCACTCTGCAAATTCAAAATATTAAATAACAAAAATATTAATAACGAACGTTTCAAGGTACAATCTGCCCTCGTTATCAACGAATAACAATTAAAACGAACAAGAACTTAGCTTTTTTTCACTGGAAGGAAAAACGACCAACCTCCAATGAATTTTTTGACATTGACGTCAATGTCAAAAAAAAATCATTGGAGGTTGGTCGTTTTTCCTTCCAGTGAAAAAAGGTTAAGTTCTTATTCGTTTTAATTGTTATTCGTTGATAACGAGGGCAGATTGTCCCTCGAAACGTTCGTTATTAATATTTTCGTTATTTAATATTTTTAATTTGTATCGTGACTACATTAATCAATACATAAGAACCGCCAATGAGTCTTTATTCAAAAAACGTTCTCAGACAGAAACGAAAACGAGGAGTCATACTCATAAACAACCAAACTCACCATAAGCTGAAATGCAATAAATATCGTAGCCAAGTCAGAATTCAGTTTGCAGTAACGAAAAGACATAATCATCGCCGGATTAAGAAAAGCTGTCGCTAAAAAGACAGCAACGATTTGCCGCCCCAAGTACACATACATTTTGTTTCTCTTGCGGGATGAAATAAAGCAAAACTTTTAATATTAACGTTTTTACTGAAAAACAAAAACATTGGAGCAGACAAAATATACAGTGTGGTCCATTAAGTGTGCAACAAATGGGAAATTTTTTTATTAGTTGTACAATCGAAATTTAAATATTGCCAAAAGTTAGTGCATGTTCGATAACCATATCAGATGCCCTTAGAATGGCTTCAAGTCAAACAATATACAGGGCAGGACAAAAAATATGAAATTCGTTCAAGAACAAAGTTGCCTTATTTCAAAAAATATAGCAAAATTTTATTGAGAAAAGTTGTTTAGAATTAAAAGTTATGCTCAAATACAAAGTCACGGCCTCCTATTCGAATTTTGATTCTTTTTTGGAAAATTTTGTATTACCCCCGTATGATACATATTTTTATTATTTTGATTTTATATGTATTTAAAGTAGCCACAACCACATCCCTTTTAAATAACTTTTAGCAACTTGAAGCGTATTTGTAAAATTTACTTGGATTTATATTTTTTTAGGTAAGCGTCCACTTCATGTTTGTTGCAACGATATTTAACAGAACTTTAGAATTTCGCAAATATTCTTTTTAACAAGGCAAATGCTTTACTAATAATAATTTACATATGAAAAACTCTTAATAAAATCAGAATAATAAAAATATGTATCATACGGGGATAATACAAAATTTTACAAAAAAAGAATCAAAATATGAATAGGAGGCCGTGACTTTGTATTTGAGCAGAACTTTTAATTCTAAACAACTTGTCTCAATAAAATTTTGCTATATTTTTTGAAATAAGGTAACTTTGTACTTGAACGAATTTCATGTTTTTTGTCCTGCCCTGTATATTGTTTGACTTGAAGCCATTCTAAGGGCATCTGATATGGTTATCAAACATGCACTAACTTTTGGCGGTATTTAAATTTCGGTTTTACAACTAATAAAAAAATGTCCCATTTGTTGCACACTTAATGGACCACACTGTATAATTATAAAAAAAGAAACTTAGGGCAATTATTCTCAAACCCAAACATAAAAAACGAAAATATATTAGGAGCACATTTAAGATACGAAATAAATAGGTAAATAAAAAAAATTATTTGAAAAGTTCCAGAAACTATTCTGCGAAAATGTTAATATCAAAAGAAATTCAAATTTGTGGTTATTCACGTAAGATGTGTTGCAGCAACTGCTATAGGATGCAGTCGGATGTTTCCAATTGGTGATAAACCCAGGCGGTGGTAGTTTCCGTCGACGGTTGTTGAATGTAAATCCACATCGGTGATATTTTAGTTCCATGGAATTTCATATACACATCACAAAACTTTTAAGATAGATAGTAAACCGAGTCGGTGGTAGTTTTACTTGAATGTAAATCCACATCGGTGGTAATGCAAGATGGTGGTAATCAGCGTTGCCAACTTTTTATTTTGCGATTTCCCTAAACAAATTTTAAAAAAATCCCTAATTCCTTCGCTACAGTAGTACCAACCCCTGCCAAATTTTCTAGTTCTCAAGAAAATAACTACCTGTAGTTTAGTTTCTAAACTGAAGAAACCCTATCTCTGTAAAAAAAAATGTAAATCACTCAGAGGAGAACGAAACTAATGGTAAATAAATCAGAATGCCGCTTTATATTTCATTTGTGAGGTTACTTAATAATATGGTACAAATCAATAAAGTTTTTGAGGTAATAACACTGGTTATTTGCATATTTATCACAAATTTTATGCGGCACGTATGTCTTTCAGCGCAATTTTGGAGCTTGTGTCCAGCATTTTTTATTGTTGAAGAAAAAACAACCGTGCAGGTAACTTAGTGATTAACTCCAGTTTTGTGTCCTCGACCTTAAATAAAAAAGAATTAAGGATATTCCATGTAAACGTCAACAGTCTACGTTATAAAGCTTCACAACTTTACGTGCTGTTGTACTCGCTTCAGTTTCCCGAAATAGTTTGTTTGACTGAAACTCATTGTACTGAGACTGAAATAGTGCACATTAAAATAAATTCGTACGAACTGGCAGCTAATTATTGTCGTAATAATAGTAAATGTGGTGGATCAGCGATTTTTATACGAGAAGATATTATCTTCAAAAGTAAAATAATTAGCGTATCCTCGATAGAACACTATTTTGAATATGCTCATACCGAAATCTTCATTGACAGTACTCGTATGAAAATAGTTTGCATCTACAGGCCTCCGGGAACTGTATCTCATATATTTAAAGACAGCTTGGAGCAACTTATTGAAACTGTGAATGTTCACACTTTAATATAAATTTAGAGCTTAAAAGTAAGGAATGTACTGAAGTCGTAAATTTACTTACATCCTATGGTTTCATTCAATGTATTCATGACTATACCTACGTACAGGGTAACAGTAAAAGCATTATTGACAATATTTTTACTAATGTTCACAGCATTACACAGAAAAATGTTATTCCTTGTAGTTTTACGAATCATTTTTCGCAATATGTCTCGGTTCGTTTCTATTTTGCTGAAAAAAGCTTAGATTCCATTCATTATATACGAAATTATAAGAATGAAATCAATGTAGCAACTTTTAAATATCTGCTTGCTAATGAACAGTGGGCCTAGATGTATTCTGCTAGGGATGCTGATGCCAAATTTACCAAATTTATTGAAATAGTCAAACATTTGGTGGACAAGGCTTTTCCACTCCAAAGAGCTGTTTCGCAAAAATATAACTTTAGATCCAGAAAGCTTTGGATCACAACAGATTTAATTCAAGAGGGCGAGTTTCTTCGTCACCTTTATAAAGAATGCAAACTCAACAGTAATGTTCAGCTATTAACGTTGTACAAGTTGATGCTTAAAAAACACAAATACACAATTGATAAAGCTAAAAACTCCTTTAATAATAAGATTTTTGCAAATTCTGGCAATAAATCTGGGACTGTATGGAATGTTATTAAAGGTGAAGTTGCACTGAATAAACATAATAATTACCCTGAAAATTTATGATAAACCGAGTACACCTTTAGCAAATTTTAATGATCCAGCTAATGCTTTTAAAGACATTTTTGTCAACTCAAGTATGATTGTAACTCCACCAAAATATGCTAATATTAACAAAATGCATACTTATCCCTCACTTAGACTGGATCCAGTTTCTATACCAGAAATCTATAAAATTGTTAAAATTGTTAGTCGTAAAAGATCAGCGGGTAATGACGGAATTCCGTGCTTTGTGCTGGGTATTGCTGCTGATTTTGTCGTTCACTTGCTTACGGAGCTCATTAACGAATCGTTTAATGAAGGTGTTTTTCCTTCCTACCTCAAAACTGCCCTCGTAAAACCTATATAAAGAAAACGATAACACGAAAATTGAAAACTATGGAGCAATCTCGCTTTTATCTGCCTTCTCAAAAGTTTATGAAAAAGCATTCCATACCAGACTGCTTAAGCATGTTAAAGATAATAAAGTCTTATCTGAGCGCCAATACGGTTTCCGTCCTCACCTATCAACAGAACTGGCATTGTTATCGACGAATAATTATATTGCAGTGGTTAATGGTCTCTTAGATGATGATAATTTAATTTTTAAATAAAAATAGCTAGAGCTACCAAATCAAATATTTTGTTTGGGTTCGTCAAAGAAACTAATGAATTAATTAAGTCTCTCGGGGATAATTAAAAATGAGCTGTATAGTGACTTTGTTTAAATAAATTATCGTAAACCCCTACTTGCGATTTAATCTACCTGCAATTTAAGTTTTATTGGCTAAACTCGCAGCAGACATGAGCTCTTCTCAGGTTATGGGTTCACAGTTAGTTTTTAAAATTTATTTGTACGCCACTGGAGCGTAGGTCAAATGCAAACTAAAAATGCTTCAGTCGAGTTAATCTGTCACAAATTTACGTTTATGAGAATTTATCAATTGCTGGTCGTTCTGTGATTTTTGATAATGATTACAACAAATCAATGAGCAGATCTAACAGGTAATTTTATATTCCCCCGCTTAAATGAAGCGTCAGTAGATCGTCTTTTGTTTTCTAGAACCGCAACTTCGTTGTTTCTCAATTCGAGGCTGAATCCTAACCTCACTTCTAGATTTTCCAATTATCAGATCTAAGCTTAATTGAGGTTTGATATGCCTGGAATCGGCCACGCAGCGATGCTCTTCAACTCCCCGGTAAGTTTCACGGTGGTAGTAATTAAACTAGCTTCTCAACTAACCTCATAGATCTCGTAGATCCCTTCGATGAACGGCAGAGGCAAAAAACGCCCACACCTTCTCTGGTGGTGCCTGGATAGACATGCTGCTCTTGGATCCCCTCACGATGCCTGTAGAAGCTGGAACTCTGGTCCGATGGTCGCTCGGAAGCCGCTCGTTAAATTCGGAAGGTGGCCGCAGAAGAAAATAAATTTTACGAAGCGGATGTTTCCACCTTCATTTCCACTTATGCACTGGTATTTTTTAAACACACAAGTTTTGTTGAGAAATATTATGATTTGCTATATAAAAATGCAATTTATCTGGAGCAATAAAACTTGTGTGTCAGATAATTAATTTCTTCATTTTTTTTTCTCCCCAAGTTGTTATAAAAAACAAATGCACATCAAAATTGAAATAGGATATTAAACTTAGTCAAATAGGTTCCTTTTACAAATAATAATCTTAAAACTAATACATATTACAGTGATTACCAATTCATAAAATTGTCCTTTTAATTCTGCAATTAATGCCTAACGAGAATCAATCGCGCTTCACTGTTTAAAAGGCCTTTCATTCACTAGTTGCACTGATTAATGTTTACTTTCGCGCACTTCCTTATTAAATAACTTTGGTGTTCAATTAAATGTCCATTTCATTTTTGCACTTTCAAGTCAATTCACTATTTGGATTCCAATTAATCTTGAATATTGATGATCCATTTTCTTCTATAATTCATAATTTGTGCTCGTTGCACTCTGCTTTATTACCATATTATAATACGCTCAATGAGAATTTTTTTATCAATGACATGAATTGCAAATACACTCGACAAGCATGTAATAATTATTTTCATAATCGATTCATTCATAATTGGATTGGCTTTTTCGTTTCACCATCCCCTCTATTATTTTAAATTAATTAAATATTGCGTGAATCCATTCTCTATGGTTTGAGCTCTGCCTTTTTCCTTATGTTATGAAATTAATTTACTTTATTACTGGCATTGCTGCTTTGCAAATATGATTACTACTTCAAGTCTGATTTATTTTACTTATTGCAGTTAGATACCATCTCCCATTCTGAGCTTTTATGAATTATTCATTACTTTGCAGTGCCCACAGAGTAGGATTCAGGGCTTAAAGCCATCGCAATATAACTCAAAATCTAGATGAAAATAAAAAACTTGTTGGCATTTATTTCGATCTTAGACGTGCATTTGACAGGGTGTCCCACACCATTTTATGGGAAAACCTACATACGCATGGTATCACTGGCTTGACACTTACATGGATAGCTACGTATTTATTAGAGCGCACTCAAAAAGTTGTATTAAAGAACGACAGAAATGAAGAGCACCATTCAAATCTACTTGAAGTTAAAGCAGGATACCCCAAGGCAGTGTTCTTGGGCCCCTGCTCTTCATTATATTTTTAAATGATTTAGTTGAATCTCTAGATACGGGATTAGTTACCATGTTTACCGATGATACTTCAATCATCCTGTCGGCTGATAGCATACAGGAATTGACTACTTCAGCTACTACGTGTGTTACCAAAATGCAGGACTACTGCGACCGAACTGGCCTTATTCTAAATTTTGAGAAAACTGAAGTGATTTCTTTCTCAACTAGAGAATTGACATATAGCCACATAATAAAACTGAATGGCAGAAGCTTAAAAAATAACAAAACTATACGCTTCTTGGGCGCAGTGTTTTGTTTTTTGGAAACTTAGAAACTGTGTAGATAGGGCAGTATTTTTATCCTATTATAATGCGTATGTTTTTACTTCCTTTTACTATAAAGGAAGTATTGGATTCACCCCAAAAATTTGAAATTGAGTTTTCAACAGATCTTCACGTTTTAGAGTCCCCTGATCCTAAAAAACATATTTTTTTTCATTGGTCTCTCTGTCTGTCTGTCTGTCTGTGTGTCTGTGAACAAAATATCTCAAAAATGAAAAGAGGTATGGCGTTGAAACTTCATATATAAGTTTTGTGTAATATGTAGATGAGACAGCAAGCTTTTGAAGAAAATCGCATAACCGGAAGTAGGTGTTTACTCTTGTGATTTTTTAGTTTTTTTCGATTTTTTCAAAAACGGCTCTAACGATGTTTTTCAAACTTTACATTTTTATTACATTTTTAATGTGTATTGATGTGAGCTAGGTCATTTTCCAGTTGAATACTTCTAAAGTGGGCTTCTCTTGTTTTTTTTTCTATTTTCCTACTTTAAATAGAACACCCGGTATATTATTACATTTTTGAATTCAACTTAAAATTTTAGAGAAAATTTGTCTCTTCAACTAACGCTCTATTTTGTACCGTTTTTATGGAATTTGTAATTTTTGACAAATGCTTAGAAATCAAAAATGAAATTTTTGACTAATTATAAGATCACTGTAAAAGGAAGTTGTGCGAGTGTATCACACCAGATTTTTTAATATAATTTCGTACGGTATCGTCTGCTAGGGAAATTCCAGAAATATAAAGGATGTCTAAAAATTCAGAAACGTATTATCAGGATTATCTGGAATCTGAAGCAGCGAGAGTCATGTCGACAGGCGTTCTGTGCCTTACAAATATTGACTGTTACTTCTCTATTCATCTACAAATCCGTAATGTATGTTAAAAACAACTTGTCAAATTTTACAAAAATTAGTGATAACAGTAATTATAACTTGCGGTATGGTAATGTACTGATTCTGCCTAAGCATGCTCTTGCTCTCAGTGCAAATAGTTCATATGTATTGCCAATTAAGTTATACAATCATCTTCCTGAAAAAATTAAAAGCATTGAATCATTCATCTCTTTAAAAAGAGACTAAAAAGTTTGTTGTTAGGCATTACTTTTTATTCGGTTGAAGAATTTCTTCAGATAGTTTAACTTAGTTTAACATCTTTGTTACCTGCCACTTCTTTTGTGGTATTTCTTTTGTTTAACCTGTTGACGTTTCCGATACATGTAGTTGTCTAATGGAAATAAAATAATATTCTTATTATTATTATAAGGTTTTATTAATGAAAATTTACATGTGCAACAATTGAGTATGCACTTTTAAGGATTTCAAACAGTGCTGACTGCGTGGATTTATAGTTCATATTAGTGATGGGCTTATTCGAATGAAAAATAACCGGTTACCCGGTTATTGAAATAACCTCTGTAACTCGGTTTTCGTTCCAAGTATTCGAATGAAAAATAACCTCATCTTGATACGTACTACGTGCCGTATCTCAGCGACCTGCAAGTGATCGAAATTCTGTAAATAATACGTCATTCAGAACCATACGCAAGGCAGATTGTACTGATTGACCCAAGTGAGGCTCGCGGCTGCTTGTTGATGTTATTAACACATTTGAGACTCCCAGTCGACCGGTTAAATGTATGGGGCCGTTCCTATTAAAGATAACGCTCTGCTGAGTATGAGATTTGCCGAAGCTGTGTTGGTATTAATTTATAACGGCCTAAATTTTTGCTTCGAAGCGCTGTTATTATGCCTAATAAGGGATAAACAGAAAGCGAAATAAGATTTTCCAATATCGTAACAGATTTATATTTAATTTTTAATAACGGAGCAATCGATGCCCATCCGTCGTCATATGCTATGAACGTGGGGTGGGACAAGAAGTGGATTTCGATGTTAAAATTTTAAGTGTGCGTCTTTAGAACCGCGGAAGGCTGAACGTAGATAAATTATGGATTCTAAAATATACCGGTATGATGTGCAAGCGAAAAGGGAAGGATGGCTACTAGAGAATTTTAGGAACTAAAAATAGATTCAATAGATACTTTGTATTCGCATATTTATAATTTCTTTATGATTAGTATTGATAATAGCTATTCTCAATGGTTTAAACTCCATAAAAATAAAATAAAAATCATTTATACAATTATTATAATTAACGATTAACTGAGTTCCTCTGCTATGTGCAAGTTACGGTGCCGATGCAGATGACGGTGAACCGCCAACCGGCAAACCGCAAACCGGCGAAATCGAAACGAATCGAGAGCCAAAATTTATTCGAATGATTATTCAAATAATCATTCGGTTATTAATATCATTCGAATGCAAATAATGCGGTTATGAAAATTGTCCGGTTATGCCCATCACTAGTTCATATAAATTCTACACATATAGCCCTTTTTGAATTTTGATATGTACGCTACTGCAAGCTCCCTTTTGGTTCAGGTGTGGATGATGGGTACCCAAATATAAATTACTATGCTGGATGAGTAAATACAACCCTTGTCGAACTTAGAAATTTGATGTAAATATTAATTTTCTTAAAGCACCATAAAAATATTGCAAACCTCCTGCAAAGCAAAGAACATAAATTTTACTTATAGATTTTTTCAAGGTATCCAGAAAAATATCTAGAGTTATTTCGACAAGGTAAGTAAAATAGATAAATAGATACGAGGCGACGTGTTTTACATATTTTACCTAATTTTATCAAAGATAGTCATGAACGACGGTGTCACGCCCCGTATCATTCGATGGACATACGTAAGACCATCTAGCTTCCAAGAAAATGTATATATGCAACTTGTACATTAAAATACTCGCACGGTATAACATTATTAATGACTGGGATATCGACTGGCACCCATGGCGGTTGGCTTCTAGCCATCTGCGATTCTGAAGTGGCGCCTCGCACACCGCACCACCAGATTACTCGGAGACACTGGTGGAGGATATTAGTTATTCATTTAATACCTCACGTTTAACATGATACGCATTCAGCTCACTGGTTCGTTCTGTTTTACTTCAGAATTTCCACTTGACAAACCCCTGCTTATTCATGGTCTCTGCTTTTGAAATGCGATCTGATTATACTTCGGCCCACATCTTCTGAAGGCGCGTCTAGTTAGCGGGCTCTGAGACAATAATTCTCTCCGAATGAACTTCGATTGTCGGCGGCTGATTTGGGTTTTAAAGTATTAAAGCGCCGCAGATCCTCCGAAAATAGAATCGGGTCGCTTATGCGTTTCTTGAGGATTCTAAGCTGTTTATTTTGAAAATAAGATGATCGCCATGAACAGCTTATGTTCTCGGTAAGTCGGTAAACAGTTATTTCAGCTGCCTCTACACTAAGTTTTACTGACATTGAGTGATATTCGATATAGCCATTTAGAGCAATACAACCCAATAAATAAAGAACTACCGAAAAAATCCAATATTTTATTTCAAGTACATCATGCACACAAGTTAGCAAAAATAGAAGATTTAAAAAACGTGGACTGTCAATATTTGTCAGTGTCAGATTATACATAACCTCAAAATAGCTTTAGTTAGGTTTATAATGTGAAACTACACTCACCGGCACGAAAAAGGGAGCACTTGCATTTTTTGATTAGATTTAAAATTGTATCCCTTTGTGATGTTTTATTATTACATTTATTATTATACATTTATTATACATTTAACATTATAACATGTATAATAAATGTATAATATTAAATGTAATAATAAAACATCACAAAGGGATACAATTTTAAATCTAATCAAAAAATGCAAGTGCTCCGTTTTTCGTGCCGGTGAGTGTATTAAATCAGCTAACCAGAGGTTAAATAAAATATCAGCGAATTATATATTCTCCCATGAATTACAAGTTGTTAAGTAGCTATGTGACCCATTAAACTTATTATTCTGTGATCCTCGCATTCCCTTTAGTTTTTTCTTCCTTGGACTAGAACTTTAGCCAATAGCCTGGGATGTTTCCCGTGTCATCTTCTTCTGGTGGTACCACTTCTATCGAAGATTGGATATCATCGTGTCAAATTTAACTTTATTAGCTGATCTTCTAGGAAATTTATTGGAACTACAACCAAACCACTCACCTAGGTTTTTGTAGTCCAACGCTTCACTTCGTTTTGTAGTTTTCTTGCTTTGATAGTTTTCATTGCTGCTCAATATTTGTCAAATCTTCGAAATACTTAAACATTTGTCATCTTGTCCAACCACGATATTGTTATTATTCACCTGCAGCACAACATCTCAAAAGCTTGAATATGTTTATGTAATTTTGTTTTAATATCATAAGTGTCGATGATTTCACATATTTATGGCACGATACTCTTTCAATTAGTGTGTTTTTCATTATCAGATTTGTTCCGATATTTTGGGACTCGATTATTGGCTACCATTTAGTTTTTTCAAACAAATTTTCTATTGCAATAGAAATTCACCCGTTCTTGAAAATTAAACGCCACCATTGTGTTTGCCCTGCACAAAAAGAGGAAGAGGTTAATATTTACGTTTTTCTACGCATCGCGTTAGAGTGGGGGATAGATCAGTAGTCGTCCAGATCGAGCACAGAGGTTTCGTGGGGTGTGTACGAGAAAGCCTTACAGCGCGAATTTGGAAAATTATGATTGTCGGCTTTCTAACACGCAGATTGTGCATTTGAAATTCAGAATCCCGTTTAGTTTTTGAGTTTTGCAAAGTTTCACATCTATCGATCGTCGGATACATTCAAAGGAACGCCCTGTATCGTCCCGTTATCTAGCTTGACGCAACGTCTGCAAGAAACGCAAGTAACGCTCGTCGCCGACTTAGTTCTCTCAAAATCTTCCGTTCGTCACGTGTGGAACCACGCTAATTGCTCGTAGAAAACCTGTTAATTTTGCTTCCGTCTTAGGAGTCGGCAAATCTCGCTCAACTTTGGAGCCAGCGATTCAATACGTTTGGTCAAGGTTTTGGACAACGCTCGAGGTCTGTGACTTCTCTTGATCGCTGGAAGATTTACGTTTGTTACCTAATATTGCATGTACTAGTATAAGATTGTGTATATGTGTTTTAGTATATTGTGAAATGGGCTATGTGGCATATCCCAGTTAGCAGTGCAGTAACATCTTCAGCGCTCTGCACTAGTACATAATAGTGTGTTCCTCTGTGCAATTCCTTCGCAGGCAAGCACATTTGATAGTTTTGCTGATTACGAGCAGTTAGGAATTCTTTAGGCAATGCTTTGAAATCCTTTGTTACTGTGCAGCTGCTTAAATGTAATGAATGTTATATTAATAAAGTCTGTATAATTTAATTTTGCAAAACGTATTGCAGTTCAGTGTATTTTAAGATCCAGTAAGCGTTCTCAAAACTCTCGCAAAGTAAGTCATAGCTGGAGCTTGAACATCGCCCACATTTCCAATTGGCGAGGGGGGTTTCCAGGTGCAACTTCCAAGTTGATTACTGGCATCCAATTTATTATAGTGGCGCCCTAAAATTCATGTTGAATTTATCCCCTTATCTTGCGAGCCAATCCACGCCAATTCCACTGAGCTGCTGCGCAACCTTTAAGCGTGTTACATATCGTAAAGGAGGATTTACTGGTAACCATATCTTCTAGTATTTGTTGGCAAATGGATTCACAATATATGTAGAATAAGAACGACGACAGTATAGAGCTTAAAAAACAATTGAATGAATGGTTTATTGCAGTAGAGCCGTAGAACTCACTAGCTATAAAGAGCAGGCTTTACAAATGAGTTCAACTGACATAGCTGACTTCCAAAAATGCTACCTAACTCTTATGAAGATGATTCCTAAATTTCAATAACATCTTTGAGAAGCGAATAAGGCAACATTTTAAATGTAGTGATACGGGAGTTGCCAATTTTCACGAAAGACAACTTAGTAGATGAATTTAAAAATGAAAAGTATCCGGTAGCCAAAGTCACTCAATTAATTGTTGGATAAAAATGAGAAACAACTTTCACTTTGTCTAGCTGATCTACCCAATTGCAACAAGGTTAAGGAAATATTTAATGAAACTGTGCTACTGTATTGTAGATGTAAAAGCAACATGCAAACTGCGAACCAGAGGTTCAAGCCTACTGCAAACTTGTGTGGAAAATGCTCAGGAATTCATCACTATACTGAATACCAAAAGGGACCCTAAGAAAAACCAAAATGCGAGAACTGTACTAAAAAACATTCAACAAATGATGTAGACTGCCCTTGCAACGCAACAATAAAGGCTCAATAATCTCCTAGAGTTAAGAATCCATCTAATAATAAATTGAGCATTCTCATCAACCCTCACAATTATATCGTAACTCAATCAAACATAGTATTCGGCATCAGTGGAAAACATCTCGAAATGCTAGTTATAATGTCAGATAAACCAGCTTTTTCGTCGAGTTAAATGAGAGCTTGGCTTGAATTTATACAATGTATCCAAGATTTACATCCAAAATCCTAGAAAAATCTAGAGTAATAGGTTTATTTTGTTACGAGAAGGTTCCAGGACACGTCATTATTACCATTGTGTTGCTTAATGCATGCACTTCTAGTAACCCCTTTTAATGGATACCTTAGAATGGGTTATTTCTCTCAAACATGGATGTAGGTGATCGTATTTTTGTTATAAACAGCCGCAAAGAGTCTAAAGTCCCAAGCAGTTACCAGCCAGTTGGTTTACTTTGTACCCTATTAAAAATTATTCACCTTGAAACGGGAAGTTGACCTGGATTGACTGAGTGCGCTTGAACATATATTTCTATTTGTCCGTAAGACTTAAAAACTCGTTTTAACGACGTGAGTGAAAATTTAAATGCGCGTCAATTAGTTGTGCAGAATTCTCTCTAAAATTCGGCAGCGCTGTTTAGGCAGGATGCGAATACGCTTTCTTACACTCGGTGAGAAAAGCTACCGAGTGGAAGCTGGACACGCCAGTCAAAAGCAAAATTCATACGAGTCCGCAGGAGTTCCAAGCGAGGAGAAGCGGTAAAAACGCATCCGGTAAGACCCACAAAGCGAGTTAGGCCATTTGATGTCCATAAAGATAAAGTAAATCGCCGCGTCACCGAGTGGCGCGGCATTGGAGGTGTTACCGTGGGGAGCTGTGAGACCCTAAGTTCAGATACTACGCCATCGGTATTTGGCAATCGTCACTCAAGGTGGATGAATCAGATCCGGCCATTACCGACGGGTGTATTAATTGAACAAAGGCGTTGTTGAGCAACTGAGTAATTTAATATTATCATTTAGGGCCGGTTGCAGAAAGCAATGTTAAGTCTGGTGTTAGCTAACGTCGCGTCAAAGTGAACAAAATCGCATCAAATTTTGTTTACTAATGTACTAGTTGCCATAAACATTTGAGATTTGATTTGTTTTTGTTCACTTTGACGTTGCGTTAGATAACACCAGACTTAACGTTGCTTTCTGCAACCGGCCCTTAGTGTATCAGCGCGGTGACGTATGCGCGTAGACTATTCGATTGAAAAGGGTGTAGAAACAGCTATTGGTTGAGTGAATTAATCCGTGTTAATGCAAATATGGAGTATAAACAGCGCTTCGCGCGTCAATTTCAATAAAGGTACTATAAATGCGTAGTAGAAACAGCTTTTTGCGCGTAGATTGACTATGGTTAAGATAAATGCGAAATAGAAATAGTTATTCACTTTGTGGGTTAGTAGTTAGGCTTGTTATTAGTTGCCTTTGGTTTTTACAGAAAAATAGTTATTTGCAGTTAATTTTGGTGTAATTAAATTGGAGTTTTTCTTGATCACACTTTTAGTTTAGCAACAATACAGGACAACTTCTGGCTCAATTCAACAGAGACATTCCTTAACCACAACTGGAGAAAATAAAACTAGAGAGATCTCACTGTCTTTCAGGTAGCTGGAAATAAATAAGGGCAAAAATATAAAAGTCAAGGGGCCACAACAGCCCCGGTGCAATGGACGACTCAACTTAGGAAATCATTCCCTTAATCCTTTCTCTCAATTTAGCTTTCAAACTAAGCGATCGACCAATCTTCAACTACTGCGTCTTGTCGAAATCATTAAAGGGGGTTATGAAAACAAACAAATTAGACTTTGGCTCCTTTGGACATCCCTCACGCTTTTGATAAGGTTTGTGTTAGTGATCTCTTGTACAAATTAACACAAATTTTGCCCTAATATATTTAGGTTGGAAATGTAATAGTAAATAAGAATTAAGACAGGAGGTATCCGCAAACAAGATTAAAAGCGTGAACTAAAAAAATAATTAAAATGTGTCTAAGTGAACAACTAACAAATTGTGACATTTTACAAAATTTGTGACATTTTACAAAAGTAAATGCAATCTAGTATTAAGTGGATGTAAAAATAAATGAAAAATGAGTTACTATACTAAGTGATATAAATTCGTTAGAAAATAACAAGTCAAAAAATAATAGCTCGACGAGTAAAAACGATTATTGCTGGGGCCACTTTTCATATATAAACCGAATAATAAACGAATAATTAAGTTGAATGGTGTTTTATTTATAATTGTTATATCAAGAGATATAAATTAACGCACGAACCATACGTAATTAAGTGGTTGGTGATTGAATGCAGCCGGGGGCTATTGGTGGAGTTCGTCTGCGAAGCCATTTGAGAGACGGCAGGTATTCCCCAGTGTGGGCTTTACTGTGGTACTTTCCATCTGTATAGCCCAGCGGTACAGTTGGAAGTAACGTCGCCATAATCAAGACGATATCTGTGACATTGGTATAGTGAACAAAAACAGGTACCCAAAATCAGCATTCCTTTATCACATGCAAATAAATAAACACATAAAGATACAACCTAAATAAAACAGATTGTAATTAGTTGCTTTATTCAATAGTAAATATAGTTGAGGTTATTTCAAGGTGTAACCAACGTTTCACTTGCGATAATGCGAGAATATAATTTAACCAATTTAGCATTGGATCTAATGGCAATTTAATCAAATTATTATTTTATTCAAGTGTCAAAACCCAACCCTGATTGAGTGTTCATGTTCTACCGAGCTAGTCAATTGCTATAAAGATGTAAAAATTAACTTAAATGGCAGAATAATTTGATATTCAATAAAATATAAACTAAGATTTCTAGGTATAAAGAATTTTTGAGTAGCTACAAAAGTATTTAATTGAATATTAAAAATAAGAAGAAACGCCCCTATTATTATAACATTGAAGGCCTTCGGCATTTATTTTAGAGCATATTTGGCCAATTATAATTTTGACACTATCAATTTCCCCTCTTGTCTCTCGTTATCTCTTACAACCACACGGTTCAGTTGCGCGAGTTAGACTACTTCGATAATTGACTGGAAGAGATAACCATTTGCCGAACGAACGGTAGTGAAAAGTTCAGAAAAATTGATTCCGAGCGAAAGCGCAACCTTTCAAACTTATGCTGAATGGTACTCTCTAAATCTGTAAAAAAAAACTGTACGCAATGAAAGCCACATTGATTAAAAACGGCCGTATTACACAATACACAGTATGCAAGCCAGTATCTTATATAAATACACACAGACAGACGTTCAGGACTGGTATCAGACACACATGCTTGTCTTTAATACTTTTATTTCAAAATGCAGGTTCTCTACACCTGACAATCTCAACAATATCGTTAACACCTACCAAGTCATGGTCGGTAATTTATCTCCCGTAAATTAGAACTAGTGTTAGGGTACGGTGCCTTAATTAACGTCGCGACGGCTCCTTTCATCATGCTGCGAAACGCAAAAGCCGTGCGCGACACATCTTCAAACTACGAAGCCGAACACTCAAAAATGTAGGGTAATTTATTAGCCGGCTAAGGCCAAAAATTAATGGCTTTTGCTGGCAAGTTCACAAGCCTTAAACATCCCGGACTTAATTTACGGAGCGCTTAGGCCACAATGAATCTGCGATTTCTGGGGCTTCTTAAACTTGAATATAAGCGGCCCCAGTCGTTAAACAGTTGTTTATACGGAGGGCTGGAAACGAAGGCGGCGCAATTCCCTATAATTCCTCCAGGATGGCCGTAAGTACTGGGCATTCACTGTTCATTAGTGCATAGAAATTGCAGAAATTATTCAAAGCAGTAGTAGCAATCGAGGGTAAAATAATAAGAATAATTGAATGAGTTTCAAGATAGCCACCCAGTACTACATAGTTCACTATGCAGTGTCGTCCATTTTTAAATAAATAGAATTAGGAAATGAATATAAACACATATGAGTATGTGCTCGAATGGCAATTTATTTTGCAAACGTTATCATTATAACATACCTTTCAGAATGTGAGTTCTATCGTGTTGAATATATTTTTGTAATCTCCCTCTAACACCCATCATAACTACTTGCAAGACAATTAAATACAGTTTAGAGTATTCATGCTTCTCTCTTCTAGTAAGCACCGTTGCTCCATTCTGATTATACTAAACACGTCTTGCTCTTGACGTAAATCTAACTGGCGTAACTGGGAGATATACTTTCATTTGTGATGAGTGCACTAAAAAATGCATACAAGTTTCCGGCGTTCCATATTGACCATCTTTAAGAGGTCGAGGGCTATTTTATACAAACGATATCACTTATCACGAGTCTTGGCAGCCTACGAGTTTGCAAAATATTTAATGTTTCTAAAAAATGAACCCTGTATAAGAAGCAAGTTTCGTAAAAGCAAAAGTCTAAGTGAGAAGCCGCGCAGCGCAGTTGGGTAGACTCTAGGCTTGCATTAAGTAAGCCCTCGGTTCGAATCCCGCTAAGGCCGGATTTTTTCCGCAGCCTTGGCGATTGGAATCGGAATCAGTGAGACCCTTCACAGTTGGGCAACAAATTAACTGTGCTCTACTCAGAACCACAGACCTAATAGATAGAGTAACCAAGTCAACACATCACCATGACACACACCTCACATAATGGCTGCTGCGCAAGCACAAAAGGCGTCCTCCAAATTTATATCACGAATCCCGGGCATGTTGAGCATTGTACCGCCAGATGCACGTGCATAAAGCACCAGCCTCTACACCGCAAGGTAAAGTGAGGTTATCGATAATACATACAAAATAAACGTATAAGTGAATCAGTAAAGATGCTTAAAGTAACAATTAAAAAGTTTTGTTTAAAGATGGTGTGGGGACAGACGCCGAGATGCTAAAATAAAGATTTAAAAAGTTAAAATTCTGCGTATGTGTGTGTCTGAAGTTTTCTAGTAATGTAGAACCATAGCAGAATGTCTTTCGCTAAGAACTTGTACCCTATGATTGCTATTATTTTTACAGCTTCTTACTATCTTTAGAAATGAACGATTTATCAGTTGTTTACTTTGAGTTTTGAATATGATTCAAATGTGCTGCGAACCTTATAAGAAAAAACGCGTTTTCTATACTACAATGAGAAATGGATGCAATAATTTGAATATGGATTTAAGGAAATGGTGTAAATGTTTATCATTATTATGTCCTAAAATAATATCACGACAAACTAAAATCAACATGTTCAAAACAATCTTCAGGCCAATATTAACTGTTGGATGCGAGCCATGGGTACTAACAAGAAGAGCAAAATACAAGCGACTGAAATGAAGTATCTGAGGAGAGTAATAGGAGTTACGAGAGAACATAGAATAAGAAACACAGTAATACGGCAAGAACTGGGAGTCAAATGTATATTAGAATTCATCGAGAAAAGACAGCTAAGCTGGTGGGGCCATTTACAAAGAATGGATAACAACAGACCAGTCAAAAAATATGGGAAACTAAAGTGCAGAGAAAAACCACGACACACATGCGATGAAGCCATGAAAGAAGCACTAGAAAAAAGAGGAATAACTTGAACGGAAGCTAGGAAATTGGCGAGAGACAGGAAAAATTGGAAGAAATTAGTGAATAGTATTTAACTTTAATACCTGACACCATTTTATGGTAAACCGGGTTTCTTGATTATATATATTGAAATGGTATTAAGCCCACAACTTGGCTCTGTTCACAGTGCAAAATAATTAACTGATTCAATAAAGCATAGAGTTGGGATATTTTATATAATTACAATTTTAAACTAAAATAAAATGTTACATGCATTGATAATGAGATGTGAAAAGCAGAATTTAGACGGAGAAAGGCAAGCAAAAAAAAACTTATTTCAGAAGCTTTGAATTGGCTTGTGAATAAATTAATATAATTAAAATGAAAGAATTGTGCACATGTAAAGCCAGACCACACAAAATTTAATTGACACAAAAGGTGTGATAGGTTCATTTTAAAAGGAGCGTAGTTGTCAAATAAAAGCAAAGGATGGTGAAAATTATGAGCAATCTGAAAGGTGGATTAAGCAAGAGAAGAATAATAGAACATTTTCAAAGGACAATTATAGAAGAAGGCAACAAGAGAGAAAGACTAGTGACGTGAAAATGGTGAACTCAGAAATACCAGTGTATTTAAAAACAAAGTACAATAGAGCAGAGCAATGACATTAATAATAAATCAAAAAACGTTTGTGTATGCAACGCTATAGAAAAATTCTAATTATAAGATAAAAGACAATAATTTAGGTTTAAGAAAACTGTAAATATTAATTATGTACTCAAATTTTATGCCATTTATGACCATTCATTATCAAAACTAATTTCCGTATCTTAGCAACCTGATGCTATTTTGTTTATAAAAGGAAGAACAATTGAATATTTACATTTGAAAGCTGAGCGAAATTGTGCCTCCAATTCAATAGATGTTTTAAATAATAAATCAATATTTACCCACATAAAAAGTATTGCATTTTATTGTGCCCATCCCAGTGCATAAGTGCAAGTGTTGGTGGCAGTATCCGCCACGAAAAATTATAAAATTTCTCAATCCCATCTGCGGCTGAGGTTCGGCAGGGAGCATATGAGAATTACGAACATTATCTACGAGCAAATTAGTCATCGGAGCTCAGAGATCGGCAGTCCAAGAGATCAACAGAGTCTACAAAAACGTCCCAACCAACGTCTGAACCTAGGGGAGGAACTCCAGCAGAGATATTCCGACAGCGTCACTTCCGAGCATCTCCGTTCCAGCTCGACCAGAATTTTAAAAGGTAGGCGTGCCTGCGATTTGAGGGTTAGAGTTTGGGAAACGCATCAAACTACGAGATTAAACCTTGCTGAGGAATCTCCGCGCATATCCCAGAGTCCAGCTACGTCATATATTCCATAATCCGCAAGCCGTCAGTAAATTTTGCGATTTGGCGGAAATTCAAGCGGCCACATGAAGTTGCCAGAAACAGTTGATTATCGGCGTCTGTCCTACGTCATCGAAATAATCAAGGCGAGGTGTTTCTACGTCATTCTAAAACAATATCGAGTTATTGGTTGCAGGCGGGAATATTTGAATTATTTACCTGACGATTCCTCACAATTTTTCACTTTTAAACGTTCAAATAGACTGTTCTACTGGCGACATTTTGTGTCATCTGTCAGACTGTGAATTATATGATCTACTAAGAACCGCGCATTGGAGCTACTGGTTTTATGAATATAGTGTATAGTACAATTCTGATCAACAATAACAATGTTAAAAGCAATCAGAATAAACATAAACAATGTAATACCGAGTGGACATCAGGTTATCAAAGAAAACAAAAGTATGAAAGTATAAAGGCGCAATTCGACACAGGAGCAGACTCAATTAGCACCGAGACTAGAAACCGAAATTAAATATTAAAAAGTGAAAACAAGTTTTATATAAATCTTTACAAGGATTGTGAGAATAGTGGACAAAATATTGTGGAAGAGACCATACCAGCAGTACTAAAAAGTTCAAAAGAAATACCGCTTATAACGTCAAAAAAGGTAAAGAAGGCCGTATCTGATAAAAAAACAGCAAATCACCAGGCGATTATAACATTGAAAAAAAAAAGAAGGTGGTAAAGACTTACTTCACCCAATTACTATAAGTGCCTCAATTTCTAAAATACAAAAAGTAAAAAATGTCAGTCTCTATAAAAATGTAAAATCAATTCTTGTGTATATGTTATCGCCCTAGTCACTCATAATACAACAAAATTCTATGTTCTTCACCAATAATTCTAAAGTTGCCGCATCGACCGTTGCATATTTCTGTCTTTTCAAGATGTTCACCCTGTGTCTTTTGGGTTCAAAAAATGCCAATTTTCGTCAAGGGTAACAACCTGTGCTATGTATAAAATATTATTTTTACTAGCTAATAGTTCCTGAATTAAAGCAAAAATAGACTAAATTTTATTTTTAAGGTATTTTAATAATATATTCGATTTCGAACAAGCTAGACATCTAATCAGCATGCAATATATCGTCTTCCTTCAACCAATATTTTTTCAGCTGTAGACCAACAGATAGAAAGACTGAATCGAGAAAACATGTTTTTGGTAATTTAGGGACCCAAACGCGTGAAGATCTTGAGAAACTTCGAAGATGTTTTTTTCACGATTACTATACCTCATTCACCATAGGCAAGGAATGTAAAATTGGAAATATTATTTAAAATTGTTAGTCGAACCCTGGCAAATTGCAGAATCCATATATATAATAGGCTTGTTTGGGACGCTGTTTTGTGTGTCCGAGACGCTGTTTCAGCAGCCAAACCGTAAGAGATAGAGAAAAAAGTTATGAAAGTTATATGTTTGGAATGGTCATGTCAGGTCAGGAATCGAATTTCAGTCACGTGACACTTCCGGTTTTCGAGAAATCACGTGATTTCCGTCCGTCCGGGACGCTGGTCCGTCCGGGACGCTGTTTCAGCAGCCAAACCGTAAGAGATAGAGAAAAAAGTTATTAAAGTTATATGTTTGGAATGGTCATGTCAGGTCAGGAATCGAATTTCAGTCACGTGACACTTCCGGTTTTCGAGAAAATAAAATATTTAAAAAAATATTATTGTTTTTATTTAATACGCGTTCTATTTGAAAAACGGTCTTTTTTGTTTTATTAAATGAAACATTTGTCTCACTGGTTGCTAGTACAATATAATACGAAGATCGTAACGTAGAGATGCGTTTCACCTACGCAGGTAAGGGAATTTGTATGGTGGTTGTTGCTCAACTGGTTTCGACCTTGATCCCTTCCCTTTCATCTGTCAATATGAAGATAGGGTTTTTTGAACTGATATGTGAGCAACCTTGCTTAAAAATTATTAATCCAAAATGTCACATGCGAGGTTCATTCCGTGATACTTTTTATACAAGCAAAAAGTAAGCGCTCAACAAAGATTGGCTGGAAAATTACTGCTGTTTATGTTGTTTCTTCGCCTAAAGAAACATCTGGGCGGGAAAATGTTTGACAACGATGATGAGTGAATGAAAAAAACGTGAACGGCAGTTTCCATCACCTATCATTACATTTCTGCAAGTAAAGAACGATCAATACAATAGAGGCATTGAGAGCCTCTGCAACCGAACAAGGCTCGCAAGCTGAATGTTTCTACATTTTGAGGTGTTAAAGGAATCTTGTTAATAGATTATTATCAATCTTGTCGATTGGTTTGATGCAGTATACTGTAGCCACAGTCGTCTTGCCGCATTTGCTTCTTCAAGGTATCCTCCAATGATCGTCTTTAATATTTCTATGTCTTATCCTCTTGTAATTTTCTTTCAGTTTTCTTTTTTCTTGCATTCTGTTCAATATCACCTCGTTTCGTATTCTGTCTACCCACCTTACTTTCAGCATACCGTACTACCATTACTCAAACACTTCTAGCCTTTTCTTCCCACATTAAGATATCGTCTAGATTTCACACGCGCTATTTTATTCGGTAATTTTTCTTATTGGACATACCTTCGCTTGTTGAATTCTTCGTATTTTCTAGATTTTGCTTTCTCCATTGTACATCGTGACACTTCTTAAGTAACAGGGGATGTCTAGCACTGCTACGTTGTCGTTAACTTAGCAAGAAATTTATTTAGAGCGTCCTCTATGTATATTGTTAAGTTAAAACTCCACGTTGTGTCGCCTATAATTTTATGTTTATAATTAAGTTTTAATCACAATGGTAAGTTCTTCCGGGTTATGCCGTGGTCGTCGATTTCAAGTTCAAATCGACTGCAACTGACCACGCCACACAACTGCGCCACGGTGAAGGCCTCAACCAACAACCAACTGCCAAAATGTCCAGAATCAGGATGCAAATCAACACAGGAACCTAGTTTGCCACAGGAATCAGCATCTACAGCTTCACCACAGTACAGATACAAATAGACCTCAGTCGTAGTTGCGTTACTTTAATGTTCAACCCAAATCACTCATATGAAGTTCGCTACAACCCAGCAGCAAGAATCTTGACCAAAGATAAGCCACCAGATATCACTTGACAAGCCCCACAAATATGCTCACTCTGCTAATGATGTCTATGTAATCTTCTTCCCTTGTAAATCGTTCCTTGTTATCCAGTTCAATCGATGCAAATGTAATCTTACAATAAACTCAATTCAGCATTCCTTTCTTTTTATGTGCTTTTGTAGATTATAACTGTATTAGTTTGGTATTCTCACCACATTCTTTATCTTCATCCATATAGTCTCCACATCTTCTATCCTTTTAACGTTTTACTTTTTTTTACACCACGCCAATTTTATTTAAAATTTTAACCCTTTTATACACCAAACATGTTTTAAAAAGCTTTTTAAAGGGGTTTATTTCTTAATTTCAAATTACAAAATTCTATTGCATGATTTTCGTTTCAAAAATGTTCTATTATCAATAAATACCATCTCCTTAGCGATCTAGCTTATTTCTTTCAGTCCAACACACTATTAAAGCTTTATTATTTGTTTAATACCTACTATGTTCAATAGTATATTTCGAAAAAATATTTGTCATTAATTTCCAATTTCATTTCAGATATTAAATTAAGTTAGAATTCTACTGTTTCTCAATTCGCTTCATTTAATTAAATTATAAATTCTATTTTCTTTCTTTTCCAAATGCATCTTAATAATTTTAATATCCATTTCACATCTAAATTCATCTTTATGATTTTTAATTACTGTATTCTTTTAATCTTATTAATCTGATATTTAGACTCCTGTACCAGTACCATAATACATTGCAAAGCAGTTAATCAGTAACAATAATCTGCTACTTTGTCTCACCCCGTATTTCTCCACAGTTGATGATTGCATGTTGTTTCTTACAAAATCCAGGTATGATCCATCTGTCCACTTCATTTTACACTGCCGAATGCATTTTCCATATCTACAAGAGCAATATACATTTTTGTTCAATTTCTTGTTCTCTTCTCAACTAATCGTAGTGCTAGTATTGCTTTTCTAGTACCCGAGTACTTTCTGAATTGGAACTTATTTTCACGCTATTACTTAAAATTTGATAAGGGGCGTTATCAGATTTATTGCTTGGTAGTTCGCGCATTTTTTTCAGTTCTTCCCTCTTTTTGGGAAGGGTGAAACTATATCTGTTCGGAATGGCTAGACAATAATCCAACTTTATTTATGTCAGAATTATGTCGCTTTAGGTAATATTAAATGGTTGGACGTTTATTATTTCTGCGGATATCTCATCAATTCAGGATACAAGGATTAAGATCCTGAACTATTTTATCATATTCTGATCTTGCAATTATCTCTCCCATTTCGTCATTATTTATTTCTTCTGGGTCTCGATATGTAATTTTTCATTTCCACTTTCATGCTATCTTTCTATACACCTCTTCCACTCGGCGGCTATTTCGGAATGCTCTATTAGAAAATATTCCTGTACATTATTCAACATAATAACTCTATTCTAAGGCTCTGTGAAGGAGTGTACAATTTAGCTACAAAAGGGTGCCACCGTAGAACAGTTAGACCTAAATATTCTAGGAGGGCTAGATAACACTGATCCTGTATCAGGATAATACACAACCGCACTCCAGTATAGTGTCATGGCAAAAACTACAGAGAGATCGATAAAAAAACCAATTAGGGCAGGCTGTGATATGTGTTATACGTTTGGCAGTACTGAAGTGTATTGTCAGTCTATGTAAAATTCGAGATTAGTAGGTTAGGTTTTGTTTGTTGTTTGACACAGACTGACGTAAAACTTAACCTGCAAATTTCGAATTTGACATAGACTGACAATACTGTACTGCCAAACGTATAACACATAGCACAGCCTGCCTTAGTTGGTTTTGTTATTGATCTGTTGTTACTAATTTAATACATATTTTGTAGATCTTCAAATATTGGTGTATCCTTGCTTCAAATGTATTAATGCTAGAGGATGCTATGCTGAAAGAGAAAACGAATTCAAAATGATACTTGTCTTACTTCTGCTTCATTTCAAGAAATTTTCATAGAAACAAGAGCTGTGAGAATCCAGATAATGTCGGATTCGAAGCAATAATTATTAGCCAACATTGCTTTTTGGTGATTAAAACCTTTTCAGACCTGGTGGTTCAGTAGTGGAACCGCGAATTTTAATTTGTTTTACCAGTGGCCTAGCGAAAGAACCACAATTTTGTGTGTTTACCACGTGACTTCTATCGATTTCTAAATATATTATATTTTTGAGCTTCCATTTAGAAGAGCATTTAATGTTGCCCTGACAACGTATGTAATGTAACCCCTTTGAACAAGTAGTGATACTTCTATTGAGTATTTGATTAGGTCTGGTAAATTTACCATTAAATGTTATTTGTATAGAGATTAATATAGGACATTTAACATAAAAAGTTGTTATAGTGTATACCAAAATAAATTTATTTCATTATTAATCATGTGATTCCAAATACTTCCTATTATTGGTCGTACAACCTGCATCCCTCATCACAGGGTCCAAATTTAATCTGATACGTCTTGATAAGTTGCCTGTAGAAGATTTGTACGAAATATTGGGTAAAATACCAAGTCATTGATTCATTTTTATCTGATTTAGGTTCAGACGATATAGAAAATGATGAAATTAACCAACATTTTCCCTTTCAGGGAATTTAAATTTAAATCAAAACAACCAAATCTATTACCTGGGCAAACAATGTTACCTTTTCTACTGTTTCGAAAACTCATTGACGAGATGTCAATTCAAAATTATGCAACCCACACGAAGAAGTTCCATGTTTTCTTTTTTATTGAGAATGAATGATGGAAATAACCAGACGATCTACATAGTTACAGAGATCAATGATCCTCCCAACCACACATTGAAGATATTCTAGCTGGCTATTAAATCACATTCCCTTAATAATATACATACACCTAAGATACACTAGATTATGATAAATTGTAGAAACTTCTGGCTGCTACGGAGCTGCTGTCGAAAAAATTACAAGCTAGGAAGCCGAACAAAATCAAAGTATAGAGAGGGTTTAAAGTATAAATGTATTCATCAATCAGGGTATGGTACAATTAAAAAGAGATTGAAAAGATAAATCCAATAGTTTGTTGGATGACAAAGGTATGAGCGATTCGAATTAGAAGATAAACAACGAAGGGCTATTGTTTATGTACAATGGGAAGACAACAAGCCTGACAGCGTTCTAGTAACTTTCATAACGAAAATGTATACAGACAAAATACAGAAAAAATAAAAATGGAAGTCCGACATATATACTCTTTTTTGGATTGCCGCTGATTATAATCGCTAATTAATATGCTATGCGAACTTTAAATTAATAGTAAATCGTTAAAGTGGTGGCTCAGAATTTTTCGCCACCTTGTAGATTTGATGGTACTTATGGCGTTCATTGTATTTACAAATAGATCTGAAGGTACTTTTAATATTATTCTGAAATGTTTTTGGTTAGCTGAGAAAGAAACCATTAGAAAAGTGGCCAAACAAAACATCAAGTAACGTAGGAAATAAATGCAGATAAATGTGCTCATATGCCTGTTCACGGTACAAAAACTCGTTGTACAGATTACAGTATTCGTACTAAATCTTACGTTAGCAGTATACTACATATAAAATATGGGTTTATATTTAACAGATAAAAATAACGGCTTCACAAAATATTCTGAAAAGTAAATGACCTGGTGGGGCCTCATTCGCTCTACAACTTGTTTAGATCTATTTTTCTTAAAGGTCTTCAGCAGTTTTAGTCAGTTTTGAAGCTTAAATTTCAATAAAATTTCAGTCAGACCTAAAAGAATTAAAAACATTTCAATTTTTAGGTTCGCAAAACTCAAAATAACGTTTTTGTAAGAAGACATTGAGATTATATCTGTGTATATTGAATTTTGTATGCATGTATGTATTATTGTTAACCTCGTTATACCTTTCGGTGTAGAGGCTGGTGCTTTATGTGCTTATTGAATTTTATTTAGATAAAATCTATTTGTTATCAAAATTACCTTCCATCTATCATTTTCCCTATCTACTTTTTGCTGTCTCAAAATTCCCGGTGCCTCAATTATGGTTTGTTAATTATGTTTATATCATCTCAGTAGTTCTTTTAAATATGAGAACACTCTTTCCATTTGAGACATGCATATATATGATTAAATTGATTTTTAAGAAATCTGTTCAAACCACTGAACTAAATCATGTATTTAGTTCAGTGGTTCAAACTCAAATTTTCCGGTAAAGTAGATAGCTTTAATAGTACGAATTGTAAGTTGGCAGTTCAGTTAATCACTGAATTTCTCAGAACTTTTGGATACTAATTATGAGATTCTTTCAGTTAATTAATTATTATAGCTATGTGAGTTGATTAATTGCTCAGTAATTCTGTCTATCAGATGATTTTTAATCCGGTCTCCAAGATATTGTTCAAACCCTTTATGAAGAACTCGGCTATTTTAAAGGATTTGTATTAGCTAAGGGGTAAACTCTTACAGGTCTACAACAATTCTACCAGTTACCTTCACCAAGTCGAGGATGCTGGCACTCCCGAACAAGTAAATGTCAACTGACAATATTTCAGTTGTTTTATATCAGTTTAATGGGCAAATATTTGACAATGCATGCTCTTATACATATTATGTTATGGGGAATTGCTAAAATGCCGGTGTTTCCTCTCATTTTATGAAATACACCCTTTTTATTGTAAAATAACAAATTTCTCTAGGCAACCAACCTAGTTACCACGATTTTTCTTAACAACTGCACAAAATTGACGTTTCAAAATATAAATTTAACATTTCAAAAATCTAAATTAACTTATTACATAGCATAAACCTAAATTTTCCTTACAACTAACATCACAATTTCATTATACAGTCCGTATATCTATCACATTTTATTTTAAACATTGCACTTCTTAAGAGAGTTTGTAAACTTACATATTTGTGTTCATATTTCTACAATTAGAACTCCAAGTGCCAGAGTTGCATTTATATTCACATTCGTACTTAATTTACTTAATTCTACATTTATAAGCACCACAACTTGAAATTTCTGTAACTGTGTCAATTCAAAGATGTCACTACGAGCTGCTATCTTGCATAATGATTCTTCCAAGTGCTTATTTCCATCTTTCTACATGTCAACTTTCTATCTACTTTAGTCATAACCTCTCTTCCCTAAATACAATGTGGGATATTAATGTTCTATTCTTTCAAGTCGTACCAGTGTTGAATTCAGACTGATTACTCCGGGGGGGAAAATGAAACGTCTGGGGGGTATTTTTACCTATTCCACCGCAATCCGCCCATTATTTTATAGATTTAAAGAAACATGAATATGAAGTGGTAATGTTTCCGGGGGGAATTTTGTTATGCCCGGGGGGGAATTTCACCTCCGGTCACCCCCCTGGATTTAACACTGAGTCGTACACCTGCGTTTACATGACTTTGCTTGTTGGTCGAACCATCTAGCATGTTATGAGAACGAATAGACAACAAAGTGACGTTATCATCACTTTGCTGTAAAAAGAAATTGTGTAAAAGTTAGTCCTATTCTGGATTAAGATTCCTGATGTTAGCTTTATTTATTAATTTTGAGCCAAATAGCATAACCTTAATGCAACTGTAGTATTATTGAACTGGCAAACATCGATAAGGGTGACAGTTCCCATCTTTTAATACAAATATCAATTCCATATTAGTCGCCGCCGAAGCACATAACCATCGGAATATTTTTGATTTTACAATCTTCAATTACATTTTCCTAGAGTATCATTAATAACTGTAAACGATTTGAGATTTACCGCTAATTATTGATAAACAGTTGAACGTTAAAATTTTTATAATGGAGCGGTACGAGTTGCATTTTATACATGTAACTAGGTAACTACCCTTCTTGCGTTTAAAATTTACAATATTTTAACACAAAATCAAAATTAGAAATCATAACAGTTAGTTTAAATAGATAAGTGAATAGACAACACACTTTAAGTATCTTCGATTGGTTTTAACTAAGGACTTTCGTGTTGAAACAGTTTTTTAACTATAAAAGAGGTTTAAGAGCTTTATAAATGTCGGCGGCAAATAAAGTTATAGGCGTTGTAAATAATAACAATGGTTATTGCGCAATTGCGCTACCCATCTAGCTAAAATTAATGTTAGCCAATATGGCAAAGATATTAAGACAATGACAACATACCGGCAAGTGGGAGACGTCGTCGTCATCCTCGTTGGCTGTAACGTCCTTTAGTTTTCTCGTTGCATCCAAGGCCATAATAGTTGTCACTCATCTGCAACAAATTATTCGATTGAAAACAACCCCACTCAGCAATCTCTTGCAGTTCGAACCGAGCATCGATCGAGTGAACAACGTTTGAGTGATTGCGATTGATCGTCGAATTAAGTACTTCTTATATACGAAATAAAATTCTGTTAAAACGTGTATTCGTAAATATAATTAACGTGAATAATAATCAGTGACACTACATTAACTGAACCCCTGCGGAGGGGTTCTAATTATTAGATAATGACTAATAAGCGGAATTCTGCAGAACTTTCACCACCAGTAACAATGAACAAAAAATACTTATTTGAGCCTAATCATCTTATAACAACAAACAAGTTTTATATCTCACCGGACCATATAAGCAAAGCACAAAATAATGCAGCGCAAGATAAGGTATCAGAAGCAATATCCCAAATGGATACAACCGGACAACCTTCAAACACACCTGTACCCACAACAATAAAGGTAAAAATTCCTCCTATCTTTTTGCACAATGCATCAATAATAAAATATCAGGAAATTATTAATGACCTCAAAGAGCAAACTACAGAGGAATTTACTGTAACACAAAAAGGAAATCAACTGAGAATTAATCTTACCGCGATAGTAGACTACCGAAAAGTGACTAAGTCTTTAGACGATAATAAAATAGGTTACCACACATTTAGGGATCCAGAGGTAAATACTCTGTCGGCCATAATTCGTAATATACCAGTTTCGTTAACTGATGAAGAAATAAAAAACGAATTAGAAAGATTAAAATACCCAATTAAAAAAGTAGTACGGCTTTACAACAGAGATAAACGTCCGATACCACTGTGTGCGATCGAGTTAGAAAACACAGACGTAAGCAAAGATATCTTTAAGCTAACAAAAATACTGTACTGTATAGTAGAAGTAGAACCACGAAGGAAGGCCAAGGATATCCCTCAATGCAAAAACTGTCAACAATACGGACATACCCGGAACTACTGCCGAACGCAACCGCGGTGCGTCAAGTGCACTGGCAATCATTTGTATACGAACTGCTCAAAAACTTCGCAACAACCTCCTCAATGCGTAAACTGCGGAGGGACACACCCAGCAAACTACAAGGGGTGTAGTTATTTTCTAAAAATTAGCCGTAGCTTACAACAGGACAATCAACCCACAGCTTGGAACCGGATAAGGAATATCAGAACACCCTCTTCGGGAAATAACGAAGAAGATAAACAACAACAGGCACATGATTACAATAAAGCTTTTCCACGATTACCAAGAACTGACAACACTAACTCATCAACCGACACACAAGAAAATACAAATCTACTTACTACAGTAATAAATAAACTTTTTGAGCTACTCTTACCACATATTGACAAAATTATACCAATTATTACACCATTAATTCCAATATTACTCCAACATGTATCCAAATAATCAACGAATCATCAATAATATAACATTACTAAACTGGAACGCCAATGGCTTAAAGGCAAACAGACCAGCTTTTCTAGCTTTCTTAGCTACACACAACATAGACATCGCATTTATCTCGGAGACTCATCTAATCAACTCTGAACCATTTAAAGTAGCAGGTTATCAAGTCTACAGGCAAGATAGAGAAACGAATTTTGCCTCTGGAGGAGTCGCTATAATAGTAAAACGACAACTTACCCATTATCCATTAAATAACCAAAATCTAGTAAATCTGGAAGGGATATCGATCAGATTAATACTGGAAAATAATACGCACCTAAAACTGTGCTCAGCCTACAAACAACCTAATAAAAAAATCATGGAGGAAGACATCTTAAAGATTTTTCAGGACAACGAACCCACATTACTAATTGGCGATTTAAATTGTAAGCATTCAGATTGGGGGTGCAGAGTAAACAACCCGAATGGTGTAAAACTAAACAAAATTATCGTAGATCATGGCATACAAATATCAGCTCCCAATGAACCTACGCATTATCCATATAGACACGAACATCAGCCTGATATATTAGATATAGTGCTACACAAGAATTTCAGAAAACCTATATTTCAAACAGTTCTCACAGAATTGGACTCCGATCATCAACCAATCATTATATCATTCTTTAGTACGGCAAAACTCGCGCCAGTCCTACCTAAACTAATAAATGGAAAAATTGACTGGAAAGTTTTTGAACATGAATTAGATAAAAACATTAATATTCCAACTAAGATTCAAACAACGGAAGACGTGGATAGAGCAGTAATCCAATATACGGAAGCTATAAAAACAAGCGTTATACCAGCAGTAACACCCTGGAAAAGAAAAAAGAACACCAGCAACACACAACCGCCGCTAGAGATATTAAAATTAATAAAACTGAAAAACAGAGCCAGGAGAGAATGGCAAAGACTACGTCAACCTCATCTCAGAACACAAATGAATCAGCTCACACACAAAGTCAAAACAGAACTTGACAAGCACCGATATTTCATGTATAATAAATACATAGAAGAACTACAACCACGAGACGCAACTATGTGGCAGGCAACAAAAAGAATATTAAGACAACCTAACCAAATACATCCTTTAACTAGAAATAACATTAACTATACATCAGATGAGGAAAAAGCCAATGTTATTGCATCGCATCTCGAAGACGTGTTTACTACGGATATAAACAACAACTACGATTTTACGCAAGAGGTGAATGATACTATTGAAAACTATAACTATCGATACCCACTCCACATCTACCCGACCTCGCCAAGAGAAGTGCAATCCTATATAGCAAAGCTGTCAATAAAAAAGTCACCTGGGCCGGACTTGATTACAAACAACATTCTGAAACACCTTACAAAAAAGGGTGTAGTCTATCTTGTAAATGTATTTAATGCATGTCTTAGATTGGGGTACTTTCCGAATATATGGAAGCATGCCTACGTACTACCATTTCTAAAGCCAGGAAGAAACAAACACAAACCTGAAAGTTATCGACCAATCAGCCTTCTATCGGTAGTCTCAAAACTGCTGGAAAAAGTAATTTACTCGAGATTAGAAACAACGCTAACGGAACAAAATATTATACCTAACCATCAGTTTGGATTTAGGAAAAATCATTCCACGACACAACAGCTACTGCGATTGACAGAACTTATAGAGAAAGGATTTGAAGACAAACAATACACGATAGTGTCATTCATAGACCTCCAGAACGCCTTTGACAAAGTTTGGTTAGCCGGCCTACAATATAAACTGATCAAGCTTGAAATACCAGACTATCTTACCAAGATCATTGTATCATTTATTAGTAAAAGAACGTTCGCAGTTAGAGTTAACTCAGCTGTTTCCCAAATAAAACCAATTAATTGTGGCGTTCCACAGGGAAGCATTATAGGTCCCATATTATTCAACATATACGTCTATGATATACCTGTTATGATGAACTCTACACTAGCGATGTTTGCAGATGACACTGCAATTGCAACACAGAATGAAAATCTCGCAATTGCCGTAAATGAACAACAAAACGCGCTAAATAACATCAATAGTTGGCTTAGCAAATGGAAAATATTTATTAATGTAACAAAATGCCAAGTAAAAGTGTTCACACTCAGAAAAATAGGAAATTTACCCAAGATATACGTAAATCAGAAAGAATTCCAATGGGATCCTAGAGACTCCTCTGTCAAATATCTTGGTGTATACTTAGATACCAGATTGGGATGGGGATACCACATTAATAAAAAACTTAACGAGTGTCACGCAAGATTAATGCTTCTATATCCTCTGCTAAATCGAAAATCTCACTTGCACCTAGACTGTGCCCTTTTAATGTATAAATCAATCTTGAGGCCAATTCTAACTTACGCGTGCTCAGTGTGGTGTAACACAACAAAAACAAACTTAAACAAGCTACAGGTTATGCAGAATAAAATTTTACGCATAGCAGCAAATTCCCCATGGTTTGTGCGTAATAGTCAACTCCACCACGAACTGGGCATACCAACCATCCTTGAACACATAAACAAAGTGAAAACTAAATTTTTTGTGAACATTAACCTGTGTCCAAGTGCAGTGCATTATAACCTTGGGAAAAAAGACATACATGTAAGACTGAAAAGAAAATTGCCCCAAGACTTAACAGACTAATAGTACTACCGTTGATTGACGTATTACATAAAACAACTTAGATATTTTAACGCTGTAATTCATATTAGTTACAGAGGTTTAGTCCTCCAAAGCTATTTATATACAGTCATATTGTAAATTATTGTAAAACAACTGTGTATAGCATAAGAAAGTGCTGATCCGGTTCAAATAAATTAAAAAAAAAAAAAAAAAAAAAAAAGCAATCTCTTGCAATTTTTACCATCTGCTCAAAACCTCCCCCTTATGAAATTTCAGCGACTGCCTTGCGGCCGCAACAAAACAACTACAAAAATAACGAGTCGCAGAAACCGTATTAAGTTCTTTGTACAAATCGCACTTCTTGCTTTACGCCGTAACGTTATACCCGGGGTAACCCAATATTTCGCGAGCGAGGGCGCTGGGCACGCTCCATGAAGGTGTTTCGTTTCAAATCCTGCACGTGCTCCCTCATGTGTGGCTTCGTGGAAACACTCGGCCGCCCTTAACACACGGGTCTCGGTTTCCTGGTGTTCCGCTAAGTTCAAAAGTTAATTTAATGTATCGCGGCGGCTTTCACCTCTGCGGATTATTTGACTAATGTTTGGTATAAAAACTTGGATTTCGTGGCGAGTTGCGTCATACGCGCGAGGACATTTGGCGACTTATTTGCTTAACATACTTTCTCTTAATACCGTTTGATTAATTATTGTTTGGAGCGAGATTTTTATTGGTCGACTGTATGTATGGAGATATCCCTTATTTCAAGAAAGAGTTGGTTTAATTGACCATTGCATAATTTAGTGGTGCCTAATATTCTACAACGAAATTTGACATAGCTCAGTTAGTTTTCCAGATATATGACACTGAAAATTAGATTTATGATTGCCCCCTCTGCTGTCCTTGCTTAGAAATATAATGAATTCAGAATCAATTTTTTACAAAAATAAAAATTGTTTCGATAACGTTTCGAGTTAATTGAAACCCCTTAACCAAATTCGCTTTTTCTAGGCGCCGAATTATAGTATTTTCATATCATTTGATAATTGTTGTCTTTCTACTTTCAATAATATAGAATATGTTTATCGTGGTCGTGGTGTATGGTTCAATTTTAAATGAATTGGTTACTTTAAGCTGACTCAACAGCAGTGTTGGTTAAAAATAAATGACGGGAGAATGCAAAATCGTCTAAATAAGATTTATAACGTTCTACATTTTTAACTGTTTCAAATCTATATTATATAAAACACTTTTATGAATTTTACCCTTTATAGTGACGCCCAAAAATGTAAGAGCGACAAGTCACGCTATCTAACCAGCCAATATTTAATAAAAGATTCCCAGCAACCAAGGCCGTAACTAGGTATAGGCCGAGTAGGCTCCCGCCTACAGGCGCATGCGCCAAGGGGCGCCAAAATGCCACTGAAAAAAAGAATTCCTCTGGTACTAATCAAAAAATAATAATAAATAAACAAGTGGGCGATTTTACAAACAAATTCATTTGTATTCATAACGATTTTAGTCTAACTAATGCGAATTGCGCCCATTGCGATTCATTACATTGCCTCGTGCAGTTTGCATAGGGAATGTTATATGTCTACCAGGATTGTAACGGAGATTGTTTTACAATTCCCACATATATCAATCAAAGCATTAGAATTATTAGCTTTTTAGCCCACTGCATGGGTGGCCTTATTCTAACTATAAAATGTTTTGCATTGTTAAAACTGACTGTCATCCAGCAGTGCCGACAAACTAACTTAAATTTGAAACAACTGATGGAACGGGTTCGCTGATTACTGATATTACATATAAATTACATTCACTGCTCTGGGCTCATCGCTGGTACAGTGGCCCCTTGCAACAATCAGCAGAACACCACAGACCGATTTCGAGAGTTTACTTTTTCCACTAATATAGCATTTTTCGCGATAATCACTTGCCGCTAAAACTTGTCCAATTTAAGACACTTCTGCGACACTACACTATGGCTGGTTTTATTTAAAAAAGGGATGATCGAAATCGGTATGATGGAAGGCTCATACCAGGTGTCGACAGAAAAAGCTTCACGTTTTAAATATCATATTGATTACTACAAGACGGTGTGGCAGTGTGACTGCGAGTACAGAACCTTATTCTATGTTCATATGCTACTACACATAATAATATGGAATTATTTGTTCATACTGTATTATTGTGACATACTGACATGTTTTTACTAGCTTTTGATCACACCACATAGGTGGTCTTATTCCAATTAAAATAATTTTTGCATTTTTAAAATTGACTTCTACTTAAAAAAGTTACAAAAAATTTTTTTCAACGTCTTTAATACAGAAACCATGCTCAAAGCCCAAAAATTGCTAGATCAAATTATAGTTGAAGAGTCTTATCTAGAAAATAAGTAAAACATAGCTCAATGCTGCTAATAATACTGAAACACTTAGTAATAATACGAATTATATGAATTTCGAAATCGGAAAAAAATATTGCAGCCAGTGGGATTCGAACTCGTGTTCACTGATAAGTACATATGCTTATCGTTGTGTTATAAGTGACGCAGCGGCGTTCTGATTTTGGGTGAAATGCGCCGATTGGTGCCGATGAAATGGTCGTGTTTATATTATAAAGATTTGTAAAATGTTTTACTGACTACATAATAATATGTACGTTTTACTTCCCTCTTCTAAAAGACGAAGGAAGTATTGTAATCGCGAAAAAATCACGTTCCAAGATTTCTTTAGATCTTCACGTTTCGGGATCCTTAGATGACGAAAAACAGGTTTTCTCAATTCCGTCTCTCTGCCTGTTAGCGGTATAGCTCAAAAACTTAATTGTTGGAGGAAGATGATATTTTGCATGCAGATTATATGCCTTCCTGGCATAAAATCGAGAAGATTTCGGTAAAATATATACAGTGTCAGCACCTTACAAATAAAATTCTTTGAATTTTTGTTTTAACTCCAGAAGTATTACTTAGATGAGAGTAATATTTTGCACATAACTCTTGTGTTTACCCTTGAAGAAAAAGGGCATATTGTGGACCCAACATAGGACGAGCACCTTAAAAAATACATTTTTATTTATTTTTGCTTTACATTAGAAATAGATAAAAGTAATCATTTTCACATAGTTCAGACTTTACACTGGACGAAAATGAGACCCAACAGTTACAGGGTAAGTGTAAAAAGAGTCAAAAAGAGACAAAAGTAAGTGTGTTCAGTTTAATATAGCCGCGATCCGAGAGATTCTGGATGGTTCAGTGAATCAAACGGGTAGAAACTAGGTCCAGTGAATCAGAGGGGTAGAAACTAAATCGCATTCGCAGGCGCTGTAGTTCGAATCCCACTACCGGTAATGTTTTTTATTTGAAAATTGGTATAATTGGCATTAGCAAGTGTTTTATCGTTTCAGTGTTATTGTTTTCCTTTGTTTTTAAAAATTGTTTAGTGTCACAACGTCCACTTGCAAGGGAAGTTCTTAGTCAAGCCTTTTACAGATTTTTTTATTAGAATTGTGTTTTATAATCTTGTTTTCTGTTCCTATTTTATTTGTGTTGTATTTTATTATGTTCGCATTTAGTTGTTTATTTTTAAAACTTGAATTAAAATGTTGGATTTGTTTTTGAATACCTACGTGTGTATTTTGAATATATTACATCATATATCCATAAATAAGTGTAGAATTCATACAGTAACTTTAGTATTTTTGGTCATCTCTATCGTTAGTGTACTGAGGGGCGCAAAAATGTTGGCTTGCCTACAATAACAGTTTGTCTAGTTACGGCCCTGCCAGCAACTTTGGTTTTTTTAAATTATTATTATTAAGGCAATGAGAAGAGTTGAAGCCTGTTATATAATAGATACCATAAGCAACAATATTTGTGTATAGTGTGCATTGGTACCTACTACAAGTAACTTAAATTAAAAGAAAATTAAATCGCTAAATAGGGTCTACACAGAAACACTTATCATAAATGTGTGGCCCGCCAATGATATCAACTAACCAACTTAGAAAAATATTGAATGCCAAACATTATCATCATCAACTTTGATAGTCTTGGTGTCGATTGTGGCAATTGCATAATTGGCAAATTTACATTCACTTGCCAATATATCAAAATTCGGAAAACCACGGTGTTCAATAATGTCGCAGCAAAAAGTTACAAAAATATATTCACTCTAAGATGGAGCATGGAAGTGAAAGCAAACTTGATAATGGTTTCAGATAGTTTCCAGCTTCGACGTTTTAAGCCTTATACAAAATTAAACATAAAAACGTTCTCTTAAGAAAGTTTCCACAGCCTTTAAAATGGTGCCCAATAAGAACAGCACAAGCAAAACACAAAAATTGAAATTTCAGTGTTTTTCAATTATTCTAATATATGAAAAACTAGATGATTTCGGAGGCTTTCACGGCCATTGTCATTAAGTATCAAACGACTTCCGGGATTGAACCGCGTCATTATTGAGGTCGAAGGACTCAACGTTTCGCCCACTTTCGTAAGGTGCTTCATCAGGAGGAATAGCAAAAGATCACGGTAACTCAACGTGTAAACGATGCCAAAGGCGAAACTCTCCCGAAGATCGAAAGGACAAAGTCGAGAATTTATAGGCAAGTTCCGTCGCGGTTGAGCGACGTTAAGCGAGGCTTAGAAATTTGCACTTTCCGCATAGAAGATAGGGCAAACCCTTCGTCCCGATTAAGATTATTAGGGTGTTTGTAAATCTCAATGGCTTTGCGAATCTTTCTGCTAAGGAATAATATGGGATTTTCAGATAATGGAAGTTTCATCAAAGAGGATCTTATGGCCGATATCGCGTTGGTGTTCGGCGATGGCTGATGATGAAACGAAACCCAACTTGAGGCAGCACTGGTCTTGATACGAATTTTTACAGAACGTCGTGTTTTACCTGTGTATACAGCATTACAAGAGCAAGATACTCGATAAACATCTTTAAATGACGTAGTGTTTAATTCATCTTTAAGTGAAGGAAGAACCTGTGAAATTTTGCTTGGTGGTTTGAATACTGTGTCAATGTTTTGTTTTCGAAAAAACGTTCCTACGCGGTCGGTGACTTGGTGGTTGCGGGAGCATCGGTTTTTGGAGGTTTGGGTGGCCATGGATGAAGGTGGCGATTGATGGCAGACTGTATATCCCTAGCACGGTGCCCGTTGTTCCTAAGGGCTTTCCGAATATGGTTTATTTAAGCGTGGACATTATCGGGTTGGGATATGAAGACAGCCCGGTGAACAAGCGAATTGATAACAGAAAGTTTTTGTCTAGGATGATGGTGGGAATCGGCATGTAGATAGCGATCAGTGTGAGTGGGTTTGCGATATGCAGAATAAACGTTTTCCACTGGGTTGGCGAGATACCTGTACATCTAAGAAAGGAAGGGAGTCGTTACTTTCTATCTCCAGGGTAAAGTTAATGTCAGAATGTGACTATTGAGATGGTTTAAGAAGACGGGTAAAGTGTCTTTACACCTTTATACATCTGAAAAATGAAACTAAAGTTGAAGATCATTTTAGAATTAGAACAACACTCACACATCGTTGCCGTTAACCGTTATAAGATAAGATATAGATAAATCAGAGATATTGTGTTCCAATTTTGTATCTACTTCTTTTCCTTCTTCTCGGCCCGTTGACATGCACTGTCGGTCTTGGGTCACCGCAATCCAATTTTTACCCACAATTCTCTGTAGATCGTCTTTCCACCTTGCAAGGGGTCTTCCAACACTCTTTTTCCGTTCTCATGGTCTCCATTGTAGTGCGATCTTTGTCCATTTCACGTTGTCTCTAGCCACGCATAACGCCACTTCAACCGTGCCACTCTTCCCATAACATCTTCTATCTTTGTTCTTCTACAGATATCCTCATTGCGGATTCAATCGCGGAGTTTAATGCCTAGCATTGCCCGCTGAATCGCTCGTTGACATACCTTTAACTTATTAACACGCTTTACCGTAAAAGTACTCTATTATGTCTTATCACATTCAATGACAGAGTTAAAAAAGCATTTGCAAATACTTTTATGAATTTATTTGCACTAAAAGTCTGAAAAATTGCTCACTTGAAAAAACCTAATAACTTTTACCAATTTAGTGAACTTTAAATGAACAGAATTGAACGATTACAAGAACAGAAGTACAGAATGTTGTGTAGAAAAATAGCCAACAGACTAGGTCTAATTTTGAAAATTAAAAACTACAATTAGTATAGTCAAATGGTAGAAAATAGGGGAAAGTTTTGGTGGAGTTTTAATATTTGCTTCCTATATGTTTTTTGGGTCGCTGTATGCGAATATCAAGTTTTCCAAGAAAAATTTTGACCGAAAACATATATTTTTAAGCACAAACGGTGTAAAGAACCGATTTTTTTTAGTTTTTCTAAAATTACCCGAAAGCTATCCATTTTTCGTAAATATTGAACCTATATGAAATGAAAGAAGATAAAATTTCCTACATTTTATGTACTTGAGGTTTTTTCTCCGATCAATCGTTCAGCCGCGAGAGCGCCGCGAAGTTAGATGTTAAAAGCAAAAAAAGAGAATTATCCCAGTTCAAAGTAACTCGAAAACTATCCATTTTTCGTAAATCAAAAGTTGTATATGAAATAAATCTTCATAAATGAAATGTTGATAAACTTGATATTTGCTTACAGCGACCCAAAAAACATATAGGAACCAAATATCAAAACTCCAAAACTTTCCCCTATTTTCTACTATTTGACTGGACTTCAATTTCGTGGCGTTCTGGCGGCTAAACGATTGATCGGAGAACAAAACTTCACCTACATAAAATGGAGAAAATTTTATCCTCTTTCATTTCATATGGACTCAACATTTACGAAATTTGATAGTTCTCGAGCAATTTTAAAAAAACTAAAAAAAAGCGTATTTTACACAGTTTTTGCTTTAAAAACGTGTTTCCGGTCAAAATTCTTGTTGGAAAGCCTGATATTCGTGTACAGCGACCCAAAAAACATATAGGAACGAAGTATCAAAACTCCACCAAAACTTTCCCCTATTTTCTACTGTTTGACTGGACTAGAACTTTGCGGCGCTCTCGCGGCTGACCGATTGGTCGGAGAAAAAACCTCAAGTACATAAAATGTAGGAAATTTTATCTTCTTTGATTTCATATAAGTTCAATATTTACGAAAAATGGGTAGCTTTCGGGTAATTTTAGAAAAACTAAAAAAATCGGTTTTTACACCGTTTTTGCTTTAAAAAATTTTCCGGTCAAAATTTTTGTTGGAAAACCTGATATTCGTGTACAGCGACCCAAAAACTATATTGGAACCAAATATTAAAACTCGACCAAAAGTCCCAAACTTTCCCCTATTCGACCTTATACCATCAATGCTTATACTAAGAAGCATAAGTAGTGAACAAACCCTCATCTAATTGATGTGACACTAACCAACATTTCCAATTTAAATTAAAAAACTTGCAACGCGAACCTCTAAACATAAATCGTGGCCAACATCTATACAAAATAAGCTCGTATGGTTTATATAAACGAATATAATACCCACCTGAATCAGTCACTATTTACACGACGATGCAAACGTTAAACCTCGTATAGTATATTCGAACAAAAATGTTTTGATTATTTTCACGTGTCATACGTGTTGCCATTTGGCTACTATGCGCCAACAGTAGATTGAGCGGGTAAATAAATAAATGCACGAAAACCAACACGCTTTTACAGCTTGATTACAACAACTAAAATAGACGGGATCGAGCTACACTGTTGTAAATGGTGGGCGAGGCCTAGAAAGCGTCTTCAAGTAAATCATTTGCAATCCAAAGCTGACAAGATGCCAATCAAAATGGCACTAAACCAAGCAGTGTTTGTACAATGTTATGTTTTATGGCAGGCGTTACGACCACCGTTTCCCTGCATGCGTCTATCGGCCAAGACGGCAACAAATTCGATTTGCGTCAATGTAATTTACGAGTGTTGCCGGGATGAGCGTCGATTCACAGTCGTGCACCCTTTGAAGTTTATATTTACGGAAATAAAAACAAACAAATCCGCTATTACAGCCCCCCTGCATCGGCATCCAGGACGCGCGAAATGGAACTCGGGCAGCTTCCTCCACCTGCAGATGGTTTTACTGCCATTTTACGCAAAAAGCGATGTAACGGCGTTTGATAAAAGTTAAGCAAGAAAGTCGAGTTTCAGCGGCAACGTGACGGAATTCACTTGCGTTTATGGCTCAGCACGGTTCAATCGACTCCGGGAGGCAATTTTCCAGTATTTCATGCGGTTATGGCATTGTCCGATTCCGAAACGATGTGCACGAACACGCGTGCACAAGAAACTATTTGCGGATGATGCTGTAGAAAACCATGTGGCAAAAATAAGGCCTTTGGCCTATAACAGCAGGACTACTGTCATTACTTAAATGCATTTACAATATTGGTCATAGCTCAATTATTTATCGAGTACAAAAAGACATGTCAGCATTTACCATTAAAAAAATTGGGCAAATCTAATCAGTTAATATATTCGAGTAATAAAAACCACCATATCGAATATTAAGTGTAGATGTACCAACGGAGATGAACTATCAAATGGATTTGAAAAAAGGGAATAAAACAAGACGCTGTGTTGTTACCGATATCATTTAACCTAGTATTAGAAGAACGAATATACACATTAATCCAGAAATTATCAATCATTTACAAGAACAGCCAGAGGTACAGTTAGGGATAATCACTTTCAAGCCGTTCAATCGTTTAACTACCTCGGATCTATAGTAACTTATGACAGTAACATACATGGAGGCTCAAGTCAATGGGTGCTTGTCCTACTGGTCCACGGTTGTTGAAGATAACAACTTGAGTATTTCGAAATGTTGATACTTTATGGAAAACAATAGCTATTTATTTATTTTAGCAAAGTTAATTAACAAACACACATGTATCCACAAATGTAAAAAAATATACAAATATGCATATAGTGTGAGCGACTAAAACAACTTTAAGCGCTAACAGTTACGCAACCTGATATTTAGACAGGCTACGTCAACCAACGGGTTGCAAGTGACACGAGTTCGACACTATAGGCAGACACTCTGTACCAGAGGTTGTAAACGCAATGCTGGCTATTGAACTGAATGAAGATGAACCGAATGCTGAACGAGAGTCGACTAAAATCCAGAATGAGCAGCTGATACTGCCGTGTTTGGTTTATATAGTTTCTCCAGTTGCATAAGTGGAAAGTTGTTTATGGCTTACAGGCCCCATTCCTTGAAAGCGCAATATAACTATTGTGCCCCTTTTTTAAACCAGGACATGGAATTTGGTTTATTGCTCATCTGCAACAGGATGTATCCTCGGGGAAGTGTTATCTCACAATTGTTCGGAAGGCTTGCACCACCCGAATGTTTTATTACCCGCCTCGTCGTCTACGAATAGTCAATGGGAATGCCCCAATGGTTGCGCAGCCGTTGCCCAAAAGGATTGCGCGACTGTCTGTTGTTCTGGTCCCGGATCTGCTGCAGTTTACAGATGCTGCAATGTTGTCAAGATTCGAGTTTTAAATTGCGTACCCTTCATTGTAGTCGCAAATGTAATTTTTAGTATAGACGCTAATTACTCAGCTTACGATACTAGACGCTTAGTTATGCGTAGCGTAACTTCCAAAATCCCTATGTGGTAGGCTGCACAGCTTTTTGAACTAAAGTTTTCACTTTTATAATTGCCAGCGCTACTTTTTAGGTCTTCCGCGAGGTCATTTATGGACGCTACACATGGACATGCTTCCGCTACGATAAATATTTAGGAGATGTAAACTTAAGCTATATGAATCGCCAATTAAAGCGTTAGTGTGCTATGGATGCGAAAATTGGGAGCTAACAAAAGGAAGCGAAAACCTACTGAAGAGATAAGAACTGAAAGTGCTGAGAATTATCGTTGCTCCCATATTTGCGAGAGAACTGAACCAGTGGCGAATGAAAATGAATCACGAGATTAAACTAAAAACTATATTTGGTAGAATGGATCAAATGACAAATAATTAAATAGCAAAATAACGGAAATGAAACTAGTGAGAAGAGCTTTTACTAACGATCTTATTAGACGACGTCGCAGATGATGGTCACATAATCGATACAAATACAACGTAACAAATTCCTTAAAAGTGTAAAACTAAACTGACATGGCAAAACAACAGAAAAAGGTGAAATGCGGTTATAGAAACCAAGGTCCTCTAAGAACCATGGAGGTGTGCATGCAAATTTTGGACAAAAGTAAAGCAGCAAACCATAGTATCAAATTATACAAAAGGTGAACAAGCAAGACAAAGGTCACATTTTTGGGTAGCTATGCGATCGGATTCAACTAAATTCACACCATCTTTGAAAGAAATTGTTTCGTAATAACACATTTATTGTTTTTTCATATATTCAGTATTGAGCTTCACACACAAATACCCATGTTTCGCCAATGACACTATGTACGTTTACTTGTAACTAAAATCCAATCTGTCCTTCTACTGGTTCCTATATTAGGTTCTCCGTACGATTGAGGTGTAAAACGCCGTATTTTCAATTCAATTCAAAATTAAATGTAAAATGTTTCTGGTCTGTATTTTGTTGGAAAGTAGTCATTACAATTTGAAATATATCCTTACACAAATCACAAAACACCATACCATAAAAAATACCGCCAGATTAAAGTACACCCTTCAGCGGGTTTTGCAGTCCGTATAATATACTGTAACGAACACATGGCTACGATTAGCGTCCATAAATTACTACACAAAAGGCATACAAAAACAACGCAAGAAATCATAAAGGTGACGGGTTGTTGACTAATTTTAGACGTAGCACTACGTGTCAGTTATTGGCTCGTGTCTAAAACTGGATAATTAGAGTCGTGGATGACAAATTGTATCCGCAGTTGCAATGTAAGAGCACGCAATTCAGATACTCAGATTTGACGATCTAATGCTATTTGTGAATACTAGGCTCCGAGAGTTAACTGCAGATAGATCCGATCCCCTTGTGGAATAACAGCGACAGCTGCTCGAGAATTCAAGAAAACTGATTTATATTATTGACTACAAGCGTGATATCAGCAGCAACTAAAAGTTGAATTTTTGATTGACTGGTTTCTTTGCACTTCCCGTTCCATTTGAATTGAAAATTTTTTAATTCTCATTGCTAAAAAGATTTTTTTTCGATCATTAACTGTCGAAGAGACAAAACAAAATACAATCTATCCATCAAACAATAGAAAGAACCATTAAACTAAGGCAACAATCATAGTACATATCAGGAAATTCCTCAAAACGCTTTCAGTCACAGACTAACTGACTATTCTCTCTGGAAGGTCATTAAAATCTAAAGCCTCCACCAGTTACTAAAACGTCCCTTTTAAGACTTTTGAAACCAGATTGGTAATAATCTAATATCATCTAAACTCTAAGAAATCCCCAGGGCATGATCTAATAACGGCGAGAAAGAAATAAATACCATACAAAGACATTAAAATGCCTATCGTAACCTTCAATACCATACTAAAATTGGGCTACTTTCTTTCCTAATGGAAAATGTCAGAAATACTCCTAATTCAAAAATAGGAAAATTATACAGGACCACTTTCTTATCGTCGGAATATAACCTCTTGTCAGCATTATTCAAGGAATTCCAGAATGTTTTGCTGGCCAGGCTAAAACCCATTTGTTACGGTCTAAATCGACTTTTACGACACCGCGCCGGCAACTACAAAAAATAAACGGCCGGAGCGGACGATATTACACATAATCGGGACAATGACTCATCTAGGGCCGCTACCCAAATCGCAACAAGATAATGCCGACATCAGTGGAGCGAGGGAGGGTCCTTCACGAGATTACCTACGGGCAACGGCCAAAGAGGCGGCACACATCGAAAAAATTAAGGGCGCCACCCGGTTTCATAAACGAAAGTACAAGGATAGACCCAGAATAAAACCGGAAAATCAAAAGAGCCTACATTCTAATTTATCACCTTGGCGAAATCCAAAGCTCAACAAGAATGGAAAATAGAAACAGCCTCATGACCTTCAGCAGCGACAAGCGTCGCCAACTTACCTGTGACGCTTAAACACTCAGGCTTCGCCGTACATATATCTTTACACAGTAACCTGAAAGTGGGCATGCAGAGACTCGTCGTATATCATAAGGCTTCATTCAAAATACCGGTGTATTAGTCTCACACATATAAATTAGCGATACACAGAAAGGTAAACACACAAATATGGACTAAACTATATAGCCCAGCTGGGAGACGCTTTAACTCTAACTATAATTAAATCATAACAAGCCAAGCGATACTGCGTTTACAAGCAAGTACACATAGATTAGGCCATAACAGATGAATAAATTTGGTTATTAGTAGCGTCGGCCAAGCGATACTGCATTCACAGCAAATACACATAAATTAGGCCAGAACAGATGAATGAATTTGGTTATTGATAGCATCGGCCAAGCGATACTGCGTTTACAGCAAATACAGCTACAAGAGTTTGATTATTAATGCTAATTACACGCTACCTGCTTGGGCCCGCCGAGCTATGGCGTCACAGGAGGTGTGGGAGTCGAGCGGCACCTGCAGATAATCCACCAACGCGACGAAGTTAAATTACGTCCCCCTCAGGACAAACAAAACGGCGGGACCGAAGACTTGTACATCTCTGCGATATGAATCCGCGGTTATGGGGGAATGGCATCTTCACAGACCATGCGAAAACTGACGGTCACACTAACACACATGGCACCACAAGCTCCGTGTCCGAAGGCACGGCAGCCACCAAGAGCCAACGCTCGCAGACCAAGCGCCTGAGACCCCAGCCGGAAATCAACTGCCCCAAAAGCGAAGCGAAGCCAACTTCCGCTCCAAAACGCGCTATCACGCCAACAGATGGAGCCAATCAATTTGCCTCGCGTGAGAGAGAACGCGACGGCATTGAAAAAAAACTTTAGGGACATATCTCGCTCGCTCCCATGAGCTATGTTTTGAAATCGATGTAAATGAGACGAAAAAAACACAGCTGCCGATCAAGCGGCTAGAGCCCAGAGCAGTGCGGAGTTGCGTGCGTGTCAACTTTAGAATCTTGGATGCAAAATAGCTGAAGTCTTATATGGGAAAATATGACTGAAAAGGAACCTATATACAAGCAAGCTCGTAAAATATAAAAATGGCCTGACACGTTTTAGAAAAAAAAGTTTAATTTATTTTACAATGAATTTTGTATATAACCTTTTTTACGTAATAAATGGAACCGTGTTAATTCCACTCCCGATTTTACTTGATCGGGGTTTTACCGTCCTTCAAAGTAAATTGAGTGTTTAAGCATAAAAAGCGGGTGTTCTTCAAGCTAACTAAATAGAAAATTGTATTCAATTTGTAAAGAAAACTAACTTAAAGAGAATTTATTTTGCTAAAAGTGTCTCTTACGCAATTCAAGTAAGTATTCAACTAGAGCCTTCTATCAGCATCTGTAGATACTGTAGAGTTCCATCATCTTGCTTTATTATCTGCAGTGGCGCAAATAAAATAACAAATTTTGACAAACATTGAGCAGACCCTTACTGTCGAAATAAGGTGAACCCAACTCAGCGCTGAGCTAGTTGTAGGCCGACCGAAGGTTTGACGTAGCTGACCTCCCAACGTCTTAAGCCTACGGTAAATTAAAATAAGTATACTAACATACAGACAATAGGTGTTAGCAACAAAAGCGCGTGTTGATATTCATAAAATGCTATCACATCATAATATATGAGTTCACATGTTAACGGCTGATGGATAATTCTGCAATACCTTCATGTTGGAAAATGTTATGAATCCAAAGTGATGCTTTTCTAACTAAAAATAAAGGTTGAAATATATATTTCAGATGTGGTATGAACCGTCAGTTTTTGTTTTGTAATTTAAAAAACCTATAACGGAAGGCAACAATATTTATTAGTAAATACAATTTATAAATCAACGGTATAATGTTGTTAACTAATTGTACAAAATAATACTTAATTTTATGAAACTGCTATGTACATTAATAAACTAAAAATTCCTAAAGGGGTTGCGTTTTGTACGTTCCTGGTTGGTCCGCAACCCAATCAGCACATATATGTTATTGGCGGCTGCCCCAGACCTGCGTCGAAGTATGTACGTTGCCCTGTATATTCTCCGACCGGAGCGTCACTTTTGCGGTGTGCTCCCACAACTGTGGCGGTTTGGTTACGTTTCGCAGTCTTCAAGAATATGCGTAAAATACAATAATTGCAAGATACCTGTGATTCCGGGGTAGTGTATTAGCTAGTGCAGGTCGTTATCGTTCCTTAGTATGGAAATTTGGGACTCCAGGAGTAACGGCAACGTGCGATTTTACCTGGTGAAATTGGCTCACTGGTGGCCGATGAATTTGGAAGCGAAGGTGCTTGAATCTGCGAACGGCTCCACGTGGAGCCGTTCGTGCCAGAGCAGTGTAATTTGCTTTCGGTCAACGGCCAGGAAGACGTCGCTGGACGTACAATGCTATCCCTCCAGGTATGTTAGTTATAAAGTTATAACCTTCTCGTTGGTTCCAGTAGTGTCAAGGACGTGGAACTTTGAATTAACGAGAAGTGCTCTAGGAGACAGTAAGCCCTGTCACTTTCTAGAACGCAGGCGGATTCTGGAAGTATTATAGGAGACAGTAAGTGCTGTCATATTCTAGAACGCAGGCGGATTCGGGAAGTGCTCTAGGAGACAATAACCGCTGGTAAGTAAGCCAGGAGAGAATTAAAGAAAAGCCGTCCTCGGATTCAAGTAGGACGGACAGAATCGGGGTCTAGGCCTAAGAGGGCCTAGAGCGGAAAGCTATTCCAGGTTAGAGCAGTTGCTGGTCAGGATCGGTGGACTAAAGTGAGTTAAAATGGTTGAGGAGTCTTCTTTTATACTCTTCGGGCGGCTTTATCGGTACAGACGCTCCAAGTACCATTAAGTTGGAGGAGGCGCCGTGCTTGCTTCTTCTTGACTTCGCGCATAGAGGGTGCAGCTCCAGGGCTGGCCCGATTGCGCCTAAATAAGCGATGTACAAATTAAATACATTTTTGACGTATAATAATTCTAATTTGCTGAAAACGCTAGCGTTACAAAATGACCACAGCAATAATTTCTGGATTTTCCTCACACTAATATAAGTAAAATATGAAAGCAAAATTTTAAGGGGCTTCTGGCGGCAGCCATGGTTAATATGCAACTGATTAGGTCATCTATAATACAATATATTTTACTTGAGGAAACTCCTTTTAGCATTGATATAATTATGATCATTATATCTATACAAGTTTCTGTAATAAATAATATCTTTTTGAATTATTTCTACAGCTTTATAAAATATACACTCAATGTACATATTTATATGCACAAAAATGCACAAATATGCAGATTGTCATTCAACTAAATTACACGGGCCACTCAATTAATACAAATAAAGTACGCTCAACAACAAATCTTTGACAGATCAGAACCAGTAGACCGACTATCGGCAAGGTTCAAATACCCCGATGGGGGCTGCCCCTATTTGGGTGACAGAAAAGGATTTATCCGACAAAATGTGAGCAATATAGGCGGCGAAGGAGAGCTATGCTATGCCATAATGGAAACGATTTCCATTTTACTGGGTCATTATGAATCTCCGCTTTAATAAACTCAAAAAAATAACAAACTTAAAATTTTAATCGTCACTGGTGAAGTGATCAATACTCGCGAATTGGAAAGCAAAAACTGACAAAACGGTTCACAATCGGAAATTCCCAACCTCATAGCCAATTATTACTTAACGAAGCAGAATTTACGAAATGGTATTGTATATTAAGTTAATTTGAATAGGTACATTCAATAGTTTTCGAAGCTCACAGCGTGGTGGAGTTGTATTTAGGGTAATAAATCGGTTTCATAATATTGAAGCTATGATAGCAGCACGTTATTCCCGCGTGTGTCCTATGTTCTATCGTTGAATATACAGGTATAATTTGGAATCCCTGCTGTAATGCTCACATTGATAGATTGGAACAAACACTATGCAAATTTATTAGAACAACTTCCAATCATTGTAATGTAAAACTCCCTGGTGATAAAACATCGCGGCTGCATATTATAGGCTGAATTTACAAATACGTTAAAAGCTAGTTTGGCTGACTTAAAATTGTTCTAGATTCTTTTCTTTTTTTTGTCTCTTATATTGTATTTTATATAGTAATTGCTACCCACATCTTCTTATGCCACCCAATTTCAACCTGGAGTTAAATCATTTGATCTATTTATTAACTAGCGCTAATTATGGAAAAAACAGGTGGATTAATAATAATAACGTAAAAGACTTGCCAGTTTCTACATTTACTATTTTGCATTATTTTAAAGTACGTTTTTGCCGAAACTATGTCTAGTTTTCATATTTATTCATTTATTTATTTTATTTCACACCGATATTTACAATATTTATTTCACACATTAACAGTATTAGCTATATGAGCTTAAGCTTGTGTGTGGCGTAAGATAAATAAATCTATATAAATAAAAATCAATTGCCGCATGTATGTTACATTAGGGTAGTTATACGTTATACTTAGTGAAAAAAAAGTTTTCGAATTTTTTTGGTCGCACACCCTAAAGTCGTTCTAATGCCTAAAGTATTATGTGATGGTCTTAGGCAGTTGTAACATAATCGCAATTTATTTAGTTGATTAATTCTGTCATTTGTCGACAGCTTCAAAAGTTTTTCGCATTTGTAAATTGTGAGTACCCATTTGAATTTCACGGAGTAAAGTCGCATGAGTGTGCTCTATGTGATTACAAGTGATAAGTGAACGTGTGCGCGCCCTTATAAAAGTAGCACGTAACCGTCCTATTGTTCTCTTTAAAATTCGTAGAATAAGCATGAACTAGAATTCTATGTTTAAATCGCGTATCTCTTTTATTAATTGTATTCATTTCGTCCACAGTAGGAATTTCTTGTTTTTTGTCCCACAATTCCCACTCGCGCAAGCTTTTTGTGGACTGTATTTTTTCTTTTTAGTTGAAAACTCAAGACTTGGAGTAGAATGTTGTTATTTTTATTACAATCCGTCTCCTCGACTACATTGACACACACATATATGATATTTTATATTCATTAATTGCGCCTACTAGCTTTGGCTGTAACATTCCGGCCCCCTTGAAAGGGTCACATCTGTAAACTTTCAACAATAAAATATTACAACAATATATTCTACAACTAATGAATAGAAATAAATAGTATTTTAAGAATTAATTTCAATTTGAATGTCGTTGTCGGGTGTTGGTAATATACATAATTTAGAAACAGGCCGTTTCACTATGTAATCGTTTATTAGCACTCTTATTATCTTGTCATCGCCTGGATGTAGTGCAGTAACACGTCCAAGGTTCCACTTTAGAGGAGGGGAGTTTTCTTCCTTAACAAGAACGATTGAACTAACTTTGATTAGATTCGGGTAGTTCACCTTCCATTTGGTGCGTATTTGAAGTTCGCTGAGGTACTCGCTGCTCCATCGATTGCAAAAGTACTGGATCATTTTTTGTAACTTTTCGTATCGTTTAAGTCTATTTTCTGGTATTGCAATAAGACTTCTTTCTGGGAGGGCGGTTAGTGGTTTACCCACGAGAAAACGTGCCGGAGTGAGAGGATTTAATTGGTCGGGATTAGAACTTAACAGACAAAATGGTAGTGAATTCAAGATCGCCTCGATTTGAACTAACACCGTTGTAAAATCTTCAAAATTTAAATGAGAATCTCCAATAACTCGCTTGAGATGCAACTTTAAACTTATAATTCCAGCTTCCCAGACGCCCCCGTGATTCGGTGATCTACTGGGTATAAAATGAAAATTGATACCCTCTTTAGCTAAATATTGTGACATTGTTTCAGTTTGAGATTCTAAAAAGGTTTTGCATTTTTGTAATTCTGCATTGGCACCAACGAAATTGGTACCATTATCACAATAAATATTAAGCGGCTTTCCTCTGCGACCAATAAATCGCTTAAGGGTAGCAATAAAACTATCTGAGGTTAAATCGGATACAGCTTCAAGGTGGAGTGCTTTGGTGGCTATACAAATAAATAAACAAACAGTAACGACTTCCTTGAAGCCACACCAGAAGCGATCCAGTGGCTCCAACAACTAGACCTGGAGCTGTAATACTTGAAACTGAATTTGTATGCCAATTCGACTTAATTTTATGTTTACATATGTTCATAAATGTTTTTTACATGTTATTCCACCTGTATATACTGTTTTATATTATGTATGTTGTGCCATTAGCTAAGTAAATGCCTAAGAAACGAACCTATAAAACATTTGAGCCCAATCGAACAACATTAACAAGTGCCACCGAGCCCCGGAAGTTTCCAAATTGCAGATTTTAACTTAATTCACTCATTATCAATTAGTATCTCGCGAACAGTAAGCCGTGTCGAAATTTTGATCATGACACAAATCAATGGAAATTTAATATGCTACAAATTTAGTTATATGCAATTTCTTCGTAAACTTGTTGAAATTTCAAAAAAAATGTGTTAAGTATTAGAAAAAGTTAAAAAATTCTTGAAAAATTGCTTTTTTATATTAATAATTAAAAATATAATAGAATTACGCAAATGTATTTATTTAGAAATTAAATAAAACGAACAATATTAAATAATTACTGAAGTTACATAAATTTAAAGAATTATATTTACAAACTCAAGAATAAAACATATACAGCAAGTTACCTAAATGTACAATAATGAAATACATATCACAATAGTTACGTTTTTGTTGCTAAAGAAGCTTTACTGGAATCCGGATATTGACATCGATAATCACTAACAACGTGTAGCTTTTGGTCCTCCTTTTTGGTAATTAAGCTATTATATTCTTCGATCAGTTTAATAATCCTTTCCGCAATATCATTTGTAACCTGAAGTAAACAATTATACATACTTACTTAAATTTTCCATCTCTACGTAAGTTCGTTTTCTACTTGTATATTCACTTTCCAGTCGTTATTCAGTTCTCTTTTCTTATTGATGTAACCTGATATCAACACCAAGCATACTACCTGGTCGCCCTTTTTGCCTTTGAAGAAGCAAAAAAAACTGTTTATCTCTTCTACATCTATTAATTCTAGAGCGTTCGCATGTACGATATCGAACAGGTCGTCAAATTTTTCAACAGATTGCTGTTCCTTCCTTTTTTGAGTCAGTTTTTTGATTTCCTCGTTTTTGCAGACTCCTTTATTCAGAGTACAATGATTCCAGCTTTTGTACAGAATAATATTTTTCCTTAGCTGGAATCCGCGTTTTTACCAAAACACTACTTCTTGAGTAATTAATTTTGTACTTTCACGTAAATTCAATTTAACTTTACGCATATTAAAAAAAAGTACTTGTGAAACTTGTTTGTTTGAGGGCAACTTCCTAGCAATAATTTGTTTTGCATCATTTCCTATTAAAAATATTAATATAATATACGACGCTAGTTCAAAATATTTAAACACGAAGCACAAGTAATACCGTTTACCTTGCGCAATGCTTTCAACTAGAACTAGAGTAACAGAACAAGGGTTCCAGATTTCAGTAAACCAGTGGCGTTGCTACTATGTCATTTGTTTTTCAGATTTCTCTTTCTGGTTGAATGGCCCGAAAAACAAATGACATGCTAGCGACGCCACGACAGTAAACCACCCCTCCCTCGAAACATCTGGTTTGTATTGACAAAGAAAGAAACTGTGTTCGACAGTTGAGTCTGTTTTTTTTAAATAACTAATTCTAAAAATATTTCAATATGTTTATAATAGGTAAAACATTTTTATTACTGAATTTAAAACATTTATATATCATACGATCTATTTACTTGTATTATCAAAATTAGCTTAAATTTGAAGAAAAGATTGTAATTTACTTCAAAATTGTAATACTTCTACGTTTTCAAATGAAAAATAGAAAGAAAAAAATCTCGAATGATTACGTTTTTCTAATCCTTTACGCATTTTTTTAACATCCAGTAGGTTTGCGAAGAAATTACATATAACTAAAATTGTAGAAAATTAAATTTCCTTTTATTTATGTTATTATCAAAATTTCGAAACACTTCCGGTTCGTCAGATATTAATTGATAACGAGTGAATTCAATTAAAATATGCAATTCGAAAACTTCCGGGGCTCGATGGCACATCTTAATATTGTTCGATTGGGCTCAACATTTTTATGGAAGTTTTTTTGGCATTGGAACGATTTTAGGGGGTGCGACTAACAAAATTCCGAGGTTGTAAAATTAGAACGACCCTAATATTACATCATCACTGGAGAACGGCTCGACCGATTTGGCTCATTTTTCTTTGTTGTGTTCGTAATTGTCAGGATAAGGTTTATATCAAAGCAAATTTTTGAAAAATCCAACGGGAAAGTCAGAAAATTCGGAAAATTAGAAAGATGATTTTGTATGGTATTTTTGTATGGGATTTCGTATGTTTTAGTTTCTGAATGGCGTTTCGAAGAGAAAACTCGGAAAATTGGGAAAAATCGGTTGTTGTTTCGGGATGGAAAAACCGGAATAGAACAATGGAAAAGTCATGTTTCAAAACATACACGCATAGGTTTACGTAATATTATGCCTGGGCAACGCCGGGTGGGTTACAGTTATGATGTATACAAGGATATTTCGAAATTCACCCCCTAAAGAGGTAAAAGGACGGTTCCAATTTTGTATGGAAAAATAATATTAAATACACGTTTCGACTTGAAACTTCGTAGTACTCCTAAAAACAAATAAGCAAACACGTATTTCGTGATTTTCCGAAAATCAACCCCTCAGGGGGTGAAATGGGGTAAATAAGCATAAAAATCGATATGGGTGTAGTTATTGAGGTTTTTTGGGACGTTGATTGCGAAAATGGCATTTATTTTTAAGTCCAAGAGGGTGGATATGACATAAAATTAAAACTCTATAGTGGCGAGACGGGGTTTCAGAGACAAATTATTTTTGAGCAGAACAACGTATGCCGGGTCAGGTAGTTATATATTATTTAAGAACCATTTGGCCAATCCAGAACCTTTTAAACGCACAGTAAATGTAATTTAATTTTAGTGAAACACTTATTGCTCGCAATATGCACCTCTAGCCCAGTTCGTAGCTTTCCCAAATCGCAAGTCGTTTCTGGAGTTATTAGAAACGTTACGCCTCTCCTAAGGGCGCTCTTGATTCTTTCATTTCCTAAACTTCCGGTTGGCGATGGCGCAAAGGGCGCATACAATAATAATGGCCCGCGAACCGAAATGTGCATTCAAACTCGCTCAGCCTACTTCGGGAATTAATTTCGTTCGCGGCGTCGTAAAACACGTCCGTGTTGACATAAACACGTCTGACGGCACATCCGTCTTGCGTCTACGAGCTGCTCTGCATTCTTCACACACCTGCTCGGAAATGGACGCAAAATAGCGGATTTTATGTCATTTAGAATGGATATTACGAGGAAGAATGGCTGCTGAAAGCGGCAACATATATTTCTATTTTGCGGTGAATGATGTTCAGCGCTCCCCAGGGGCCGGCTGCTCCCCGAAAAACTCAGAGTTTTACTTACAACTTCTAACAATGCCAGCGGTGTTAGCCAACTAGAGGTTAGTAAATTTTTTCCAGGGCCCTGCATTCTCATTAAGCTGGCAGAGAGTCGCAGGAACTTTCCCTGTTTCTTAATGCGGCTTTTAATTGTATATTTTACACTTCTTATTTTTTAGGCCGAGGGTTTTAATGATTAATTATACTGCGTCTGAATACTTAGCGGCGATTTTTTGCAGAATTTTTAGAGAATCAGCAGTTTGTTTGAAAGTATAATTTTATTTGTATCCAATGAACTGGATGCTAAGTACCTAATTAAAAAATATTAACAATAATATGATCAGGAAGTAGATCCTGATTAGTGGTATTAAGAAGTAAACAGGCATTTATCCCTAATCGACCAATCAGTTGCCATTTTCTGATCATGTAATTGCCTAGACCCACGATATTTTGTTTGCATTTACTGGCTGGTTCAACTGTAACCACCTTAGTACAGGGCAGGTACAAAGCTAAAAATTGATGGAAATGTACTTTATAACCTACTGATTGAGTATCTCTGTGCAGCACTTACGAGGTAGAACGTAGCCGCCATCTTGGAAATAATTATATAGAGTTATTTTTACGGGAAACATTTTATTTTGAAAATTAAGAATAAAATGTATAGTCCAAAATGTGGACTCACTGTAATTATAAATAAAACAGTAACGTACAGAAGAAAATGCTTTTAAGGTATTTAATACCGAAAGCAAGTTGACAATTTTTGTCAGATTGAATGACGGTTGAAGAGTGTTCAAAATTATGTACAAATATCTTAATGTTTCTAACAATGCCGAAAAGTTAAAGAAACCACTAGGCAACGTGAATGACATTATTTCGGAACATATAAAATGGAAAAAATTTACACTGCCTTATAGCCATGAGCAATCTCATTGCTAGTCAGACGCTTTGCCCGCTCGGCTAGAGAAAACTGCTTCACGTACGTGCTTATCGTTGCATTATGAAACAAGCGGTGGCGACAGAAGCGATCGAAGACGAAGTGGGCTAGATCAATGCCGACGAATACATAACACACGCACTTAGACAGACACAACATGCACTTGTCTATAAGGATACCAACAACAGCATGTTGAAAATACGCTCATGTCATAGGAAGACTGCTGAATATTAAGTAATGCCAGGGTTAGTGACTTATTACACCCACCTATAACAAAAAAAAAACTTTCCTTAATTAGTTTTGCCTTCTTGCGTTGTGTCTCTTTTGTTGCTGTCATTTGAGATGTTTCTATATTACGCCACATACTGTCTGAATTAGATTCATAGAATTTTTCATTTTTCGATACTATACACTTCTGAACTTTTTCTGGTATTCAGTAGTTTGAATTTTCAGCTATTTTACGTTAATTTAGTCGGGATTACTTGTTGCTAGGTTTCTTTCTCCTTGTACTATGTTCATATACACCTTTGCTTGTACAATACGACGACTACTACCTAGATTCGCTGTATTAATTACCTTGTGTCCATAACTATATTTTTGTTATTAGATATAATATAATATATTTCATTTCTTGCTTGTTTATTTGGACTCTGGCAACTCTAGTCTTTTCTCTAGTTTACTGAAGAATGTATTCATTCAGTGAAAGCAAAGAAGAATTACAAGAAATGTTAGATGTACTTCTTATAATATCTAGACTAACTACACGTCCGACGACAAAGTAGAACAAAATCATATACCAAGTCTTGTGGTGGAAAATCACCAACAAATAGAGGGTTTGCTATTCACTTACAGTATTCTGTATTCGATTTTGAAATCAGCTGATTCGAAAACCTCTGTATACCAATTTTTATCAAAACCTGATAATTTTTCATATGTGGCCGCCATATTAATTCCTCAATTTTCTTTACACTAATTTTGATTTCATATTTACAACCACCGACCTAAAAAACCCCTGTATCCAATTTTTGCTTGAGTCTAAGTTTATTTGAGGTTTTGGGCAGCCTTTTGGGATTTGAACCCATTCTGCCGTGTATTTTGTTTGTTTGCGGAGTGACTCCCCACTAGCTTAACGCACTTGTATCGCAAATATTAACTATTGTAGTGCAAAGAACATAATAGTTATTTACGTGACAAGCTTACTAAATTAGCCTTTATGGGCGAGCCGAGTCATTTTCAGGATGAGTGACGTATGAGCGAGCCCTGTAATCCGGCGATCCCCAATTAAGGCTAATTGCAAGCAAGCCGCGTACAACGTTTTATTTCCTCTTGCTGAAAATCCTTAGTGATTAATAAAGAATGTGTTTATTAGAAAACAAGGTGCTTGTAAAGTCGCCATGGCAACGTTTTACAGGCACCGTGTCTGTCAAGACTCGTTTACAGAGTCAGTTCAGACGACAGTAACATTTTACGAGCACCTTGCCGGTAAAGATTCGTTTACCGAATCAGTTCAGACAACAGTAAACGACCTTTAACAAGTTAAGAAGAAATAATCGTATATTATGATACGAGTTTTATAGGCACGACGGGTACGACGAGCGAATCGAAGAGTGCCCTAAAAGAGTAAGTACGACAAAATGCCTTATAAACGAGGTGTCATACAGGATTTGATCTAATTTGCCACTTTTTTAAGCAAAAAAATATGAATTTTTAGTATTTTTATTATAGCATCGTTTTTTGTCTATTACGATACGCAAACGAGCATCGTAGTAGCCTCAGTGCGAACGCAAAGTAGATAAATAACTATTATGTAACTGCTGGATTCCTTTTCAATTATTAAGGTGGTGCTAAAGGCAACTTTTTTAGCTACAAAGGGAAATAGTTTCTTTCAAGGGTGAAGCATTATCCAACATATTGTTCTGATGCCTGAAACCGATAGCTTAATGTGTATCCGAAACGCAACGAATAGAAACTTACAAATCATTAATGCTATGCCCACGTGAATTTATGTTTAACTGTAAATATTAGATGTCTCGTTATATAAATACTCCTTAAAAAATAACGAGAATACGGTAAACCCGCCAGGCATTAAACGCTGAAATTGTATTCAAGTTAAATACAGTTTTTAAAAAATAAATGTCAAATTCCGCAATATCCAGAAGTTATTAAATTTCTGTAGTGTTAACACCAAGATAGATATGTGTAGTATAGTATTTATTAGTATGGTAAACATGTAGCACTGGCTACCCTTTTCATTATCACACTTTTGGAAAACATAAACTGCAAGAACAAAATACCTCTTTAACATTGCACTTCGTTAACTTACTTTCGAAAGTATTTGTGCAAGCAGTGTAAAATTATAAAATTTTAAGCATCTTAAGAATTCTGGTGTTTAAAAAGATATCCCACAACTTGGTATTACCGAAGACTTTAGCCAATGTACCAGCGTGCAAGGTTGAAACGTTGCCCTAACCTACATAAAATTAAAAAATTATAAGAACAAGCAGACGCTGCTCCAACTTTATTTGAAAAATTATTTGAAGATGACACTCACATGAAAGTAACAGAAAACTTGCTTGAACAAAACTTGAAGGCCTGAAATAAATCGAGTAACACGTCAAACAACGTACACGGACGAAATGGTAACGTACCGGCCAAAAGATTAGTTGCTCCTTAAATACCGTGCGATCCTGGTTTAATCGGTCAGATTGCTGCAAATCAAGGAACTATCACATGAATGCTGGACCCGATTACGGACGATTTTTTAAGCATATAACAAAAGAACCCCAAAAGGTGCACCCTGTAGTAGGTGGTAAAGGAAAGGACTACGCAAATTCAAGAAAATGCGGATAGATGTTCGTCGCACATCAAAAGTAACGACCTTTACGATTTCTACCAACTAAATCCTAAGATCACAAAAAAGTGACCTACCCTACTTTGTCCATTCAACACTGAAGATGGAGGACGTTAAATTAGCAGAAACAAAGCTAATTCTCACAAAAGTTTCAAAAAAATAATTATTGTGTTAGTTAAATCTCCACGTTCTTTTAATATTTCAATGTATTGTAACAGCAACAATGCGACCACAAACCTAAAAATACAGCTTACACCTTACGATTCAAAATTATGTAAGAATTAAAATTTTACTGTTACTACTGCTTTTGATATAACTTCTGATTAGCATTAATACTACGAAATTGTTTTGGATAGAGAACAATACGGCGTGTGTTTCTTCTTCATGATTCACCACTGCAGAAGATCAGGAAAGCTCAAGATGTGCATTCTATCATTTGAAAAATTTGTTAGACGAAAGAATTTCTGCAGCTTCATTAGAATCTTGAATGGAAAAATGGTGTGAAGTTAAAAGTATTTCAGCCTCGTTAGATTCTTCATTCCTATGGATATAACTAAGTAAATAGAACCGTTGCTAACGGATACGTTGTGCTTGTAATAGAGTGAAGTCACTGCACATCCTCTTAGTTTGAATGATCTGTTGCGCAGATATCGCATTTATCAAGCGCGATACTTGTTGAAGCTGTATAATGTCAATTGCCATAAAGCAGCACTAAATATAGCGTCGATAAACCGCCGTGAATATTGCAGTTTCATTTAGTTAACTCGACATCACGAGCGCATGTTGTGGAAACCGCACACACATTTCTGCGTATTCATAGCCACGTAATTACAATAACAGCTCCGTATTATGCCTAGTCGCGTGCGGTGTATAATTTGTTATAATTTACATATGGATACTCAATATTATTCTGAAGCTATCCATCAATCATCGCGCTCTTGACCTTGAACTCGCTTTGCATCGTCTGCGCTAAAGCTGACATACACCATGACACCAGATTTTTACAAATTGTTTATAAGTAACTAACAATAATTCCTGATTTATATCCTCATAAGTGAATGTTTTGTTTCCCAGACCTACTCCATATTTATATAAAAATGTTACCAATAATGATTTGATTATTCACATATACCTTCCTATACTACCAGACTAGAGAAATACTGAAAAATATTTTTAATCATTTGTATCTAAGGAATGCAATTATAAATCTATACCTCATAAAATAGCACGTGCTAACTGATCTGATAATAATATCGTGCACAATTTTTTAAAAATTGATTTTTCACTTTTTTATTGCCAGCTAGTTTTATCCCTTCTTGCAATGCACCTAGAAGTTGATCCTGCACTCGTGCTAGGCTGTAAATGTTATCGATATAACAATATAATCAACCAAAATCCAATTTTATTGCAGACAGATAAACAACAGGTGTATTATATTTCCTGTAAAAGAACGAAATAGTACTAAAATTAATTACTAAACAACGAAGTGGACGGCTGTTTCTACCACACCTTTATGCTAACAATTATTACCACAGCCTCGGGGAATCACTCAGCCTCTCCTCCAAGGGCTGCTCGTGAATAATAGAATCTGGCGTGAACCACCCATCTTAAATAATGTTTTGGGAATTTGAGTTCTCTAATGAGTAGGGACATGGATCTATTCCTCGCAGGTGTTCCAGACAATGCTTTGACTATTACGTCAATTGAGGACGCGAATGCTTCCTTTTTCTGCTTATTGAACTATAAATCACCAAACAGCAATTTCGGTAGGAACCCTCCATGAAGTTAACAAGCCACTGTGGTGCTACTTCTTGGTCCTGGAAGTTCTTTAGAAAAATGTAGGAATTCTCACCCTTAACTGGCGGTGAGTTACAACTTGCAAGCTGACGTCGGTCGTCTTGCAGCTGTGTCTATGAGAGAAGTACATCCTCCCTCTCTCAGTTCAAAGCAGGTTCTACAACGCGATATGCGCAAACACATTGGTGCGCATTTAAGCAATGCGCCCGCACTACTTTTACTAACTTTACCATATCTAATTATTAATATCTACTTGTAAACAATAACAAACATAAATGTACACATGGGTTGTATAAGTACATATTAACATGTTACTTCAAGCACACTCAGGCGAGCCAGGTTCAGTTTCCGTTGCAACATGATATCTTGCTATATTTCCTAGGAACTCATTTCAGAAGATATCAGGAACAGTTGTGTACCCTTTTGCGGGTTATTACCCAAAATGTTTGTCGATATACTTTGGTAAAATCTCTAGTACAGTCTACAACTACTATCAATGTTTTTACAGTACACGCAATGCTTTTCTGTTATATGTTTTACGATCTGCCTTTTTTGAATCCTATTTATTCTTGTGCGATTCTATTATAATATTTTTTTGTAGTATGTAAGAGTGTATGCATATATTTTATATGCATGTAATACGCTGTTAGAATGCAGCGGTGTATTTGAAGCGGCGAAATTAGAAGAAAGGGTTAGCGTCTTTGTTTACTTGAGCCCGCCTCGCTAAAATCGGGGTGGGACAGAACAGCTCAGTCTGAATAGTTGACCAGCAATAATCGGCCATCGAGCTTGTTTTGTGGGTTAAGTATACTGTTCTACAATTATCAATTTGGTAAAGCCTTACCGTGCCGCTTTGGAAAATTAAGACCAAGTCGGCGAGGCTTATAAATGTTCAATTATGGCGAAATTTCACATCGACCAATAGTGGGATACAGCCAAATAAATGCCGTGTATAGTAGCAATATCACCGACGTCTAGTAAATCAGTCTAGCGTTTCGCAACTCTTCGGCATCCGGACAATGTCTTCAAAAAAGTTTCCGTTCATCACGTGTGGATTCATCCTTACTGCTCGTAGACATTTTAGAACTACTGTTGTCTATTATTCAAACAAAGCCTTGGTGAAACTTTCTATTTTGTTTCCGTGTTCGAACCAGGAGCCCCTTGCATTTGAAAACAAGCAAATCTTGCTCAACTTTGGCGATGAATCCGGCCAATATTTTAGCTTTCCACATCTGCTCATCGACAAATGCATTTGTATGTATTGTGCATTTTAGCTAATATGCGGTTTATAATTTTATGTTTATTATTATTAATTATTTATATCGCACTAGAATAAAATCTGGTACATGTAAGTTAAGGCCAATCATTTTTATGTATTTATACGTAGATTGGCATTGTGAAATAAATATTGGGGCTTATCCCCGTTCGTACTGTAGTAACGCCTTCAGCACTCTCTACCACTATATAAATATTATATTCCCATGTAGAATTATTTTGCAAGCCAGCTCGTCTGCTAGCTTTGCTGATAGCGAACAGGTAGAATTTGTTGTATTACAGCCGTGAGCCCGGTTTTCTTATGGGGGACCTTTTAATTACCTCATTCTCTTTTTACTAATCATGGTGGCGTCCTCAACTAGAAATAAATACGCATTTCCAAAGGTACAAGTATTTCCAATATTGCGACCGAGCTACCTCTTATTACAGTTTAAGACACGCCCCCATAAAGCTGAGCTACTGAGCACCCTTTAAGTTATTACATGTCGTAAACTGGGATTTATGGGCAACAAGGATTATTTCACAGTAATTAAGGCATTGAGATTTGTTTCTTCCAAAAATTGGTTTAATCTACAATCACCAACTGTTCACATGATACCCTTTAGATTTCTGGATATTAATATTGAATTAATTAAGCATCTACACAGCATGCTACATTACAAGCTTCTCAGGAATCTTTAGTTGAACCTTAAAACTTGATATTTAATCATTTCTTACATTCGAATTCTTCCAAAATATTAAAAGAAAACGCATGCTAAACCAGCGGTAAAGTCAGGTAATAATTACAGATCCATTTCCCATTTTATTAAAGTTTGTGAATCGGTTAGACATAAAATTGTATTTCCTTATTTAAAAGAACGATTTATCGATGAGCAGCATAGCTTTTACAGCGGTTAATCAGTTGTAACTAATTTATTACCCTTTGTTCACCTGATATCACGAAACTGATATAACGGCGTGAATCAACCTACTCTTGTTAGTAAGTTGGAGGGAATAGGTAAACACGGCAATGTTCTGCATTAAACTTCATTTTATATGTAGGTCAACTAGTACCTATCAGAAACAAGTTTGGTTGCCCAGTTGCGTGTTGCATCTGCAGTTCTCCAAGACTCTCATTTAGGCACTCTACCTTTTAAGCTATGTTAATGGCAAATCTTGTTTCCAAAATTCAAAATTCCTTTTACATCAGGATTTCGGTAAACTTGTTTGTTAAAACTGGGAGAACATTTTCATCCTTGGCTGCAGTTCATTAAAACAACTAAGCAGAGAGCCTTATAGTCACACAATTTTCATTTTCTTGCAATTCCATTGATTACGCAAAGAAAATTTAAATTAAAAAGACAGAGTAAATGTGTCATTTCTGCTTGTCATAATGTAAGGTTCGTTTTAGCATATGTACGTTAATAAATACCAGTCGTAAGCTTAATATTTTTCCGCTTTCCATAGTATAAATAATTGAAGCCCAATAGTGCAGGGTTAAAAGCGCCGGACTCCTATTCAGGAGAAGCTGGGTACAAACCTTGAAGGTTGAGAGTATTTTTCAAAATCCATCCACTATCTGAAGTTGGAATCTGACCACATAAAGCCACTAATAGTCTGGTTACAACGCATTGAATAGATATAACGTATTATTTTGAGTCATAATGTTGTAGTATTTATTTTTGCACCCTTTTATTTGCTTGTAACTATGTATTCTATCATTTATTAGTATTTTCATGATTACAAACCTTTAAATAAATTAACTTATTAAATATATTAAATCCTAAATATTTATAAAAATCTAAACAAGTCTGAAGTTATCTCAGATACAAGGGACTGCTGCTTTTAAAATCGGCCTTGGGGTAAGCAATTCCACTGCGAGAGCTGTGATGTGATTGTGAAGTGTTACTTGTGTTAATTATTTAGATTAATGGAAAGAATAAGGTCTGTAATAGATATTATTGTATGTAGTTCGATGGTGCAGCTGAGTTGGACAGTGTTTCACTGTTGATGTTGCTGCAGTTTAGAGAGCTTTGTTGTTTTGGGTCGTTGCTCATTTTGCACATTGCAGGGTTGGTGTCTAATCGGTACCGCAATATAGTGCACTATTTACCTGGGAATAGTGGACACCCGGTGAAATGAGCACTAACGCTTGACATAATAAACATCTGAAAATCATCCCTGATAGATATTCTACTAGATGTTACTTTTATTCCCAACACGTACTGCTAAATGTAGTTATGCTTGCTTACTCTTGTTTGCATGCATGAATTTGTAATTTGGCTGTTCTGCGATTACGAGCAAGTGTGGGTGAACAAATGCAACATGAAGCGGGCCGCCGACCGACTTACCTTCGCAGTGTCGTATTTTTGATCCACAACACACACCAGAAGTCTGTAATTTATGTATGTGTACCAATATGAATCCAGGATATGAGCCCTGAACCCAAAATCAATGTGACCACAAGATCATAGAAATAGTGAATTTATTGAATATTAATACAGGGCAGAGTCAAATTTGCAATTAAAATTTAATTTTTAACAGTGAATGCCACAATTAAAATTAGAACAATAATATAAATTCTCATTTAAAATTAATTTTCGCTACACCAAGGTTTAAATTTGAATAGCAACCAGAAAGTGGCAAAACGACATTTCAGTATTGTCACAGCAGTTCGAGCGTGTACTTATTTCAAAGTGTCGATTTGGAGTTCGTGCTATTAATTTCGAGTGACACGTTTTAAATTACTTCCCTCATTTTATTGACGCGGATCTACGCCTTCGTTCTGAATACCAAGTGCAGCCGTCATGTAGAGCTGGATAGGCTTGGTTACGACTCATACAATAGACCCATTGTTATTCTGCTTAAAATGCAGGATATTAACAGCCACATATGAATACACTGTTACAATTATCTTCTGCCCTTGTATGACTGAGTCATCTAACCGCCCTCGTTTTTTGCGTATGAGTTATGTACGTGGCTTCCAATCAGCACGGTGCAGTCAATGATCTAAGATCGCATTAGGCTGTGGCATTTTTTTCTATGCATCTTGTGAACAGTAACATCATTTCATATACTACTGCGATTCTGGCGCATAGGCGTAGTATAGAATTTTTACTCTTATCAGATACAATAACGTTAGATTATTGCAAAATTATTATATGAAATACATGCAACTCGGTAATCTCCTGTCTTTTCCCATAGATGAGGATTGTTCGTTTTTCATTCTCTAACTAGCCAAGTGAGTAATTAGAATAAAGGCTTAATCTCATTTGTGTATTTGATAGTTGGAACTTTGCTACATAATTCCAATATCTATTGCTAATTAGTTCGTTTTTAATAAGTCAAAATTCTTCTAAAATAATTACTCTTCAGGAAATACTATCTTTATGAGCATCATATTGAGCATCATATTCTATCAACTTAATCCACTTAAACCACTTAATCCCCATAACAGCTACTTTAGATGTAAGCATGTTATTATCGTTCAGCTTTCTAGTCCATAGCTAAACGTTAGTGGTGGATTATTTTACTCTAGCATTTTTGCCGATTTCCGGTTGACTTGTTTCCCTTACCCTTGTTTCGCATATCGACCATTGGTAGCTTCCTACTTGATCTATGGTCTTGACATGCATTCTACTTTCTTCTCCTTATATTGTATGTAACGGGGTGTCTGAATTGGCTTTTCGCATACAAGTACCTGTGAATAGCCAGATCCCAGAGTACGTTGATTGCGTTGATTGAGTAGACTAAGAACACCTATGATTAATTACGGTGGTGGTTGAACTTGAAGCTTTTGTATCACGCCGCCATCAGGTTAATTGTAAAACGCCTCGCTGGTGCCTGAGAGTTCCCTTTTGATAGCGCAATTGCGGAGCATTGAGCCGGCTGGTTATAGGAGAGGGTGTGGTATACTGCGGTACCTAAACGGCGGTCTAGAGGGTAGATTCGGGCTTAAAAATTCAAAAGGGCTCTGGAAGGCGCTTTCTGGCTAGTCTCTGGACTAAAGCGACTGAACTGATAGGCTGGCTCGCTTCTCGCGATGAAGCGGAACTGGGGCTTCGCGTTAGAAGAGCTTGCCTGGACAGTCTGTTCTGGCTGCAGGTTGGTGGGGCTCTATGTCTTCCAGGGCTTAGGGCTGTTCCCCGATGGAGCTCGACTCAATTGCCTTCAACGATCTGGACGTCGTCTACTTATACACATTGGGGACCCTATCATCTGGATCTCCCCTTGGGAAATTCAGGTGAGGATGCGCCGTGGATCTTCTTCTTCTTCTTCTTTACAGCGTTTTACATCCATTTACCGACATACGCCTCTTCTAAATCATGTTTCCATTGGTGTCTATTTTGTGCTGCTTTCATCCAGTTGAGGCCTGCTGTTAGTTTAAGATCATCTATCCATCTCATGCATGGACGTCCTCTTGGCCATTTATGACCGTATGGCCTCCAGTTGAGAACGGATTTATGTCACTTTTCTGTATCTCCTCTGGCTACGTGTCCTGTGAAGGTCCATTTTAGTTTCGTTGCCTTTTCTACCACATCAGTCACTTTCGTCCTTTTCCTTATCCAATTATTTGTTTTCCAGTCTTTTAACGAGATTCCTAGCATTAACCTTTCCATAGCTCGCTGGGTTATTCTTAGGATGTTCATATTCTTCTTAGTCATTAACCAGTTTTGTGCTCCATATGTCATGACTGGCAGGATACAGGAATCAAGCACTTTAGCTTTTAAGTGAATGGGGATACTTTCATTTTTAAGGATGTAACTTAATTTACCATATGCTGCCCATGCCAGATTTGCTCTTCTCTTGATTTCTTGTATTTGGTTTTCCTTTCCTAGCATGAACTTTTGTCTTAAATATATATATTCGTTGACTTCTTTATTGTTCATTGTCACGATATCGTCTCCTTCATACCCTTGTTTTATTATCGTTTATCTTTAAACCTGCTTTGTTTGATTCGATGTTCAGTTCTTCTAACATTTCTCTCAGTTCTTCGATGTTGGACGCTGTTGTTACTACATCATCTGCATATCGTAAATGTAAGAGGTGCTTTCCATTGATGTTTATTCCTTTGTTTGACCAGTCCAGTCGTTTAAAGATGTCTTCCATAGCAATCGTGAATAATTTGGGAGACAGCGTATCTCCTTGCTTTACTCCTCGTTTTAGTTCTATTGGTTTTGTTTTTTCTTGTTCGTTTAGGTGGTATGTAGCGCTTGCTTGGATCATGCTATCGGTGATTACCTGAATGTATCTGCTGTCAATTCTGCAGTTATGCATAGCTTGCATTACGTCCCTATGCTCTATTGAGTCAAACGCTTCATAGTTAGCAGGTTTTCATAATCCACATAAGCGAGATACAATGGAAACTGATATTCTGTGTGTTTTTCAATTAATTAAGATCTTCATAGTTTGCAGGTGATCAGATGTAGAGTAACCTTTTCGGAATCCTGCCTGTTCATATGTTTGGTATCCATCGAGCTTTGCTGTTAAGCGTGTCGTGATTATTTTTATTAGTAGTTTGTAGAAGTGTGACAAAAGACTGATAGGTCGATAATTTTCTATTTTTCGTTTATCTCCTTTTTTAAATAAGATTACGTTTTTGGATTTTTTTCATTCGGTTGGTATTTTACCTTGATGGAGACATTCATTAAAAAGTATCGCTAGAATACGAATTAATGCTTCTGGTCCCTCTAAAATAATGTCGGTCCTTATTTCATCCTTGCCAGCTGCTCTGTTCTTCTTCATGTCTTTAACTGTTATTTCTTCAGATGTGATTTCTGGTAACTCTTCAGATCGCCGTGGTTAGCTGCTCGCAAACTCGCACATCGCTGGGCAATTGATCTTATCAACTTAACATTCTAACATATTTTAAATTTTCTCCGGGTTAACCATTACTCATAGAATCCCTATAATTCTATATGTTCCAGCCACTACTTTGTAATTTTCTAGTACCATGTGCTATCTGCATAGACCAGTCTTTGGATGTAGATTGTTCATTTGTTTCAGTTTCTTATTTCGTCTTTTTTTTCATTTGTATTATTCTGCTATTATTATTTCGTTAATTAGTATGCTGATTATTTATGAATAACAGTGGGTTAATATGACGCCTGCTTAACTAGTACTTTTCATAATTTAATTTTTGTCTAGTATTCAGGAATGTTTTTTACCAGGTTTATGGTTATCTTTAGCATTTAAAAGAATGAAACTAATTCACTACAGTAATTATTTTACAAATATATCAATGCTTTCCTAGTAGCATACCAGGATAGTTTTTTAATTTTTGTTATTTGTCACTATTTTTAGGACGACACATTTCTAATGCTATTATCTTCAAACATTGGTTTTGAATACTCGCAATCTATGTATTTCTCTCGAACTATGGTTGTTGTTCTTATTCTTCCGTGAAATGTATTCCTAAAAATTTAAGATATTTATAATAAATTGGATTATTTATCGTATTTATCCAAATCGATATTGGATTATAAGAAGTATCCCCTTTAATTACTTAATTTATTTAAAGTACGTAAATTACGATTTTAGAACGTAAAACCAAGAGTTTATTTTGTTAAATTCATTATCTTCAGCCTCTTTCACCAAATTTAACTGATTAACGCTAGGATAGCACTGTAACACCTTAGCTTATTGTAATAACAATTTATTTAGGCAATATCTATCATCTGCAAGTGATCAAATTCACTTTTAATATTGATGGAAGGTGTTTGTCAACTAGTGGAGTAGTTTGAACAGTTATATTATTATTTAACCTTGAGCTCAAGGTTAAGGTTTTCACTCCCACCACAAGTTTCAAAATTACTATCCCCTATCACTGACCACAAGGTTATCACCCCCCACCACTAACCCCAAAGATGCACCAGCACAAGGTTGGAACCCTCACAAATGGTATTTGCAAGATCGACGCGTTTCTTAGTGTTGAAATAATGCGCCTCGATTGGTTCAATGAAGATGATAAAACAAGCAATACTGCACGACAAAGTAATGTCGAAAGATTAAATAAACTCCAATAAGAACTTTGAAGATTAATACTAGTTAGACCAGTTAGATACTGGATGCTGAAAAAATTTTCAAGCTACGGGAAAAGAACAGTGCTAGTGCACAGGCAATATATCGGTACATTTCTGGAGAAGTCGTTGAAAGTGGATATATTTTTTACAACGATTTACCGGAAGATACAGAGATTGTTGAGTAAAAAAAATATGTGTGCACGTCGCCAAATATTGCAGTATAGTCGAGTGAATAGAGAACAAGATTATATAAATAGATTTATAATTTATGCAATTGAAATTTCTCTTGTAACAAAATTACTTCATCGATTATATCACCGAATGCTCTTCCCCGTTTCTCTTAATCAATAATGAATCTGTACATATCTCGATCCTCCTTCTCCTTTGAATTTCTTGAGAGACTATTGTGGATGACTAAATAAATTCTTCGTATCGAATGGCAATTTTATTTGCCATTATTCAACTATTCGCCTAATAAAGAACAACCACTATGCGAAATCCATCCATTAGATTCAAATCAATAGCTCTATATCGCGAGGAAACCAATAATAACCACTAAAACTGCGACATTTCTACACTCGTGACCGATATCGAAAGAATGTATCCGTATCTTTTCAAGAAAATCTAACTGCCAGTGTTACCTACCATTCCCCGCTAGTAGCATCTTCAGATATGACTTCCAATTATTCCAATATTATCGTATACCAGCCATCAATTTTAGAGAAGATGATATCTGTACACAAAAAGAATATTCTAGGACTATTCAAACGGAAAGAATCAAACTGACCAAACTTAATCTACAAGACCTTGAAGAAGCTTGGTGAAGCACAAAAAACTTGAAAACCATGAAATTCTGCAATACAATAACTCCTTCATATTCAACACAGCTAATGTTATAATGTGTTTAGTACGACCGCACGTAATTGGTCACATTATATCCTATTTTTGAGGGTGTAACGTATCACTTTACGGCCCACCAAGGGTCTTTTTTGTCAGTTTGACAATCATTGACACCGTAGGTTGCCAAAATTGATAAAAATTATATATCTGCCTTTAATTGTGGAAATGCTGGTATTTACATAAAATATTGTGTTGGACCTCGTGCTAAATAGCGGGGCATAAACGCCTTATTACGCTCTCGATACATGAATAACTATTATTCTGGATATATGGCAATATCACAGTTTACTATCACTGTTTTAAAAATTCTTTTTTGGTTTTTTAGCAAAAAAAATTTTATATATAATATTTGTATTCATATTCACAATACTATAAGCTCATTTAGTTCAAACATACGTGAACAACCTCAACGATATGTCAACTTTTTAGAAAAGTACGAATAACATCTCAAGAATGCCGTTGATCGGCTATCAATATCATCGGAAGGATCGTTGTTTCAATTAGATGTCGTTTTATATCTTCTTACCATGAGTTTTTTGATAACTCATTGTTACGCTTCGTTTGCGCTTCTACTATTTTCGATGTCTATTGCTTCGATTTTGTATTTTCGCGCTGCTCCGCCTCCCGCGATTCTGTTCAGACAGTGTTTCCGAATCGTAGCGTGGCTTGTCGGCGTATGTTCTCCTTTTGATGCAGAATGGTAATGTCGGTCTAGTGCTGTAAAACTTGTCGAGTGGTTTTTGTGGGCATGCAAGTTTTGGGATTGATTTCCGGCCCTCGCCTAATGTTGCGGAGCAGCAGCACTTGCAGTTTTAGTGAGATATTGGTTCTCTCGCCGTCTTTACAGGATTAGAAACGCTTTACAGGGGTTATTTTTCACGTGGGCAGATACCATCTGGGGTGAGTTATTTGACGCTGTTTGCGCCTTGCTCTAGGAAAAGCAATCCTAATTTTATTTTGGGTTTTCTCCTTGTTAGCGGTTAGTCCGGAGCCCCAATTACAGATTACGTTTGCCAAGCCCCCGTGCAAACTTGATCTTTGCAATCGAGCGCGTCGGCCTTGAACCAGCGATTGTTACGCCTGTAAGATTCCAGCCTGTGGCTACTTGGGAAGCGCGCTGTTTCGTTTATCTGGGCCACCTTTCATTTACATAACGTCAGAAGGAAATCAACTAAGGGAAATCCATAATCAGGTGTTATCTACTTTTTTAACTAAATAAAGCTACAAAGGCTGTAAGCCGTGTTCGGTGCGAAAGACTTCGCCCGGTCTGCTATCGAATTCAACCAGAGTTCCGGACACCAGCTGCAATATACAGCTGGCGTCACTAGCAGCGTATCTACCTAATGATTTTTCCCAACCACGGAGTGGAGGTGAATCGCCACCGGAATTGGTTTTAATATGTTGTAATGATATTTATACCGTTGGCTGAACTGTTATGTAATTGTGTTCTCGGTAACCTTAAGTCTGTACTGTTAATTACCTGAAATTTGTGATGAATGTTTAATGAATTAATGACTATTATACTGTGACACCACCCTTGTGGTTTTGATTTTGTTACTGCTACCTGTACTTGAGTTGAGATTCTCCTTTAGAATATTTTGTGCTAGTTGATCTTACGAATCCTCTTGGAATACTTGGATACACTTGTCGTTACTTGGTAAAGATTCGTTGGCGCTCTTTTGGCTCATAATTAATTCGAGTACTTAAAGAACTGCAACCGTCTCCATTTGAGCTAGTTCCGACCGGCAATTGTATCCAAGTAGTCATAAAGTGTTTTTTTAGAGATTAAGCGACGAATCGATTAGGCGACGAATCGACTAGTTATGATAACATCATTAAAATGATTTCCAAACATTAAAAGGTAGAAGATGTTAGCTACCTTATTAATTATTGCGGGCTAGGACACATATATTGACTTGTTTACTTCCTTTAGTTATCTTTTATCAGTTATTGAGTTATGCTTAATTGGCTTTACACAATTCCTATTTTTTATGCTTGCACTTTGAGCTTGACCTTTAAGTACTGAAATCACCCAAAAATCCTTAACCTTGAAAATGTCTGGAAAGTCCTGTGAGTTCTATAATAAACATAATTGATACCTTATGACATTCTTGTAAAATTTGAAATACATACTATTGTCTATTCAGAAGTCCAAGAACACAGAGGAATGCAGGAAAAAACCACAAATATTGACCACGACCGCAAAGAAACCTAAAATTGATATTTGGAACATAACATGAAACGTAAACATGTATTTCCTTGAATTACAAGCTTAATTGTACAATTTGCTTAGTTTCTAACATAATCTATGCGGTTTTCAAGGATTTAGTGCAGCGTGGTATATGTTAAACACCGGCTCGTTAGACAGTCTACATGTCTACGACATTGAACCTTACCAAATAAATACATCACCATTAGGACCGTAAAACACCGGAAAATTAGACTCCGCAAATCAAAGTACCATGTGGCGAATCGCCTTGAGCAGTTGAACAAACTAGACTGAGTCATTCCGGTAATGAAATTCTGACCCTGGGCCTGGGCATACACTAATACAATACTTTGACCTCTGACCAATGGGACTGTTTCTACGACGTTTAGAAGCAGTTTATAAGATGTCACTCAGATACTGGTACTGTTTGCGATTTTAATTACTTAACATATTTTTATATCATATTTAAACAGTTACCAAACGCTAAGCCGTTTAAGTGCGTCTGTTTATAATTGTATGACACGACTGTTGGTTATTAGAGTGTCTAAACCTCCAATGCCGTTGTGTGCACGAAGTATTTAACATAGGAAGACATTTTTCGGAAATATTATATGTTCGCAAAACTCATTCAAAGCGACAGTGAAATATTATGTAAACTTTTAAGCCTGCAGATAACCTTATTTTTACTCCGTAGCAAAAAATCTAGGAATTGCTACTTTCTATAGGAACACATGACAGTTACGACAAATTGTATCATGACAAACAGCATTAAAAATGGCTATTTATCAAAACAGAAATGACAAGAAAACAGATCTTTATAAAAATGCATGTACAGAATCGAAAGAAATATTGTCGCAAAGTTATTTCTTCGTACATTTGCTGAGAAAGTTGATGTTAATTTTCCTTAACATGTCACTTCAGATTTATATGAACGAAACTGGTTAGTTTATTGAGTAAGTACGTAGTGACCCTCTTATCCGTCCTGTCATAAAACGCACCTTCAATCCTTCTTCTTCTACCATCGTTAGCATTTTCCCCCACAAATTGAAGCCTTTCTTCAAGGCGAGGAGATCCACCTACTCTTCGGTTTTTTTCCAGTCTTCCTTCTGCACCACCCACCCTAGATAAATTCTTCAGTCTATTTTTATTGATTATTTGGATGAATGCTCTATTAAAATGAATAAACAGTCGTTATACAATGTTACAGCATCCTGCAACAGTGTAGCAGTGAGAGTGGGAACGAAGAGCTCATACATATGTACAAAATAGATAAACATATCTTAATGTTTAGAAATAAACACTTAGTATTACGAGAGTTACTCGCGATCGCTGACCGAGTGCGGTTCGCTTATTTTATTATTTTTTTTATTTTTTATTTTGCACTCTGCCAACAGCCGTTAAGCCAATTATAGGCGTCACTGTACATTTTATGGGGACTTCCAACCCCACTAACGACTGTCATGATGTTATTATGACATCCGGGACCAACTATTTTCCGTGGCAGCCGTACCAGGAGGCGCCGGGAGAAGCAGCCGTGAAACTCCCATTCAAGTACTGACCAGAAAGGGCGTTCATTAACTCTACTGATCATACGTGGACGCTTGTTCAAGCTACACCACCCGGGACCCTATTACGTTAGTGTAGTTTTACTAACAGTGTATTAAGTGTTCCTATTAATTACACAACGAATTAACTAGTGAGTCCTCAAGTTTTGGAAGTTATCAACCACGGAAGAAACTGAGCTTCAAATACAGCAAGAATAGGGCCGCGGCCTTGGTCGGACAACGAGCATATTGCCTGAAATATATTAAATGACCGATACGAATGAAATACTACGTACTTAACAAAATCAATAATAAATCACAGGAGCAACCACAAATAAACACTGCAGAAAGCACTCCAAAAAATTCAAGGTGCCTGCTATATTTCTACATGGGCCCGTTAAATATCAAGAAGTAGTTAAAGACCTAGAAAAATTAACTGAAGGTAAATTCATCAGCACATACAAGAACCAGATTACTTACTTTATTCCATGGCGAACACAATCTAAATTATCGTACATTCCGTAATTCCCAGGAATCCATCCTATCAGTTGTCATCAGAAACTTGCCTGTTTCAACCGAGAATGGAGAAATTAAACAAGAATTGTCAAAACCTCTTCAAGTGGTAGGTGTAACTCTATTACGTAATAAAGGGAAGCTACCTAGCTATTCCCATCTATGCAGTAATATTAAAACCAACTGAAAATGCAAAAGACATATACAAAATCGCACATCGATTTCACTGTATTGCAGCGGTCGAACCATGGAAACAGTCATCTGATATACCTCAGTGCCATTGTTGCCAAAATTATGGGCACACCAAAAATTATTGTAGATTACCACCCAGGTGTGTTAAATGGACAGGTACTCATTTAACCGCAGAATGTAAAAAATCTAGCGCAGAAAAACCACAATGCGTGATTTGCGGATCGGAGCACCCTGCTAATTATAAAGGTTGTCAACATTATCAAACACTACGGAATATTAGACAACTGCAGCCACAAGCTTCAAAAATAATCAGAACAAACAAAGGACTTCAGCAAGTGCGTTCACCAACAACGCATGCAACGATAACTGCCAATCGACCCGGTCACGGAAAAACAGAATCCCAATTACCCGATACCATTACAAACATTATAACACAGATCGTTAACACAATCATTGAACAAATTAAAAATCAAATATCACATATAATTAGTAGCTCACTTCAATATGGCAGCAAATAAAAAAAGCATATTAATCAATTAAATCTCCTCAACTGGAACTTCCACGGTATTAAAGCCCAACGCATGCTTGTAACCGACTTCCTTATTCAACACAACATTAATGAAGCATTTATAAGTGAGACACACTTAGTACCTAATGAGAAGTTTAGAATCCCAGTCCAAGTTAGATGGGAATTAGATAATTACCGCATCTGTCAATACAACGGCTATATTTCAACAGTCGATACGAGACTGTTCTTTATGGAAGGTAACTAAGCAGATTATCCGCAAACCAAACATAATACCACCGATGAAATATGACGAAGAGTATTGCGCAGATTCAGAAAAATGCCGATTAATGGCAAAACACCTTCAAAACGTCTTTACCACCAACATCTCACCTGATAATATCGAACACACAAATGAAAATGAATCTTTCGTCGACGAACATATTCTTCTAATAAATAATAATGAAGCTGCTACTACCACACCATCAGAAATCAAAGAAGTCATACGTGGTCTGCCCAACAAAAAAGCGCCTGGTCACGATCATATTCCGAAAATCCTACTGAAACATCTCACATCAAAAGCCCTGAGCTATATTGCAAGTATATTTAACATCTGTATCAGCATTGGTTATTTTCCAACAACCTGGAAGAATGCTGAGGTTACAATATTGACCAAACCAGGCAAGAACAAAACTGATCCTAGCAGTTATAGGCCAATAAGCATATTAGGTACTCTTTCGAAAGTTCTAGACAAAATCATTCTTGTCAGATTAAACAAATACATCGAAGAGAAACAAATTCTCCCTCATTTTCAATTTGGATGCAGATCTATGTATTCGAAGACGCATCAATTACTAAGAATTACTGAAATTATTATCAGTTACGATCAGAAAAAGCATACTGTGGCTGCGTTCTTAAACGTAGCTGAAGCCTTTGACAGAATGTGGCTGAAATGTTTAATTTTTAAAATGATTACTTTAGATTCCCAAGTTATTTACGTAATCAAGATAGTACAGTCATTCGTCACAAATCGAATATTCCGTGTCAAAATTAATGCCATACTGTCAGAAATAAAGCACACCGCTGCTGGAGTACCGTAGGGATTTGTTCTAGGACCTGTACTATTTAAATTTTTCGTGTATGATATACTTATCTCAGAGATAAGTTTAACTGCCATGTACGCGGATGATACCGCGATACTCACACAGCACTCTAATATAACAACGGCCGCTGTGATTTAATAGATCGAATATCAAAATCAATCCTTCCAAATGCACAACTAAGATATTCACCCTCCGTAGACCAATTGACCCGGATTCGATTATTATCAATGATCTACCAATACCTTGGAACCCACCGGGTCGTGCAATCAAGTATCTCGGGCTATATTTGGATAAACGTCTAACTTCGAGCATACACATTAATAATAAACTACAAGAGTGCTATGCAAGGATTGCTATCTGATACCCCTTTCTAAATAAAAAATCTCATCTCAAAATTGAGTGTTCTAAAATTTTATACCTGGGAATAATACGACCTATTATAATGTATGCTTGCATCGTATGGAGTACTACCAGTAACACAAACATTAAAAAAATCCAAACTCTTGAGAATAAAGTGCTGAGAAGGGCGACGAATGCAAAATGGTACATTTAACAGTTTCAACAATAGAAGAATTCATTAAAACTTCAACCAAAAAGTTCTTTGTCAATCTGAACAACTGCCCAGCTACAGCCTATTACAACCTAGGTCACAAATCCACAACCGCAAGATGTCCTGCTCTCGAACAGTGACTAAAAGCATGTGATATAAACTCATAACGCGTAATCTAAAATCACTGTGTAAAATTAATTTCGCGAGTTAATTTAATATTACTAACAATCAGGACCGTAACTAGGCAAATTTTTATTGTAGGCAAGCCAACATTTTTGCGCCCGTCAGTACAAAAACGATATATGTGACAAAAACTACTAATGGTACTGTATGACTTCTACATTTATCTCCGGATATATGATATAATATATTTAAACAAACAGGTAGATATTCAAAAATAAATCCTATATTTTTTATTAAAATATTTTGAAAATAAACAACTAAATGTTAAAATAAGAAAATTCAACACAAATAAAATGAGAACAGAAACCAAGAAAACACAATTCTAATTTAAAAAAAAGTACATATTGTTATGTATTCAGTAGAACATTTTACAAATCCCTATATATAAACATATGGTGTGCCCAAAATCGGAACGCCACTGCGTCATTTATAGCACAACACGGGTTCAAATTCTACTAGCTGCAATGTTTCTTTTTAATTTCCAAACTCATGTAATTCGCTTTACTAAGTGTTTCTGTATTATTAGCAGCATTAAGGTATTTTTTACCTATTTTGTAGAGAATTTTGAAGACACCAACCATAATTCGATCTAGCAAAAGTAGTTTTTCTTGCAGCGCGCTTTCTGTATTAAAGACATTTACGAAGATATTAAAGACGTTGAAAGAATTTTCCTTTGTAACTTTTTTATTTTATACAACAATTATTTTAATAAGAATAGGACCACCTATGTTGTGCGCTCAAAAGCTGTTAAAGACATCAATATGTTAAAATAATACAATATAAACAAATAATTACATATTATTATGTAACGTTTCGCTCCTATTTTAAATGCGAATTAGTCCTAGTAAAATATGATGAGCATTTAAAATTTCGCATTTTACGTTACTTGCGCTCCAGGGTGTCTACGGCCAGAGATTCGTCGCGATGCGCGAACGACACGACAGATCGTCCCGCACGCATTTCCCCTACCGCCTTGATGCCCAAGAGGGAGAGCAACCACGTATAAAACCAAATTGTTCCGCCGAACTCGAAGAAAATTATTCCGAGTAATTATCCCGATTCCCTGACCTGGCCCGCGGGCCTCAATTGGCGAGAGCTCTGCAAACCCTCAGTTAGTTATTGGTAATTAAAGCAAACTATAACTATTCAAGTTTGTTCACAATACTGCAAGCTGTCAATAATCGATTACTGTGTTACAGGTCTACCACCACTAGTCATTCTGTTGGTTCCAGCGACCACCATACCGTGAATTCCGGACGAGCACGCAGATAATTTATTGAGGTTGCCTACCTACACCATACCGAAGAGATTATTTTTTCTACTCATGAAATTGAAATCAGTCATTTTGACATGGGTTCCAGTGGTTGAAATTGCATTTCAACCACTAGAGATTGAAATGTTCGGACTACTGGGATTTCAAATTGTTTGATAATCAATTGTTGACAAGAGAAATGTCACTTTATGTTTAAGTTTTTCTAAAGTGCATTAATTTGTTAAAATTTGTGAAAATTCGTAGAAAAAATAGTATATGCAACTCGTGGCTGATAAAATTTCAACGTCTCGAGTTACTTTTTTCAACTCGCTTCGCTCGTTGAAAAAAACCACTCTCAACGTTGAAATTTTATTTCAACCACTTGTCCCATAATATACTATTTCAACTGTACTTAGTCGACAATAAATGTTATTTACGTTGAAGTACCTTCTTTAAATCAGTGTAGGTATAAATATAAAGCGAACCTGGCCCAGTCAAAAAGCTACCGTTTATAAGGGCACAATTAATGAATGCTAAACTACTATAACTAAACCAGGTAGCATTACAATTATGCGTAGTAACATGTGAACGTAGAATAAGGTTCTGTATTCGCAGCCACACTGTCATACTGCATTGTAATAATCAATATATTTAAAACGTGAAGCTTTTTCTGTCGGCACGTAGTATAAGCCTTGCATCAAGTCAATTTTAATTATTTTTTTAATAAAAGCTACAATCGTGTAAGGTTGCAGAAGTGTTTTAACTTGAACAAATTCTACCGGACAAAAAATTGTAGCGGAAAATATCATAGTAGTGGAAAAAGTAAGCTCTCAAAATCGGTATGTGGTGTTCTGCTGATTGTTGCAATAAACGACTGTATCAGCAATGAGCCCAAAGCAGTGAATGTATATGTAATATCAGTGGACCCGCTTCAACAGTTGTTAAAAATTGTTTTTAAAAATAGAAACATTTTTATAATTAGAATAAGGCCACCTATGCGGTGGGCTAACAAGCTAATAATTCTAATTTTTTTTTTGATATAGGTGAGAACTATAAAATAAACGCTGTTACAATCTGGTAGACATATAACATTTCCTTTGCAAATTGCACAAGGCAATATAATTTATCGACCAGATTGGGCGCAATTCGCATTATTATAATTAGCATTTGGACTAAAATCGTTAATATTACAAAGTAATTTATTTGTAAAATTGGCCACTTGTTTATTTGTTTTCATTAGTCCAAAAGAATTTTTTGTTCAGTTCCATTTTGGCGCCCCTTGCCGCTTGCAGGCAGGGGCCTACTCGGCCTATACCTAGTTAAGGCCTTGCTAACAATACCGTGAACAGCCCTAGTGTGCTTAACCAGTAAAATCTTAAAACTTAGTATTGCGAATAACAATAATTCGCAATGAGAAAAAAATATTGCAGTCGGCAAAGTTCGAACTTACGCTATCGGAAGGAATATGATATGTAGTCGGACGCATTAATCGCCCTGTCAGGTAGGCACGTAACACACAGGCTTATCGCTGGATTAGGAAAGAGAGGGTGACGACATATTCACTCGCTTTTATATATATATCATAAGCAGCATTATCTGACACTACTACACACTTTCCACTTAGAAATACTTACTGTTGAAGTCCAGTAATTGATAAGTTATCTACTTCATAAATGTGCCGACATTCATAGCTTTGTGTCTATGTTTAAACGTTCACTGTATGTATCAAGAGGCTGCGCCCTCCAGGCAAACCTAAACGCACATAAGAGTAAAACGTTTTTCCTTATTGTCGTTTATGGACATGCGTATTGGAATTCTGTCTGGTAAATGTCTCGTCTAAGTTTTTTTTTTGCAATATGCAAATCTTGCAGATATTTTCAAAAACATGTGACTGTTTTGAAAGAACTGTTCTATTTAGCAGGTTTTATAGTTATACTTAAAGACCGCATAATTTTAGATATTTAGCATTGAAAATAAATGAAATTTTTGTATATCATCATTATCCGAATTATTCAATGATGCTTTCTTTCTTGAAACAGATGCGCCACTTTTTGGAAATTAATATACGGGATTTCTTATTTTTCCACCTTTCTGTTCAGAATTGCAAAAAACAGTGTCTTACAAGTTTGCAAATTTCTCTTGTCAGTTTTCTATAATAATAAATTGAAATTAATATAGTGTACTTATGTAAAAAGTGTGGTTTTTCTTACTGACAAAATAGTTGCGGTTTTGTAAGACTCCTAAAATACTTTACTCTATTTGTATCCATTCTTACAGTATTTTTGAGAATTTTTGAGAGTTATTACGTATGTTGGGATGCTTATATAATTTTGATTATTTTCAATTTACGTTTAGCATTAGCAAAATATTCCAGTATTTTCTATTTTTAAAATTTCCTGTGTAACTTACTTTCCTTATAATACCGCAAGACGCATTTTTTACGCTTATTTCGGAGTAAACATTAAACACGAATTTATCCTCTAAAATCGTCAGCGCTCTGGGCATAATTGGTGTAACGGCTTCACGTGGTTTGACGTTTTTCTAGATTTATTTCAGGCGTTCAAGTAATCCTTAATTCTCTTCACATTTCGATCCTGATTGAGCTATTCTTGGTACCTGTTCGAATGCACCCAGATAAGTACAGGTCAGATGTATTTTGGTGTACTTCGCTAACACTGTCACAGTTTTCGCTTCGGTTGAAATCACTTAACTTATTGAATTACGTTTAATGGAGGTGAATTACTGTACATATTTTAATTCGTTGTAATTTGTAACTTTTTTCTCTCATTTGGTAATACTGGCTTTCATTGGCAACGTTTAAGTAATTTAATTTCAAAATTTGTGCTGCATTCACTATTTGCCGAAATACTGGTATTAAATTTAAATCAACTTGACCGAGATGCGCATTATTTGCCGGTTAAAGCGAAGTGGCTTTCAATCAGCCTTGTCCTATAACCGGAATTCGCAGTCCATTACATTTAATACTTGTTGGATACGAGTTGCTCCTCATTTTAACTTCGCCCAATCTATACCAGGCGCTCTTAAGTAATGGAATCCTGCTTCGCTTGTTATGAAACCCTGGAACTAAACCGTCGGTATGTTTCGGCTACTGGGAATAGTTCTACGAGATGTGTCACGGTAAGTCATAGAACCTGGCGCCCTAAACATTCGTTACCTATAAGGAGCAAGTAATCTTACTGTATTATTTTACTCGCGGCCCCTTGCCGACTTCTGTTCGTAAACTAGTATTTTCGTTGTTAGATTGCAACGTGGATATTGGGCACAGCCTTTCTTTTGATTTACTTTGTACCCATTATTATTCTAACAGATTTATACATATTTAATTATTAAATTTTAAATGTCTTCCTTTCGTTCCATTCATCATCATCATCATCATCGTCAGTCCTGCAGATTCTTGGCAGACCATAGGGCATCCTACGACGCGACGTTTCAAGACTGAATATTTAATTACTGCAATTTATTTAGAGATATTACTATAGTATGAAGAATCATTGAATACAAATATCACTTTGACAATTTGAAATATTATACTAGAATTTCAAAAAAATATATTTGCGTTACCACCAGACGTAAATGTGGAAGTAACTAGTGTTATCATGCTGCCAGCCCAACAGAAATGTAGGTTGCAATGCATTTTTTCAACTGGCAAGCATTGAACTGTGATTGAAATAAATTAGTATTGCTTAGAATGCATGTTTTGGTGATTGCTGATTTAAGCATTAATATTATCTGGGTCATAAGAAAGTGTTTTCATGTTAAGGGCTAAAAGATACGCCTAGTCGTTGAGATAATTTTCGAATGTACCGCGCATGAACTTTCGTCTCGACGGTTGGCAGCGCAGTGTTTTGCGGGGTTTTGCTGGTTAATTTTCGTACCTTTTCGCTTTCTTATTTTCGTCTCGCTGAGTTGTCGCTTTCTTTGTATGCTTTTTGTAGCGTTCCTTGTACATTTAGGGTTCGTATTTTTTTTTACATTTACGTTTATGTGGATTTGATTGAAAGCGGGATTAGTGGAAGCCCATTTTCCGTATCCTTATAAGGGATTAGATCAGCGGCGTGAACTAGAAGTTGAAATTGTCCTTTAGTCTTGACTTCATTCGAAGGATCTTTCTCCTGTGACGATGTCTTCCGCTTGGGCCGAGCTTTGGTAATATAAGCGCACTTCTTGTGGAAGCCCGTGGGTTTTCACTTCGCCTACGAGTACCATCGCAGACCTCTCTGTGTGTTTTTTCGACTAGTTATCTATAAATTCTAGCATTTTCTTATCGTCAAGCCAAGTTCGATAGCTGCTAGTTGATCTGTGCCGAGCGCTTATAGTATGGGAGCCTCGCTGGATGCTGCCGACTTACTTAACGCTTCCGGATCAAGTTACCACGCAGTAATATTCTCGATAGTGTCCCTTCAAGTCCCCTCGAGTTTTGATTATGTTGTTTTAACGTCAGTTACCGTTATTTGCCACTTTTGTTTAGCATATTACCTACCGTTTGTTATTTATATTTATTTGTTTTAGTGCCTACGTAGGACTATCTTAGTCATATGTGTCTGTAGTCCTTCTGCGCTTTCTGCTACTACCACCGTATCACCCGCGTAGCGTATATTGTTTATTAATTCGCCGTTAAACGTTAAATTGCTTATAAATTTCTGTTGTTTTCCTTGGACAAAAGTGTTTTAGTAATCTAGAAAATATAAGAAGACATATTTACCTTAATCCTTACAGTTATGTGTTAGTATACTCATGACTATCGAAACCAGCTCAATATTTGAATTATATCATTCCTAATAAACTTTGGAGATCTTTATAGTTACTTTGATGTTTGTCCTTATATTTTCTCCTTTCTTCCGGCAGTTCTAATATTTCTTTGTCTCTGTCACAGTCTTTCTATTTTTGTTTGCTAGATGCTTCTTGTAAACCCCATTTATAGTTTCGTCGAATTCTTCATAAGCATAGTTTATAGAACTTTCCATTGTTTTTCCTACATTGGATGTGTTGTAATTTTTCAGTTCCTTATTTAATTCAACCCTTCAGACCCTTTCAAACTTATACATTTCGGTTTTTGAATTTTCTTTAAATGCATCTATAGTTTTACTACTATGGAAGTATGTTCAGAGTCGAAATCCATATAGCTATTGTTAGTAGGATCCTAGAAATACTGCAGGCTGTGATTCTCAGCACCACTAGTTATTTAAATCCTGTCGCGGACTGGGGGTCATTGGATTGTTTGTAGTTGCCATTGTTATTTTGAAATTATATAATGACAGTCCTAATTGAACTTCGGCCTTCTGTATCCTCCTCTTCTCACCTTCCCTCTGTCGTGCCACTGTTTGCCAGTCTCTAAGTTTGAGTAGTTCCAAGTTGTTGCTCTTCTGGACTCAAAGTGTGTTTATATCTTGTAATTCAATGGCCATCTTCCCGTACTGGACCGAAGATTCTTCTAAGAATCCTTCGTTTGAACTTCATCGGGATTTCCTCCATTTTCTTTGTCATTTCCTAAGTTCGGTTGTCATGTACTCATGACTAAAAATTCTTTGTAAGACATAGTAGGTTCAACTGCCTATGATTATCCTTTGACATATTGCTTGGGTCGTATAAGCATTATTATTTAGCTCCGCTCCAAGGTAATGTCGTCCTACTACGATGTTCTGACCCCCTATGGTTATATATATTTTGTCCCAACCTCCTGGCTGGTTCCATAGCTAAGCACTTAGTTTTATTTTCATTAATTCGTAACCAACCTTCTACGCTTCTGTTTGCATTTCATCCTGGTTTTACCATGCAAGCCTTTTAAGAAGTTCAAAGGAATATGGCAGCCAAAAATCGTACGGAAACACTGTCCTTATACAGTCACTGTAGTACAAATCTTCGTCTACATCCTGGCACCCTCCCACGTACTACTACTAGATTATTTTGACTTTAATATGATCTTCATTAAATCCAGATGCCTATGTCCGAGACGTTACTCGATGATAAACCGGCGGAATTTTGACGTTAAGACGTCATGATTTGCCCCGTCACGTCATGTCTCTTAGGTATTTACGTGCCTAACCAAAGTTCCGATGGTTGCAACTAAATTATGAACATTCGACTGCTCCTAGTGCTGGCCTTACTCATCCAGTGTGTACACTTTCAAGAGATCGAGGAAGACCAACAGGCGGCAGACGACGTCGCCTGTTTCAGCGACGAGCAGTGCAAGGGCAAGACGATGAACCTCAAGAAGCAGAAGAGCTCGAACATAGCCCACGTGGCTGCTTTGGAGGCTAAAGCAGCGCAGCAGGCACAGGCAGCGGCCAGCCAGCAAGCTTCGCATCAGGTTAGTATTTATTTAGCAAATTTCATTCGCCAACTTTTTTGTCCTGCGGGTTTTCTTCCTCTAAACATCTGGCTCTGATAGCCTCTTCCATTCCGTAGTTGCTGTTCTTCGTCTTCGTCTTCCGGTTGTTATTGGTAGGTCATACCTTTTTTTTAAGCCAGTGAGTTAGTGGTTAGCTGCCAACATTCTGATCCATATGTTGTTATGGGCTCGATATTTGCTTTGTACTTTGTCAATTTCTTTGTTCACGTGATATGTTTAGACTATAGCAAGGAATTCAGGGTCTGAATCTTCCTATAACTTTCTTGCCGTAATTTGTGGGTTCTGTATATGTTTTTACTCGGACCATCGCGAGAAGTAATATTATTAAAGTGCTGCACCTTACTATCAGGGTTTATGCTTCAATTTCCTATTAATTGTTCAGCTTTCTTGAGGTTTATATTTATACCCCATTTCGAGAATTCCTCATTCAGTTTTCTTGCAATATACCTAAGCTATATAATTCTCATGGTCAGGTATAAGTTTGAGTTTTAAAGTTTAAAGATGTATTCGGCTATATTCTGATAAATATAACGAAAAGGGAACTGCCAGTGCGTGGTTTTACACGTGGTAATATCGCCAAACAGCAGGTGGCGACGCGAAATTTACGCGAATAAATTTTCCAGCTCCCAATGACACCAGAAGAAGTGCTATTGCAGCACAATAATTCGCTCATTCAAGAAAAGAACGTATTATTAGAAGAAAATGAAAATGAAAATCAGCAAGCATTGTGTAATGCTTCGGCTCAAGAAAATCATACAAACGAACAGCTTGAAAACAAGGTTGAGCTATTGCAGAATCAGATGAACGAATTACAAAAGAGCTTGGAAAAACAAATACAGTGTTGGGCACTAGTAAGTATACAACTTTCGTGTACAATAACTTTTTTATTATACCTGCATCAGAATCGCCATTTAAAGCACGCCTGAGCGTGCGAATACAGGCGATTAAAGCTCGCCGAGCTTTAAAGGTTGTCAAGGAAATGACTGAATGCAACAACGGACATGGACGCGACAAAAACGTAAATCATTCTCGTAACTATAGTAGCAATATTATTATGCCCTCTCGATTTATCACGACATAAATTATTTCTAAGTTTTTAGTGCGTAATTTATTTCCAGTATTGGAGGTATAATAAAAAATAGCGTAAAGTATTCGTGGATAACTGGTCTTTAAAACACTTGCTCTATTTCGAGCACTCCGGCTACGCCGTCGTGCTCGAAAACTCGCGCGTGTTTTAAAGACCTTGTTATCCACTCATACTTTAATATACTATTTTATTATACCTGCATCAGAATCGCCGTTTAAAGCACGCCTGAGCGAGCGAATACAGGCGATTAAAGCTCGCCGAGCTTTAAAGGTTGTCAAGGAAACGACTGAATGCAACAACGGACATGGACGCGACAAAAACGTAAATAATTCTCGTAACTATAGTAGCAATATTATTATGCCCTCTCGATTTATCACGACAAAAATTATTTCTAAGTTTTTAGTACGTAATTTATTTCCAGTATTGGAGGTATAATAAAAAATAGCGTAAAGTATTCGTGGATAACTGGTCTTTAAAACACTTGCTCTGTTTCGAGCACTCCGGCTACGCCGTCGTGCTCGAAAACCCGCTCGTGTTTTAAAGACCTTGTTATCCACTCATACTTTAATATACTATTAAATTTAAATAGTTATTTTAAAAATTCGCGTTAACATGGAACAGCAAATGCGCCCACAGAAGTCAGTAAAAAATATCATTGCTAGAATGGATGTTCTCTACTCGAGGAAGCAAAAATATTTACTTATAATACCAGTAGTCGTAGAAATTATGTCGACTATTCAACTCACTTGTCATGTATCAAAAACTATCCAATAAAAATACAAGATTTGACGTCTTTGAGCCAATAAAAATGAACTATATTGACAATTTTCACTAGTGAAAATAATCGACAATTTTCACTAGTGGTATAGTGAATATTTTAAACACATGTGATTTTTATTAGAAAAAGTCAATATTAGTGTTCTGTTACTATAGAAATTGCGTAGTTTCGTGCTAGATTTACTGAAAACTAATTTGAAAAAGTAGTTTGCTTCATTGAATAGTCTTTCGAATGCGATTCTTAGTCAAAGTTAAGTAGAATATTTTTGCGGTGGTATCACTCATGTCCATTGCGCTTGAGATTAGGACTCGTGCTAGCGCACTCGTCCTAATCGAACCTAAGCGCAATGGACATTCGTGATACCACAGCAAAAATATTCGACATAACTTTGACTACTCATGGTATTATAAGTGACTATTTTTGCGGTGAACATGAGTGGTGGTACCACCGCAAAAATAACGTAACTTTGACTAAAAATGTTATAAGAAGTTATAAGAAGCAAACAATTATTTTTCGGTAAATCTATCAACAAACGACGCAATTCGTATAGTAACAGAAAACGATTGACTTTTTTTCATAAAAATAACATTTGTTTAAAATATTCACCCCTGAATACCTTCTGCAAAAATATATCCGCTCATTGTTTGGTTGTCAAGAAACATCCTGTTCTGGATTTTCATTGGTCAATTTTTGACAGATGAAAAGTTAACTGAATAGCTATTGTGAATAACATATACTGTAGTTATTCGAATATTTAGGACACATTTTCGATCTCACTGACTTCCTGCGAGAAAAACTGTTTATTCTTTATAAATGCTAAATAGAAAAATAGTGTTTCCATATGCGATCTGCCAAGATAGGGACGACCAAGGTCAGCGATGAACAACACCAATATTGTACATGTTGGATAGAGCGTTTTAAGGTGTCCAAAGAAATCAACTACCAGAAGAGCTGTAGATGTAAACATGACAGTACGTTCAATTCGACGAATATTAAAAAGTGGTCTAGGTTGCTACCCCTACAAAATGCAAACAGTCTTTGAAGTAAATCCACAGCACACCTTAGAAAAAGTGTTTGGACATCTAATTAAGTAGAATAATTTTTGGACTTTCTATAAATCGTTCATTCTATTGTTTAATTTGGTATGTGTTGTTTTAATCCAGCCATTAATAACGAAAGTTGTATACTTATGCCTAACGCTGTACAAAAATAAAAAGAAAGAGAAAACCCAGCCGCTCAGCAACAAGTGTATAAAACAGATGAAGAAGAACTGGTCAGGGAAGTGACTTGGATTACAGTAGGAAGAAACAGAAGCAATAAAAAACAAAAGCATCTTGCGCAGAACAACAGGTGAAAAATAGCCAAAGACAACACGCGAGAGACATATTAAACGAATTAAGTATGACAAAACTTAAAATAAACTCTGCAGTAAACAATAAAGAAAAAAGAAAGGAAAATAAAAAAGAAGGAATATGATCTACTCAGAAAAATCACTTCCGCTACATTTGACTATACTGAGAACATAAAAGAATATAAAAATTAAGCCGAAAAGAAGACCGACGTTGATGCCGCAATGGTGAACACATACAATAATTCTGTGCACGAGAACCAAAATGCGTCAAGTGTGCGGTAAAATGCTTAACTAGAGAATGTGCTAAAACAAATGCGCTGTGGACAAAACCATCCGGGCAAACTATAGAGGCTGCGAAGTAGCGAAAGAAGTTCAGAAACGATAAATAAAATAAATCAAGATACAAAAGAAAATGAAACAATGAAGCAAAACCTATGCGCAAAGCATAAAATACAAACAGCGAACGGAAAACAACTACAAACGAAGAAACAGCCAATCAATTGACATTATCGCTGATGGCTAAAATGAAGCAAACATTCTGAACGCTGGAATGCAAACGGCATTCTACAACATCTTCAACAATTCGAAATATTTCTTGATACAGAAAATATTCACGTAGATTTTATTTCTGAAACACTGTTAACCAGAGATGCATATATCAATTTCAGAGTGTATGGTGCTTACCATACCAAATCAAGTAACAGGTAGAACAGTAAAAAGCAGAACTTAACCATTCCAGCCATATTCTGCCCACCCAGGCATTCCCAATGAATCTGTGTTTTAAATTAGTCCAGTGTCCTTTGGGTAGCCTGTAGCAGGTTACAGTAATTAGTAGCACCTCTGCAGAAGTTTTAAAAAGTGTTTGATTTGTGCATTGAGTGTTGGGTGGTTGTTACGAGATTGTGTACCAGCTTCGAGCAGTGTAATTGGAGCCCCTGTGAGCTAGAGGTAGGCAGCGACGTTCGTGGACAGCAGTTGGAGCCCTAGGTTCTGGAAACGGCGTAATTGGCGGCGCTATTCGCAGTGGTCTAGCTACAGGAGTCATTCTGCAGGGCGTTCAACGGCTTGTATCAACACGCCAACGGAGAAAGGGGGGTCCAGGCATCGTGGAACTTGCTAGGGACTCGAATTAAGCCCTAGTTTCCATTGGAAAAGCAATAGAAAAGTCAGGAAAGTTCACCCTAAAAAGATCGAATTTAGTGGTGTCGGTTTTTTGTGCACTTCCGGCAGACGCGTCCTCTGAGTGGTTTTTGTTTGTGACTTGTATTTACTTACTACAATTGTTATCACCTAGGCAACGCCTGATATTTGTCGAACAATAAGGAATTTGCTTTGCGAAATTGTGAGGTTGGACAGCCTATTTGAATTTGGTTACCGTTACTTAAAAAATATCAATTATTGTAGCGATCCCAGCGGATAAATGAGCATTATACAAAATATTTACAATTAATTTGCTAAAAAGACACGACACTAATTAAGTTAAGAGCAAATGTATTTCTTATAATTTATACAAATCAAGATAATATTTGCTAGGATGTAGAGAACCTACCCATATGAGATTAAACTCATGTATTTTAATAATAAACAATCCACAACACTAATAAACCATAGTAATATAGATGTAGATATGTTTGAACATAAAATATCAAATACCCGAACCCCGACTTGGACTCGACGGGTCCGACGAGTTCTACCCGGACTCGATGGGTCCGAAAACCCCGAATATTCCCAAAGTTTAACTGTGACCTAATAGAAAAGGCTTGTGATAACACGAAAATAACAGTCTTTTTGGATATATCCCAGGCCTTTGACAAACATTGGCATGAGGAATTAATATGTAAACACAAAATATATTTACCAAACAATTTGGTGAAATATTAGATCATGCATAACAGGAAGAATGTTTAGAATAAAACAAGAAGAATTTTAAATTATTAGATAAATCAAAGCAGGCGTACTGCAGGGAAATATATTGGGACCAATGACACTGTGGTGCTAGCGACGGACAAAAACATCGAAGAAACTACTAGGAAGGTTCAAAAAGCAAGTGACAAAATATGTTGGACCTGAAAATGGAAAATCAAAATAAACAAAAAGAAATCTAACTATATTGACTATATTAATAGAATCATACAATTTACATCAATATGCTTAAATAACATAATTGTGTCCTACGAAAAAAGCTAAATATCTAGGAATGAACTTCTAAGCAGAGATGGAAGAGACCTATAAAAATAGAAAAATATATATTCGAAATGATAATGTACACAGAGATCTGAAGATCCCTAAAGTAACAGAGGAAATCAAGAGGTTTGCAAGCAAACATCGAGGCTGCTCAACAATGAAGTTCTGCAGCTGATTAACAATGAAGCTTTACGGAGAAGACTCACAAAGATAAAAAACCTTTTGATTTAATGAATTTAGTGAAGTGATAAGTGAAAAGAACAGTACACTGTAATCACGTGAACATTGTGAATACATCTTACGGAAAACTACGTGAAGAGCATTCGAACCCCTTAGAATATAATTCGTATAGGCTGATAAGCTTACTTAAAAAGTATTAGTTAGTCGTCTACGACTAATTTAATAAAAGAAACAATAAAAAAATTACTGTAAGAGCTTGAACGTTAGCAAATAAGGTTTTTCCCATTTTTACTTCCTTTTACAATAGAAGTATTGGATTCACCCCAAAAATTCGAAATTGAGTTTTCAACAGATCTTCACGTTTTAGAGTCACTTGAACCCAAAAAACATGTACTATCTAGATGCGACAGCAAGCTTTTGAAGAAAATCGCATAACCGGAAGTATGATGTTTACTCTTGTGATTTTTCGGTTTTTTTATTTTTTTTTCAAAAACGGCTCTAACGATTTTTTTCCTTACATTTTTAATGTGTATAGTGTGATTTTCCAGTTGAATACCTCTAAAATTGATTTATTTTGTATTTATTAACTCCTATTTTAAATGAATACCCGGTATATTATAACATTTTGAATTCAGCTTAAAATTTTAGAGACAGTTTATCTCTTCAACCAACTCTCTATTTTGTACGGTTTCTGTAGAATTTCTATTTTCTGAATACTTTTGACAAATGCATAAAAATTAAAAATCAAATTTTTTGGCTAATTATAAGATCACTGTAAAAAGAAGTTGTGTGCGTGTATTACATCAGATTTTTTTTCATACTTTCAAGTAGTGATGGGCATAACCGGACAATTTTCATAACCGAATTATTTGCATTCGAATGATATTAATAACCGAATGATTATTTGAATAATCATTCGGATAAATTTTGGCTCTTGATTCGTTTCGATTTAGCTGGTTTGCCGGTTGGCGGTTCACCGTCATCTGCATCGGCATCGTAACTTGCAGATAGCAGAGAAACTCAGTTAATCGTTAATTATAATAATTGTATAAATGATTTTTATTTGATTTCTAAGGAGTTTAAGCCATTAAGAATAGCTATTGTCAATACTAATCATAAAGAAATTATAAATATGCGAATACAAAGTATCTATTGAATCTATTTTTAGTTCCTAAAATTCTCTAGTAGCCACCCTTCCCTTTTCGCTTGCACATCATACCGGTATATTTTAGAATCCATAATTTATCTACGTTCAGCCTTCCGCGGTTCTAAGGACGCACACTTAAAATTTTAAACATCGAAATCCACTTCTTGTCCCACGTTCATATCATATGACGACGGATGGGCATCGACTGCTTCGTTATTAAAAATTAAATATAAATCTGTTACGATATTGGAAAATCTTATTTCGCTTTCTGTTCATCCCTTATTAGGCATAATCAACCGCGTTTCGAAGCAAAAATTTAAGCCGTTATAAATTAATCCCAAGCTTCGGCAAATCTCATACTCAGCAGTGCGTTATCTTTAATAGGAACGGCCCCATAAATTTAACTGGTCGACTGGGAGTCTCAAATGTGTTAATAACATCAACAAGCAGCCGCTAGCCTCACTGGGGTCAATCAGTACAATCTACCTTGCTGATGGTTATGAATGACGTATTATTTACAGAATTTCAATCACTCGCAGGTCGCTGAGATACGGCACGTAGTACGTATGAGAATGAGGTTATTTTTCATTCGAATACTTGGAACGAAAACCGAGTTACAGAGGTTATTTCAATAACCGGATAACCGGTTATTTTTCATTCGAATAAGCCCATCACTACTTTCAGGGCCGGATTAATATAGATTTTAAAAAGTGTAAATATCAGTGATTTATTATTTAAAGTCTTTAGCTATCCTGAAAGTATCTGTTATATTTCTTCATACCTTAACTCAGGATTATGGTTTTTATAAAGTTCCACACAAATATATCCTGCACTAGCAGCTTTCTCATTATTAATTTCCCTAATTTTATATCTTGAACTCTTGTGCATTTGTTTTTCGGCTGAATTTAAAACTTTGTCCTTTCAACGTCTAGACTCTAGAGGGCTGTGAAATTATTTTGTCAAAAAATTTGGTGGTAGTCGTGGTAATAAAACTCACATTGGCATTTTATATATGTCACTTTAGGGTTATGTCAGGAATGTCAGTTAATACAATACATACAAATACAAACATTTTTGTTGAATCCATAAAGATATTAGTAAGAAAAACAACTGCAGCCGTTCAAAATGGTTTCCTGCATTTTCCATACACAGCAACAGCTTGTGTTCAGTATTAAACATCATGTAAAAGGTAGGTGATTCTGTCTAAATTGATTATATTATTAAGTACCTTTACTCATCACTGCCAACATAAATTAAATTTTTTAAAAATCCACAGCCCTCTAGAGGTTCAAAGTTTTCCCATATGGTACTCATATCTAGACTCTAATACTAACTCTTGATAGCGTCTATTATTTAATGTCTATTACTGGCTCCCTTCCCTTACATTCTCTGTCGTTTTCCAAGCTTCACTTACTCTGGTATCTACACTTTTTGTTATACGAGTACTGTTCTGTTTAATTGTAGCAGCTTTCTTTACTTACCCATTTAATTGTGCATACTGCTCGCTTTTATCCGTAATATTTATTTTCCTATTTATTCTCACCACCAGTCTGGTGCTGACTTCCTCTTTAGTATTATATACAGGGTGCTGCAATAATGACGTATTAACTTGATCGTACGTTGTTAAGGGATATTCCCTTAGTATGAGAAAAATAAGGATTTTTTTTTAATTTTTAATTTTAAAATTTCTTGAGTTTCTCTTCGTGAATTGACACAATTATTTACAAGTATTTACATTCATACTATTATCTATAAGTGGATAATGTTTTTCTATTTTAATACTGAATATTAAAGAAATTAATAATCAATCTTTGGGCGCTCTTTTTTTTTAAATATAACACAAAGAATTTGTTTTATATTTTTCGCATACTCAGGGAGTATACCCTAACAGCATCGAGTTAATACGCCATTTTTCAGCAGCCTGTATACATATTTCCCTAAGCGCATCCTAGGATACACTCTTATATATGCATTTTTTTAATTGGTTATGTAGATATTTCTTCTGAATTCGTATTCAAAGCATTTATGTTTAACTTTATTCGCTAACTTCATCTTGTAGAGAAACTTGGTGGAATCTTGATGTAGGCTTTCTACATTGTATTAGTCAGCGTTCGTTGGTCTTCTATTTCCTGCGTTCTCTTCTACCTCTAAACGTAATACTTTTGCCTTCTGATTCATTCTGGACCTCCACAAGCTCTACATACAGTTACGATTAAGAAAGTGGGACAACTTTTATAATAAATTTTGCTTTAATTTAGTTGTTCTTGTTAGCTTTTAAAAATTTACTGGAAAAACATAGTAGTCGTAATTCTAGAAATGTCATCAATTTGTCGACGGTACAGTTTTGCTTAAAAATGCCACAAGTTAATATTGTTGATAAAGCAAGAATAACTGCTAATGCAGAACTGTCTCGCTTTTTTGGCCGTAACTGTACATTGTCTTTATATTTAAGTTTTGCCATGGGATCAGGTAATCTGTCATAGCATGTAAATTCCTAGTTGATCTAGACCACGTATATTTATGAACTTCTTTATGTGAAAAGAATAAGTTTCTAATTTTGATAATATTAATTCTAGGTGAAGGCGCAGCTAGCAGAGAAGGCCGAAGAAGCAGCCAAGGCGGCGGAGGCCGCGTACATTGGCAAGGAGTCGCTCGTGGAGCAGCTCTCCGAGCAGATCAAGGAAGCACAAGAAGTGGCCAAGGAAGAAGCCACTTCCTTGCAGCAAGCCAGGGCCACCGTCGCCGCCGCCATGAAAGCCGCCCAGGAGTCGCAGGCCGAGTGTAAGATTCTCCAGCAAGCCCAGCAGCTCGCGCAGACCAACGCCGCGAACGCTGCGCAGGCAGCCAAGGGGGCCCAGATGGAGCTCGCCGAGAAGGAAAAGCTCGTGGGGGCGGCCAAAAACCGAGTCAGTCAGCTTCAGCAGGAGCTGATAGCGGCGGAGAACGACCTCAACGAAACCAAGCAGAACGCCCAGAAAGCAGTGGAGGCCGCCAAGGAAGCGAAGCAGAGCGCGTCCAGGAACAAGAGGAAGCTATACAAGATGATTTTCACCAATTAGGGTTACTGTATTTAGTTTATATGTGTTGTGTACGTAGAAAGATGCTCTTTATACATGGGAATCACGTAGATTATTTTGACCTTCTGCCGCCCTATAAATCAAGCACAATGATCATCGATAATTACTGTAATCAATGGTTTGGATAATTGCCCGTGCCTGTTTCGCCCTGTGTGCAGAAATTTAAAACATTTTTACAGACAGAAGCACTTACAGTGTCTTCGAAACGTTTTCGAGCTTGGACAGGTAAATTACTGCGAACAAGCTTTGTCTCAAGCAATTTCAGGAGGTGAGGCCTGGAAATGTACAATTTTGTAATCGACTAGTGCATGCCAAATCTGCGTGATAATCGCTTAGGTGTAATTTATGGGATGATACTATCAATAAATTAAGTAACAACCATAAATTTGTTTAATTTATTGCGTTGCAAGAGATAAAATATTAAACTAAAAGTTAGATTAGTATTCCTGCAAACTATAGAACATCAATTAAATTGTGGGAAAACATTGCTTTATTTCTTTTTCAAAAAATTCACCATTTCACTGTACCATAGGTAAAATATAAAAGAAAAGAACCATTATATTCTAGAATCAAACTGACGTAAATAGGTAGACTTTACAAAAAAAGTCACTCTCACCCTTTGTATTTTGCTGGCTGTGCTTCTGAACGAACAAGCGCAGTAAATGGATCATGGAAAACAATGAGCATGGATTTTAAAGTTGAACTGAACTTAAATACATGTTCTTCAGCTAAATACGAAATTCAAGCTTGTTGCTTGGACTTAAAAAGCAAGCCCCACAGCACATGTCATCATGTGGGTACTGTACTTCTTAGATCTTAAGTAAGATCGATAGATGCTTAACAGAAAATTGTATTTATCGTATCGACACTACACCAAATAGATAAGTCCTAGTCAAATACGGAGAAGCACTTGCTTCCATCCAATCACTAGTTTCACGAAAAAGTGTTCTTGAACCATTTTTATATTTTCATTTGTATTATACAGGGTGTAACAAAAATGGTGGGCTGACTATATACACGGGGCTTCTACGATTAAAAATAAGGTAATAAGTTTCTATAAACATATGTCCTAAAATGGTTCGTTACTGACTTACAGCTACTTGAGGTTTTTTAATTTTTAATTCTAAAAGATAGCAGAAAACGGAGTTGTTTAATTGAAATCATAATAAATGTTCAATATGACCTCCACGGGCAACAACACACTGCTGAGCTGGTCGGATCATGGACTGTTTCACGCGGTCATTCCTGGTGTGTTCCAAATTTGCTGGCATTAGCGACTCGGGTATCTACAGGGTTAGGTTGTTACACAGTGTAAATTTTACCATTGTACAACATATGTACGTTTCTAAGAAATGACAGATATCCTCAAATATTTCACTGTAAACAAAACTGTTCGAATCACAGAAATCCAGCATATCTTGAACACAAGTAATTAATCAGTTGACCTCAGGTAAATAATAACAATGCAATTCAAATAACCCAGTTGTTTGGAACTTGGATTTTTTTTCAAGTGAGAAAAGATGCCAAAACAGATTTGTTTTTTGCTTGCTCGCCAAATCCGGTTTCCGCAAAAACTAATGCCAAGCTCGTAATTTCCTCCTGAAACAGTTTCAGCGGCTGCTGCCCGTCTCTAGACCGCGAAAAAACCATCCCCAGGTGGTGCCCCTTGCTGTCCGCTTCTCGTAGTTCCCAGCCCTGTTGAATCGGGCTCGAAAGTTGACCACGCATCGCCCACGGTTGAATGGGATGCCAAGCTTATACCTGCCTCCTGACCATATTTTAGCTGCTGCTGCCTTCTTATAGACCACAAACAAGGACGCCTCTAGACGCTGCTTCTCACAGCTCCAAAAACTTGCCAAACGAAGCTTCGAAGACAATCACAAATAGGCGAAGCTCCATGTTCAATTTTCTCTCGAACTGCACTACGGAACACTACCAGATTAAGCACAATTGGCTTAGGCACAATGGCGAATAAATAAAACTCAACAACTGGCACAAATAATACACTTTTAATCTAATCCAGAGGTATAAGTAACTCATTACGTCACTCATTTGACACTATTTCCGTTAGGTAATGAAGTTCATTACACCACTCAGTTGGGTAATGGCTTTATTACCGCATACCGAGCACAAATATTGAATACAAGCTGAACGCAACCAGTGGCGTAACTTCAGATTTTGGGCCCTCCCGCAAAAATTTCCTGCGTGCCCCTTATAGGTCCTTAATAAAATAAAGTGGCAAAAACATCAATAATAATAATAATAATACTTATAATAAATAATACAAATAAGATTAGACAATATAAAACAATGTCTTAACTAAGATGGTTAAAAAAATAAAAACGAGATTTAAAGCAATGTGCTTACGCCTGGCTTTAATGTTTGCAAACTCTGTAATAACCTCTTGCAATTCCATTTTATCAGCTATCTTCGATTTAATGGACAATAAAAAAGTTTTTCAATATTTCCTGGTGCATACTGTTTCTGACATAATTTTTAAATTAGAGAAGCTACTATCAGCTGAAGTGACCGAAACAGGTAATTTTAAAAATAATAACAGTAATTGCACAATTCTCAACTATTAAAAACTAGCAAATTGTTTCACACTTTTAAACTCTTTCAGTTTATCTAGATTACAAGATTTTTTGCAAAGAAACAAATGTCTATAGTAAATGAAGATGAAATATCATTTTTATAAAATATTTGGAAATATATTGGTTTGGAAAAGAGATCTTTCCCACAAAGTCTTTGGATTTAAAAAACTAAAAAGGTTTGCCGTTTGAAACATAGATTCAAATCTCTAACTTAACTGAGTTATTGTGATATCTAATGCACTATAAACATGTTGACTTTAAAATACTTATTAGAATCCGATAATCTTCCAAAAGTTGGACAAAATGTCTTTTAACTTTCGGTCTGCGTTTATTTTTACATATAGGATTTTTGTTCCAGTGGTTGCCTAAATTGGTTGCTTCTAATTCAGCGGTAGCATATTTGAAATTCCCCCAAAATTTTATTGACAAAAACACAAGGAATCACAAATTCAAAATTATTGACGCTGTTTAGGACTCTTTCCTAAACGCATTTTTCCTTTTTTTATGTTAATATTATTTTATTACGAGCAGCAATAATATATTTAAAACGTAATTTAATTGGGGTGAGAGTTTGCGTCCTGGACGACTATTGTTTAAAGTTTCTTTAATTTTATAGCGGATTCTCCCTTAATTGAACTTAAAGATCCCATCGATTTGTGCTTAATCTAAAAAATGTGAATATATTTTGAACAGTACCAAAAAAAGATTTTCCTTGCACATTTAACTGTATTATTAATCACCAGGTTGAGGTTGTGCGCAGCGCAATGAAAGAAACACTTCGTGATTGGTTGAGTAATGACTGGTTCGACGCATGCGCCAATATTTAAACGAACGAAAAATAACAGATGTATTTATAATTGCAAATGTTTTATGTCTACTAAAAAATATGAAAGCTTCACTATTCACCAAGTTAAAATGCACAAATGTAAACAATAATCGACACATTGTCAATCGTAGAATGTTGTCGCGACTCTACGGGATTGTAGTTGGTAAATTACCTTATGGATTACGGATGAGGTAATTACGGTACAGTTGGCAACTCTACTGCTAACAGAATGAGGATAGGGATAGGTGTCAAAACAATCCATAAATCCAACATGTAATGATCAAGTCGTTAAATTATAGAATCCTTATAATATGGGCGGTATTAAGTCAACTCAAATCAGCCTTATGACTGCAGGAAATTTGCCACTTTCATTACCCTATGCCCGATATTGCAAAACAACCCATGTCCGCTTGAATTTAAAGGAAGGCAATTCAAAACGACTTCTGCCTTTTGCGTCCCATTATGATAAAAATAGGAAGATTTTTCCCTGCTTGCGTTTATTGAATGAAAGAAAAAGAAAAGTAAAGAGCTCTTTGGGTACCAAATTACGCCACTGAACGCAACCCTGGCGATACTGTTTTATTCAATTATTAATCTCTGTTAATTAAATTACAGTTATTGCTACTCATGCCTTATGTAATTATCAATGTTTACTAGTGACTTATATTGTTGCAATAAATCCAATACCAATTCTGGGTCTATTTGAATCTTTCCTTAGTCTTCGTATGTTAGCAATGTAACCAGAATTGCTGTAAGCATCATACCATTACAATATACACAAAATTTTCCTTAACTCAAAATGGTTGCGAAAGGTCTACTCTATTGGTGGACACTTTTGCGGTGTTGATTTGATATATAGAAATAATATACTGATATTTCATTGCAATTGTTATAATTTCCCCAATTTTCATTTAAATTCGAGTCATCATGTGGGAGATTTCTAGCAAAAAATCTTTGTCGAGTTGTAAAGCTACCAAAAAATTACGAGTGTCCTTACACGGAACAAAACTGATTCCAAAAATTATCATCAGTTAGTTATATTACATTACCTTCTTGCATACTTACTGAAGTAAAAATGCATAGGGGTATTATTGTGAACATCTCTTCTTGTTAAAGAAGTCTATATCTCTGGAGGGAAAATTATAAAAAGAAGAATAACAGCACTTTCATTTTAAAGTGCATTTTTAGAAGACGTTAGAGATAAGCATTAACCAAAATAGGATCGATGCTAGAGATAAATTTGAGATTTAAATTGTCCACTAGAAATCTATTTGATGCAAGTGTGAGTGAAATTGGTGACGATGTAATTGGAATCGATAAAAATGAACTGATCTATAAGAAATTAAATAACATGTGAGCAAACGAAAATGAAAGCAAGCTTGGCTTGGAAATATTTGTTTTATTAACACTTTAATCGCCACGTGAAGCTAACGTGCATCTCTATCTTTTTATTTACAGCGCCGTGTGATGCTAACTTGCATCTCACGTTGAAAAGTTTTCGTGGCCGTGTGATTCACGGTAGCTTCTCATTGTGCGTAACTTTACATGCTTTGCCTAATGCACGTGGCCTCCTATACCCAACAACACATTTACCCCTTGGATAGCGTATTTGGTTGCCTATTTATAGGCGTTTCAATATTAGATATGTTTTATTGTTTCTTCTACGTAGTGGCCCTTGAGACCCATTTCTGAATTTGTATTGCGGCGATTAACGTGTTTAATATGTTGGTGGCACTGTACGTCTATGTCAAATTCGAGGTTAGCAGATTAGGTTTTGCGTCAGTTTTGACACAAACTGACGCAAAACGTAACCTGCTAACATAGACTTACAGTGCCACCAACATATTATTCATAAAACAAATATTTCAAAGCCAAGCTTGATTTCATTTTCATTTGCTCACATGTTACTAATTTTCCTAAGACTCATTTTTTTTATATTTTATTGTAACGCAATTTAAGTTCCTGTTTTGCAATTTTTATCCTTTAAATCGTTTATGTTTCAAGATGAACGTCTGTAATTAATACACAATTATATTTGTAATGCTAATTTAAGTGCAGCTATACTTTTATCTAACATCTGTTGCTTTTTTAAACAAAAAATATTTCAAAGCTTCCTCTGAATATTTGGGCCACGGCGGAAGAATATTAAGAACGATTGGTTTATATTAAAGTGACAAGGTGAGAGTAATTTAATGATAAGCATTTTCGAGCAAATTCTCAGCGACGTACACTGAATATTTTTGAGAAAATCAAAATTTAGTAAATATTGTCGTTACTAATATCAATTGTCCTTTGTACAATTTCTAAAGTGATTGTAATAATAGTTATTTAGGGTATAAGTGTGTTATATTACAAATAATCCAAAGTAATTTCTCCAGTGAATTATTTGTAATAACACACGCGTGCCATACATAATTTTATCCAACAACTTAATAAATATCTAAAAAACGTAAATTTTGTATTGGTAGCCGTGAAAAGTCATAGTGACAAATTGGAAAGTACTGAAAGATCAAGACATTTATAATTAGGGTCGCCTGTGATTCGTTTCATACGTATGGCAGTATTGAAGTGCATTGAATTCAAGGTTAGTAGGTTAGGTTTTGTTTGTTATTTGACCCAAAGTAGCGCAAAATTTAACCTACAAATCTCGAATCTGACATAGCTTGACAGTGCTACCAACAATACAGTAATGAGTAACATGGTTTTTATCTCACGAGTTGGTTATGGTTTTTACCTCACTAGTGTGTCATGGGCCACTAGAGCTCTAAAATCGATCTAGTAACTAGGAGGTGTTACATAAATGCATATGCCTTACTACTTTATATCAAAATGTTTGCAGTAATCTTTTCAAAATAATTATTAAAATAACTTTAAGTTGCCGCCATGTAATAGTTAATAGTGCATGAGTAATTGAATAATTATTCTTCTCTCAATGTACTGTAATTTTTATTTATTTCTGTGAGACCCTTACGGATAATAAAATCCCACTCACATGACTCGTTATTATTATCTTAGTTGAAAAATTCAGCATAACTACATGTGGTGCAACGCATCAAGTGTGACCTGGTCAACTGCAGAGCTGGAAATGGAAATGCGTCTGCAAATTCTGAAGTTATATGTCTAGGGATATCCACATTTTATAAAACTTTTGTATAAATTTACATTTGTTTTATACTCTTTAATTCAAAGTTTGGTTTGGACAACCATTGCAGTTTTATGAATTTATTGTGTTATCATTAAATCTGTTCTACTCTCGTAATAAGTGTCAAATACCTATCCAAATAAACACAAAAAACATGTCATGACATATTATTCCTTTATGTGTTTTAATTTACATTTTACAACGTGGATTGGTGATGCAGTGTAGCTTTTTACACAACAATATATGTTGATATAGTTGAATAAATTAAACCAGTGTTGATTTTAAAATTTTAGATTATATTCACATAATATATACAAACAGCACTTAAGAGTGACGTCTGCGTTGTTGGATGGTTAAGATGATTCTGCTTAAAAACTAAGTTCTAATTCTTGTATGCCAAATAGCCAATCAGAACGTCCAGTAAGGTTTCTCATGGAAACTATAATTTTACGGTTTCTCTCGGACAAACGCAATGACGGAAAAGGTTTATTGGGGGTTCAAATATGATAGCCCTTTAGGATAATAAAGTTATAAACTTAAGAAATGCATTGAACGTGCTTGTTAATAATTTAGGCGAAACTGCACAAAATTGTGAGAACAGTTTACATTTAATGGAAAAGATGAAAACTAATCACACATTAATATATCTATTTAATTAACTTAAAACTAGGGCCCAACACAATGTATATTTCTTGTTCATTCCATTTAGAAAAATAAATTGAAAAATGATGGTTGCTTTCCGATCAGTCTTTTCTATCAATAGTTACTCCAGTATTGCTCTACACAAGTGTTGACCTTTTCAACATCAATTTCAAGTAAAAGAATATGCAGCGTGCATTCACGACTTAAAATTGTTTTCTTTGTATAAATCTGGCTCTCACAAAGATAACGAAAGAGCCATAAAAAGAAATATGAATGTTCTACGCACAAGACAAACGCAATTTCCTCTGACGAATAAATTAAAAATAATAATATGCGAACGTGTCAAGAAAACTGTTACCATTATCAACGCAACAAAAAATTAATGCATGAAAAATAGGTAAGGTTTAGTTGTATAGGCTTGGTTTAACTTTGCCGTACTGGTTTTCATAAAAAGCACAATAGATTTTTACAAATACCTCAAATACTCATTCTCTGAACTTTCGAGCTATACTTTAATCTTATATTTTCAATAGAAACTAGATGGGGATTACACCGTCACACCAATTCTACTAGTTTACAACGATATTGTATAGCCATATGTCTATGTATTATTTATTATGATCAAATACATAAATATAATTATTTACTTCTTGGTTTTTCTTATTTAATTATATTGTTCAAACAGAATAGTTATTTATGTATTAATGACATAATCAATAGATTATAGCACGAGGAAATGTTTAAAGAGCGACGCGAAGCGGATTGCCTTGTGCTATAATCGTGATTACGTGCAACGTTTTATTTCATTTTTGGTTCTCAAAATGAACAAAATTCAAGAATTAATTATTTTAGCTACAGACTACTGCGTCATCGTTGTGCTATGGTTTCTATGTAGATTGTTGGTGGTGCCATACTACATTGTTGGTGCTTGTTATACTGCATAGCACCTTTATAGGTTCTAGGGCCGTAAAAACCATTTTACGCCCGCTACAGAGGGCCAATAAAAAATAATTATGGTTCCAAAATTAAATAAAATTATAAACAGAATAAAACGTCAGCAAATCAAAGGCTGCAGGTTGTTTTCAAATTTTCATGGACAATTACCAAAAAGTCGAGACCAAGACTACAAATTGTTGTAACGCCCCGTTCCAATAGCGCGTTCTAGCAATTCGCATCTTCTTTCGGACCACCTTATATTTTAAGTAATGTACGAAAGGAATTCGGGTTTATGGCGTAAAGCCTGACATTAGAGATAATGCACCTGCAAGGCATTTCTGGTCGAAGAGCGATGGATTTCTTTTCCGAGTAAGCTCCCGGACAGGCAGTTGAGTTTCTCGATTATTGATTTTTTACAGAGCCCTTTCGCGGGATTTGAAATTAACGAAGCAGGCCAAGACCGCTCTTGTTTAAACAAATGAAATCCGCTAGCGGCGTTGTTTTCTCCACAAACAGCTTTGGTAAGAATGTCTCTTCTAGTTACATTTTGCATACTAATTTCGACAATTACGGCAGTTCCCATGCGGCTTCCTTGGGGTTATCCTGCAGTTATTCAGGAAATAAACTGTGCCTCCCGTTTATTCGCTTCTACGTGCGAGCTAGCTAGGATTTCCAGAAGGTAGTGGCAGCTTTTTGTCGCAGTTAACAGCTCTCCTTACTCATTGGCGTCCTTTGGGTTTTACGAAATGTAGCAGCCAAGTCCTGCTTAGAAGCCCTATTTGTGTTTTTATCGACAAAGGCAGTTGCCGCAAATATACTCAGTTCTTGCTAAGGCCTTAGAATATCCAACTGAAGTGTGTTAAATTACTCCTTTAATCAATCAGTTTATAACGATAAAAGCGTGAGTGATCAATCTTTTCAAAATTGCTGAAATATGTATGTACTCAAAACTCACTTCCGCCGCATCCTTTGGACGTTGGGCCCACATGTCAAGTGCGATACACACAGGTGGCGATCCTGAGTTCCATCACGATCTATTAATTAGCATATGTTGTGACTAAAATACTTGGAAGTTGATTCCTAAATATTGTTTATTTTTTTGATAGGCATTTGTCCTACAAATCTCATGCTGCTGACACTTTAACCTTCATGGCTTATGTAATTCATGTGTTACCGTGATTAGTTGAGTTTGATTAAATGCCCCTATTGCTGATAATATTTTTGTGTTCTTTCCACAACCCGTTCGCCTGTACAATTTATATAGGTCTGCAGCGAGCCACTAAAGGTAGCTGATGTGTTGTTAATTAGCTATATTTGTTTTTAGGTTGTGAGCAACGACAAGGCGCCCATATTTCCGTAATTCTACTAATTTTAAAGCCTGAAGGATCATTGCCTAGTCCTTACCCCCACCATTAATCTACCGAGAATTATTGAGCTAGCCCAGGCTGTGTCCACTCTTCGTTTAAGGGAGCGGTACATTGTTCTAGTCTTACTTCACCCAGTACTGACACAGTTCTCAAAGATTTACCGTAAGTCTCTGACATCACGAATCTGTACATGAATTCATGGTTTTTCGTGTTGTGTCTGCTCCATATTCGTCTCTATCTGTTGCAGTAGCACGGTTTCCTAAATTGGTTGTGTTTTTAAATATGTATCTTTCATATATTATTGTTCCGGTTTTTATCCGTTTTATTTTATATTCCTTAGTGGCCCAAATCCTTATTTTCCCCTTTTTCTTCAATCAATTCAGTGAAACATTCTTTCTATAGACCTCTTGATTTTATTTTACTAAAATTGCATTTATTCTATTCTTATACGTAATTATGTATAGTAAGTGACTACCTGCATTAATAATTCCCATTATGTATTATTTTGCTACTGTATTCTCACTTCTACACATTTTCTTATATGTGTTATGGAACAAACTGTAAATTTTTGAAATAAAAATATAAAGATTAACCCAGATATGCATTAGTAAAATGTTGACAGTTACTGAGACACAGGATGTTGAAGTCAAAATTAATCTTCTGGCCCTGGTTTTCTTGCAAACAATAATGCTAACTTTAACGTCCTATATCCAATTAAGGCGTGCTTATTTTAATTTTTAAATTTAGAATATACAATTCCCATTTTCACCATTACTTATAAAACGCTCTGCATAAATAGTTAAAGAGCATCCTAAATGACCAATTCAAACTTACTTTTAAATCCGCCTACTTTTCATTTGAACTTCATTGACTTTTCTTTCTATTAAATTTATGTTACCGTAACACATTTCACTCTTTGATAATTCGATAGCTGCCTATGGAAGAACGTTCAATCTTCAATTACCCGTTCTTTACGCATATTTTTGTTAATTTAATTTTAAGTATACATGCATTTCTTATTTAGAAACTAAACCATATCAGAAAACTTACTTAAAATGATGGTAGTTGAGGCTTGCAATTCTTCCCAACTTGCAAAATCCGAATTTGATCCTCCGCAGCACTTAAGAGATTCGTTCTTTATTTGTCTTGGCAAAGAAAAACCCGAGAAGCTTAGGATTTAATTAGCAACATAAAACTCTAGAAATTAATCCTTTTAACGAATAACAAAAGTTTTATAGTACGCCTCGTCGGTGTCATTGTCTAGAAGGGCTCGTTTTCAAAGAACCTGGCCCGAGTGTTCCTTTTCAAAAGGAACAGATTTAATATAAATTCAAATAATACCAAAGAAGTCGTCGAGTGCTCTGTATCGACACTTATTGTTGCTGGAGAATAATGAGATTTTTCGAAGATTTTTATTAGAAATGCCTGATGCGCTGGAACGGGATTTATCACCGTTTCGTTTAATAAAAAGTATTGCGCAATTACTTTGTAGCTTTCACTCTCTCCAGGGAAACGCTCAGAATTTCCATACAAGACTCAAGCGTCTGGCATTAATTCTGCTCGATAAAATTAATAATTCCCTCCCGGAACGAACTTAAATCGCAGAAATCACTTGGTAGTCACGCCGGAGAAAGTTTTCCTTTGATGTAGGTCTATTTGGGTGATATAAAGCAATGTCTGTCGTAAACTCGTAAATAACTTTCCCCTTCCCATAAATGCTTTTGGAGCTTGTAGGAGGCAAAGGTCCTAAACCTGCCGTTTAATGTCTCCATTAAGAAGTAACAGATCGTTTCACACTTTGTGCGCCTTTGATGTGTTATTCGATTTCCAACTAATCTCGGTAGTAAAGAGATTAAACGGTTGCTGATACTTTTACATACATAATTCGTAGCGCATCATTAGACCTATTTATTGCTCCTTCAGCTCAAGTCTTGTGCATTATATATGAGTGACGGCCGTGACAGACAGTAACTTCCTAATAGTCAACGACTATATTAAAATTTATAGAATCACTTATTGATGATTATATTTATATTTACTAGATCTAACGATTGTGTGATAGGTTATTTCATTCAAATTTCCAAGTCTGGTACAAATAAACCAATCAATTTAGAATACTGACTTACAAAGCTTCGCACACGTAGCTGTGAAGGGACAAGTGAAATGTATGTAAAACGGAAATCGCCACGCCCGAACTAAGGTTTTCGGGTTCCTATTAGACTGGAAGATCTAAAATTCAGCTGTACAAATGCTGCCTTAACCGGCTTTAAAATCAGTCACTCAAAATCGCTTTAGGAAATCTTCTCCCTCTTCTTCAAGAAAGGTAATGCTTCATTTTACATTAGTGGTTTGACATAAAATTATTTTTTGTAAATAGTTATTTATATATCTAGTGCACGAAATGAAACTTTGGTACCCGACAATGATTTTTTGACCAGTCGTAGGTCGAGTCATACAATCAGGGTCTTCTCTACCTCTATGTACGTTTTATCTTTCGCTATTTCTATTTCGTTGGTTCCGACTGTTCCTTTAGGATCGCGTCGCCATCTTATGATTGGTCCTCCTAAATTTCCTATCGTCTTCGTTATCGTGATTATCTGTCATCTTCGGTCCGTGCAAGGTAACCAACCCATTTCCACGTAATTCTGCAGTACGTTGTATGGAATCTGCTATTTTTGCTTGTGTCGTTATCCAGGTATTATTTTTCAACTGCGAGCTTGATCTATAACACATACCTCTCCTATGTTCTTTGCTTTCGCGTCAGTTCTTTGAAGCGGCAACTTCACCTGGCTCGCCTGAGTGAGTTAGAAATAACATTTCGTTATACGATATTAATCTGTAGTGTTAAAAACTAGTTTCAGCAACGAGCCAGTTAGTTGTGCGGATTTCGCGCCAATATATAGGCGCTTGCAGCGAAGAGGGATCAAGTGGCGGCGTTGGTTTGATAGGGTGCTTCAAAATCTTTCCTGCACTCGGTGAGAAAAGTTGCTTTTTTCCGTGCACAAGTGAACGCCGAGTGACGTAGCTTTGAAGCTGCGTATGGAAACAACCAAAAGCGAAGTTCATACGAGTGTTAGGAAACTACAAGCAAATAAATGTTAGGCAATAGCAGCCGGTATGGAGCACAAAGCGCGTCGAAGTCTTGCTGACGGTGCTTCTTGAAGAGTTAGAGTCAAGGAGTCAACAAAAGTGGAAGCAGCTTCGTCGAGTACCGCGATAGAAAAGACATCGTCGTGGAGAGCTGTGGGAACCCACAGTCCAAATGTTATACAACCGGCATTCTGCAATTAACATTCAAAGTCGGTGAATCAGACCAAACTAGGTCTAGAGATCTCATTGCTATTGAGCTAGCTGACAAAATGAGAGCAAAGTAAGTAGTAAACACGTAGTACCGTAAGACCCGCTTTATTACACAACCTGTATTAAATTCCACATTCCCACTCAATAGCTCATCACAGGGAGGACACACTGCGCGCAAGTTTATTTCTTCAGTGTGGTAGCTAATTTTACTGTTATATTGTAGTTCAGCTTACTAAGTGCGCTCCAGGTTAGTTCTATTCTTTGTGCTATCTAGTTGTCTATTTGCCTATTTTTGATGGTGCTGCTTGTTCGTGCTTAGGTGTTTTCGTCTTCTAAGTTCTTTTCTCATCAGTTTGTTTAATTCAGCCAATTTTATTTGGTTATTGTCAGCTGTTATTGTTAATTTTCTTCTCTTTCATAGACATTTTCTGGTTTTGTCTTCTGACTTCTTAGTTACTAATGTCAGTTTATCTGCTTATTGCTTACAAATTTTCTATAATATTGCTTGACTTTCTTTTGGTATTCGTACTTGTTTTTTCCAATATCAATCGGTTTGGTTTTAGTTCTGACTGTTATTGCTCTTTATGATTTAAGTTTTGTACTTACAATTACATGGTCACTCACTGTCATACTTTGACAATCGATACGTTCTTTATTACTTGTGCCCTGTAAATAGCCAGAAGAGAGCTCGACTCAAATAATAAACCTCGAGTGTACAAATCAAAATAACAAAGCACAAGTGTACACTACCGAGCTAGCTTCGTACCAAGCACACAAATATTATTAGACGTTAACAAAATAACACATATATCCTATACATCTATTACGAAATTACACTAAAATATATCGGAGAGCAAAAAGCACTGTAAAGTTAAAAAAGAACAAAACAACATACAATGACGTTAAACTAAGGAAATTGCTAATTAAGTAAACGCCCCTTAATGTAAGCACCTTACTGGGATATTCACACTTCGACAAACACTGTAAGTGTAATTACAAACGAATATCTTTGAGAAAAAAGTTGACTTTAAAAGGGGAATGCGGCAAGAGGTAGATGCCACCCAAATTCAGCTTTCGCGTCGTTGTAGATCCGCTGTGCAGTTAGTTTTTTAATGGCTTCGAAAACTTATACAAGAAGAAAATGCGAGATTGTAAACCACCCTCTGGGTTGACGAGTTTGGATCAACTTCAACAAACGGAAAGTCGTCGTACTCTCTAGCCCCCGGGTTTATCAACTATCTCACTGTTTGAAATCCGCCAAACCGAAGGAAAAACGCATGTTCGCAATTTTAACTAACGGAAAAATCGGCGAGATTGAAGTCCGAAACTTTTGTCCGTAAACAACTGACAAGCAGCCGGTACAATCGACACAAGATAAACATCTCTTTCCCAACAGTAGCTCATAAAAATTTTCGCGACCCGGAGTGGAGTTTTTCGCTCAGAACTTTCTTGTGCTTTCTTCGATAGCCGGAGCACGAGTCTTGTTTGATCAACTTTTCGGCAGTTGATCCTGCACTGTACTCGGCATCGCAAACTGCACAAAGTTAGCTTAGGGTCTTAACTATCTCAGTATTAAGCAGCAAGTGACGACTTTGTGCGGGCGAAATTCGGGTGCACGTTTTTCCATCCTTTTCTAGTCACGCGGTGCTTTGTTGCACTTTCAGAATGGAAAATGTTGAATCAACAATGCTCCTACGAACTGATGCAATATAAATGCTAATATAGCAAATAACTCGGGAAAGTCTTCAACGATATATCTAAACTTGTCCCTGAAGCAAACGTACGGTTACTTCTTGATGGAATAATACGGGAAACTTTTAAACGGACATGTCGCAACCCGAAATTCTTTAAATGCGTTATCGGATGACGACGCTTCTGGACAAACCGACTGGAGGTCAAAACAATAAAACATTTGTCACAGATTTGCGTTTTAGCATAAAACACAATAGTCCAGGAATGTATAGAATATTTCTATGCCGTATGAAACATGGTAGCTTGGTGTCCGCAAATTATTTGCAGGGGTACAGAGACGCACTAGCCCAAAATGATTGAAGGTAAAACGCTTAAAATTAAAAAAATAAACTTCACTATAAGATTTCCACTTAAAAATCTGCGAATTATACATGCATTTATATTTAGCCTTAACTTTCCTAGACGACACTTTTTAATGTTTAAATTTGCGAACTAAATGAAGTTGAACAGTGCACTAACGATGTCGCATGTCACCCTGGTAGCACAAAATTGAATATAAAACTAATAGGATTAAGAAAAAGAAGGTAGGGTTAACAATGACATGTCGATTATTATATATAATCAACTTCCTGTTCTTCTAAAATGTCTCTTGTTGATACTTCGGAAATATTTTCTTCGTTGCAGTTGAGTGAAAGAAAAAAGGCGAGTGCGGGCTAAGTGGCAATGTACCCACACGCAAAGTGTAAAAGATAAAAGAAGATTCAATCAATTACATAATACGCTTAGAAACAAACTGAAGCAAGTTCTCACCAAATCCTTTCAAGCGTACTTAAAATCATTATGTGTTCATGATAATTCAATCTGGAATGCCACCAAATACACAAATCCACCAATACGTGACCACGCGAGTTCATCGTTAAGATCAAACAAGCAAAAGGTAGATTCATTTGTAAGTTACAAACGCCCACGCGTGCAAAAATCACCTCTTTAGCCACATTATATGTACAAAATGCTATTGAAGTGTAAGTGAAAAATGATAAGATATAAAATGTTACCCTCAACCTGATATGTAAGTAAAACGAAAAGATATCAATATATTTCCAATATTACGTCAAGCAGTTTATAATATATTATATTTCCTTTTTAAATAAAATAAAACGCTTTCTCTCCTCACATTTAACTAATTAAAAGATTTTTTTACCACCCTTTGGAATTATGGAGGGTCATGCATGAGCCACAAGGTGGGCACTTACGAAACTTACGACATGAACTATGTGATATACGTCAGCCGTATCTGTGCTCCAAGAAACTTTAGCAGTTTCCAAACCAGTGCTGATATTGACATAGTTACGGAGCCCCAGGGAGGGACGATTTATTTCCAGCTTTCAATGCATGTGAAGTGGTTAAAATGCCATAAATTCCTGTTAATGTCGCTGCGCGTTTGCGACGAATACCATTTGCGATTTTACATATGTAATTGGGCCTATTAGTGGCAATAAATTACGCCTGGAATAAATGCCTTTGCGCCTAGCGTAATTAAAACATTACAGTGCTGCAAAAACTCCCCCACCTTGAACTTATCGGCAAGAAAACATTAACTGCGATATTTTCCATTCTTGTTTTTTCGACGTTTTGATGGAACGTAAGGCGTTAAATATACTTTAAATTCCAAGTCTGTGGTAAAAATATTGCGGACATTTTAAATCTCTTATCAACCATGCACACACAAGATAAAGAAGTTTAGAAAATATCAATAGCTCTTTTACAGCAAGGAATATATCACTATTATGGGTACTTTTTATTCTCAAAGTACTTCTGAGCATCTTGAGGTCGTTTTTAAACGATTCAAGAAGGCTTTCGAATATTTAAACCTCCTTTTCGTGATTCTCAAAATCATTTTAGAATTTTTAAGGGCCCTACTTAAGGCGTTATTGATATTATTCGTCCTTGCTCAAAACTATATAATTATGGAATTATTTTTATTTAAATTTATTTAAACAAGCCATCACGCTTAAAAGTGTTAGTCATTATAACAAAACCAAAATACACTACATTATTGAAGGGTCCCGGAAAGTTTGCCGAAAACACTTTACCGACGGAAAGTTTACCGTCGGAAAGTTGACCGAAAGGAAAGTTTACCGAAACACAACTGGCCGAAAGGAAATTTGAGCGAAATTATAAAATCCTATATATACATAAGGTTTCAAGCATAGTCACAGTAGAGAACATGCATGGGAAAATAAGAAGAAGAAGGCAAAAGAGAGCATGGAGAAACTGCGTCGAGGAAGATTTATAGGAACTAAACATCAATAACTGGGAAGAGCAAGCCACCGATAGAAATAGATGGAAAAAAGTTATTGACAAAGCCATGGGCCTTAAAAGCCTTTCGAGCTGTCGTATTTTGTAATGAGATTAATTACTTTATTTTCCTCGGTCGAAAGCAGACATCAATTGTAAAACCTTTTTTTTATTAAAATTAATTTAATGTATGTCAATGACAAAAAATTTTGTTCCAATCAAATGTGATCATTTCTTCATAACCAATCAAAAAATGTTCTTGCCTGCTTTTTACTACTCCTTTTTATAAAATCCTGATGTTCTTATTGACTAGATAGTCTAATTATGTAGTATATGTTATCCCATACTTTATGCCCACGTTACATAATGTTTAAAAATAAATCTACATATAAATTCTAATTACACAATCGTATACATTAACAATGGGAATTAAGATTCTTTATAACTAAACCCTTCACTGTCCGCTATGCTTTATAGTCTGATGAAATCATGCCATATTTGAGAAAATTAACAATTATAAACACAACAACTGTTCTTTAAAATTCAAAATATAGAACAAATAATACCTGTCTTCAACCGAAGATAAATAAAACAATAAAGAACTAGATACCCCTATCTTAATATCGTCTCAATATATAGGACTTTATAATTTCGGTCAATTGCGTTTCGGTCAATTGCGTTTCGGTAAGCTTTCCTTTCGGTCAAATTTCCATTCGGCGAACTTTCCTTTCGGTAAACTTTTCTTTCGGTCAACTTTCCGTCGGTAAGCTTTCCTAGATCCATTATTGAATACTATGCTGTAATACGGTTCTTTTTCATGATAGGGGTCGGACCTTCGACAATTTAATCTATCCACTATCCACGAATACTTGCCTCACATAGGGATTGCATCACATGAGTATGATGGCTCTACTATATTTTCAAGGGTCATACCACAAAAGGTGAAAATTCTCTTAAGAAATTTTGCCTTCAGCAGTATTAGGAAAGATTATTCAACAATCTTATATATATTTCTAAAAGTCCTGACTGACTCACTGACTCATCAACGCCCAGCCCAAACCCTTGGACCTAGAAAGCTGAAATTTTGCACAGAGGTTCCCTTTATGATGTATACAAGGAATAAGGAAGGATATTTCGAAATTCAACCCCTAAAGGGGTAAAATGGGGGTTCCAATTTTGTATGGAGAAATAATATTAAATAGACATTTCGACTTGAAACTTCGTAGGAGTACTCCTAAAAACAAATAATCAAACACGTATTTCGTGATTTTCCGAAAATCAACCCCTTAGGGGGTGAAATGGGGTAAGTAAGCCTAAAAATCGATATGGGTGTCGTTATTGAGGTTTTTTGGGACGTTGATTTCGAAAATTACATTTATTTTTAAGTCCAAGACGGTGAACATGACATAAGGGAAGAAACGGGACGGGACGGGACTAGACTGGACGGAACGGGACGGACTGGACGGGACGGGACTGAGCGGAACGGGACTGAACGTGAAGGAAAGGGACGGAACGGGACGGGACGGGACGGGGCAAAGCGGGACGGGGCGGGGCGGGACGGGTCGGGGCGGGGCGGGACGGATGGGACGGAAAGGGAAGGAAAAGGATGGGATGGAAGGGGAGGGGATGGGATGGAAGGGGAGGGGCGGGACGGGACGGGAAGGGACGGGACTGGACGGGAGGGAAAGGGGCGGGACGGGACGGGACGGGAAGGGTCGAGACGGGGCGGGGCGGGGCGGAACGGGATGATACGGAAAGGAAAGGGAAGGAATGGGATGAAAGGGGAAGGGACGGGACGGGACGGGAAGGTACGGGACTGGACGGGAAGGGACTGAACAGGAAGGGACTGGACGGAAAAGGAAGGGACGGGACGAAAAGGAATGAGACGGGACGGGACGGAAAGGGTAGGGGAGGGAAGGAATGGGATGGAAGGGGAGAGGTGGGACGGGACGAGACGGGACGGAAGGGGACGGGACGGGACGGGACGGGACGGAATGGGACGGTACGGAGACGGGGACGGAGAAAGGGACGGGGACGGGGATAGGATGGGATGGGATGACAGAAAATAATTAGTCATTCTTTAATACACAAATAACGAACCTCGCGCGAACGAAGTCGCGGGTAAAAGCTAGTATGGGTATATGACTTTTACCGTGTTCGACGGCAGACATTTTTAACGTTTTCCACTATTAATTCAATACTGGAGCTTCCAACACGATTATTATGAGTTTTTAGAACGACGCTGATTTGCAAACTTCACTTTGACGTTTTGGTGAAATGTCAGTCAAAGGCTACTCACTAAATTGAAATCCTTGAAACCAATCGGGATCGCGTGAAAACACTGTGACATTAGGTGTTTTCAATGACAGTTAATTTTGATTGGCCGTTTCTGACAAATTGAACAATTTTCATTAGTTCATTCATTATAGTGTCGAATAATCAGAAGTAATACTATAAGTACTTCGATATTATCGGGTTATATGTCGATAACTTGTTATCGCGTTAGCGGTCGGACTATTTAACCTGTCAAACTGACACTCTTTTATTATTGTGCAACAAGTTATCGACATATAACCTGTTCGAAGTACGCATTGTATTCGATTTGATTATTTTTTGAGTAAATTTTAATATTAGGAACAAATAAATATTTTATTGGCAGTTCGATTTGTTTTTATTAACCTAGCTGAAAGTCATCTCCATGAAAACAACATCAAGTTGACAAAAGTTAAGTATTGCGTTGCCTAGTGATGTTACTATAGTATAATCGATTTTGTATAACCGAAATTATACAAGATAACTTAACTAAATCCAGCCTTCTGATTGGTTGAAATCTCTACGAAAAAAATAATCACTATAATTAGATTGTTACATTAACAAATTTGGTAGCATCGATGCTGAAAATTTGATATACTGCAAAGTGAATTTCTACACCACAGAAAATTAATAGGTTCTCTATATTTGAAGTAACAGCTATGTATACTTATGTATGTCAATCATGTCTTTGAATTTCAATTGTTATTCGAGCTAATACCGCATTTTCTGATTGATAACCTGAACCATATTTTGTATTATCTTGTCGTCTCCAATCAATCGCAAAGAAACGTTTTATAACGTAGCAGCTAGTCCTAGCTTGCTACTATATCCTGCATTGCAAAGGCGATGGTCGACGGCGTCTTATTTCATACAGTTTTATTTACGTATATCCTTATTAGTAGAAACTTAAAGTGATGAACATAAATGGAAAATTCTAGCAATTCAAGCGCATTGTCTTTGCAAGATTTTACTATGTACTCTGAAAAAAATAACATCTGTATGAAATACAAACATACCCCCTTACCACGCTCGAAATTTAAACAATGAATACAACTAAGTTCCAATATTGAGATTCATAAAAATAAATATAAACTCTATATGAAATAAACATTGATATGGGTAAACGGTATAAGGGGTTACAGATTATGTATGTATGTATGTATAAGCCGTTCGCGATCTTTTTGGGTCAGGTGAGGCTATGACCATCTAGTAATTTTGTTGGCAGAACCTCTGTTGCAACTAAACTCCCTCATGGAAATTGACATTTTTTGTGTTAGGTTAGGTTGTTTTCGGTTTAAGGTTATATTTTCTGAATAGGTACATTGTTGCCGGATATTCTCTAGTTTCCACATCGACTCGCGTTCTTTTAAATTTGGTCTGTCATTTTTAAATTGGGAGTAGCATCGTTTAATGGAAATTTTTTCTTGTAACAAAATTATGTTGGGCATTTTGACTTTTCCTTTGACGGAAATTTAAATTATTTTTACACATTTGATAAAATTATTTATTTTCTTACGAATATTAAAATAATAAATCTGGCAATGTGGTGGCAAAAAAATGTCGAACCGACACTGACAGAAAAAAAAGTTGCATCCGCTACATCATCGAATCAGTTAGTCCAACATGAAAAGAAAAATCATAGCCAACTCTGTCCCAAAAAGGTCGTGAACGGCTTATATTATCCATTCACAAAACTCATGAACCGTCAATGTCAAATGTTTTAAATATCGGATCTAGTGATTTCTAGTAATATTTTTAAAGTTAAGGTTATGTTACATGTATCAAGAGTCAAAACTATTTTCTTCTAGTTTTTCCTTGTAATAATCAACTATAGCCTTTTTGCCTTTCCAATAATAAAACCTTCTTTCGTTTCTGTTCCATTGAAATTGAAGTGGATGCACAAAAATTAAAGGATTTGGGAGACTATTCAATTCACCTGTCATCTGTCAAAAAGTAACCAATGAAAATCCAGAATTCTGACGTTTCTTGAACAATCAAAAAAATATCAGCGGATATATCTTCCTAGAAGGTATACAAGTGACTATTTTTAACAAATGCTATTTTTATTAGAAAAAGTCAATATTAGTGTTCCGTTACTATAGAAATTGCGTAGTTTGTTGCTAGATTTACTGAAAACTAATTTGAAAAAGTAGTTTGGTTCATTAAATAGTCCCTCGAATACCATTCTTAGTCAAAGTTAAGTAGATTATTTTTGCGGTGGTATCACTACTCATGTCCATTGCGCTTTGGATTAGGACTCGTGCTATCGCACTCGTCCTAATCATACCAAAGCGCAATGGACATTCGTGACACCACCGCAAAAATAGTCGACATAACTTTGACTACTCATGGTATTATAAGTGAATATTTTTTATACAAGAAAGTGTGACAAGTCAAGTCTCTAAATTTCAAACATTGCAGTGCTGCCAAAATCAGCAAGCAAAACCGAATTTAAACAAGGTACCAACTTGACAGCGTTTTGACAGTTCATGAGTTTTGTGAATGCATAGTAAATGGCAAGGTTAAAACTATCTGTGAAAAAGGAAACGCTTACCTGTTGTGCAGAAGCATAATAACTAAGGTGGCGTATAATATATTGATGGCAATATGAAATATAATAGATAACAAGTCTTTTCGACAATTTCAGCTGCTCTTCCTCCCAGAAAGCGTATAGCATATTCGATTTAAAATGCACGCCCCAACTGACTGTCGCATATCAAAACGGTGCTTAACCCACGTTATCTACAGACACTCAAAAACATTCAAGCTATTTAACTTTCTTGTCCTTTCGAATGGGGTAACATTTTGGAGTCACCCCGTCGCGTCACAACCATGCCTGAGTTAGGGACCAACATTTCGCAGGCGTGGTGCCGATAAGGTGTAAGAACACCCTTAAGAACTGCACGGCCCAATTACAAACCCCCATGTGATTTGAAGAGGCAATCCTCTAATTTTTGTCACTTTTAAGCTTTAGAGACACCCTACAATGACTGCAGAAGAGTTTTGGATGAAATATTGATGTATTTATATTGGGATATGTGCGATGTACAAATATTGTTATTGAATTTTTTTTAATATGAAACCCCCTTTTCAGGCTGGAACAAGCATTAAATGGTACTTAGAAATGCATCGGTTTCTGCACTGTCTAAAATTGCCGGTATGTAATAAGTATTGTGTTGACAGACAGCTTAGTTAACCCGAATTTTGGATATTAAATTCTTATCTTCCCTCAGTTAATTGTGTATCATAATTTAAAGCATTTGCTTTGTTTCTCATCAATCTTGACTTTCACATGACCTTTCATTATATTTTCCAACTTATTACTGCTCTAACCTTTTTCCACAAGTCCATCACAATTTTCCTAGCTATCCGCACCAAACTCGAAGATACTAACACTCCCGAACAGGTAAATTCCGCATGGCAACACTTTAATTCGTCTTTATTTGAGAAATGTATGATCTTTTGTAATTTAATTTATTGGAGCAAAGTAGATATGGGTGTAACCCCAATAACTTTGATAAGTACACCGTTTTATCAGCGTACATATATCAAACAAGTAGAGACACTTACTGTCGGTTTCTTTAATGTCAAAATTCCGATTTGAATGACCATGAACGGCTCCTGGGGGGTACTTTCCGATAGTACTAACAGATGGCGCCACTACTTTGTCACATTATGATTGGTAGCAGATATAGTAACTGGCTCTGATTGGTAGAATTTTGTGCTGCCATCTGATAGTCAAGCTTAGAAATACCCCCCCCCCCCCCCCGAGTTACTGTCCCTGGCACTCTAGACAGGTTTCATCATCTGGCTTAAGTGTCTCTACTTGTTTGATGTATGTACGCTGGTTTTATAGCGTTGAATAATAAATTTGGCTAAGCAGCGAGTCTAGTTACGATAATTTCTTAGCGACTGTCGTAATTTGACTTTTCTAAATATGAATTTGACATTTTTAAAACTTCGACTTCTAATTACAATTTAAAATTTACATTTTACTTACTCTATACCAACACTATAATCTTTCATCATCTTATTTTTATGGTTTTAAAGTTCGCCCTAAAGGTAAGTGCGGGAAATAATTCTTAATTTCAATAACGGGATGAGCGGAAACAAACGATCTTCGGCCAAGCGGAGAACGCGAGGCGTGGAATTCGAACCATCATAATAGGGTCGTAGTTTTACTAAGTTGCATGTCTTATTTACTGATAATACTGAGAAATTCGGCAATCTAGTGGAAATGAAACAGAGAAAATAAGCAATCAGGTATGAATACGCGAAAAAACAGAAAAATTTAGGATAAATATCGGTTGAAAGAGGATGACGCGTCTACACAGGGGGAAAAGATTATTGAAAAGGCACACATAAATAGAATTAAAATAATATTCAACAAATGCATCAGCGCCTAGCGTACGTTGACGACCTCATGTAAATTGGATGAGCAAAACAAGAACTGAAAGAAAGTAGAAGAACGGGGAACTAATCACTTTTTCGAGCGCACTGAATCGATGGTGGGTGACCAGCTGCAGAGTTGAAGAACGATCGTAATGCTGTATGCACAGTAGACTATTTTTATAGTTCGCTGCGCAGCAGTGGCATCCAAATGGGCTTTAGCGTACAATATCAGTCCTTCTCAGAACTAACCAGGAACACCTGAAGACGGGAGTAGATCAAAACTCCCGAAACGTCGTGTGATATACACCCTAGACAGTGGAAAAAGTCCGATAAAAACACATCACCCAAATAATTTCGCCATTCTGTATGGCTGGAACAGATGGCTTTAAGTAATATAACGCCTACATTTACTCCTTAGAACAAATTGTATATAATGATGCAAGTACACTTTGCGAAACGTTAGCTTGTACGAGTTCACAAACAGCAAAATAGATCCAACTGTAAAAAAATGTGACAGCACTCCCTGTGCATATTTACTTTATCTTGGGTGAGTTAGAATTATTTTCGTGATTTGGTTTATTTTCAACTATTGGACACCAGTCTGCCCTTGCCCGCTACCCCCAGTGGACTGTGTCTTCACAATATTCTGGTCTGTTCAGATACGTAAACCCCTAACGCAGCTATCGCTAAACCTGAAGAAATATCGGAAAGTTATAAAATACCTAGTTTATGGCCATGGCACTTTAAATTCTGACATTTGGTTCATACTGAGTTGCCGTCACCGCTTTCTACTAGAAATATATTGATCTCGGGGATGCTTCCTCAAGGTTGCAGTACACTCACGGGGCTCTTGACATTAACCCCCAGAAAACAAACGTCGGCTGCGGTCTTCAAAGGCAACCGCTCCCTGCCGCAACTTGACTGCTAATGTCTTACTTCCGACCAAAAGCCCACAAACTCGCACACACACACCCACGTCATAGTGTCCTTCCGTTCTGATTTTAGCTGCATCCGGCGTGGCTCACTAAGCGCGTGAATTCACATGGTGCCATTTTCAAATAAGGTCGTAATCTAATTACTACAATATAAAAAGTTACAGTTCAGCTTTACTCTAGTGTGTTTAAATAAAAAGAAGCCCAAATTAGGCCCGTTACACCATGTTCAGCATTGATGCCCTCAATAGATGGCAGACTTAGACTCTTACAATCATTGAAGTATTTGAGAGCATATTTTCTGCAGGAGTCTGCAAAAACTGCACCGATAATCGACATTTGGCGTTGTAATATTCGCCCTAAATGACATACGCTTGATTGTTTTTTAAACAAAAATAAACATCAGAAATAGCTCAATGAGGTCTTAAATGATCATCAAAAAGCATAACTTCCTGTCTCCTAATTTACAGTTTCTGTTTTGTATTTCGCACAAGTGCATCTGTTTATATTTTATCCAAATATATTTCTCTCTTTTTCAATCTATTTCATTCCAATGTTGGACATAGGCCTCCTCATATACTTCTATCTTTAGCTTTTCAATTCCAATCGTTACTAAATACTTACCTATCTAGAAGGTACGATATGTCTAAGACTAAGAGCTATGTGCAGTGTAACTGTTAAAAAATACACAAAATTAAAATTTAATTGAACAAAAACGTTATTTTCATATTGCTTTTAGCTACATTTACTTTGAAATACTTAGCTCATAAGCAACGATTCACCATTGAGTCGCTGTCACTCGCGACCAATACCTGGAACTAACGTAACTCAGAGACGCTGGCATCCTGAATGGTGCCCGAAGCGTTCCAGGCACGGAAAATTACAGGTGTCCACGCCACATCAAAACAATTTTAAGATGTAAATAAGCCGGAATGTACGCTAGTGGCAAAATCGTTTGCACAAGTGCACCTGTCCGAGCAACCTTGAGACGTACGAATACCCACTAAGCCAGTGGCCTCAATAAGGAATCTCGGAACTACTTATTTCATTTTTACGGGCCTTTGTGCCGAACAATGATGGGAAGGATTTATCGGCCGCTAAATCTACTTTAAATTGCTCGTCCAATCTGCCATACAAACTCAATTACACCGCTCGTGGATTAGGCAGACGTGTGATTTAGTTCGATCTAAATTTAATAGAAATTCCGTACCCACTTCACTCCATACGAATTGAACTTGTTTGAAGTCTTACGTTACGTTTGTAGGTTCGTTCTCGTTATTGTAATCTTTTCCACCATTCATAGAGTAATTCCATCTTTTGAGGCCCTATGAAAATTTTATGGAATTTTATCACTTTTTTAAAGTATTCATTTACCACTTTACCCAGCCAAATTAACAAGAATTTAACCAGAGACCTTCCCGTGGTAAGGGTTGAGGTAATTGGATTTGTACGTCAACCATCGAGGTTGCAATGTTGCAGTAACATAAAGGACGAGTGCAGGTTTACTTAAACAATGGAATCCACGTCCTCTTCTTTTCCAATATTCCAACAATGGGACAATAACAGAAGCACTGGTTGAAAGCGCAATTTAAATTTTATGGCTATGTATGCTTTTATCACATCATAAATCGGGATTAAGTTCTACAATGTGTAATTATCAGGCCATCCCACACACCAGTTTCAAGGTTATGTCTCAATTTGAAGAAATTCCATAGAACGCCTTTCTACGAGTATAAATCGAAAGTTATATTGCTCTGTGATAAAATGAAATGTTGGAATTTACAAACGATTCCTTCTGCTAATCCCCCAACCTGTAGCCTAGTGTACAAACTGTTTCCTAATATCTGCTCCACTTCGTTGTAAAACAAGATTTCTTTATTCTTTAAAATATCAAGGCAGCAGCAAGAATTAGACCGTCTTGAAGATTTTCTGACGGTTAAGGTAGGATTTTTAGTATTTTTTTTCTAATCATCATATCGATGCTACGTTTATGAAAAGAAGTAACTTTAATATCATGAAAAAAGTTTAGATGGGGCCTTTTTTTAACTTATGTACTAGTATACCCCTTACCAACTGGAAATTGAACAAAATACAATGGTACGTTTAGCTATTTCCTAAGTTAGCATAGATTTTAAGAACATCCAATTGAATGCGTTTTCTTAAAATGTAAATACATTTTCCCCTGCAATTAACAAAACTAATCCGAGGCAAGCTTTAGTAATTCCATTGTTTCCCACGTATGATATTATAATGTTGCAATAAAACAAATGTAGCCTCCGGCTAAAAAAAGAATAATGCGGGCCATAAAACATGCACTTAATTAATTACTGCAATAATGCGTAATTCGTAACATTGGTAATCGAGCTTGTAATGATCGCGCCCAGCCAAATGAATTGTTAAATTAAAATCTGAAATCGCACGACCATTTATTGGCATCGTTGCAGAACTAATTGCGGATTCGATACAACGTTAATTATAGTTATTTTTAGGAACCAGGGTTTTCACCTTAAAAGAAGTATACCAATACCACGGCAATTGATTAAATTTTGATTACGCTTTTTTTTCAAGAATGTAAGTACCATTTGGTTCTATCATTATGTACACACTTTCCATCCACTGCATTATGCTCAGAAAAAAGTTGAACGTCCAACCATTTTCTTAACAATTTCGCTTATTATATTTTGTGGTAGTCCTTATATTCAAGTTGTTCAGAATTAAGTTACATTCCGGTGAAAACCTACAAAACCCCTAGCATGATAAACTTTTGATATAAACTTATTAATCTGTCCGCTCCCCGCGAGAAGTAGCATGGAACCTGAATAGCTACGCGCTGTTTACAGTTAACTAAACAATAAAATAATACAAATTTTATCCTCTGCTCTCCGAAACAAAGACCGCTTTGTCTACAGTCGACACCGGTTAACGGTTTGATACAAGCCGTTAAACCGCCTACTTTTTGAAATAAATGTATACGTTGAATGTTGCCAATCTGTCTACATTTGGCTAGCCAACTGTTAAAAGTAAAGACAGCACAACACACACAAAAACGCTACCTAATACAGGTTAAATAGGAATTCAGATACCCGCATAAAAACGCCCTCCTGACTATCCGATCAGGTAAAAAAATAGATTCGACGGCCTAATTAATCCAAAAATACATTTAAATGATTAAGCTATTCCTGTTAATCTTAAGTTTCGGCTTAGACCGCGCAGTCTATAGATAAACACCCAGCATTCTCTGGCTTAATGTGCCCTGTTCGCCTAAAGCTTCGGTGTTCAATTTCTGCAGCCGAACCATTAGTCCACCCAGAGCATTCTAACATCTTCGGCAGTCAAACCTCTGTACTATTTCTATTTCTTCATCAGAAGAATAGCCCAGTCCAGCCCGAACATCTCACTTGCCGAGTACCCGGAGCACCCTCGGCGGTCGAAACTACTTGTTGGCCATGCTCTCGAGAATCTCCCAACGCACGGTACTACGCATCTTCCATGAGGCTGCAACGCTTCTCCAAGCCCTTGCCAGGCCCGAGCCCGGAATTACCGCTCCGCTCCGCATAGGAACCAGAAGAACCGGAAAATCTTTATCACACTTTAATCGCTTAGTTTATGATTATTGTACGTATATAAATATATTTGTATATAGATGAAAATAAAACCGCACATAATTAATCACCGCTTCAGTGTGCTGAATGCATATGCATCTACACCGAAAACAGTTGCAACACATTGATATTCTACAGTAACCTCTATGTAGGCTATGTCAAATCAGTTTTATAGAATAAAGCGATGAAAAAAGTCGCCCAAGTGCTTTTCTTATACTGCTAACTGAAAGTTAGTTGCCTATTCTACACCTCTTGCTCCTTACATGGTTTGAGTAGAAAGCCTACACTTGAGAGACTGGCCATTGCGCGACGCTGGTTTGAGTGGTTGAGGCGATTGTTGTCCACAAAATAGTTGCGCCAAATTATATAAGTTTAAAATAAATTACTTTCGTAAAACACAGTTTCTTACGAATTCTTATTTTTTGTATTTATAACTTTTATATCGCAATTATAGAACGGAAAAGTGAATTTTAGATACAATATTATCAAATGGTCGAAATTTGACTGATCATCGTTTGGTAGATAAAGTTAGGTTAGGAAATATAAGCGATAATTTTCACGCTAAATCTGCCATTTTTAATGTACATTCTAACAACTATAGTACATTACTTACAGTTGGTATAAAAACAAATTATGTGTATTTAGTAGGTAAGACTCAAATTGATGCAAATCCTTATATCCACACAGACATTTGACACTTTCGTCCATTTACTGTAAACCGCTGCCAACATTTTGCTAGGGAAATCTTGTTAATTCCGATAAATGGCTAATCTCTAGGTTTGAGTAGGATTATTCGAAAATTCCTTAAAATGTCGTTTTAGATCGCATCACCCTTAAAGATGAGCAGTCTATTATCTAAGTCATTTAAGCTTGCATACTTCATACCTTCAAACGCTTTATTTAAATGTCTTAAATCCAGGAGCGGTTGCTCCTTAGAGACACAGGGGCTCGAGCTTCCCAGTCGTCAACAGCTTATCTGTCATTAGAAAAAAGTAACTATTCTATTTTGGAAAATTTAGTTTTTATCATCTATCCCACAGCGACACTATAACAAGGTTTAAGTGATGAAATCCGGAGATCGCTATTCAATCACGCTTAAAACATGTAAAGCAGTGTACTAGAAGTTTGTCAGCATAACATGAGTTATGTGTCAATATGCTCGCTCGTATCATATGCACTAAACAGCTGGCAGCAGCTGTTGGCTCTCCGAAACTAAGCTCCTTGCGATGGCTGCAGAATCAGCGATATAACAGCTGCAGACTTGCAGTATTATCGTCATATTTACAAATACTGCGCTCCCAAAATTGTAACGCGGTCCGCCGCGCGATAGCATAACTCTTGGAAATATTGTGCATGACTTTGATATTGAAAATTAATGCAAATGTAGCAAAGACATTCTTGTAGCTTTTTGAGTCATGTTTAGATAATCTCACATAATATAGGTTGCAGTTGCAGTGTGTGTATTTATCTTGGGTGATTTCGGATGTTTAGTTTTATGTTTTTTAAATGGCAGAGAAAATTCTCAACATTAATTTTAAAAGTCACTGTTAGCTGAAACGGTTAAAATAAAATAAAATTTTATGGTCTACACCTGTATTAAATTTAAACCAGCCAAATAAAATTTGAACCCGTAATTTTACAACTCATTTTTCTGTGGAAATTTACAAGAACAAAATAGGTTTCTAGATGTCAGGCATTATATGCGTTCTTTTATTTGCCATTATTATCCTGTTTAATTTTTTAACTCGTATGTACATTTTGTGTTATGTGTGAATACTTCTTGTTCTGTGCCTATGGCGTTTCCTTTTATATTAAAATTAAAATTAATCGCTATATTTGGACTAAAACATCGACAGAATATAAATGATTCATTAATTATTTATCTGTAGCAATATACATACAATGCTTACCACATGGCAGTAGTACGTTGATGTGGGATGGGTGCTGCCTATTCTAACCTATCAAGGGCGTACGGGGTGAAATGCCTAAGCATTTCAAAACAAATATAAATGACAGCGATGAATATTTAGGCTAACAATTTTATCGTTAACAACTAGATAGGCAACACATTTAACCAGATCATGATTTTCACGGATAACTCTTAATCACTCATTTACCAAATTTAGAAAAAATGTGTTTAAAAGTAAAGGTTAGGTATCTGTTAAAATCATGAGCTTCTTAAAGGTGTTGCCTACCTAGTTTTTACACAATAAAATGGCAGTTTGTATTTTATAATATGAAATTATACATGAATTCAGATTCTATGAAACGACCTAGTCCTAGTTCCCTTTAATTTCCCAATACATTTTGCATCTATTGACATTGAATTTAATTTACTTTGGCATCGTCATTAAAACGCAATTATAATAGGGAACTGCTCTTCAGCGTTTAATCGGAAAATTTCAGTGGCAATTAACTGATGTTTAGCTCTAATTAGAACCACATATTAAATAATTTAACCGTCGATTTGAAGGTTCATCAGCGAGCGAATGCAAAGCCCAGCCATTTGCAAATTAACCTATGGCCAGCGGGCTTAGAGATGTCGCGTTGTTGACCAGTAGATAACACTAACGTCGACTTTTGCAGCTTCCCGAATGCGTGGGAGCCACTAATTTGCCCCGAAATTCGTTTTTAATCGAGGTCGCCATCGCACGCTGATCGTGCGCTTATTTCTGGTGGAAGAAGAGCAAGTCGCTTAACCTTGGGCGAGGAGGTCTCTACTCCAAAACTGGCTTACTCCCGTTCCGAAGGTCATCTACTGATTAATGATTTATTGCGCGCATAAAGTATAATTCGCATTTCTGAGCCTCCTTTGACAAGTTTCGGAATGCCGAAGCTTTTGAGATTCTCGCCAGCCACGGATAACTGAATTAAGTTCTGAATGGCTTCGGATAAAAAGCGGTAGAAGAATAAAAATGAAGTAAAAGCGTCAGCGATAGTTTACAGAACGGATCACCTACCAAAGATAACATAAAACATAAGTAACTATGTGCAATGCAAAATCAGCTTTTTAAAGAAAAAACATAACAAGGGAATTTGCACTATTCAGGAAGTGATTCCCAGTGTCGACATCATAGAAATGAAGTTGGTATCTATCATCTGACTGCGTTAAACATGCAATAATGTTTTCTACAATCTCTAGTCGGATATCAATTACAAGGAAAGGACGTAGGTCCGCGGTCATTCATAATACGTATAACGCTCAAGCTGAAGTATGCTATGGCAGGTTAAGTAAATTTAAAAGCGCCTACATAACTTGTATTATTGGAGATTTTAATGCAAACATCAGTTATAGGTGGAATTCACTAAAACACACTTCCAATTGTTAATTGAGTTACCGTTGTACTCCAAAGATTGATCTGGATCGGACCGGATTGGCGCATCGCCCCGAATTTCCCGTTGGCTTTGGATTTCTTCTCAACTCCTGCTGAATTTCATCAAATCATGTTACCTTCCTTGTGGGCTAGCTTCCATCAAGCCAGATTGCCTTCCCCGTGAGTCAGCTCCGACTGCCCGCAGAGTATTTTACCTCCTTCTTTAATTTAAATATAATGCATACATTTTACACTGTGTTTATATATTTTGTAAATCGAATATGCAGATTCGTCTATAAGCGAGATAAGCACAAAGCTGATGAAGTTATGGTGAATACAGCAAATAAGACGCCATAAACCTCTTCTTCTAATTTGGAAATGTGGCAAGCAACCAGCATCAGGCTAGAATAATAAAGTCGGTGGCGTAACAAACAATTATAGTCACTTTCTACGTCGCCAACAGATTGACTTTTAGACATAATCACCTACACTTTCAAAGTACAACCCCGCCCATGTCACACTGAAACCAGTCGTGTGCAGTTTGAGTTTTTGGTATAGGGTTGTATATGCATTTTAAAGTGTAACATCGTCTTGCAGTATATGAAGCGCCTACTAAGATGTCGTCAAAAGAGGCGGAATAATCTAAAGAATTACTAACCACAGTAATGTGTAGCAAAAAAGCATTATCTGGGACGTGAATTGAGGGGTGAGAAATACTGGCGCTAGAATTAATAGGAAATATCGAAAACGTAGAACTAAACGTAGAAAAACATTATGGCTCAAAAACATGCCTGAGTCTCCCGTGAGCTATTCAGAATGTCGACAGACCAATAATGCAATCTTCCACTTCCTCAGTTTCATAAACGTTTTGTTTTTGTCACTATCAATTAATTTTACTTACCTTTCAACTACATAATCTTCAACGATATACAACCGTTATTCTTTCTTTAATAAATAAATACTCCATTTTGCCAAAATTGCCGTCATTGGTTAGAAAACCGTGATCAAATATTACAAAACCATGAGTTACTCCCTTGAGGCCTTTTCTACTTCCTATTAATGTCCAAAAGTGCCATATAAATCACTGTGCAATATTAATTCTTCAATATAATTTACAATATTTTCTGAAAGTGTCTAAATAGAAAAAACTTTACACTTACGGTCCTTGTCTGATCTTGACTTCTACCCAAACATAAAAATATCGTCTATTAGTTATCATGAGTGTACACCACAATTATATACATACCCATAGTTGCCTTATGTCAAATGTATTGGTGATGGGAATACGAAGCAGTGGTAGGGTACATTATTCAAGATTATTCTTGTTTGCTGCCAATTTCATGTCACGTTTTACTATAGTTTTTCATCTTCATGTTGCACATTTTCTGATATCACATTAAATGTGGCGTATGAATTTTAGGAATCTAGGTATCTTAAGAGGCTTCGTATTCAAATCATAGTATGATGAAGTATAAGTTTTAAGTGTGAATAGGGTGAGGACACAATTTGCAAAATAGCCACGTCCATTGTTGATTACGTCATCGCGGAACCAAACTAACAGTCAGGCCCTTCCCCACATCGTGGGTGATAAATTATCACGCCGCACCGTTCAACTTTAGTGACACAACTCGAGAACGAACCCTATCCACTATGTTGCAATTCTCAGGCCTCGAGAATTCCAAGGTAAATTGATACAGAAAATGTTTGCAGCTTAAAGTGATAAGAGGTCGCTTGAGTTGTGTGAAAATCGAGATAAAAGAAATACACTTACATACGCAAATTGTGCAGGGTTTTATGCATGCAGTCGCGTACAGGACCGTACTTGCAATGCACTTTAATGTTTGCGCGTGTAATGTCAGCAAGGGCAGATACAATAGGTCTCCTATTATTTAAATATAATTGCAAGCAGTCGCGGGCTATACCGCCCGTAAAGTGTCCATTACTATTTTATATTTGTGTTTGGAAATGGCCATTCACTCTAAGTTTTAATTTTATTTTCTTTTGTCTTCTTATAGTTTTTCCAATGGCAATAGTTCGTAACCACGACTGGGTTATTTAAAAGAGTTTCATGTATACTGAGCTAGCTAGGTGAACAAACAGGGCATATAAAAATGCTAAACCATGCCAGACGTATTTTTTAAACGTCCCGGAGGAGGGGCGTTCCACGTCTTTGTCCAAATAGTATTTATATTCACGCGTTGTTGATCTGTGATAACTCTTAAGCCTTCTGAACACCTTATAATTTTGGCAAATGGTACTTGTACAAAGTACAAAATACTTGGAACAATTTTGTAAAATGAACTCTAACCAGTTTACTTTTTGATTTCAATGTTGGCGATTGATACCATTTTGCATAACGTCATCCAGGCCACCTATACTTATTAAGAGCAATCATTTTGAAAAAGCACTCATCGACATCTCATTTCACATTTGTACAAGGATATTGTTGAAGCGGTTTACTAAGATTATAACACTGAGGGGAAGAGACGTATTTTACATGCGCTTCTAAGACGTTCTGTCACTGAATATCTTAATTTCTGAGACAAACCGCAAGCATATAATCGTTCCTGACGTGTGGACGAACATGGTTGCACCCAGAAAGTCATATGTCACGTTCGAAAATTAATGTTATGGTATGTTGTTCAATTGTTACACTTGAAAGTTTTGAGAAAATCAGCCAGGAACGACACTTATTGGCAAAAGAAGAAGCGAGGTGTCATGTTTGCTCTTTGAGATAAGTTATTAGCTGCTAGGAGTCTCCTATCCTGTGCAATTCCGTGCAATTTACTTCGTTCGATCGCAGACGGGTGCATGAAATGTTAACTTAACCTTTTATTTTTCTCCAAAACGCCAAGAAAGTGGATTGGGTGTTTTTCAACTGCTAGAAAGGTTAGCTCACGCAAATCGCTTACCGTTGCCATTTGAAACTCAATTCCTGGCATAGCTGTGTTTAATAATCTCTACTGCCTTGCTTTATGGCAACAGGTCACACACTTCAATATCAAGGTAATTTGTCTGATGCAACGTCCAAGTATAGTTTTACTTCCTGGACGTGCTCTTAATTTCTCCTATTTTCCTACCAGTTGCGTGTTCCAAAAATTACGTTATGTAATTAACTCTAGCGTTTTATAGATACTTGCTACATGACAGCAGTTGTTTTATGACGTGGCCATAAAATACTGCCATGAATGTTTATTAAGTTATAATGCTATTCCCGGGAATGGGAATTTTAAATACAGGATGGCCGTTAAAGGGCAATAAACGTAGAAGCATATTTTGAGTTTTTATTTTAAATATTCAACCGTGGACACCACGTTTTCCGTTTATTGCCTGTCAAAACAGGCATAAAAATAATGTTTTGAGATTGGGGGTGCGCTTTTCCATGAAGCTTTTCATGATATTTAAATAAGCGTATCTGGTAATATCCTGCATTTTAAGCCAGTGGCGTCTCGTTTGCCAATTCGTTAAACATGTTTAGGTCTTTTATTACTATTTCATTGCATCAGTTATGGTTTCTGTTAATATATCAATAAAATAAAAACCAAATTTGCAATACATTTAAATCGAGTTTCTGCTCACACTGTAGTCGCATTAAAAGCAATATACGATCAATGATCGAAATTGTGGTGAATAATAAGTGAAAGGGTCAATTTTAGGGGAATCACCTGAGCAAAGTAATAAGTTTGAACTTCATCGGTTCGCCCGATTTGTTTTCAAACTGAGGAAAAGTGAAACAGAAATTAAACGAGGGATGCTCCGTTAATAGTTAGTAGCAGGCCATGGAAGCTCATTTGCATTTGGGTAGAAACAAATGCAACAACTGAATGTCGCATTAGTTGACATTCGTTACCCACAATTGTCAAACGTTCAGATTTTCTTGTGAAACGTAGTTAATTTTGTAAGTTAAGTAGTTGTGCATTTTTAATTCAGTTAAAATGAGCATTCCGCAAACTGCCTTTAGAGCTATGATTTTCTATGATTATAAAAGACAGTTAGGATACCAGCAAAGCCATGAAAATTTGATAGCAGCTTTTGCCGATGCTGCCCCTTCATTATCCGCTGCTAGTCATTGGTTCCGCGAATTTTGACGAGGGCAGGAGTTGCTAGAAGACGAACCAGGACTTGGAAGACCTGCAGAAGCTGCCTGTTCAGAAAATGTTGATCGTGTGGCAAGCTTGATTCAGTCCAATCGAAATATTCTTATAGGGAGATTCAGGAGGAAGTGAAGATTGGATCCTCGGCGGTGAATACCATTTTGCTTAAACATCTTGGGGTAAGAAAGCTAGCAAGCCGTTGGATATCGCATTTGCTCTCAGAAAGTCAAAAACAGGATCGAGTAGACTGTAAATTTATGTTGCAAATATTTGACGGAGGAGTTTCCAAGCAAGTGGCATACATTGTAACAGGTGACGAATCTTGGGTATATAGTTACGACCCTGAAACTAAACATCAGTCTAGTGTTTGGGTATTCGAAAATGAAGACTTACCCACAAAAGTAATTTTCCGCCGAAGTGGTCTTGTTGCTGTTATTCCACTTGAAGATCGCAGAACTGTTAATTCGGAATGGTACTGCAAAGTGGCTTTACCACAGATGTTTGAAAAATTACAGACAGGTCGCCAAAGGACGGGTTTGCGAAACATCTTAGTCCATCGTGACAATGCATCCTCCCACATTGCTGCCAGAACATTGGATTTTTTTAAAGATTCGGGAGTTCAATTGGTAACTCATTCTCCGTATAGCCCAGATCTGGCGCCGTGCGATTTTTTTTTGTTTCCAACTGTTAATAAAATGATGCGAGGTAAAAGATTTTCCAACGCAGATGCAGCAGTTACAGAATTTCAAAGGATTTTTGAAGACCTTCCAGAAAATAAATTTTTCGAATGTTTTAAAAAGTGGTTTCAAAGAATGCACAAGTGTATTAGTCTGAATGCAGAATATTTTAAAAAACAATAAAGATTTTTTGTTAATAACTAACAATTTTCAGCGCAACCATCATAAAATGATGTTTAGAAGTTGTTTGTATGATTAAGCAATGGTTCTGGTTCGGTTTGGAGCGAATCGTGTGGAGGTTATTTAGTTTCATTATTTTGAGGAACCCCCCCGCAAACTTAATATTATAAATTGAAACATTAGTTTCGAAAAAAACAGTTATCTTTTTTCCATTTTTTCTTATTTCTTCCTGTGAGAAAGTAAAATTTGTAGAACTAAACCTATCTATCAGAATTATCTAAAACTGTCGTTATTCTATACATATCCATGTCCCAATTTTACCATTCTTTTTTAAAACCAGTAAATAATTGTAGTGAATAAATCTGTCTAATTGTACGAATTAGGTCCTAGTTTGGGTAAATCGCCGACATGTGCAGACGACTTCACAAAAAAATGAAACCTTAGACGATGACATTTTGGAGTGTAGAGCCGCAATCCTTATATGGGAGTTTGCCGCGAAACACTAATGCATGAAATTAGGGGCAACCTAGCAATTTATTTTTTGCCCCTTTTGCGCAATCACCTAATTACCTGCTAGGAACCTTATTATGACTGCTTCATCCGCACTATGCAGTTAAGCCATTAAAAAGAATTGGCCGTCTAATATCTACGCAGAGCTCGTTCATGAGGCCAGATGCGCAGATAAAGCGACATTTCCGTTCGTTATTTATGTGAATCTTGGATCTTTAGCATTTTTTGAATGCTTACCCAGCCAATGTTAAAAATTACAAGCTGATCAACGACTTGTGGGTGTTCTAATTGTTACATTATAATTCCACATGGTTAAGTTTTAATTTATAGCCCCATCAGTTACATATTTAAAACGTTTATTAATACATATTCCATTATATATATGGTTATAACAATTTCTTGTCTTCCAGTGAGCATATTAATATTTCTATAAAAAATTTGCAACTGTTTATAGGTTAGTACATTGCCACCAGTTTGGGGTATAATTATTTTACCTCAAACGGCAAATAATTTTACACTCAAGCCTCAGGCTGAGCAGACTCAATAACTAAAACCAGCTTTAAATCGTACTAAACAAACGTTCAGGCTGCATGGAGTGCCGTTCTTTCACGTAACTAGCAAAAGATATTCAAATTACCAGTGGGCGCCAAAGTATCTTTTAAAACTGATAAGCCCATTAGCTTACGAGAACTCTTAAACTCACTAAGGTACTATGCGCAGGCACATTCGCTTCGACCTGAAATAAACTTCAAAAAGGTTCGACACATAAATTACTTGCATTAGCCATACATAACACGAAAGTGTATATAAGCAGGTTTCTATTCATAGCAGTAATTTTGATACAAACAATTGATTACAAGCACTCGCATCAATTATTAGTACGACTCACGGTAGGCAAAAACCAGAAGTACAATCAATTTGATTATGGTTTCCACTAATTATAGAAGTTTAGCTAGCACATAACAAAGTTCAATGTTTAAATAGGTCACAGGTCTCTGGGTGGATCAAATTAGCGGACAATTACGATAATTCCATAGGTCGAACATAGCAAGAGGGCGACAATAATAGTATACCACTGCCCACGTAAATATTTAGGATGTTTTATAAATGCGCAAGTATAATAACTAACGAAACTGATGCAAGACTAGCCGGTAAGTACAAGCTTACGGTACTCTTAATGTACGCATTTCTTTTCACCTTGTTCAACACAAGACCGTGTTTTAATACTTCCAGCAATAATGCGAAAAGGCAAAAAACAGCCACCAGAAAAGTTCTCGAATACAAGCGGAGACTCAGCAAGGGCCTCGACAAACAGCTTCGAATCTGCGAAGCTTGCAACTAAGAACGGGAACGGCAATAGTTTCACAACTCAGTAGTTCAGTTAAGTTCAGTTGAATAGCACAAACTAGTAGCTCATAATTTTACGACTTCAAGGTCGGCTCTAAAATGCGAGTGCCTAATTATAAAAGATAACAAGTAAATACGAATGCAAAAATACATTCAGCTTGCAGCTGCCAGACTTAAATTGCAACGCCAGACAAATCCGCACCCAAATGCGATGGCTAAACAAGACCCAGATATCTTAGATAAATTACCCATACAAGTCTGTGGTACGTGAGTAAGCTAGGACACCACTCTTGCCCTTATAAATCACTATAAATTAGTACCAACGCAAAGCAGAAGGTTACCTCGAAGTAAATGCATGCGATCAAGCTAAAAGTCGTCGGCCAAAGAAAGCCAGCAATCAAACATAACGCCCCAGGTGAAGATTTTTACAACCTTGGCCTATCTGCACCTAACGACGGATTGATAATCTAGCTCATGCAACTGAAGGCCAACAAAGCGAGTTCAGTAACCTCCAAAAACTGTAAAACGCAGTGGCATTAGCGCGGAATTTTCCAAAAGACATAAAAACGGAAAGTACAATATGGGCCATTGACGCGCAACGCTTTTTACCCGTACCAATGTATCACATAGTTGGTAGAAGTCACTCAGTCATAAGTAGAATAAGGTGTAAACGTTTTCTTAGAAGGTAGTGTTTAAAAAATGTATATAAATTAAATTTCAAGTTTTCCTTAAACAAGGAAACTGTTAAATACTTAAAAAACAATAACTAATGTTATGGATTTAAGGTAAATCATGTTTGTTTGCTGCAACTTCATCAAACAATTGAAAATTACAACTCAATGAAAACAATTAGCGTCTTTATGATAAGAGAGAAACTGCACATCTGGCACATTCAAAATTAAGTTAAAAAAATGATATATAAAAATTAGTTCTAAAGAGATTGATCAATTTTAATGCGAATACAAAACTGAATTTGTAAAAGCCTTGAACAGAAAATGCTAGACGATGGTCGTTTTTACATTCTGCCTCGTTGAATTATCCGAATACAAACCGATGAGAACATATAGAGCATATGCTATATGTACATTAACGTCATGTATAGTAGGTACGTCGAGAATCTTTATTGTGCTAACTGTACTATTTTGGGTTTGGGTATGACATCGCATTTAGCACGGTTAATGTGTTATAATCCAAATTCTTTTTGTACGATCGTATTTGAGAAAACGACAAGGAGTGGGAACTGAGTACGAACAATGCTAATAATATACATTAATTATTTACACATTTATTGTGAAGACTAATTTCGCAAGTTAATATCTACGTTGTGTTATTAGAGTTTGCTCCTGCTCATTTTAAATTCAGGGGAATATTGACAAGAGAATTTAAATGAATCTTTCTATATACAAAGCGAATTAAAAGCGAGGATTAGTAGAGCCTTGAGGAGAGAATTCTCAACAAAAACATTTTGTCCAATTCTTGACCTTAATTTGGATGGTCAGTTCTTATTGTCATGTACTCTATATTAGCTACGACGTTATCAGCACTTTTTGGTAAATACAAACGCAAATACGTTAAACGTTTATATTACCAATGTGGTATGTAACCTTTGCTGATGGTAATGCACACATTGCATTGATACAAAAAATTAAGAATCGGGAAGCAAAATTTATAAACATAAAAGATTCCACTAGTAAAACAATCAATTCTTTAGCATCTATAGTATTGTGCAGCTTAATGTGAACACAGCTATTATTTTACATTATTATATGGGGTAACATTGTTGTGTTAACTTTGGCAGCTATGTTATGTAAAAAACATAACCTCTAATTCAATGCATCTGAATAAACAAGTATTTGATACTACTTGGTGTTCTTTTCATACAATTGTCACTTAAAAGGCCTATTCTCTATCATCAACGACATTTGTGGGTGAGAGCAGCTGTTTTTTATCAGGAAAGATTAAAACCTAAGTGAACACAGTTTGTCCATGCAGAGAAATATTGCTAACGAATGTGGCGCGAGTCTGAATGCGCTAGATAAGATTGTGAAATAGGAACAGAAAACTAAACCAATGGAAGTAAAGCGAAGAGGAAAATGGAGAAGAAAAAAGAACATTAGGGCTTCAGATCAAGCTTATTAATGAGAAACAGCATACTGCACTTCATGAAAATTACGCCTGACTTGCAGCCAAGTCCCATGTATGAGTAAAACTAGAGGAAAATGGACTATGCTTTCGTATGTGAACAAAACGCCTTTTTAGTACAGAAACAGCAAGCAAGATTTGAAGGAAAAAAGTTCAATGAAACGGTGATTGCTGCGCATATCGACCAGATTGATTGATTGATTGATTGAATTCTGATTTGATAGCAGGGTTAGGAGCCTAGAACACTGCAGCCTTAGGCTTATTGTGTTACTCATCATATCACATTATTCAGTGAAAAGTTTTGCCGTCTTTATTAGGTTTAGTAACGTTTTCACTAAGTTTTCTCTAATTAGAGTTTCTCTTGTATTGGCTCCACCCAGGAGCGTATGTCTCCATCGGGCGAGGGCTTCACAGTCAAAAATAATGTGAGAGGCTGTTTCGTCGTCTTCATTACATAGTCTGCATATGTGTTCCTCATGTAGGATGCCCATTGTATGCATGTGCTTGCGTAGGTTGCAGTGTCCAGTTATCAGTCCTGTCACTTGCCTAATTTGGTGTCTGCTTAGTCGCAGTACATCATCTGTTAGTTTTTTAGATGGTGTTTTTAGCATTGTCTTGCTGTGTCTTAATCCATCCACATGGTTCCAGTGGTTATGGTGCGAACATCTTTTTAAAGAAATGTTTGAGGTTGTTTTTCAAACAAGAGATCCAGACTATTAGTGAGAATTTAAAAAGTGAAAAATATCCAAAAGTATCAACAATTGCTGGAACAATATTTGCATCACCAATTGGGCAATATTCCAACAGGATATGTTTTAGCTTAAAGGGGTCCGGCTGCTCAGTGGTAGCGCGGAGGTTCTACACTGAAATGAAAGGGGGCTCGCGCCTGTTAGTCAAAATAATTGTACTTTTGAAAATATGGGGATAAATTCTTACTTTTTGAAAAGCCACCTTGTAGATTGGATTGCAGTGAAGGGCTTGAGAGCTACTAGAAAAACCCTCCCCGGCTCTAGCTATGACTTACCTTGCGAGATCTATGAAATATCTTATTTGACTTCAAAATACGCGAAACTGTAAACCGTAAAAACTCTATTAAGATACCATTCATTAAACCTTAGCAGATGTTCGCCTGCGAAAAAAATCACACGTGGAACGCAGTATGAAACGAGATTTGACGCACTCCACCTGAGAACACATGCAGTAATTAATAATGTTTCGATATACAGTCAATTTGTACGTTTGTGTTACTTGTAAGTAAATTTTGTTAATTTTTCGAATTGCCGCCAGTCATGTGAGTGTAGTATTTTAAAGCATTGCCGAAAGTAGATTGATTAAGCGCGAAAGAAACATTGAAGGTGACACATTAATGCAGAAGAAGCGTCATTAATGATGCGAAACTTAGAGTGGGCAGCTCACTCAATCGCGCTGATAAATTTTACCAACGCCCAACAAACTACCTTCTGTGAGAGCCGCGAAATAACATTCCCGCTATACGAACCCTGAAGACAGCCAGTTAAAATATAAGCTGCAAGCATCTCCAACCCGGCGACGCCGTCCATTATAGCGCACGACCTCCAGTGAGAGGTCGAGCCTGCCCCAGGTGTAATACAATGGATTTGCGTACATACAGGCAATTATTGAAAGATGCCGCTTTTCACGTTTTGGGAATCCGTGAAAATAGCGCGTTGCCTCACATTGCATCATTGCGTCTCAACCGAGTAGACGGTTTAGGCGCGTCTAAAGCCACTATTTCTACTCATGACGTCAAGCGGCATCTTATAGCGTGTGTATCAAGTTACAGTTTCGCGTGAAGCCAAATTTCTATGCACCAAATCGTAACAGCAGACTTTCATGCAGCCTACTGTTGGTGTAATAAAGACAGTTATTTTGGTGTCTTTTTATTGCTGTTTAAATGTACATGTATTTCAGACACAGTTATTCTCCTATTATGCGACTTGCAAATGCTTATAAAAACCACGCTGATTATACATCTTAGTTAATATTGTTGTGTTTAGGAATCACCATTTGTTCTAGGTTTTTATCCTGATTTTCACTATTTTCTACGTGCATTTAAAATGTGCAATACAAGATAAGAAACCATAAACAACTTAGCTTGATACAGTACAGTGATACAGTAAAATAGAGGAAAGTCTGTCACCGGACCGACAAAGATTAATTGAGATATGCGGACTTCGAAGATGTAAACCGCGGCTGGCCAAAGATGTTGACGGAAAAATTTGCGTGGTTCTACACGCGATATAACAGAAAGCTTCTCTAAAGCTTCGTCGAAAAAATGGACAACGGTAGTTCATAAATTATTCAGTCCATACGCTGACAGCGAGAGTTATATGGAGAACTGCGACGGGATATAAGATAGTTTCAAAACGATTGATGTACAGGATGTCGATGGTACTGTATATATCCAATCGTAAGTCGATATGAAATTCCGCGCAACTCAAAAACGAGACGCGACTTGAAATCTCGTACAAGTAGATTGCATTTTAGGAAGCCGTTCTTAGACACTCTGGCAATAAAAATGGATAAACCTGCACATAGACAACCAAACATAAGGGAAGTTGTTGCTCTTTACCTCATACTGATATCCAAGAGTTATGTAACATAGAACAAAGCGAATTCCCTCTAGAAGAGGTATTCTTTTAAAGGAACGATATTTACTACGAAGCAATAATTACCTAGATAAAGTATCACGAAAAGTTATCCAAGGAGAGCTTGGTACAAGTCAACCCAGAGAACAAAGTCTTCATAGCACACATTAAAGATCTCTCGCAACAATTAAAACTACTCTTAAGACCAACAATGTGCAGAGATCCATTCTGACTCACAGAAAACCAAAAAAAGAAAATTACCAAAAACTAAATTTACAAAATACATTGAGAAAGTGGTGGAAGATAATCTTACCGTGTTGGAGAAGAATTATCCTGCATGAAAGAAAATCCTTTAGAAGAAAACTTACAGAAGCTGTATATTGTTATGCTTCACTGCCCATAGAAATGCTGATTGCCTAATTAACTAAATGAATAAGGTCAACATGAGCACAGAATTAAATATTTGATCTATTACAAGATAATCAATACTTTACATTAATAAGTGCACTTGATGTGAGCAGCAGTAACTAATCATTTGAGGGATAGAAGTTAGCATGAAGCAAAGCGGGTTGTAATAGGGTTACATTCAGAGTTTCAGATATGATAAATGTTCGGAAGGGCTAATTCAATTTAATTTGTAACTGACGAAATTAAGCTTACTAATGTCAGACATAATGTGAATAGAATAATACAAAATGATTTGTTAAATACAAAAAGAATATGAGCGTTATGTAGTAAAACTATATAAGCCAGCAAAAGGCAGATTACCTGAAAGGTAAACGAACCCGTGCTAGCAAAATTATAATTGCAAAGAGCAATTAAAATGGAACGCAACCGATCGAAAGACAATTAGTGAGACGTTAAATGAACTCCAAGTGTATCAGTGCATTATAAACAAAAGTGATTTAAAAACAGAGCTAGTGTAGTAACAATTATTCTAAGAAAAAGACAATATTAGTGGTTAGGAAAGACATGACATCTGTAGTCCATAAGGTTAAACATGCTATCAATCATAATTTTCTTTATAAACATTTAAATATCTAGTTGCTAAGTGACCTGACTGTCATTTTTAAAAATAAATAAAAAAGTTCTTAGTTACAACAATTGTGGTTAAAGGTAGTCACGAGTGTCCTGTGCATCTGTGGCTGTAATTTTCAGGTGTTAAGAGGCCCAAGTAAAGCAAATAAGCCAACAGAAGAATTCGTCCAGGTATGATTGACTTTGGGGCCCATTTCCTTATACAATCAGCTTCGCCCAGCAAGGATAGCATCTATTACGTGTAGAGAGAAAATTCAGGAAGCAATACGTGCAGAAAATCCAACCAACAAGCAATTCCTAAGTCGATTATTCCCGTGGTTTTATTTGGGAAGCGTATCCCGCGTCCGAGAAGCCTCCGATTAAGGTAGGATTTCGCAGGAAGCCTTTGCTGCACTGCCCTAATTCGCGGGATTCAGCAAGATCAGACTGTTTTCGAGGTGGAGAGCCATATTCCAGTGGTCCAGAGCCGTCCAGTTTCCAGAAATGTAGGTAGCGTCCCTTGAAAATGCGAAATGACGCGGCATTTTTAAGTTTTGTGCCGGATATGAAACAAAAAAAACTGTCGGGCGTCGGTTCGACGTCACACTAAAAACAAAACGAGCTTAACAGTTGCTACGTCACAGTATGAATATTTATCTGACGCGTCTTTGCCATTTTGGTGGTTTTAAAGTTCAATTTGCGCTGTTTTGTGCACTAGCAGATTATTGTGTTTGTTGAGTCAAATTTAGAGATTAGCTAAATGTCAGATGAAATTCTGCATTTGCCCGAAATATTTAAGAGTATTTGTCATACGACGAGTTATTTGTCTTAACAAGTTTTCCTCAAATTTATGAATGCACACCCCTGAACCAAGATTGTCTCATGTTCTCCGGAGCTAGCCGAATGTTTATTGCAAATAGATAAAATAAGAAAAGGGAAATAAATCATTTATTTGTCGTTATTTTTGTTACACTCTTTTAATTTGCCCTGAGTATGACAGGTGAATTTCAACTGAAACTTTATAAGGTGTAGTTTCGCTTGCCATTAATAATTTATTTTATTTAAAACCCCCTATTTTTATTATTAATAAGCGGGAGGGTTATTACAGTATATGTTGTTCCAATTTGAAATAAAAGATTAACTATTCTAATGTGAATGCACCAAGAATATGGCAACCCTTATTTATAGAAAGTTCGAATATTCGTAGATGACTGGTGACATTTATTTATAGACTAGTCAAGGTGGTAGATTCATAATATAAGGACTTGCATCAAATATTCAGATTTACGGTTAAAGTACTTTTGCACTTCATAAATACTTTTACCCTCTTATGAAAGTTACAAAAACGTGGATAGATGACTGGAGGGATCATTAATATCAACTAATTCTCCAAAGTGAAGTTGTTAACAAATTGTAGCGTCTTTAACGTGAACAACGTGAACCACCAAAAACACAAAATTTAATGAAGACCTGCATTATATTTTCCGAAGTCTACTAAACTACAAACAGTCTAATTCCATACAGTTCGTTTGTCACAGCTGTCAGGAGAAGTTAATCACGGGATTCGACAGTAAATTCGGGCGCCGGACTCTTGGCCAATTTCGTGGGTGCAAACCAGGGGAAACTACATCTATCTTGGATGTGCAAATATAAACGGGGTTAGGCTTAAGCTCCTAAGCCGATTAGTTTCCCAAACTCTTGATAAACGTGCCGGACACTAGGTAAATTGGGGCGAAGGCGATTAATTAGAGGGGGCCATCGGGAATGTTTACACATACGTCGTTTTGCAGTTCTTCGCGTTTAGGGTCCTAATCACTCAAGCCCTTCGCGCCCAAATTAGGCCAACGACGGCCGGACTCGTGATTGATCGGATTAGGTGGCACGTAAAAGTGCAGTTGATTAGAAATCGAGTGAAGACATTCGCCTCATTAAAGGGAGGCAGTATTAATTAACTGGCCTTGATTTGCATTTCCCGGGCACGGAACTTTTAGCAGTTTGACTTTCACTGCTACTTGGGACGCTAATCCTATTCAAGCCATTTAATGGGTTTCGCAATGCATTGATTACTGTTTTTATCCTGCGTGACGTTTCCAAATAAGCATGTGGTACAAGCACAAAACATTCACGTTCCTACACCGGTGTATAAAAAACTGAAAAAATGCATAATTAAAAATCTTGAAAACAAACACTGGGAAGATGATTCATCACCACTCCAGATATTTATATAAAATGTAAGGTGTCAAAGGTTATAAAGTGTATATGAAAAGAAGAGTAAAATATGTTAACTAAAAAAGTATTTAACGCTCTATAACATTTGTACATTCAAAAATCATAACTGCTAGAGTAAAATGTAACTATCAAGCTTATTTGTAACCAAAATACACAATTCATATCTTTATTTTAAAGAAACTGTAAAAGTTAAGTAGGCAGTGTTAATTCTACTTTTCAAAAATAGCAGTTTTTAGTGAGTAACATTTACCATGTGTTAGGTCAGTAGTAGTTAAGCTATGAGAGTTCTGTGACACATTTGAATAACATGGCATGAGAGTTCTGTGACAGCCTCTCATTTCCTTTTTCACCTGCTATTGTCTCGTGTTCCACTGCCGGCAGATGTCCTTTCACCTGGCAGCGATTTGTTGCTGATGGTCAGTTGTATCGATTGATTTTTGCGATTGATTCGATTTACGCGGGGTCGTGTTGCGTTTTTACAAGCTTGCAGTGTCCATTTAGCTGGTCATTATCTCAACCTTATACAGCGAATTTATTTTAAGTTCGCTTAAATAAAAATTAGAAGGTGTTAGTTGCATCGTTTAAGAAACATTAAATTGGGCAGGCGGCTTTATTGCAAGCCTACTCGCTGAATTTTGCGCTTGTCCGAATTTGCTGTGTCCATTTTAGGTGGTCATTATCTCAGCCTTATACAGCGAATTTATTATAACGCGCAATGTGGCATTTTCGCTTCCATAAGGGCTTGATTGTTAGTATTGGTTTCTACGCCACGCCGTGTGTAAATGCGCTTATTTTAAAATGCAATATATGAGCCGTAATTGTATGAATTCATAATTTAAAATCGTGCTACAACATGTCTGTGTAGGGGCTGTGAGCAGCTGCATGCACACCTGCAACCGGATCGTAAATCTAACCCCATAACACCTGACATCTGCATCCGGCGCACCTGCATGTCATAAATCTCGCCCGATAACATCGCGCAGCTGCATCCGGCCCGGCGCACCTGCAACCGGATCGTAAATCTAACCCCATAACACCTGACATCTGCATCCGGCGCACCTGCATGTCATAAATCTCGCCCGATAACATCGCGCAGCTGCATCCGGCCCGGCGCACCTGCAACCGGACCGTAAATCTAACCCCATCTCACCTGCTTTTATGAATTAATTATATTAGATCGCGCACGGGGCTGTAAACCAGCTGCATCCGGCGCGCATCTAGCTTGGATATGGGGCGTGTGATGGGGGAAAATATATATATATAGCATTCACCGCAACAAATTTCTACTGCAAATTCTGTAACTTACGTGCCCGGCCAAACTCTCCGAAATTTCAGCCATCAAAGAATAATAAAATTGCTACAGCGCGTCGAAATTCGGCTGTGATAGTGTATCAAGAGTCCAAAAGTGCTGACAATTGCAAGCTGCTATCCGCTCTTACGAAGCTGTTCTCTGTGAGTAGCGATTAATCAAATTTAAAATGGATCTAAAGAAATTGAATAATGTTAGCGCCATTTCCCGGAAGGTGAAGCTGCAGGCTGGAGAGTTGGAATTAAACAGAAAATACCACATTTTAAAACTGAAGTCGGGATTTGCTAAACAAGGCGGCTTCAAATTTATTTTATGCGAATTGGAGCATGGCACCCTGTTTTTACCGAAAAGACTAGTAGATGCCCTCACGGAAGATGATATAACATCTCTGAACAAAAGGCGGCTGTACCTGGTGTTTTTGGGGCTCGAGCAGGTTGGAAAACAATTCCCAACCCCGTCACTGACATTTGTAGAAGACGACACGCAGCTTAACAGCGACTCCCAAAGTGAAGTCTTCGAAAGTGAAGAAACGGCTGTAGAAATTTCTCGTGAGCCTTTGGAAAACATGTAAATATTTTTTAATTTTATTTTTGCATTTGCTTTGCATTAGTAAATAGTTGTTCGGATTGAATGTAGCGGTTACATTTACAAAAGTTTTGCTAAAATTTTATTCTATTGCTGGCTGCAAGCATCTCGCTACTTGTAGAGAAGCTATTTTAAAATTATTGGAAATATTCGATTAGAATTCAAACCAATTTAAATATTGTTAAATTTACGGCGAAACTAGATTAAAATAAATTTAACTATGAATTCTAACGCAACAAGTGATTTAACTAAAACAAAAAACATTCTTAACTATAAAAATGAATATCTAATTTTTAAAATTATACAGATTGGAAGGCAATTCCCAAACCACGTCGACGTCACAGCTGAACCTTGCCGAAAATTTGAGCGAGGGGGCGGATGAGGGACAAGGCAAATCGGGATAGAAAAATTCCGACGCTGAAAAATATATCTGCCCTAGGCTGCGAAAATACGTAAATATTTTTAATTTTTGTGTATTTGCTTTTATTAGTAAGTAGTTGTACGTGCCAGTTAACAGCAGCAGCAGCAGTTACATTTAAAAATTTATAAAAATTTTGCTCAAAATTTTATTTCATTGCTGTAATGGCGCATAATTCCTCTGAGTGAAACTAGATTAAATTACAGGGAAAACCAGATTAAAATAAATTTAAGTATGGATTCTAACGCAATAAGTGATCTATCTACAAAAATTTTAAAAACCATAAAAAATGCATATTTAATTTTAAAATTACATAAACACAAGCACAAACATATCAAGATTTGGATTAAGTTCTGTAAAACAAATGAGTTACTTCTGAGGCGAGAATTGAAAAATTGTAAAAGTATAGGCAGCAAAAGGAGAATCGTAAATGAAATTTGCCATCTGAAAAAGTTTAAAGTTCGCTTAAATAAATTATCTGTAGAAGACGTTAGTTGCAGGCCCCGCAATACAATAGGATCTCGAGTTATTTGGGAAGATTATAAATCTGCGTTTCATCGTAGACTTAGAAGCGCTATTATTGTTAATATAATGCATACCATAAACGTGGGTCCTTTCCTTGAAGATTGTTATCAGCTAATTAAGACTCGTTTAAGAAACATTTTTAAAAAACAAAATTGGGTAGGCTGCTTTAAAATAAATTGCTCTTTCTGCGGAGAATTTTCTAAAGTAACTGAAGATGATTCGACACCCATAACAGATTGGAAATATTTTCATACCAAAAATGCTCTAATTGAAAATTTTGAAGTTTTCTTGGCGGCCGGCTGGTTTGATGAAAATATTTCCGACATAATATTAAATCAGTTAAGCGAATTTGAAAGTTCCGGCTCCGGGTGGACATTAACGCACATCGATTCCTTACACGTAAACATAAATACATGCGAACTCTTATATAATTCAGGAGCTTCTTATATTGACTTGCCAATTCAAATTATACATAAGAAAGCTGTTATAAATGTGCAAAACGATGATTTGGCTTGCTTTTTTATCGCTGTAACGAGCGCTATTTGTAAGCCAACAGGTAACCCAAATCGTTTGAGCTCTTATCCTAGCTATAATTCTGTTTTAAATACGGTCGGATTTAAATTGCCAATGTCAATTAAACAGATTCCCAGATTTGAAGAATTAAACAAAATTTCAATAAACGTATATATTTTAAAATTAAAAAAAGGGACATTTATCACAATGCCTACTTATTTAACAAAAGCCAAATTAGATGTGCATGTAAATTTATTAATGATTGAGGAAAATTATGAAGATGAATATAATTATGAATCTTGCCGACGTAGCCGCAACCGTGCTGCAGATTATTGTAATGATTTTGCCGGCGATGATGGCGGTGATGGTGATAATGATGATGATGTTTACGCCGAAATTGGTTCACTTAACTATAAAGAAATAATTGAAACAAAAAAGAAACATTTTTGTTGGATTAAAAATCTTTCACGTTTAGTAAGTTCGCAAATTAGTAAACATAACGGTCGATTACATATTTGCGACAGATGTCTTCAGTATTTTCATAGCAAAGCTATCTTAGTTGAGCATACTCGAGATTGTATACTTTTAAATACATGCAAAGTTACTCTGCCTAACGAAAGAAATAAATTGCTCAAGTTTAAAAACTATAGAAATAGCATTGATGTACCATTTACTATATTTGCGGATATAGAAAGTATCTTAAAGCCCATTGATGCTGATTCGGCTAAATTGCAAAGTAATCCAAAATGTAAAACTTTAAAGTATCAGAGGCATAAACCTTTCAGTATCGGCTATTACTTCCACAGCCATTTCGACAGCAACCTATCATATTTTAAGCAGTACAGGGGAGGAAAATGCTCGGAATGGTTTGTAGACGAACTTACTTCAGTTGCAGAAAATTTTGCAGATTATTTTTTTAAAGAAGTTCCCATGGATCTTACGACAGTAACCTCAAAATCTTTGCATTTAAAATGCCACATTTGTGAAGAAGCTTTTGAAATTAATGAGAAAATTTGCCGCGATCACTGCCACATCACAGGCAATTTTAGAGGTTACAGCCACAGTAACTGCAACCTGAATTATCGCTTATTTCCGGTAATCCCTATAGTTTTTCACAACTTCAGCAATTACGATTGCCATTTTATTATCAAAAAGATTGCAACCCGCGTAGAAGGTAGAATTGAACTCATTCCTGTAAATAATGAAAGGTATATATCTGTCACAAAAACTTGGGGTAAATCAGGGCTAAAATTTAGATTTATAGATTCTTTTAGATTTATGGATTCGTCTCTGGACGAATTATCGTCTTATTTGCAGGAACAAGATTTTGAAATTTTGAAAGAGATGAATCAAAATTTAAGCCGCGAAAAATTACAGCTATTAATGAGAAAAGGAGTATTTCCCTACGAATATGTTGATAGTTATGAGAAATTGTCGGAAACATCATTGCCGGATATCAATAAATTTTACAGTTCTCTTACACTAAAAAACATTTCTCAGCAAGACTATGACCATGCATCTAATGTGTGGAACAAATTTGATATAAAAACTTTAGGCGATTATAGCGACCTTTATTTGAAAACTGACATTTTACTTCTAGCAGATGTGTTTCAAAATTTTAGGAAAATGTGTAAGAATATTTTCGGCCTAGATGTGATGAATTATTACACTATTCCTGGGTTCGCGTGGGACGCTGCCCTTAAGAAAACTCGCGTTACTCTCGAGTTATTGACAGATGTGGATATGCTATTATTTATAGAGCGAGGAATACGAGGCGGAATAAGCCAAGTTGTTAAACGATATAGTCAAGCTAATAATAAATACATGCAAAACTATAATGCAGCTTTGCCTTCCAAATACTTGATTTATTTAGATATTAACAACTTGTACGGCCTCGCAATGTGCGAAGCATTGCCTTATGCCAATTTTGAATGGCTAACACCTGAGGATATTGAAAAGTTTGATGTTATTTCTGTAGCAGATGATAGCAGTTCAGGATATATTATAGAAGCTGATATTCACTATCCACAATATTTGCATGATGATCATAAAGATTTGCCATTCTGTTCTGAAAATAGAATCCCTAAAGGTTCTAAATACCCTAAGCTAATGACAACTTTGCACGACAAAGAAAAATATGTTATCCATTATCGAAATCTCAAGCAGTGTATACAAGCCGGATTAGTTGTGACAAAAATATATCGCATCCTCAAATTTAGTCAAAGCCCTTGGCTAAAACCCTATATAGACTTAAATTCCGATTTAAGAGCAAAAGCCGATAATGAATTTAAAAAATATTTCCATAAAAAAATGAACAATGCTGTATATGGAAAGACGATGGAAAATGTGCGACGTCGTAAAGATATTAAATTAGTAAGCAAATGGAGCGGTCGCTATGGCGCCCAATACTACATTTCCAAGCCAAATTTTCACAATAGAACTATTATTAGCAAAAAATTAGTCACAATTGAGCTTAACAAAACGGAAATTTTATTTAATAAGCCCATTTATGCTGGAATGGCAATTTTAGATATATCTAAAATATTTATGTACGACTTTCACTACCAATACATGATGCGCAAATTTAAACACAGCCTTCTGTATACAGATACGGATTCTTTTTTGTATGAAATTTATACAGACGATTTTTATCAAAATATGAAAGAAGACATACACAGGTATGACACTAGCGATTATAAACCTGATAACATTTATGGAATGCCTTTGGCAAACAAAAAGCAGGTAGGGCTTATGAAAGATGAGATGAAGGGGGAAATAATAACAGATTTTGTAGGGCTTAAATCAAAAATGTATAGCTTAAAGGTAAATAATAAGAGTCAAATTAAAAAGGTAAAAGGCATTGTTAGGCATTCGATTAGGGAAAAGTTGTCATTTACTAACTACTATGACGTATTAACTCGAGGAATTGCAATTTCTTGCGATCAAAATCGAATCAGATCGTATAAACACAAAGTATATACGACAACGCAAAATAAAATTGCACTTAGCGCAAACGATGACAAAAGATACATTACAGCTGACGGTATTACCACATTGCCTTGGGCTCATTACAAAATTGTCGAAGAATTGTGAACTAACCAAAGAGTTGCTGTACAGTTTCTACGTTTTAGTAACTTGCTGCTGATGTTTGTTACGACTGCTGTTGTTGCGCAAACACTTTAATTAACATTATTAGCTTTAGTTTGTTGTATTGTATTTGACAATAAATGATCAATGCTTGGATCATATAATAATAAATGCATATTAATCTACGCCTAGTTAAATGAATTAATTTTATTTGTGTATGTGCTTATATTCTAGCTTTATAGTTACATTTCAATAATTGTATTGTATTTGTCAATAAATTTATAAAATTGATTTTATATTTTAAAATAAATTATCAATACTGGCTCGTATGATAATAAAATGCGTATTAATCTGTATGTAGTGAAATGATCTAATTTTATACTTATTTTGCAAATATATTTTCTAATATGTGTATGTACTTATATTCTAACTCTATAGTTACATTTTAATAATTGTATTGCATTTTGAAAATACATTTATAAAAACAATTTTGTATTTTATTCTGTGCGTGTGCGTGTTTGTGTGTAGGTATGTGTTTGTGCGAATTATTATATTAATATAAGAGTTGAAGTGCTGACTTGGCGGCATGTGCGTTGGCGCCAATCTGCAGGTATAGGAAATAAAACAAGAAATTAACTTAATATAGCATTTATTTTCTTAAAACATAAATTACATTTCAATATCGCTAAATTAAGTATTACACGTAATTCTTGAAATAAAATAAATAGATAGTCATTCTTAAAAATACTTTTAAATAATACAACTTATAGATAAGAAATTAACTTAATACAACATTTATTTTCTTAAACATAAATTACATTTCAATATCACTAAATTAAGTATTACACATAATTCTTGAAATAAAATAAATAAATAGACATTCTTAAAAATACTTTTAAATAATGCAGCTTAAAGATATTACTTCATAGCAATTTTATTCTGCTCCTCCTCCTCTGCCATCCTCCCTATCCTCCTGCAGTAAAAGGTCGTTCATGTCAATCCACGATTTTTCATTGAGTCCCAACCATTTTACGTAAACTCGATTTCCTTTTCTTTTCAAAACCTTCTCGATCAAGTAGGTGTCAGGATGTTTAGTTTTTTGCAGCTCCAGTTGGTAGAAAGCTCCAGAAATGGGATTATGTTTTGAATCCTCTAGTTTATATGTAACAGGATCGGTTTCTTGAACCTTTGTAATGCCAAATAATTCCAACGACCAGTTTGGCGTAAATCCTCGAGAAAATACGCCCTTGTGCTTGCTAATTCTTACGACATCTCCAATTTTGAACTTAGGCTTGCGGCGATTTATTTTAAAATTTTTGCTCTTGTAGGCTAATAATTCCGTATTAGGTTTAACATCTATCGGAGCCATTTGAATCGTTCTATGTTTCGTCTTATTATACAACATAACTATATCTTGAAGTATATCAAACCATTTATAATTTCCGCGTAAACTGAACTTTTTATACAATTTGCTTTTGAGCGTTCTAATAACTCTTTCGACAATCGCAGCTTTGACAGTACTATACGTTGAATAGTGCATAATATTAAATTTACGCATTAATTTCTTAAAATGCGTATTGTAAAACTCTTTCCCATTATCTGTTTGTAAATTGCGTGGAGGCTGTTGATTCTTTAAAATATTCCCCATCGCTTTAGCGACTTCTATTCCATTTTTAGTTTTCAAAGGACGCGCCCACAGAAATTTAGAAAAGCAATTAATTACCAATAATATGTAGCGATAGCCTTTATTTGTTTTTGCGTAGGGAATAAATTCTGCCAAATCTGCTTGAAATAAGTCATAATATCCTTTAATTGCTGTCCGCCGTCTTACAAAATTCTTCCTTGCATTGCGATGCAATTCTTCGACGATTTCCAATTTCTTAGACATCGCGCTATTATTTCAATACTACTGCAGCGCAGTTTTACGCAGATTGAGCGCGTTTAGTCTACTAGTATCTAGCCTAAAAAGGGAGAGCAATGAGGGCGATTGCTACGCGTCGAATGTTGCGGCTGGAAAGGTAGTATGCGATTTCATTGAAAGTATAACAACTTCTTATACATCTCTATTGTTTCTTCTAAATCTAAAGGTTGATCAGATGTCTTTTCGGATGGCAGCGATATGCCCAGGTGTCTGTGCAAACTGTTGGATCGTTTAAGGAGAACTTGACATGCATTCATTGAAATTATAACAGCGTCTTTTAATAAGCTGATTTGATTGGTGTCTACTGCTGTTTGCGCGTTGGCATTTACTATTTCTTCTACTTTCCTATCCACATACTTTTTATAGACTGCATCGGTTTCTGCTAGAGGCTCAGCAAGTAACGTTATTCGCTTATTTTTAGCGTCAAAATATGATTTCGATTTGGCATCCAATTTTAGGTTTAGGGCTTGTTGTTTTCCAATTCCGTTATCTACATATTTTTTGTTAGCTACATCATTTTCATCGACAGGGGCTGCTACTTGGCTGATTCGCTTATTATTAGCATTGAACTTTACGCCGCCACGACCGCTGCCATTGCCAGCATTAAATGTTAAACATTTTGCTAGTATATCTCCAGCGGCCGCAGCAAGAGTCGCTTGAACATATTTTTTAGTTGACACGTCTGAATCGTCGATTGGATCTGCAGCTTGGACTAATCTTCTGCTTCGAATGTTAATAACATTTTGCGCCTCGTTTACGATTAAAGCGCTCGCAGCTATTATTGCTTCCACTTTTCCATCTACATACTTTTTATAGACAGCATCAGTTTCTGCTACAGGCTCAGCAAGCGCCGTTATTCGCTTATTTTTAGCGTCAAAATATGATTTCGATTTAGCATCCAATTTTAGGCAGCTCTTTTTTCCGAGCCCGATGCCGACATCTACGTATTTTTTGTTAGCTACATCACTTTCATCGACAGGAGCTGCTACTTGGCTGATTCGTTTGTTCTTAGCATTGAACTTAGAGCCGCCGCCGCTGCCGTCTCTGCCGTGGTCAGCATTAAATGTTAAACATTTTACTAGCAGCTCTCTAGCGGATGCATCAAGAGCCAATTGGACATATTTTTTAGTTGACACGTCTGAATCGTCGATTGGATCTGCAGCCTCCACTAATCTCCTTTTTCGAATGTTAATAATATTTTGCTCGTCGTTTACAATTAAAGCGCTCTTTTTATTTACTACATCACAATCTTCTTGCGGATCGCCAACATTAGCAATTCTTTTGCCTTCAATATTGAAATTTCCGTCGGGCAATAATTTGAAGCCAACACCGGCCGGCCCTCGTAGCCGTTGTTGTACTTTAACATTGTTGACACTTACATGTTGATATTCTCTTCCAAACTTATCAACTACCATCTTTACTTTGTTGTTGCTGTCGCCGCTGTTACCGCTGCTATACTACTACTACGAAGGATGTCTAACCAAAAGTGATACAATTCTACGAAATCTGGCGGCATTTATGCAATAATGCCCTCTTCACGCAATTCCGATATAATAGAATAAATTTCATTCATATTTTGTAAATTATTGTTACCGGCTGCATTTGCGGCAAGTAGTAAACGAAGTCGTGCAAGCAGTTCCTTGGGCTTATTCCAAAATACATATTCGACAGATTTATCATTTAGTTGTTTATATGCTCGGAGGGCACTGCGGCGGTGGCGGCTGCGACTTCCGCTACCTTTTTTCGTTACTCGTGGCTTTATAATGTTTGTAAATTTCCAGCTGTTTGTTCGCAGGATCTTGCCTGATGCTTTAAAACCTTTGCGATGCGCATTTGTTTGCAATATGATATCGCCGTAATTGCGCAAATCTGTATTGGTTGGCGCTGACCCGCCGCTACCACCTTCTAGTCGTTTATATGTCATAAGGGAATATAGCCCTGGAGTTCCAGTGTAGCGTTTGCCATTAATTTGTATATCTTTATTTATTATCTGCACATCTGAATCTCCTATTTTCCATTTATTCTTGTGAATATTGTAGCGGAGCGCATAGCGGGAACGATCTATATTCTTGTTGTTTTTATCACTCAAGAGTTGCGCAAAATATTGCGGCAATTTGTTATAACTTTGCAAAATAGTTGCCTCTCTGCCTTCATCACCTCCCACATCGCCACTGCCACCATCATCAGCATCATCGCTACCAACAGCTTTTGAAAGCATTTTGATATCATCAACATCATCATCATCCTCGACGTTGAAGGGCCACCCGCCCGCCCAGTCGTTGTTAGGTTTCGTCGCTTTAGTTGTTACATTATTGCCATCTTCTGTTTTTGCCTTTGTAGCAGTTTTTGCTGTTGGCGCTGCCGCTGCTGCTGGTGCTGCTGTTACAGCTGTTGCTGCCGCTGTTCTTGTTGCTGCTGCCTTTGTTGCAGACTTTACCGCAGTTTCAATTTCTTTCAATGGTTCTATTATCTGCTTGTGAGTGTCCCGGTATATCAACTGAGCTTGAGCTTTATTCCGCTTAAAATCTAAAAATTTCTTTCTAACTATTTTTGCAGCCTCAATTGCTTTTTGTTTCAATAATTCTGAGGCTGAGGGTGTGGCGGTGTCGGCGCGTCGCTGCATTGTTACCACCAGCAGTTAAAACACAAATGAATTAATTATTTCTTAAAGGTATATATAAGCGTCGAATCCTTTACGATACCTTCCCTTATTAAGATCACTATCTTTGGCAATTACTATAAATCCGTATTTATTTTCACTGCTACTCCAACATGTATTGCAAATATCTTTAAACGTTTGAAATGTCATATCCATGCCTACATGATCGTCGTAAATATGCTTGAGATTCAAGTCGTCTTGTTTAAATAATACCAACATATTTACGTTATCTCTTATTAAATGTTTAGGCGTTCGCGCATAGGACTGGCTAAGATAAAATACGTCAGTGCCGTTATGCCGACCCATACTGAAAAACCTTTGAATTTTGTCTTGCTTATCGCATACGATATCATCGAAAATGAATAAGGTATCTTCTTTCACCTTATCTGGCGATATAATGAGATCGTTTTCGCTAAATTCCAAATATTCTATACCATCGATCAATTTAAAAACTTCGCGCAAAAATTGATATTTCGTTTGATTCAGCGATTTCGAATATATGCATACGTTTTGGAATCTCAACCCGTTTGGATCTAATATTAGACTAAGCATAGCGTTAGTTTTTCCGGAATTAGATGGGCCGCAAATCATGCAGCGAATTGATGCTGGAAATAGATCACCATGTTTCGGGGTTCCGGAACAGCGAGGATCATAGACATTAAGATCTAGAATTGGCAAAGACAATTTCTGTTTAACGATTTTCATGGTTCTGATTCGAATTTTAAAATAGCGCAAATTTATAGTTAGTAGGATGTGTGAATGTATCTCGTAACATCTTCAGTAAACGGATCGTATTCTAAAATGGCGTCGTGCAAAATTAAACAATAAGCTTTAAGTGTGGCAGGAAAGTTTTGTGAAGATTCAAATTCTAGCCTTATATCTACGGTGGAATCTTTCAAAGATTCTTGCTGTCTAGAACAATCTATTACGAAGATTGGACAAGTTTTGTAGTCGCTGTAATTAAACAAACACTTATTCGGCTCTTTTCCATAGTACTTTTCGCGGAAACGGCTATAATTTAGAAACGCCGGCACGTAATCATTGCTATCAAAATCGAGATGCATTCGTTGATAGGGAAACACTTGAGAATTGAGATACACTTTTAGATCGGTCACGCTTGAATGTATAAAGTCGGTCGGATTTCCGCTTCTAACATTGGCGTTATCCTTCTGCAGCGCTATTAGCATCCACCGAGGTTTTTCTAATTCATTCGAATTCTTTATTCGCCATACTTGCGATTTAGCATTATTAAATGACGGCAATTCGTGTAATTCCCACTGCCTAAATGCCAGCACAATAGACGGATTTATTCTCAGCTCATTCATTAGATTAAGTTTTAACTCATCGCCTAATGTAATATGCGGCACTTCCCACGAAACTTTGGTTATCGTAAAATCAACATCGGTTCCGTTATCTCCCAAATCGCTTTTATAACAATTAAGATCATTCTTTGAACGTATTAATACAAGTTCAGATCTCATATTTACTATAGCTTTTTTATAATCTTCAGCAAAACCGAAAATTGTACTCAATGGCAGGATGCACGAAAAGCGCCCGTCTGCAAAAACTTGCTGACCGCCGTTGGCTGTTTTGTCCCAGCTAGTGCAACTTAGCGCCAAATCATCTTTGACATGCGATGCTAAGCCTTTAATTGCACTCGTTATTCCAGGCTGCCTACAAATATCTATAACCTGATTGCTGCCCAAGATCAATTGCATTTCAGAGAAGAAAAAATATGCCGCATTATTAACAATGATAAACTGTTTTCCTGCAGTTGTTGGCCTATATGTACCTTTAATACTGATGTAACTGTCATAAATGGACGTTATTATATCGGAACTCTGAATTTCAATTCTTATTGCGTCCGAATGATTTGCATTCAAGGTAAAAGGCAAATATGTATGATAATCCTCTTTAGCAATTGAGGCGTCGTAATAGGGCCGCCTAAAAATACTCAACTTATCTATGTCGTTATAATTGGACTGTTTTAAGTTAATTTTTTCCTTTTTAGTGTCTAAATTCATAGTTTTTCTTTTTCTCATCGGGGCCGTCATATTAATGAAAAATGTTATTTGCGCGACTTTGAAAATAGGCTACGTCGGTGTTGGAGACGGTTTTGACTGCAATTCTGTCGACCTTGTTTTGATAATACGGTGTAACCCAGCGATTGGAGAAAACGAACGTCACTATCTGTCAATGCGTCTGTTGTTGTTGTTGTTGCTGCTGTTATGTCAGCGGTGTCTGCGTCTTGGCAAGGCTGTTTCTGACTGAATTGCGGTTTGTATGAATACCCCCTTTTATAGATAAAATCTACGCCCATTTTCTTTACTCCCGTATAAGTTCTAACCGAACACTACTGAATGTGTCGTCAGAAAGATTTATTAAATTGCCGCGATAATCTACAAACCTTAGGCTTATATTACTAATTTCGCTAACATTTACTGGAAAGTAGATTACATGTGAAATCTCCTTTTCTAGAAAATAGCCTGGAGGTACGCTGATGCCAAATTCGAAAATACTGTGACACAGCGTATTGTTTCGGTATGCTCCACTTGTAATATTTGTATCTATAAAAATATTAGGCGTCGAAATTATATCTACGTCTTCGTGGGAAGTATGTTTCGTATTTGCAGGTAAGACACTCCTACCAAATCCTAGCATTCGGCCGATACTGCCCGATTTACTAAAATCTATATCATATATAGATTCAATTTCACACTTTAATGTATTGTTATTGGCTTTCAATTTAAAAGCTGCTTCAGCTTCATCACGATTATCACTAATTTTTGCTTTTATATAATCGGCTATTTCATCCAGTTCGTAACTTCCGTTTTCTATTGTTATCTCCTTATCGCCGTCATAATGAAGTTTATTATTTCCGCTGAAAATGTTGCGCACCGTATTGCAAGTGTATAAGTTAACCAAACCCAATGAATATGTATAATTTGAATCTAATTTTATCGGAGGGAATATATCTCCTGTCGAGATAATATTTCCCTTGCCTTCTATATTGAACGTCCGAATCATGTCGAATGACTAATTAAACAACTATCGAGTCGTTTCTTTTGTACACAAAAACTTTAAACATAAATGGCCGCAGATGACTGTATTATACTGCTGCTCTTGATCGTAATTATAAAATATTTTACAACCTCGAAAATACTTAACCAACTCCATTGGCGGCCTTAAATCTCCAAATGGATCATAGTATAGAACCCGCTTTCCATCTTTTTTATATGCCACCCAATGCGTTCCTGGACCCCTATTATCATCCAAATTGACAATTCCTCGCTCTTTGCTCAGCGGCTTTGATGGTAATGAGGTGCGCATAAATACTCCGCGAAAACTTGGAATGTCTTTTCCATACTCTTGCAAATCAATGTTGGTTAAAGCTCTTCGAGGCAAACTACCTAGTTTTTTCGGCGACGTTTGCTGTTGTTGCTGTTTGCATTCTGGGATTTTCGCTTAATATGCAGCGCACTTCCACTCTTTTTATACGGCTTCAAATAGAGCGCTTCACCTTTCTTGTTTCGTGCTATAACTTCCATTATTCTATTATGCTGACCATCTCGTACAGCTTTAGCAATGCCAGCAGCGCCTCCAGCAAGGCTCCCAAGTGCTGAAAGTCCGGCGAATATGGGTATCAAAGGTAAAATACCACCTTCTTTTGCAGCTGTAGGAATCGGTATTACCCGGGGTATTTTAATATTTTTCTTGCCTCCTATAGATTTAATAACTCTTTTAGCTGCTATTAAAGAATCTTTAATTAGTTGCCGCTCGCTAACATGCTTCCCTGCCGCCCCAGCCTTCTTGCTGTTACGCCGAATTGCTGTTCTAATTTTATTTATGTATCCGCCAATGAAAGTTGTACGTTTGCGCTGTGCGGTTTTCATTCCTAAACCTAATTTTTGTTTTACTTTCATGGCTGTCGTTACTGCCCAAGCAGCAGCTTTTTCTGCAAAAGGCGTGCCCTTGTTCTTGAAACGGCTCCACGCCGCTTCTTCTAATATCTTATCCGCCTTATGCCTTTCTGTTAAACTATTGTTCTCAGAATATGCGATGTCGTGCGCTTTGCAGTATGAATCTAGAGGGTTGACGCCTTGATCGCCTCTTAGCAATCTTTTTTCTAGCTTTGTACCCGGACCGCAAAACTGATATCCTGGAATGTGAAGTTCTACAGGAAGCTTGTTAATAAGCCTGTTAACGATGCCCTCTCCGCCGCTGTAGACTAACATTTGGCATATGCTTTGTCTGTAGCTACTATTTATACAGAAAAATAAAACAACTACATTTTTACATTATTTTTATTTCCACTAAATGCATCATACAATAAAATATTAAAATTATATGCACTAAAGTTAAATTAGTTAATCTAACATGCGGCAGATGAGTAGCGCTACTTGCTACTATTACAAGTAATTTTTAGAGAAGCAAATTGAGCAGTTAATTTTGTTGTAATATAATAATTATGCAAATCGTTTTTAATTTCACTTAAAGCTACCATTAGCTGTTCAAGTTTCTGCTTATTAAGCAAATGTTTTTCGAAAATAAACTGGCGAGTAGTGGAGGTCGATCGCATCTTGCACATCAAATTCAAAATGCACCATATCCACTATTCGCTTGCTTATTATACATATGCATCGATATATGCCGATGGCGATGGCGGCGGCGGTGTATGAGAGTATTCAAAGCCCTGCTCGCCAAAATCCTCCGGAGGATAATATCCGCCATCGACATGGCCAACAAACGAATCTGAATAAAATTTTACAAATTCCAAAAAACCTAGATAATTTTGCGTGAATATCGTCGAAGTAAACTCATTTGTTGGACAAAATTGCATCATGTTAGCGCAGGTCAAAATAGCATTACTTAAATCAGCCCTGTTTTTATAACGCCTCTTGTGTTTTGAAAGTTCTATCACTGTGGAAATAGTTTTCACGCAGTTGTCATAAAATGCACTAAAATTTAACTCGTAGAGCATGCTAATGTGTCGGTTTATTATTGAACTCAGATGAAAACATTTCCCGAATTCGCATGCACTCAAAAACAAAGATGTATTATGGAAGCGGATGTTCACAAATCTTAGACTTCCTGCAATATTAAATTCTGCTGTAACATTATCGTTGATTGGGAGTATGCGAGATTTTTCTGACGAACTTAAATTGCTTCGAACTCCTCCGAAAAACTTGCGAAACTGCAGCTCCACAAAATTAGTTGAAAGAGCGTTCCAATCCTGTTCTTTAAGAAGCAGCTCGGGAGTTGCACAATAGTTGCTATCACATACAAGAGCCACCGCAGGTTGGAAAGTTGGGATTTCAGACATCAATGCAAATGTGGGCTGAAATCCTACGCTTATACTATGCACATGATCACGCCTCCCAATTGGCTCCTCGATTAAGCTGTAACGGGAGCTGCAAAGTAGTTGCGTTTTGTGCTTGAAATCTTGCTGTTGCTGCTCTTCCGAATTTTGCGTTTTTATACTGTCGCAGTCGCTGCTACTACTACTAAAGTTGCTGACAATAACATCGTCGTCGGCGCTGGCTATGCCGACGGCTCGATTAAAATCAGCGTAGCTAGCATAGGGGTGGCAGCTGCTGGTGTTTTTGATACCGACGAGTGTTTTTATACTGCCGTTATCACTGCTACTACTAAAGTTGCTGACAATAGCATTGCCGTCGGCGTCGGCTTTGTCGGCGGTTCGATTAAACTCAGAGTAGTTGGCATAGGGATGGTAGCGACTGGCGTTTTTGTTATCGACGCTGCTGCCACCGCTGTAACTTTGGCGTTGAGATTTGCAGCCTCCGCTAAAATTCCATGCCGCTGCTGCTCCTGGAAGTATAATTAAAATAAAATACAAATAATTAAACTTGTTTTGCTAACAGCATTTACCTTCTTTAAATATGCTTCCAGGGCTAACACTAATAGCACGATCGGCAGCTGCGACTTCAACGACGTCCATAGCGCGTGAATTCATACTCGCAACAAGTTTACTACTAAACGTTTATACACTTATAATAAGCCGCACATGCGCAAAGAGTTATTTTTCGGACGGCATGATGTCGCGAACTATTGTGAAACAATTTTTACTTTCTATCTTGTTTTCTTGTTGCGCTTCATAGACGACGAGCTCACTTGTGCATAAAGTGCATTGAAATTTTTGCAGCGGCGGCCCGTCCAATACATCCCCCTCTAACGGAAAATGACTCCAACAATATTCATAGTTCCATAACTCTTCTTGCAGCCATTTCGCCAATTTTTTGAAATGTCTTCCTATATCTTTAGCAAAATACTTTTTCGCTATATCTATAGGCAAACGATTAATTTCCTCTGCAGTAATCAGCATAGCTTTAAGTTTCAGTTGCGGATTGTGGCAATGATGGTGATGATGTCGATGTTGAGGTTATGTCGGCGTTACTGCTGCGACTGCAAAACACAAAAGCGCACTTCTGCTCAGAAATGATTACTGTCCCTTCAATCGCGTAACTTTTCAGCAATATCTCTACTTCTCAACTAATTATGAACAATTTTAAGAGCGCATGGTAGGTAAGCGCAACAGTTGCGTGATTGCCTACTCTGCGCTCTTTATTGCATTTACAACCGCAGCAGTAGCGCATCAGGTTCGAATCTTACAGCAATTCGATTTTATTATTATGATTTCAGAATCCCACTTTTCGCTATATTTACAGCCAAATAATTTATAGATTTCAAGGAAAAGCCACTGCCGCTTTCTTCAAACTCGCTCATTTTATGTTTTAATTCAGCTGCGGACGTGTCACAAGCCTGAAAAATATCTGCACTTGCAAACATTTGAAAATTTTTCGTATTAAAGAACTTGGTATGCAATGTAGCCGGCTCTGTAGGCTTCATATAATCCCCGCAAAATATAAAATTTGCCTTTATTACTCCCATCCTATTCAAAACTCTCTTTATACGCTTTCGAGCTAAATCATAAGCATCCTTAAAAAATAAATCTATGTCGGGGACATCATACTTCAAATTTATTACAACGCCGCTTCTTATACGACCTTTGAACGCGCTTTCAATATCTTGCCATTTTACTTTTTTATCGACTCCGCCAACGCCGCTACCGCCAACTGCTGCAACATTTTCCTTTAATCGTATTTGGTCTGCTCTCAATTTTGCTAGCTCCGTTTCGTAATGCCTTTTTCTTCCAATCGAGCCGCCCTCTTTTTTAGATTTTCTTAGCAATTTTAAAGTTAACGTTACACCCCTTCGATTTATTTTTATCAACTCATCCATCTCGACGCACTGCGTTACACACTCACACAGTTCTTGCTCTATATTATTCCGCAATTATAGCTACAATTTTATTTAACACGAACAATGCTTAATAGTAGAGAGGGGGGAGAGGGTGCTCCGGCACCAGGCAGGCAGACCCGGATGCGGGCGCGCCGGATGCAGCTGCGCGATCTAATATAATTAATTCATAAAAGCAGGTGTTATGAGGTGAGATCTACGATCCGGTTGCAGGTGCGCCGGGCCGGATGCAGCTGCGCGATGTTATCGGGCGAGATTTATGACATGCAGGTGCGCCGGATGCAGATGTCAGGTGTTATGGGGTTAGATTTACGATCCGAATGCAGGTACGCCGGGCCGGATGCAGCTGCGCGATGTTATCGGGCGAGATTTATGACATGCAGGTGCGCCGGATGCAGATGTCAGGTGTTATGGGGTTAGATTTACGATCCGGTTGCAGGTGTGCATGCAGCTGTTCACAGCCCTTTCACAGACATGTTGCAACACGATTTGGGGTAAGATTTACGAATGCACCGGATGCAGCTGCACGATGTTATCGGGCGAGATTTACGATCCGGATGCAGGTGTGCATGCAGCTGTTCACATCCCTTTCACAGACATGCTGCAACACGATTTTAAATTATGAATTCATACAATTACGGCTCATATATTGCATTTTAAAATAAGCGCATTTACACACGGCGTGGCGTAGAAACCAATACTAACAATCAAGCCCTTATGGAAGCGAAAATGCCGCATTGCGCGTTATAATAAATTCGCTGTATAAGGCTGAGATAATGACCACCTAAAATGGACACAGCAAATTCGGACAAGCGCAAAATTCAGCGAGTAGGCTTGCAATAAAGCCGCCTGCCCAATTTAATGTTTCTTAAACGATGCAACTAACACCTTCTAATTTTTATTTAAGCGAACTTAAAATAAATTCGCTGTATAAGGTTGAGATAATGACCAGCTAAATGGACACTGCAAGCTTGTAAAAACGCAACACGACCCCGCGTAAATCGAATCAATCGCAAAAATCAATCGATACAACTGACCATCAGCAACAAATCGCTGCCAGGTGAAAGGACATCTGCCGGCAGTGGAACACGAGACAATAGCAGGTGAAGGAGGAAATGAGAGGCTGTCACAGAACTCTCATGCCATGTTATTCAAATGTGTCACAGAACTCTCATAGCTTAACTACTGTCAGTTTAAAAATTGCCGCCGCCACTGTCCTGCCACGCAGGCGGAGAAGGCAATGAAGAAGTCGCTGAACTTCTTCACGCGGGTTAAAGTCAGCGCGGGGACACTCAAGTCAGGCAACTAGTTTGTTGTAGTGTGTTTGAGTGTTAACGTTCCATGCAATATAGTTACTATTTTGGAAACATTGTCGGATTCAACGATTCCCAAGGGAGAACCTATAAGTCTCAAATTCTGTTTACCCACCTCGTTGTTGTACAGTAAAATTTCATTTCTACCCTAAGTCGGATATTCGGGACAATACTTTAAAGCGACCGGACCGAAGCGACTTCCTTTTCTGCCTCCGAATACCAACGTTTTAAACTGAAGCTGTCCATTCTACTCTCGGCAACCATGACCGCACGGTTTCTAAACCGGGTCCTTCGCTGTCATCCATTCTTTTTCGCATCAACTGAGTGCAACTTCCCTGTTTTGCGTTCAACACAACCAACTAAATTGCTTCATATATTATATTGGTTAAGTAATGCATGGTGTGAACTACCGTTAGCCTGAATATGTTATGTAGATTAAAAGAGCTATGCTGTTTGATATTTAAGCATTAGCCGATATAGATGAGCCCGATTGTTGAGAACGATCTTCAGTGCGCGCTAAACGTATAAACATATGGCAACATAGCTCTTAAGTTGTTTTTTTGTTTTCGAAATATTGAAGACTGTGACTTTGCATACTACTAAAAATTAAAACTATCAAAATTTGAGGTTAGACACGTTTACACGCGAATAACAACCCTCATGGACGCTAGGTGCCGAACAACTTTGTCAGATGTTTGCCTATATTGCTGACGATCGTAACTATTCTATTGCGAACGCTTCCTAGAGTGTCACAGTACTGTATTTCAGAAATTATGAAAGCAGGTAAATAGGAGTTGGAACTGTACACATTTTCTATACCTGAGTGGAATCTTCCTGATGAGAGACTCCATTTCATCCTCAGCAGATACATCAGGTGGCGCTTAACTAGTGAATTTTTTATAAGCTCAAGAGGAACCAATTGACACAAGCCAACTATAATCTAAATGTATGTCCTACCACTTCAGCCCCATAACAAATAAGTGGATGCCTCCCAAGGGGAAAATAATGAACATGTGACGAAAAATCAATCTCACTTTTTACTGATAACGGGAGATAATAGTGCTAAACTGGATAAAAGAATCACACTAACTGAATAGACAGCTATCACGGCTTAATGGAGTTTTAAGAACAATTGTGTAGATATCGTTTGAGGAACTGGAATCTCTACCCTAGATGATAGATATATCTTAATAAATTAATAACTCGTAGCTTATCAGTTAACGATGACATATGACAGAGATTGGCTATCCATACCATTCAAAATTGAAATACAGTTCTGCATTGCGTTCTATAACGTTTTACTGAGTTATACATTTCGAGTTTACTATAGTATCATTCCTTTCGAGGGAGCCATAACCACTACAAAGTGCGTCTCCGGGTGGTGGATAGAATAATGCCCATCAGATATGATAGACAGGAGGCAAATAGAGTACCACCCGCAGACCAACAGGCACTAATACTACTATTAGCTTCTTTAGAGTGGCTGGTTGCGGCAAGCATCTGTTTCCCAGGATAGGGACGGTTGATTTAAACCTTGCTAACTTATTTGCCAGCGTCGCGAGAAATGACTAGAACTTCCCAAATTATGATGTGCAATATGGTATAACTCGCCAAAACTTAAGTCTACTTCTGCCATTAATTTCTTTCCATAAACTTTTGCATTTATATTATCTTTTTTGACTCTCTATACTGTAAATTTAGCTATAGTTAACTAACCCATTCCCCCCGAATTCCATAAAACTATGTATTGTTATCTGTGCCTATTCTTAAGTTAAATAGACCCCTTTTCCTCCTAAGGATTTGTGTGTTTTCGTTAATTGATTAATGTACCATGTGAACTTGTGTATTATTTGCTTTGTGTACCTAGGCCGCTAGTGGCAGAATTTGTGTAAATTTTGTACACAGCAGATTCTGGAAGTGAGAAGTAAGTCCCAGCGCATTGGGTGGTCGATTCACGAGGGCTGGTCGCGCCCTTTATTAACCATGTGCAATCTTTTGAGTAACACCCTATTTGTGGCCATACTTGCCTCTAAAGGTTCGTCACGTTAGACTAAATCTCAGTGAGCGTTATAGCCGAGGTTTATCCGGTTTTTGAGCAGTTAGTGCGTGATTTTATACTGCTATGTGCTCAGAATGAATCTACAAATAAAGAAAAAACGTACGACAGCACCGAAGAACATCTAAAAAAATCGATGAAGTTGATAATGGTTAATAAGAAATCTCACTAAAGTAATACGACGAAAGCTGTAGAGAAATACTTGTTAAGTACCTTTACGCTATGGCATAAAATTAACTTACCCCTTAGTTATTATTCGAGTTTATAGCCATTTAGGATGTGACCCTGCCCTTCAAAACAGCAATACCCAAACGCATTGCAACCAATTAGTATACAAATTAAAAAGGCTAATTACTTCAAGCAAATTAGCTTAGACAATTGTCTATACATCTTCTGTTTACAAAGGTTTATCAACAAGCCCCTAGCTTTGGTTGTTCTACCAACAGGTCTCTACGGAAACGAAAGGCTTTAAAAATTGTAAATAGCGTCAACGTCCCCTTACAATTTATGAATGTTAACAAAATAACTCTAGCTATTTATTTTTTAGTGTTGTCATATAGAAAGGTTGTGCTTACTTGTCATCTAAAATATTGCCTAACGAAAAGGCGTAATTACTTCCATGAATTACACTTATAACGTTACAACTTTATTCGTTACTAGCTGGCCCGGAAAACGTTGTTCTGCCCAAAAATAATTTGTCTCTAAACCCCAGTTTCACTTTCGATATTTTCCAATTTTCCGGCTTTCCCTTTGGATTTTTCCGAATTTCCTTTTTTGCTAAACCACCTCGGGAGTAAGACGAACACAACAAAAGAAAAATCATCCAAATCGGTCAAGTCGTTTTCGAGTTTTTGCGTTATGAACACACTAACGCACTAACACACGGCGATTGATTTTTATATATAAAATGTAGGTGTTTATTTAAACAAAGTAGTTAGGTTCAAAAATTACCGTGAAAGCAGATAAATGTGCAGTCACACGACGTAGAGCAACAAATAGACGTTACTAATTTACTATGTTCTGAAGAAATCAACCGTAAAGCTGTATAACGAAAACCTTCGAGACACGAGCAAAAATAGCTATAAATTTGATGTGTATATTCTTCCATGTAGACTGCGATTGCCGCACGAGGAGTTTGGGATTTTTAAAGTTTTATTGATAATTTTGACGCTCCCTATAAGATGGCGCTCAGTTCGGTCGCACTGCTCACACCGTCTAAGGACCGCCCCTGGGTTTAGGCATTAAACTTAGTCTCTACCAGAACTTGTCTTCTTCTGGTTCTTTAAGGGCTTATGTATCGTTAAAATGTGTAATTCTCTTCATTTAATAAGGTTTTGCCATTTCCTTATTGTTTCAGTATTAATTTAGGACTATTCATTTCAATGTTATATCCAGAATTTGAATGTCCATCATAAAGTAGCTTTAGTTATAAATAAAAATAGTGAATAGATATTATGAAAGTATACAGATACAAAACACTTCTAAATTTTCTGAAATTCTCCTGCAGTTCCCGAAACATGTATTGTAATAATCCTGCCCTTAATAATAAAAAAATATAGGGGTTCTAAAATAAATACTGGCAAGGGAAATTATCACTTTCTAATTATTTAGTTTCAATTGCGAACCTCCAAACGCAAGACAATTAAAAAAAAGTGCTAAAAATTACAACAAATAAATGGTTTATTGCCCTTTTCTTATTTTATCTATTTGCATTAAATTCGGAACTAGCTCCGTAGACATGAGACACTCTAGTTTCAGGATCGTGGATTCATAAAATTAAGGAAAAACTTAGTATGGCAAATAACTTGTTGTATGACAAATACTCGCAAATCTTTCGGGCAAATGCAAAACTTCATCTGACCTTTAGCTAACCTATACATTTGACTCAGCAACAAAATAATCTGCGGTCACCAGAAACAGCGTAAATTGAATTCTAAAACCACCAAAATGGCAAAGACGTGTCAGGTAAGCATTAATTCTGTGACGTAGCAACTACTAAGTTCGTTTCGTTTCTAGCTATGACGTAACAAGAGACGCGAGACTGGTTTTTGTTTGATATCCAGCACAAAACTGCAAAATGCGGCGTCGTTTCGCATTTTTAAGGGACGCTACTTCTTTTCCTAGAAACTGGACGACTCTGCACCCCTGAAATACAGCTCTCCACCTCGTAGACTGTCTTATCTTGCAGAAGTCTAAAATTATGGACCTACGCCAAGGCTTTCTTTGTGAAAATCTACCTTACTCGGAGGCTTCTCGGACGCTGGTCACACTTCCAAATGACGCCACGGGAATTCTGGACTTTGGAATTGCTTGCTGGTTGGGATTTCTGCTTAAACTGGTTCCTGAATGTCCTCCCTACTCGTAACAGGTACTATTCTTGCTGGGCGCAGCTGCTTGCATAAGGAAATGGGCCCCAAAGTCACTCGTGCTTGGACAAATTTCTCTGCTGGCTTATAGAATCACCTGGACCTCTTAACACCTGGCAAATTACACCCACAGATGTACAGGACACTTGTGAATAACTATACACGCAACTGGAGTAACTAATAACTTATTTATTTATGATTTTACATGATAAATCAGGAGCTCAATCTGGCTCCTAACACAATTTTCAAGTTTGTTAGTTATTGTAAATGAATTACAGTCAGGTTCCCTAGCAACCATATATTCAAATGTTTATAGAGGAATTTAGGATTTATAACATTTTAAACCTTATGGACTACAGTTTTGATGTCATGTCTTTACGTATACTAATATTGTCTTTTTCTTGAAATAATTGTTACAACGCTTGCTCTGCTTTCAAATAAATTTTGTTTATAATGCACTGATACACATTAAGTTCATTTAACGTCTCACTAATTGTCTTTCGATCGGTTACGTTCCATTTTCATTGTTCTTTGTAATAATTATTTTGCTAGCATGGTTTGGTTTACCTTTCAGCTAATCTGCCTTTGGTTGCTGATACAGTTTTACTAAATAACGCTCATATTCTTTCTGTATTTAACAAATCATTTTGTATTATTCTATGCACATTATGTCTGAAATTAATAAGCTCAATTCCGCCAGTTACAAATTAAATTGCATTAACCCTTCCGAACATTTATCATACCTGAAACTCTGAATGTAACCCTATTACAACCCGCTTTGTTTCATGCTAACTTCTATCCCTCAAATGAGTGCACTTATTTTTTTATATTATTTTGCAATAGATAAAATATTAAATTCTGCTCTCATGTTGACCTTATTCATTTAGACAATTAGGCAATCAGAATTTCTATGGGCACTGAACCATTACAGTATTTAGGAAATAACGCCTACTTCACCACTTAAAACCAAAACTGTAACAAATCGGAACACTATTAATTCGCATAGAAAATTACAGAGCTGCTGATCACACTAGATGATGCTTCCAACACAATTACATAGCAAACCTGCAGGAAAAAATGTTGGTAAACTTGCTGGTGTGGTATAATTTTTTTTACATCATACTTGAAGCCACACAGAGATAACTTAATGTACAGGAAATTGCTTTCCGATCAGCAGAATTGGAAACATGTCAAGAGTGAAGGCCCCTGTCGGGAAGCATTTTTCAGATTTATGATCTTGCTTAAATAAAGAGAACATCGTAAATTGCAAAACGATTATTTTACAAGAATAACCATGCGTGTTATAGCCGTCACAATAATCAAACTTTAAAGTATGTTAATCAAGTGCGTATGTGTTTATTCGCTTAAGTGCATTAAAGTCTAAAATTAAGCGCTACAAACAGCTAAATGACAACGTCTTTAATTAACTGGACCATTATTCAATTAAGTAGAATGCTTGATGTAAACACATCAATCAAAATAAATAGCACCTGAGTAGAGCGGGGCTGGCAGTAGTCAAACAGTTTGTTACACTCATTTTTTTTATGTCGGAAACTAGTGCAGCCTCCAACTTTATATCAAATTTATATACCGCACTGAGTGGTAAAGGAACAAAACATTAACGATCACAATTAAATAAATTTAAAACAGTATTGTTCTCGTATAATAGTGATACCAACCACAAACTGCGACAATTCTTTATCAGCGCCATTACATGCGATTTTGCAACTGTTTTTATTTATATTTATACCCCCAAAATAATTACAATCGCATCGTGGCTACAGTTAAAAGTCTCATTGTTTCGTAATAGCGGTGAATTTTATAGTTTTATGCTCGACAACGCTGCGTATAAATGCACAATAGCCATGAAGAGGACGAATGACCTCCATATGTTCAAACTGAGCCTTGCAGTAGGACAGGAAATCGGGCTATAGACAAATGAGCATTGTTATAACTGAAGTGTTCTGATAAGAATGAAGTGGCAGCATCCCTTGGTAATTGCTATATTTATCGTTTCCCGAAAACTCTCATAGCCTTTGACATCCTAAATATTCCAAAGCACAGAGAACTTCCTGGAAAACAATTCTGTAATTTTCTATTAGAACAATAAAACCCTTCAGGACTCGAACAGTGTCAACAGTGAAATAAGTTCTAAACTAATTCAAATGTAAAATGTAAATATTTAAATAATTTCAACATATGGAAATAGCCCATTGCAAAATACACAACTAAAAAGCCGCAGTACCTTATGAAAGCGCTGATGAACTCTCCATACAAAAATTCCCCAACCGTCCTTGAGAATTAAATTTACTTATTCTGGCCTGTTACCTCATTCGTCTTTGTATTGCGAATTTCGCAGACTTTCTTTGGAATATAAAGTCCCATTATTAAACATGAAAACCTGAATATTTATAAGATGAGCTAATACATCTGTAAATTATTCTCCGGTACTAAATTTAGCGTGTTCCGTTCGGTAGATCGAAAACTCGTTAATTAGGTGGTTAACTAGAATACTGTAAATCAGCTGTCAAATTTAGTTTATACACAAATTTATTAAACTGGGTTATTATGGAAATGTAAAGCAATTTCTTATTTGATTCACATAAGACTCTTTATAATATTGTAATTAACTTATTTTGTCTGTAATATTTTTGTTGATTTGTTTAATACCGGACATTTCAAATAATAGTTGGACGATTTACCCAGCATGGAAAACACCTCTAAAAGTTTGTTTATTCCTTTGTATTAATAGATTTCCAACAAATATATTTATAAATGTATAATAAAATATTAACAAACCAAGAAGGAAATGCAATTTCATAAAAAAATTATCTTCAAGCTATTGGTTGATCCCAGTTCTTTATCCACACACGTCCTTTTCAATTCGTTTGATTATCCTATATTTGATACAATTTGCTAAATAAATTGTTTAAAATACTCCAATATACTCTTTTGCTTATAATATTTCCTTCTAATTTTGGATTATCGTCATAAATTATCCTTTTCTTCCCACACCATCTTCAATAAAACTTCTTTGTCTACCTTTTTCTCCCTTCAGCTGTACGACCCTGGATGGTCTTAGCTTGGTCTATTATCCTCATTCATTTGCTACGTTCGTGTTCCTCCGCGTACAATTTCGAGCACACGCCGCTGATCTAAGACAGTTGGAAGGGATGATTTTGCGCTAAACGCGAAACAGACTTGCACTCATCCTCCAGTAGGGAGGCTGCTCCTGGAGGGGCATTTTTATGTCCGGTTCGCTTCGACGGCGTGAGTCGCTGGTTAAGAAGACGGTTGACAGTAATCAACCCAGCCCCTCTTGTGTTACCATCATCATGATGCCATAGATAACTAAAGTAACTTTGCGTTGGTAAAGACGCTTCGATTTTTAACGGATAATAAAAACTTTTGCAGTGCTTAATCCTTTGGGGTTTCGTTTTTTCATTAAAAACAAGTATTGAAAATCATTATATTAAATATGTGTAAATTACCTGAAGCAGTGGAGAAAAGCTGTTTCAATATATGAAAGTGGATTAGAGTATACAAGTTCGAGATAATTTAGAACTGTTTTTAAAGCTTTTCTCCGCAATTATTAATTAGTCTAATATAACAGTACGCTATAACGGCGAACAATAAACGTAGAGGAAGAGAATCCGTTGCTTAACATCCTGTGAACACAGCACCTATTGTATACACAGTTATACGTCAAAATTATAAAGACAATTAATCCATACAGACAGACATGATTGCGTAATAAGACTTTCAGCAGCTATTTTTAATTTGTAGTTTCAGTTAAGTGCGATATTAATTTAATTAGTAACTTCCACAGATTTTCCTGCAAGAACATAAACATAACATATTGAAACGAACATTACGTTGGTGTCACCTTTGCGTGTCACTCAGGTGACAGGAATTTTTGTTCGGGATATAAAGCTCTTTATGTATAAGCAGGAAGTTTGGTTGCGTGGGGTTTACAAAGAAAACAATAATTAATACATGAATCGCCAGGCAAAAACCGTCAAGGAAATGGTATCGCATAATCGGGATCGTTACTCTCACGTATTGTTCTTTTTTGCTCGCCATAAATGGAGCTGGGAATTGTTTTTGTTTTTATCGGCTGGATTGGTGTAGGACTATGAAAAAATCCGAACGGTACCGGTACCGCATTTGAAAAACGGTGCTAATGACGGCCATTTGCACCAACTCGACCCTGATATTTAGAATAATGATGGCCACTATCAGGACGAATCTGTGGCCGTTAGGATGGAGCCCAAGAGTTATTTTTATGTTACACATATTACGAGTCGTTTGTACATAATAAAAACAAGATATGGCAACTATCTCTTTGTTATGACACTCGTTATTTTGAGAAACTTGTACAAGCTAGTAAAAATAATCACGAAACACGAAAAGAGAGCGTGCTTATTATTGTTTGAATCCAACTTAACGTAACTTGATTCTGATAATTGATTACCTGGGATGTTCTAACAAGCCTATTGATTTTAAGAGTAGGTAGTGTAATTATTATTGAAGAAGGTTTCTGTAACGTGTATTAAAAGTAATAGCTTGTTATTCATCAGCATGTCAAGGGTAAAGCCCTTAATTGAATAAAATATTGAAATATTCTAAAAATTGGACTGATGATCTGTTTTATAAACCCTGTCGATTTTAATAATATTATGACAGAATATAATTTATATCTTCTATAATTCTATAACAAATGTAGTAAAAATAATAACCCATTAACCATAATATTGTTGAAATTATAGTAAATTAGTCAACTAAAATGACTTCAAAGAGTCTAAGAATAGATTATATGTTATGTTTTAACAACCATTAACATTATACCAACAAGGTAACAAGATATATCATCTGTAACATATGTAATAAAATTAGCAGCTCGTTAATTGTCAATATTGTAAAAGTTAACGCAAATCTGTTAACTTGAATTACCTGAGAAAGTTCTAAGGATTGATTAAAACGGGAGTATTTTACAGCTCCGACAATTTTAAATGCAGTGTAATTAAATACTCTCTGTGTTATGTGTACGTAGTAAAATTAACAACTCGTTAATTAACAGCTTATAGAGAGTTAGAACAAATTGGTGAACAAAACCCCGACAGATTTTAAGAATTAACTATAGGCAATATATTACCGTCTCTCTTAATTTTAAGGATATCATATTGGAACAGTTTCCTTGTTATGTAATTAGTAAAATTAACAGCTCGTTAATTAGAACCAGGTAAAAATTAAAATAAAATGATCAACATTGGAAGATTATAAGAACTGTCAAGGACAGGCAACATTTTACCGTTTCCCTTTATACTACGAATAGAATAACTGATCAGATTCTTTATACTGTATGTAGTAAAATTAGCAGCTCGTTAATTATCAGATTTTTAAGCGTTAAAGCAAATCGGCCAATTAAACTAACTTCGTACAAAACTGATTACAGGCAATATTTTACAACCCCCTTTAATTTTAAGAGTAGCAAAACTGGATAGTATATACATGTATTAAAATTAACAGCTCGTTAATTCGCAGGTTTCTAAGCAAATCGATAAACGAAGATTACTTCGAAAGAACTGAATAACGGCAATACTTTACAATCCCTCTTAATTTTAATGATAGAATAATTGATCAGGTCCTCTGTAACATATGTAGTAAAATGAAGTCTTGTTAATTAATAGCTTGTTAAAATCAAAGCAATCGATTAATTAATATGACCTCCCAAGACTTTAAGAACTGATTAAAGGCAATAGATTCTCTGTAATGCCCTGAAATGGACACATCGATGATTAACAGCTTGCTAAAAGTTAAAACAAATCGGTTAACTAGTTACTATGGCCTCAAAAGGTTCTAATAATTTATTAAAGGCAATATTTTACAATATCCTTTAATTTTAACAGATCATCTATTATTTATATATGCAGTGAAATGAATAGATCTTTAAAAGGCAGTTTGTTAAAGTTTAAAGCAAATCGGTTAACTACAATGACATCTGAAGATTATATGAGCAATATTACACCATTTATATTAATTTGAATCACATGGTAATTAACTAGATTATTTCTAACTTATATAATAATTTACAGATCCTTAAGTAGCAGATCGATAAAACTCATAGCAAGTTGATTAACTAATATGACCTCAGAAGACTGATAAAACTAATTACATGCAAGAGTTTACCATACATACAGTAAAATTAACAGCTCGTTAATTAGCAGATTGTCATGAGATAAAGGAAATTGGTTAACTACTTAACATGACCTCAAAAAATTGGAGTAACGACATATCTACCATCTCCATTAATGTTAAAAGTAGTATAATTGAATAGAATAATGTAATAAAATTAACAGATGTTTACTTAGCAACTTGTTAAAAATCAAGGCAAATCGATTAACTACAATGACCTCGAAAGATTATAACACCCGATTATGGACAATATTATACCATCCCGCTTCATATTAAGCGTAGCGTAGGTAAATAGATTATCTATAATTTATGTAAGAAATTCACAGTTGCAGCCTGCTAAAAGTTGAAGAACATTGGTTGACTAGTTAATATGACCTCAAAAGATTCTAAGAATCGATTAAAAACACTATTTTACTATCTCCCTCAATTTTAAGAGTAGTAGAGTAGAGAGTAGGGATGTTCCGAATACTCGTATTCGTATTCGTATTCGCGAGTATTCGCTATATTTTCAATATTTGTATTCGTAATCGTATTCGCCAAAATTAACACGAATATTATACGAGTATTTGACATTAAAATTATAGAAATATAGATAAGAATTTTAATAAAAATATAAAACAGGTATTCATACATTAAATAAAACATTTTTTTTAAATATTAACCATTCTATAACATTAAATAAAAAACAAAACTATTTTCCATACTATTTCTAAAATTTTACAGCGCGTACAAAAACGATGTTGATGTTGATATTATTCACTCAAGGTCATGTATTCGTATTCGTATTCGTATTCGCGAATATTCATAAGAGTATTTGTATTCGGTATTCGTATTCGCGAATACGAATTTTTGTATATTCGGAACATCCCTAGTAGAGAGTAGATAATATGTAACATATGTAATAAATTTAACAGATCTCTAGCTAGTAGCTTGTTAAAAGTCAAGACAAATCGATTAACTACAATGAGCTTCAAAGGTTGTACGAACCGATTATGGGCAATATTATACAATTCCTCTTCATTTCAACGGTAGCATAAGTAAATAGATTATCTGTAATTTACATAATAACATTAACAGTTCGTTAATTAACATGTTGATAAAAGGTGAAATAAATCGATCAACTAATACGACTTCAGCAGATTGGTAGAACTAATTACAGGCAAGAATTTACCACCACTTTTACTTCCAAGACTATCATAATTCCGCAAATCTTGTATAATACATGTAGTAGAATTAACAGCTCGTTAATTAGCAACTTTTTGAAAGTCAGTCAACTAAAATGACTGCGAAAGAACTGATTAACAGCAATACTTTTGCATCCCTTTTAATTTAAATTGTAGAATAATTGAACAAATCCTCTGTAACAAATATATAAAATTAAGAACTCGTTAATTAGTAGCTTATTAAAAATTATAGCAAATCTATTAATTACTATGACCTCAAAAGATTCTAAGAACTGATTAAAGACAATATTTTACCATCACCTTAAATTTTAAAAGTAGCATAATTAAACGGATCCTCTGTAACATATGTACTAAAATTAACACATTGTTAATTAGCAAACTGTTCAAAAGTTAAAGAAAAAAGGTTAACCATCTCCATTAATTTTAAAAATAATATATCTATATCGAAGGTAGTAAAATTAACACCTCGTTAATTAGCAACTTTTAAAATTTACAGTACATCTATTAACTAATGTGACCTTCTAAGATTCTAAAAAGTGATTCAACGCAATATTTTACCATTTCCCTCAAGTTTACCAGTAGCATAATCGCATATCGTCTGTAACATATGTACTAATATTATACCTAGTTAATTAACAGCTTGTTAAAATAGAAACAAAATCGGTAAACTAATATGACAGTAAAAGATTCTAAGAACTGATTAAAGGAAATATTTCACCATCCCCCCTTATTTTTCGAAACAAATAATAGAATAGATCATCTTTACCACATGTAGTAAAATTAACAGCCCGTTAAATGGTAGTTTGTTAAAAGTTGAAGCAAATCGGTTAAGCGTTGTGACCTCATACGACTCTAAGAACAGATTAAAAGCAATATTTTACCACCTCCACAATTTTTAGAGTATTGTAATTAATCAAATCCTCTGTCACACATGTAATAAAAATAACAGCTCGTTAATCAGCAGCTCGTTAAAAGTTGAAACAGATCAGTTAACTAATATGACTTCGAAAGATTATAAGAACATATGAGAGGCAATAGGTTATCATTCACCACTGTTAATAGTAGTACAAATGAACAGATCCTGTGTAACATAGTTTGAAGTCAAATTAAGAGATTGTTTTTATCAGCTTGTAAGAACATTAACAGTTCGTTGTTTGTCAAATACCGTTGAAATATTCTAAAAAGTAGATTATTCTAATAACGTACAGAACACACCTGTTTTAACAGCACCATTATATACTCGTATACAACGTGGGATGTAATATTTTAAATTAATAACCTGTTTATTATCTGCTCCTTATGGTGAGAATGATGCTATCAAATAAAATGACTTGAAAAAATTATAAATAGAATCCGGAATGTTTTAATAAGTTTGTTAATTTTAACTACAAGTAACCAGAATCTATGCTATATATGTAATAAATAAAACCACTCTCTAATTAACTGCTTGTTAAAGTTATAGTAAACGCAAATCATTAAAATAAAATCACAATCAAACGGAAATATTTTACCCGCTCCCGTAATTTAAGAGCAGTTCAATCCCTCTAAGTTGTATAGTATCGTCAATAATTATCAGCTTGTCGTAAAATTACTCGCTTATTAATTACTAGCATTTGAAACCAAATTACTTCAATTTAAAAAAGGCAAAAACCCAATGGTTGAAATAGTATAAATGGCTTTACACAATATATACCTTCTATAAGATATGTACTATAATTAAAACCTTGTTAATTATCAGCTTGTTAATGTTAAACAGTACATCAGCTACTAATTATAACATCAAAGTAACGTATATTGTAAAAGCAACATCTCGCCAATTAAGTTTAATGCTTGGAACGTTTTGAAAATATTTAATTGGAAACACTTTAGGAGTATCTAAACAATCTCATTAGATTTGGGTAGTTGCGTAGTAAGTCTATTTTACTTTCCTCATCACCTACGATATCTTTAGTTTCACTTATACGTAACGTTTAATTCTCTAAGACCATGTAAAATGTTACTTGTGTATTTTGCTATACAGCTTCTCAGCCTTTTTGGAGTGGAGCAACATTCGTAATAAGAATTGCATTGCAACCTGTGTTCGTTACTAAGAAATTTATGATTTTGTACGTTAACGAGCATACAAGTTCAAACATTTACGGTCTTTTTATAGTTTGCTTTAATCGTTAAATCAATAAAATCAGTCAGTGTTTCGCATACCTCTTTTCTATTTCTTTCGATCCGACAAGGAAATTACAGCAGTAGCCGGTAAGTGCAAAAAATGCACGTAAGAAAATGTAGTAATAATTTTCCGTTTCCTATATTAAAATAAATACAATCCATTCATCAGTATGAAACAGTGTAACCCAAGCACTAAAATATTAGTAATTAATGTATTGCTGTTCTCGCCACGAAAGAAAATCAAAATCATAAATAATCACAATTTTGAATGATACGAACATTGGCACACGCCAATTCAACCAAAAATATTCCAATTAGCAAATGCAAAAAATTTACTGGAATGCAAAATAAAAATGCAAAAAGCTCGCAGTGATATAACTGGGAACATAAAAAAAAACCTTGTTCACTGAACTTATTTCTTGCTGTACTTGTAGATCGTATGCGACAAGACGCCTACTCTGTTTGCCCGGGGCAATATTTGACAGACTGCAGAGTACAGATATTCCAATTAAGCTGGAAGTTTGATGCCTATTTTGCAACAGATTTAAGAGTAGCAGCTCTTTTACTGTAAGCGGATTTAGATTCCATTGCGTATTCTACAAAATACAATAAGTTCAACATTGATCACGTTTCGTCCCTATACCATACAATTTATGCAAAGCAAATTTTGCTAAAATAACGGCGTGTATAAGAAATTCCTAACTTTAATATAGCTCGGCAACTTCTCCAAGGATGCCGAAACTAATTCCAACTTATGGGAAAAAGTTCGTGAGCCGAATCTAATTTCAAAACATTTTTAAATATTAATGCGGGGTGTCGGTGGATTGGGCCCGAATCATTCCTGACATTCATTCAGCAGCATTGATTTAGTTTAATGTGCGCGTGCTAAAAAGGTTTCCCACGAATTCCCACGAATTGTTTCGTAATACTCCCTACAAGTCATAGAATATACGGCATTTCCATTAGTCACTCGTTAAAATCTACAGGCAATGGATGTCAATTGCTTCACTTTGGTAGAGTTTAATTTGGGCTGCTTTTATTAGCAATTCCTCCCACAAACGAAGTACAAGGTTACCCAAATCTTTCAAAATTTTCATTGCTCTTGCCATGGCAACAACTTCATTAATACAACTGAGAAAAGTTTCTACTCACTGGTTTTTGTACTATAAAAATGGTTTTGGGTCCACACGATTGTTCAAAGGAATGGTTTCTGATATATTTGCAAAAGTTTGAATGGCAGTTTTGCTCAACTTCTTTCAAGTTCTACTGTCGCTATCTCCCAAATCCTTAATTTCTCTATCGACGATAGTTTTCAATAGAAATGTTTTTGTTCTTCAGAAGAATTCTTAGGAATGGCTTGAAAGAGATGTTAATCAATGCTTAAATATTTAAAAGCATCTATCTTTCTTCATGACTTTAATTTAGAATTGAAGTTGCTCCAAACTTATTATATCGGTATTTTCAAATTTGTCCACCAATTCTTGGTGTCTGCAAAAGAGCATTTTGCCCTTTAAATCGTCTTGGAAACAGATGATCTAAAAAAGAAACTGTACTGGTGGGACAAGGAAATAGAAGAATTCAGTAAAAAAAATGAAGCTGTATTTCAAGTCTTTTTCGAATAGTGAACCAGAAGATACAAATAAAGTATACAAAAGATAAACATAAGAGCACACCAAGAAGATATAAACAACAAGAACACAACACAGGCAAAAAATGTGAATACATTGGCCAGTATAAGGAAGGGATAAAAAGCTTTGCAGTACAGAATACTGTTAACTCCCTAAAATAAAAATGGGTTGAATACTTTCAAAAAAAGATAAAAACGTCCAAGTTTATAGAAATATAACAAAAACATCACGAATAAATTCGTAAAAAAATAGCCATATGACTACAAGCAGCAGAAGTAGAAGAAGCAATTAAGACAACCAAATTAAAAAAATCGCCGCAGCCAGATATTATAAGATATGGACTACAAAACTTATATACTTAAAAATATATACGAAAAAAGCCTAAATAGAGATAGAACTCCAAAAGTTAGGAAACATCCCACATAATGTGGGAAGGGGTTAAATATAAACCAGCCAACCATCGTGAACTATCATGACTACATCCTAGAAGAGGCAGAATATACTCGAATACGACAGCAAACAAGCGTGACTCCCTGCAGATGAGTCCACGGTCGACAATATAATTATATAGAAAAATAACCCTTGACACACGAGTACACGTACAGAGAAATAGAGAACCATCAATAACACTGATAAATATAAGCTTTCCAGTATCACAACTGTGGAAGGAAATTTTAAACATACAGAGAAAAGAAGTGATTCAGGCTTCCAGACAATACTGTGGGGAATATTCTACAAGAATAAAGAAACAAGAGACCAACGAAAGCATTTATCACTAAAGGGGTTGCAGACAAGGGTTGTCTGTTTCCCACCCTATTTAAAATTTACCTGGAAAGAAACATACAAGAGTGGACCAAAAAATATTAAAACATGGATAGACTGAGAAACGAACAAGGATTCGTATGAAAATAGAACGAGAACAGGATATAATAGAAAAGATCGAAAAACGTCAACTAGCATGATTCAGACACATAAAAAGAATGGACGAAGTGCAATGGCCAAGAAAGATATTAGAATGAGTATCTCTGGAGAGAAGAAAAAAAAATAGGTCTAGAAGAATTTAGGAAGATGGGGTAAAAGCAATGAGAACTAGGAATATAAACAAAGAGGGTTCTTATAACAATGTAACCTGGAAACTGATGGCAGTTTTTAGGACCGTTTAAAAATACAATGCCATCATATACGTATTTGACGTGCGAAGAAACAGGAAAGAAGGGCAGTCCCACGCAAGTCACAGCACGAGGCAGGACATTTCAGTTTGAGCTGGCCAGCAATCATCAAGCTAATTCCGTGCCGATTTAGACTTTTTATGACTCATCAGGATCCGTCAAGCTAATAGTATTTGTTTTTAATGTGAGTATACTGCTCTGTAAATTCCATACCGATTACTGATTAGATTTAAAGAAACCATTATCGGCTATAGACGTCTTGTATCGCAGTCATCCCCGCATATTGATGCTTTCCTGAAAAAATCTTTCGTTCATCGAATGTAGATTCACGCTCATTGCTCGTCACATTTGCACTATCGTTGTCCATTGTTCTAACAAAGCTCTGGAGAAAATCTTCCTCTACATCGAGTGTAGAACCACATACCGTTCATTGTCGACATTCTGGAGAATCTCTCCATTCTACTTTCGTTTTCGAGGCAAACGCTCGCTGCATTTGCATCTTTCATCTCCCAACTTTAGCGGTGAGTTCGGCCAAGGTCTTGTGTGACCCCGGGCTTTGATATTCTCTTGGTTTTTACATTGGCATCCATTTTAACAAAGCAGTTGCATGTATCAAATAAGTGTTGGCAAAAATTCCAGTTCATAGTGCACTAACGCCTTCAGCACTCTACACCAGTATATCTATATTATTTTCTATTCTTTTGCAGGCAAGCACGTCTGCTAGGTTTGCTAATAACTCTAGGTGGAATGCCCAACAATTTATTCGAAAAAACGTTTTTGTTGCGGTCACGGCTGCAAAGCTGACCTGCTTAAATGTAACATTATGAAGGTTATCTTAATAGAGTTCTTTGACATTTCCCGAATGATTTTCATTTATGAATGACAGTGCAGTTCCACGTATTATAAAGCCAGGCAAGCATATTTAGAGATCCAGAAATAAGGGAAGGTTAAAATTTCGGAGCTGATTAACTAATTGGCAGATAGCATTGAACACTTATGTGTAATTTTTAGCAATAAGTACATCTTTAAAACTTATTTATGATTTAAATGTGTATCCAAGGAGACGTACAATAATTAATTTCGACTTAAAATTCTCAAAATTGTAATACCCACACAACCAAGCAACCACCAACTATAGTAAACAAGTCATTTAGTACCTATTATAATTTACAGTGTTGCCATTTTTTTCATTCTTTACGTATTCTTTACCCAAAAGTATCGAAAAATTATTGTATACACGGAAACGCCCATTCCTGGCAACTGGTTCCATTATTAATAAACTGAAATCCAAAAGACTCAAAATAGTGCTACCAAGAAATTATAGGAATCTGAAAAAAGTATTAAAAGTAGAAACTGTGAAACGTATACTATGCAAGTTGCAGAAAGTCGTCAATGAAGCTGCGCAAAGGCTCGGCAAATTAAAAAAAAACAACTAAAAATGAATCGGTATACGAGACGCAAGTTTTCTCTGAACTGGTAGGAGTTTAGTCTATTGGCAATTTAACTAAATCCACAATGGTTATATAAAGTGTTATGCACCGTCAAACCTTATTTTTACCAAAATCATAATATTTACAATTGCAGAATATGATCTCAAAGTCAGCCGCATTCTGTAACTGACCAACGGTTTTACAATTAGAAGTTATTGTGTGAAGTAGATTTACACAAAATTATTGAGTATCCTACATTTTTCAAAAAAAATCAAGAACATTAATTAATAGCGGCCACGATGTAGATGTAGAATTGTTTTACTGCAAAGTTACATATGATAATATTGAACGCATAATCTATGCACCCCACATAAAATATATAATAGGCAAAAGAGAATACAAATATGTTGGTGTCTTTCCTCCATTCGAAGATCCTGGTTGTTTAGGCGAAAATTATCGCTGGAGGCTGGAGTACAATGACGCCATACGTACTTGACCGTGCGTTATCCAAAAATTTAGATCGAACAGCAGCGCCGTGGCCTTAGATATCTCTCAAAAAGCAGCTCCTTTAGGGCCATACGACAGATGAGGAACGCTTAGGAACGATTTGATCATTGAAGAAAGCAAAAAGTCGGGAATACCAAAAAAAGATCCTCCAAAGCGCATTAATCTCTTGTCAAGCTACATGACAGAAAAGATTGCAATTCATACCTGGAGGTGGAAAACGGCCGTAAGATATTCCATCAATCACAAAATACCTGCACGCCGCCCAGAAAGAAGGAGGATTCACTCTTGGATTAACGTAAATACGCCATAACAGTTGCCCGCAAAAAATCATAGCGATGGCTTAAGGGTTAAATCTTCCTTAAAGCCCTCTGGTAGCAAACCACTCTCTAAGAATTAGTTAGATAATGTATTTATGTAATTGTGTATTCAGCATCGCCACTGGACTTGGGTTAGTTGGATCTACTACATCATATAAAAGTGAGAAATTTAATAGACATCACAGGTTCACTCAGCCCGTGACCAGCGCATTTGACATATCTAGTCATTCTTGAGTATTTTTAGTTATAGAGTTGACATAAAAACGTTTTTAAAGTTCCTCTATAACCATTGCATAACTAAAAAAATGAATTTCTTCACTAGCTGCAGTTATAGTGATGATATTTTTATAAAAGTTCAATTTTTCACTAAAACGAAACTATATTTGGTTGTGTGTGTATGTTAATAATTCTCAACTTATTGAGTGACTTGAATATGCGTACATTTCACCACATTCATTCAAAACCAGCAAAACATTAAATTGGACAAATTTTCTCCTTTTTCTAAACGATCTAATTGCCATACAAGATTATACATCAACAAACAAAACCGACCAAAATTTAAGGACGCCCCCGGGCGCTGCACGCCGATAAATTAATCATCCTGGGATTTAGCCGTCTTCATGGAAGTGCAAACGCGGAATCTAAGCCATTTGCGACCGCATCTGCATTTTAAATTGATTCCCTTACTCGAATAAATTTTATCCGGTTTCGGCGTATCTTGACCGGCGGCCGCCATCAATTACAAAAAAACACGCTAACCTCAAAAGGACTGTTCTATTTCGACAAAGAGCGACCGAAACTATACATTAGCGATCAGTACAAATGGATCGGGGTATTCCATCTGGCAGGCCATAAATATGAATTAGGGACCGCAATGGATAATAACAATAATTACATTAATAAACGAATCGCCCAGCGCCCAGCACGCGCTTCGAATCTGGCACGCTCGAAATATTTGTCGTGAAAATTTGCCTAGGCGTGTTCCATACAATTTTCGCTAATTATGAAATATCTTTCACGGGCCCGACAATAGAAAGCGGACTTGTGAAAGTCGAGCATCAAGCTTGAACGTCCACATGTGCACCGATTTTTAGAGTTTTCCATATATTACTATTGAATTAACACTGTTAAAAAGTATTATGAAGCGACATCTGCACGTAAAATATATCAATTTCGCCTACTGTAGAAGGAACAACATTTTAATACACTTTTTGCAACCATCATTGAATACATATAGACTGCTCAAATAACATTCCGGACAATATAAATAACTTTTTTATTAGCAGGCAATTTATTTTCTTTCAGATGTTTTTTAATATACGAAATAGGTAACCGTCGAAGAGTTCGTTCGATATTTAATGAATACGGAAGATGTTTCAGAAATTACAAACTCAAATCATGATTTTTTTGCAGACTTGTGATATCCTTTAACAATTTTCTCCGTTATTTCTTCATGTGAAATAGATACTCCATCTGGTGCTCGTCTTGTACTAATACATAAAATTGTTTAGGACCTGTCCATTTTCAGGAATGGAAACAGAAATCGATCTCTTAAATCTCTTCTTGTCTTTAATAATAACTTCGCCCTTTTGAACGCAGCTACGAGAGTTACCTTATAGAAGAATTTTCAGATTCTTGATTAGCATCTTCATACAAAGGCATGATGCTCACTCCTTTCCACAAAGTAGCTTTTTTCAAAAATTTCATAAGCGACTTGCTAAGTTATTTCTCTCTTATACGACCGCGACAGGTTTTGCATTGATGTTCTTAGTCAGGGGCACAGGGGTTGGCTCCCATGCGGTCTGGGAAATTCGCCAGCTGAACGTTATGTGAGCTGGGTGAGCGGTATCGACACTGAATAATTAACTTCCGTAAATCCTCTAAATTTCCACCCAATTATCGTAGCATTTCGACTTATGTCGAATATAAAAACCAGGGTCTAATTTGCACAATTTCGAGAGCCTTGCCGTTCCAGCACTTGATTTGAATTTTTTTCTACAATTTACCATCGGATTACTGTGACTATTACCCCGCCCACATTCTTCTACCCATCTTCACACGCTGTGATAAGAAAACTCTCTCCTTCGCACTCATAGCAGCGAATTGTTCTAGGCTGGCCAAGAAAAGGAACATACCTTCGCCTAAGAACACGACCTGTTTGCATTCACCTAAGTTATTACGTGATTGTGTTCTTCGATTTGTTTTAGCATTGCAAAATAGCAACGTAATTTAAAATCCGACAGCAATCAGCAGACAAGTTTAGACTGTGTTTTATTTGTCTATTGTTGTGTTTACTTAGGGCGTTTTCTGCGTATTTACCAGTCTGTTTGAGGCCGCGAAAATTTTCCGGTCATAGAATACACCGCGATACATCATTTTTGTTGTATATTGGTACGTAGCGTCATGCTCTAGATGATTTTTGGAATTCCCTATAATTTGAGCCGATGGTGATTGATACGATTATGTAGAAGGTAGTGTGGTCAATATAGCAATTCTCAACTTGAAAGAAAGCCCTTATCCTGTTGGAAGGCATCCCAGAACTTCTTCAGACTTTGATAATAGATAGCGCCTAACAATTTGTCCTATTTTGTTGTGTGCCCTTGTGGTACAACCCTATTTTGACATGCCGAGGAGAAAAAGTATATAAACACGCCCTCTCCTTTACTGCGCTATCGGCGCACTATTGTTTCTTGTTGCTGTGTCTTAACTCAGTCTTAGATTGTAACAGAATATGAAAGCACTATTTCCAATAAAGCTATGTGCACGTACGAGTAGTTGACAATCTGGCATCTAGAGTAATTTGATTTACCGTAACAAATAGATCTTCCTGCGATTATTTTGCATTCTTTAGCTACAAAATGAATATTTCCAAACTACAGTTGGTATAAAGACAAACGGTAGCTTCTGGATAAAAAGCGAAATTCGATATAGATTTCCATCATACCATGCAGTGCACTTTCACACAGCCACACGACTAGCATCATCGTTGTTATGATTGAAGGCTCCGATATTTCGGAGGAATACTCCCATATACAAAAACTAACTAGGCCGTTCCTAGGAGGTAAACAAACTAACGATAGTCTGAGAATCCCAACTTGTTAACGACCGCACGTGCTTCAGCAAAATGAACTGGAACAAGCGAGAACTAAAACTAAAGCGCCCATAAATCACAAAATCAACATGATATAGTAGTCAGAGAACAGTCAGTCATAACAAACAATTACCATAGCAACTCCTATCAATGTTAGCTATCACGTATCAATAAAATCGTTGCCTTCATGAAGTAATCTCATTGCAGTACTCTGGGTTGTACTCTTGTTCAGTTACATCATTGTCCATGTAAATGAATGTCACATTCAAACAGCAGTTTAAAAAGACACCGGTTGTTTCACATATTTAGTATTTCCAAAAATTCATCATCACCTACGTTTCTCCTATCGTCTTCTTCTTCTTCTTTTTCTTCAATCGTTGTGGATTCATTTTAACGTTCTACTTGATGCGACTAAACGTTTTTACAGTTTATTTAATCTGAATTTTATATGCCATAATCGCCATTTCCCTCATGTCAAGCTATTGCTACTGGCTGCTTTCCCAAGAATCTTTATTTGCCATGCAGGTTTTCTTTCTTCTTTATACATTCCTCAGATTTCTCATTAATTTTCTGTAAATATGTATGCATGCATTTTATTTTTTATTGTTCGCCCACACTCATGTGTAGTTAGTTCCAGGTGTGCCATGTCTATAGCTGGCTATGTGGTCATGAATAACTTTTCCGCTCTTCTAGTACTGTTCGTGTAACGACTATTTAAATAATTTTCTCTGCTTCTCTTCTGAGTACGTGTCCCCATCATCTATCTCCTTACTCTTATCTACCGCGCTAGTAACCCTCATTTCTTCCTTGATGTTTTCACTGCTGCGTCTGTCTTTTAACGTGGCGCATCTAGACCATCTCAGTATTGTATTGGGCTTCCTTTTCGTCTTTCATTTCACCGCCCACCACTCGACTCCATATGCATTACTTGGTATAATTGCACGTTTATCGATTTTATCTTTAAATTTCTTGGGCATTTTTGTTTTCGCAAGTAGTCCTAACATTTCTCGACATTTTGGCAGCGTTCTCATCCAGTATACTACCAAAGTATCTCAACCTTTTTTCAATCTACGTTCCTAATTCTCATGGCTCCATCATCTTGGACTATTATATTCCATTCATTGCGTCTCTCCTCTATTTACTTTTAGCCCTTGATTTTCAACTGTTACCACCCATTTAGTAAATTGTTTCTATACTCCCTCTGGTGTCTCTGATACCAAGATCATGTCGGTCCTTCTTTCTGAATGCGCTTTGCCACTGTATGAATAATAAGTATGAATAATAATATTGGCAGTGGAGTGCTTGTATAACTGACTACATTTCTAATATAAACTGATTTTTTTATACAACTGCAGGCCATCTTTCGCATCCTAGTTTCCAGCGGGGTCTACCCGTCCAATCTTCTTCTTCCATATGTCTGCCTGTCATAGCTTCCTCAACTCCATCTCTTCATCGTAACTTCGGACGTCCTCTTTTTCTCCTATTTACGGGCGATGAATTGTGAACTTTTTTGGCCACCTTTCATTTGACATTCTTTGCATTTGACCATACCATTTTAATCTCTTTTATTTCAGTTGTTTCTATTACATTTAGATCAATATCCATCCTGTCTCTAATTTCACTGTTTCGAACTCTATCTAACCTTATTGTTATACCAAGATATTTGTAATGCTTTAAGTTTTTTATAGTATGTCCCTCCATAATTAAGTTTTCGGCTAGATCTCCTAGCACTAAGTGTTGCGTCTTTTCAGTATTAATTTGCATTCCCCAAGTCTTGCATGCCTGTTTCAGTTTTCTCAGCATATAATCTGCGTTGTATTTGTTTTCTGCTAATATAACCTATCTTATAGCAGATGATTATACTCGAAAAATAACCTACAAGTAGCAAAGTCAAAAATGTACATAGCTAGCTTCAGTGAGATCTTGGCGAGGCTTTACTTTGAACGCATAGGTACGCATAGCAGCTCAGAAAAAGACGGCCAAGGAGTCGGAATAAAGTTGAAATTTGGATGGGCGCATGAATTTACCTTTCCTCCACCTGCTGGTGTTTAATTCGTTCATTAATTGCATTAACTGCATACAGTCGTACACAGTATAGGTAAACATAGTGGCGCAATTTATACATTATATTAAAAATGCAATAATACAAGTGAACTAATCAGCGAATAGGCGAAGCTGGTCCGTAATAAATTTATTACTACAAAAGGAAAAAATGCTCTAACCGTGATGTCACGAGTTACATGCTGTGATTTATGAATCATAGTGGACTGGTCGCAATCTAGCCGACATACTAGCAATGTTCTTAGTCTTCTTTTGCAAGAAGAAACTCAAAACTGGTTCCCAAACTATCAGAAACTCACATAAAACTGTATCAGTTTCAATTCTAAATACAGGGGAACAAATGTTATAGCTACAATGGAGGACGTAAACAATTTGCAGACAAAAATTACGTTTAAAACATATACTGAAAAGAGATAATGCGAACAGAATGCAGTTGTAACAATACCGACATAACGGCGGTAGAAGGGGCTACCATCAGGCCTGTGGGCACAGCGATCTTGGTGGGTAGAAATACTGGAATCTGACCTGAGGCACGACTGATCCTCAAAGAAGGCGGCTTAGACAGCTGAAATGATAGAATTTAACCTTGGACACGACTGCCTCACAGGGAAAAGCCGCTGAAACCGTGCGGTAAAAGTTAACCTACGAAGACTGTAAAGGAACCCCAAGGCAATGCATTAAAATTTTGCGCGAATGCGAGGATCTAGTACGAACTCAATTCATCGTTGGAGTTCGACGGGACTTCATTAGCGACAAAGAACCTCTCCAACGGGTGATGCTACCTTATCAGGATTGGCCCACTAACACGTCTGCCTGTTCCCAGCCGTCTCTTCTTCAGCCTAAACGGTAATAACGGTAGCCTCCAAAAAAGTAACCAGCCGCGGGTCTCGAGCAGCCTTTCAACCCTAGATGGTATTCTAACTAAGGTAACTTCAGCGTGGCGCTTTAACAGCCACAAAGGCAATCGGAAGTCAAGTATCGCCCCGACCATCGATTAGGAGAGCAAAAATCGCGCGGAAACTGAAAAGTTTAAAATAAATAGCAAGATACACTTTGATCACTAGTTTGTTGCATTATACATTTACTCCGTTTAGCAATTCGAGCTCTGTTTAAAGTGTTGTATCACTTTTGCACTATTTCAGAATTGTAAGTTGCGACTCTTACAGAGGATAATGCTGACTTTTACAAATGTTAATTTTCTATATGTTCTTAGTATCTTCATAAAAATTGCAAAGTTTCTGTGGGGGATATATTTTCTTCAAAAGTAGCGGATAAGGTTTTGTATTTGCAGCTGATAAGTGGAAAGTGGATTCGTCTTGTAATTTTATTGTAAATCATTTAATGAAAGCACACGCTTTTCTTGGGAGACTCAGCAATTAGTCTAAAAGTAGATGAATCTTTTTAAAAGTTTGTATCGAGAGATATAAATAATATGTTGGTGGCACTGTAAGTCTATGTCAAATTCGAGGTTAGCAGGTTAGACTTTGCGTCAGTCTGTGTCCAAACTGATGCAAAACCTAACCTGCTAATCTCAAATTTGACATAGACTTACAGTGCCACCAACATATTATTCATGTTTGAATTTCCACAACCCGCTGAGGATCAGTTTTTTTTTATCTCTCGATATTTAAGAACTCATTCTCGCTAAAGTTTTAACATTGAATATTAAAATAATGACTCTTTTTTATAACAGCTACTGAAGTTTGGCCAACACAGTAATCACTTCAACAAACCGCTAAACAAACGAATTCAATAGTTTCCAAATTGCTAAATTATGAAATTTTATAATATCTACTTAAATCACAATATGCTTTTGAAATGTTCATAGAACTATGCAATTCGAAAATATGTAGAACCATATAAATGTAATGAAGCAATAAAAAGTATAAAATCTGGAAAATTGTCGTTTGAAAAAAGCCTTTCATAATGTTTTAACCGGTAATCGACATAATAGAGTATAATTGTCGAAAATATATTAAATCTATTTTAAACTACGAAGTTTCCACGTAAATTCTTTGAAGGTCAACCTATTTCATATACCTTCTGTGCGAACAACTAAAACACAGGATTGCATCAAAAATACAACTTCTTACAACACATACGTGGATAGCGATAAGAACTAATTTCTGCGACTCATTTTTATCCAGGAGAAATTGGTCAACAGGTATGAAACCAAATATCGTGCGAACAATATGTCAAATCCCTTTAAGGCTGTCCCTAAACGGCGGTCCGGCAGCGTGAGTTTAATCGAGTCGTGACTGAAATTCTACTTTCACCAGAACAGTTCCTCATCGCCTGTTTGAATCTCCACGGATTCAATTTTGGAACAGTTGGGTGCAAACCTTTAGCATTATTGCCAAATGCAAAAACTTGGGTGAAACCGATTGAGTGATGAATAGGTGAATCAACAAAAGTATTCATCAGTCATTTAGGGTTTTGGATGACCAGCTGGTTGCCCTGACTACGAATCCTTTATTGTTTTTTGAATTTACCCACCATAAGTGTTGCAAAGTGATTTGCTTGGCCTTTGATTATTTTTCTTGGTTCAATATAGTGCTTCTCATTGACGAAAACGTTAAAATTAATTTTAAAAAATGATGTTGCTACAAGCCCAGTGGTTTACCTATGAAAAAATAGATTTAGAATAAATTTTAGATCAAAATCCCTTTTTTACATTTTTTTTACATGGTCGTATCAGAGTAGTCTCTAGTACCATATGAAAACAATTCAACATCTGGTCCTTCCCGATTTGTTTACAAAGTGTGCAAGCTGCTGCCCTACATCCATTTTTTAATCGCCGCCATATTTGGACCACAGCTTTAATTAGATCCCATAAATCCACAATTTATGGATACGATTAGCACAAATGCTTCCATTAATTTGTCGTCTCCATTTACAGCAGGCATGCCACTGTTTTAAATCGCGAACTTAGAATGAGACTATTGGAACTTGGCATCGAGATTCCACAGACATACAAACGCAGCGAAATCAATATTTAACAATTTTTTACCGAGGTTCTGCCCGAGCTCGCCAAAAGACGTTTATGAAGAGTTCCTTGGTTTATCGAAAAATGCCAAAGCAACAACCTCGATAGCTATTTTTGCCCGCGCAAACGTCATTTCACCTGCAGACTCAGGAACTGGTTTGAATGGTTAATAAATTCGCTTATAACAAAATATGGTTAATTAAAGATATCAAGTAACCTTTGTGTAACGAATAACTCAGATATATAGATCTGTTTTCTGGCATCCGAATTCAAGTCCAGGATATATATTTTAATCCACAGCAGTTCCATAAGGACTAACCCCTATTAGTAGATAATAATAAACTATTTTTAGAAGCCCTCTTAAAAATAATGCTATAATTTGTAATTATAATTCCTGTATTATAAAATAAATAATGCAAAATTAATCTCAAATTTTAATTAGAAAGTAGTATTTCAGATGCTTCTTGTGGAAACTATTTGCTGAACCGTGGCATCTATTAGCTTCGTATAAGGAATATTTTTGTATTTTACGTTAATAACGTTAAAAGCTTGAAATCTTTTTTTATCAAATTTTCTACATCTTCTTGACCTTATCCTTTACCAAGCGTATGTTATCAGGCATGCAATATATGATAATCTCTAAAGCTTTTTTAAAGAGTGCTAATGTAATCCATTTTTTCTGTTTATACCAGTGTTAAAAAAACTAATAAGAATTTCTACATGTATATTTTTTATAAAACCTATTTTCCAAACATCTTCAATACTTTTTCCAATGGCAACACTGAAATAACAGAAAGGATACTATGTAATCACATTTTATGCACGTAGATCATTGACCCATTGTATTGAAGCTACATAATTGGTGAAAGGGTGTGCCTTTAAGATTGACTGACTAATCTTGAATGTCATTGTCTTATAAATATTTATCTATCCTCTGATACATTTACCGTGAAGCGCAATGCGCAAAGCAAATTCACTGGCACATTTACCGATAGGACTTTTTGCCCTAGTAAAGACAAAGGTTAATATATCAATTATTAGAAGTAGTAATCACATAATGTTAAGGTTAGATCCATTAAGCCAAACCTCTAAATCACCGCTGTCTTGTAAAAGGGATTAAGAGATTAACCAGTGGCGTAGCTAAATTAAAAATAGTTTTTTTATATCTAAAAGCAATGAAATTTTAACTTGCACGAGAATTTGTATTACTAAATGTTAATTACAATGCTTACTCTACGATGTAATGACAACGGCAGTTTAAGATTGAGACTAACTGCTATTTTCACAAGTTTATAATTCGTCACAACAAGGTTACGCATCTTTTAGCAAGGTGCTAGAGACGCTTTAACAAGGTGAAAGTTATTTAAGCAATGTTGAATCATTAAAACTAAAGTAATTTTAAGCGACTCCTTGTCGCTTAAACGCCATTAAATTTCATTAAAAGTATATCCGTCTTTTAACAAGACTAGCAATCATCATAATCACATTAAACATTTTTTAACAAGACCTTCAAGACACTTGCGCAATATTAAGGTCATTTAAATGATGTTGAATTGTTAAAACTAGGGTAATTTTCCTAAGAGTGGCTTCAACAAGATTAAAATTCAAATAAAAGAATTGACACTCTTCTTTTAACAAGATTAAAAGTTGTCATAATAAGATTGAGCATCCTTTAGTAAGACCTTAAAGACGTTTTGCCAAATTAAGGTCATTTAAACGATGTTGAATCAGAGTAATATATCCATGAAAAAAGTCGCTTACACAAGATTAAAACACAATAAAATTAACGATCTTTAAATAAGATCTTCGAAACGTTTTAGCAAGACGATAGTGGTTTACATGATTTTGAATCTTTGAAACAAGATGATAACCGATTCAGCTATATTAACAGTCAGTTGTTTTAACAAAATTCGAGATCCAAATCATAAAATTAATAATCTTCTAACAAGATCTTAAAGACGTTTTAATAAGATGGATATGACTTGACTGATGTTGAATCATAAAAACTAGTCATTTAAAAAAAGAGTCGCTTAAAAGATATGAAAGGCCATTTAGAGATATCAATAGTCAGTTATTTTAACAAGATTAGAAGGCGTGATACCAAGATTACTTTAAGATGAACTTAATATTTTAACAAGGTTAAACTCAGCTAAATAATTATAAATATACTAGTTTTTCCAAGAGTCGATTAAATAAGATTATAAGCAATTGAAAGTTATTAACAGTCAGTTATTTTCTAAATATTATATTTAATAAGATCAAATAAGATCAAACACATTTAAACCATGTTGAATAATTAAAACTAGAGCAAGTTTCCCAAGATAATAGCTGTTTAAATGAGATTATAAGCCATTTAAAAGGTATTAACAGTCATTTATTTTAAAAAGTTTAGAATTCGTCACAAGATCAAATATCTTTTAGCAAGACCTTGGAGACGTTTCAACCAGATGAAGGTCACTTAAACCATGTTGAATCATTAAAACTAGAGCAATTTTCCCAAGTAAAAAATCGTTTAATCAAGATTAAACGCTGTTTAAAGAGCGGTTGTTTTATTAAGAGCGCATGCCTTCATAACAAGTTTAAATATTATTTAACAAAATTTTAATAAGTTCAAACTCATTTAAACCAATTGAATCATTAACAAAAGTAATTAGACGATATTGAATTATTAAAACTAGAGCACTTTTCCTAAAAAAATAGTAGTTTAAGTGAAATTATAAGCCTTGTACAGTTATTAACTGTCAGTTCTTTTAAGATTACATATTCCTGAGCAAGACATTAGAGACATTTTAACAAGATGAAACTCATTTAAACCAGTTTCATTCATTAACAAAAATAATTTAAACGATATTGAATCATTAAAACTAGAGCAGTAGTTTTTTAAATGAAATTATAAGCCATTTAAAGTTAGTAGCTGTCAGTTGTTTTAAAAAAAGTATAAATCGTCACAACAAATACCATTTAGCAAGACCTTACAGACGTTTTCACCAGATGAAAATCATTTAAACGCGGTTCAATCATTAAGTAGTCATTTGAACGATATTGAATCATTATAACTACAGCAATTTTCCCAGGAAGAAAGTCCCCATCCCTTAAGCGAGATTAAAACCCATTTATAGTTATTAATAATCGGTTGTTTTGCCAAGATTAGAAGTCGTCGTAACAAGATTAACCAATGCTTCCCAACATCTTACAGCCGTTTTATGAAGATAAAATTCATTTAAATTTAAAGCCAAAATGATTTCCCCAAGAAAAGAGTCGTTTAAAGAATATTAAAGCCAGTTTATGGAAATATATAAACAGTAATTTAATGAGCTCTTTTAAAAAATCTAACAAAAAGATTTTAGACGAAGAATTTGATCATTTAAAGAAGATTAGCTCCATTTGCCACCACTTAAGAATTGGTTTAAGCAAAATTTAAGTTGTTTGAAGGTGGTGAAAGTCTTCTAAGAGAGCTTTAATGCTTTACACATCGTTTTAATATAAATCATTTACACACTATTTAATATTCGAAAAAAAATAAATTATTATTTCAACGAGATTAAAAGTTCTTAAAACGTTATTTTAACCATAGTAGCTTGGCTAAAGGCAGCTTACTGACGTTTTGATGGATGATTAAAGATACAATAATAATAACTAAATTAAATGCATTTTAGCAAGACTAAAACATCTCCCTAATGTCCTGTAGGTCGTTTACAACAAAATTAAAGGTAAGAATATTTTAGGCGGCTTGAAAAAAGTTTTTACTACATAGCCCTTAAGATATGGATGAATGAGAACGAGTTGTTAAAAATACCGAGCTCCGTAGCCTAGTGCGTTGCACGTCTATCTAGCATTTGGGAGGTCGTGAGTTCGATTCCCGCGACCGTCTGCCTTAATTCAGGTTTTTAGGTGATTTTCCTGAGTCAACAGAGTACCTTCTCTGAGGTGAATGCCGGGGAAGTATTTGTCCACCTTTCCTGACCTTTCTTCCAGTCTCCACCCCTCCTTCTCTCGCCCATCCCGAGCTTCCCGTTCTTGGCTGAAGAAGGACGGAAGGTCCCTATAGCAGCCCGCCCCCAGTTGGGGAAATTGAAATGACCTTAACCTTTGTCCTTTTTTTGTTAAATAAATGAAGCTCTATAAAAGAGCGACAAGGAAACTAGTGATTTTGTCGAACTTTATGAGAGTGTAGAAGTACAGCAAACTATCTATAACGTCGACATGAGTAGTTTTAAAATGTACTGGCTGTGGATATGGTCTGCTTTTATGTTTTATATGTAATCGGTATTCAAATATTCTAGAAGTAATTGAAACATTGTGTAATAATGGGTCGCCCAAGACCCTAGGATACTGCACCTAGAGTGTCATTTATATATACTTGTATCCAAAACTAACAAGGTACCAAATTTCAGAAAATGTGACTACGCTAAATTACAATCAGATCTAGTTAACATTGACTGGGAAAATATTCTATTTCAACACTATTGATCATAACTATTCTATAAATGATCGAATTTTATCACGCAAGACTGTTATCAGAGACCTAGGTGTTATCTTAATAGATGAGCCTTTAGAGATCACTATGATAGTATTGCTACCAATTGTAACAAACTAAGTGGAATTACCTTGCGAATAACTAAGAGTTTCAAAAGTCCAATGAGTGCAATAAAATTATTTGCAAACCTCATCAGAAACAAACTTGAGTGTGCCTCTATCAATTGATGGCCATATTACAGCGTTCATTCAACAGGATTGAAAAAGTTCAGCGCTTTTTTGAGATCCTTATGTTATCGATATGGTCTTAAACGACAATTATATTCATATGAAGCTTAATTTATACATTTTCAGATTGGTACCTTATCAAGCAGACGACAAAGGTATGAATTAATTTATTTCATTTTCACTTAATACCTTATCTCGTACGGGAAAAACTATATTTGACATTCCGACATGTACGAATAACGTTACGTATAACAACCCTTTATATAGAATGTGTAAATCCTTTAACATGCCATTTTTGCCAAATACAGAGATGTGGAGCTATTTAATTGTAATTTAGCCACATATAAAAGCCAAATACATAACTCATTTGCTAAATAAAAAATCAGGCTTGTAATGTATTTTCACTATAAAGTTGATGTGTATTGTTTGTGATATATAAATTGTTTCCTTTTTACTTCCTTTTACTATAAAGGAAGTATTGGATTCACCCCAAAAATTCGAAATTGAGTTTTTGCACTTGCGGGATTAAAGTTGGCACTTTAGTCACTTATTTCAGGGACTAAAGTAGCTCATTTTATCTCTAGGGACAGAAGTAATTACTTTAGCCCCTAGGGACTAAAGTAAAAAATGTTACCGTATCTATGGTAATCTATGGTAAATTCGGGGTTAACAGGTTAGGTTTCGCGTCAGTTTTGACATAAACTGACGCAAAACCTCATCTATTAACCTCGAATTTGACATAATTGTGAGCTCTTGTCGTAATGACTTACAGTGCCACCAACTTTAAAATTTAGCAAATGCTACTAATTTTAAAATAATTATAACTAAAATGTCAATAAATGATGTTTAAAAAAACGGGTTTTCGTTTTAAATCTTCCTGCAACGTGAAAAAAATAGTATATGCAACTCGGAGAGAATGCTATTTTGCTTCAGTGCAATTTCTGACTCTCGGGCTTCGCCCTCGAGTCAGAAATTGTACCTCAGCAAAATAACGCATTTCTCTCCCTCATTGCATAATCTACTATTTCAACGAATCTTCACGTTTTATAGTCCCCTGATCCCAAAAAACATATTTTTTTTCATTGGTCTGTCTGTCTGTCTGTGTGTCTGTCTGTCTGTGTGTGTGTCTGTCTGTCTGTGAACAGAATATCTCAAAATCGAAAAGAGGTATGGCGTTGAAACTTCATATATAAGTTTTGTGTACTATGTAGATGAGACAGCAAGCTTTTGAAGAAAATCGCATAACCGGAAGTAGGTGTTTACTCTTGTGATTTTTCAGTTTTTTTCGATTTTTTCAAAAACGGCTCTAACGATTTTTTTAAACTTTACATTTTTCTTACATTTTTAATGTGTATTGATGTGAAATAGGTGATTTTCCAGTTGAATACTTCTAAAGTGGGTTTCTTTTGTTTTTTTTTTTCTATTTTTTATTAACTCTTATTTTAAATAAAACACCCGGTATATTATTACATTTTTGAATTCACCTTAAAATTCTAGAGAAAATTTGTCTCTTCAACTAACACTCGATTTTGTACCGTTTTTGTAGAATTTGTAATTTTTGAAAATTTTTAACATATGGTTAAAAATTAAAAATGAAATTTTTGACTAATTATAAGATCACTGTAAAAGGAAGTTGTGTGAGTGTATCACACCAGATTTTTTCTTTTGTTAACAAGCTGTATACACGGGGTTTTTGATTGAGGACTGATTCTTTTGGTGCTTTTTAATTGTGTATACTCTTGTCATCAATCTGTTCTGTGTACGTAATATGAATAAATCTGTACATACAAATTTTTCCAGTGAATACAATACTAAGCAGTAATGTATTATGTTATTGCCCTACATCCCACAGAATAATATAAACAATCGTTCTATTCTTATATAGTGTTATGGTTTATAACTTGTTGTGGATTGTTATTATTTAATTTTGTGTAAAATGAATTACTCTATCTCATATAGGTCGGGTGTCTACACCCTAGCAAATATTATCTTGATTTGTATAAATTATAGAAAATACATTTGTTATTTACTTGATTATCGTGCTATTATTTTTTATAAATTAATTGTAAACAATTTGTATAATGCTGATTTAACCACTGGGATCGCTACAATACTGGATAGTTTTTACTAATGGGAACCAGGTTCAAATATGGCGATCCAACCTCACAATGTCGCCAAACAAATTCGTTATTGTTCGACAAATATCAGTGATTACGTAATTAAGTTGCCTAGGTGATAACAATTGCCGTAAGTAAATACACGTCATAAACACAAAACACTTAGAGGACGCGTCTGCCGGAAGTGCACAAAAACCGACCCCACTAAATTCAATATTTTTAGGATAAACTTGTGTGACCCTTCTGTTGCTTTTACAATGGAAACTAGAGCTTAACTCGAGCCCCAGCAAGTCCCGTGATACCTGGGCCCCTCTTTTTTCGTTGGCCTGCAGATACAAGCCGGTGGCGCTTGCAGAACGACTCCTGTAGTTCGACCGCTGCGAAAAACACCTCCAATTCAGCCGTCGTCTCACACCTAGGGCTCCAACTGCTTCACACAAACGGTGCTGCCTACTTCTAGCTCACAGGGGCTCCAATTACACTGCTTGAAGCTCGTACACAATCTCTGAAAAACCACCCAACACTCGATGCACAAATCAAACACTTTTTTATACCTCCACAGGAGTGCTACGAATTAGTGCCACCTGCTGCAGCTCCCAAATGATATTGAATTACTTTTTAAACGCACTGAATTCAGGAAAGGGTATTTATTCATAATTTAACAATTATTTATTGAGGAAGCCTAAATTAACACCACTGCACAGCTTGGCTTCCTTTCCCCAATTGTTTTTCTTCGATCTTACATTGTTTTAAATTATTTATAAACCTACTCTGATACCATTTTGTTCACACCACGGCTAACTCTATTTTTAATACTGTTTTACAAATTATTATCAAGGCCAATACTGTTTTATACTATTTACAAAAATTAAACTAACACATTTCTGGAACATTGTATAAAATAAAATTTGATACGCTTGAAATACTATTAATTGCTATTATAATCATAGAGGCTTAAAATGTGTTCATAGCAATAGTTATTACTAGGGCTCGGTTTCTTAAGGTAAAGACCTACATTTTTAAAGGCGCTCTTTCACTAACAATTTCGCAAACCTGGCAGCGGCAGACATTAGCAGGTGCAAACAGCTTCAATTCCACCTATCATGATTATGATTGCGCCCCGTCGGTTTCTGCTACTCTGCAAAAAGATACCAGGTTCTCACTTCGAAATAGAAATAACGAGCATCGCACGTAATGCAGTCGTTATTATTACCAGAGCTAAAGCGTGTCTTCCTCAATAATTCAACAATCGCCGCTATGGGAAGCTGGTTTTTGCTCCGCAAATCTGATTGTCTCCACAAAGGTGGTACTTTTTGCGCTAACGACTTTCCTGAATTTTTGAAAATTCGAGCGTAATGTGTACGTCTCGTAAGTCCAGCGGTTAAGGTTAAGGCCGATTAAAGTTTAGCTTTAAAGTCACTTGCTCACATTTCATTTGCGTAAAATGTGGAAGCCGAACTTTGTAGGTATTTCGAGATAATTTTCATTTAAGGCGCCAGTCGCGACAAATAGGACTGTTCAAAACTTTTTCTAATATGGAAAGGTGTGATAATTAGAGCCAGAATTCTATTTAATGCTTACTTACAAATGCAGCTTGTTCCGCAGTGAAACTCCGAACTAATGTAAAAATCTAGTAATTTCCAAGTTTCGTATTGGTAACATTTTCGACATCTCTCATATTGACATTAAATTTTTAACCTAATTTAAGCTAAATGACATAATAAATCAGAGGCGTCCCAGTTGCTTTGACCACACACTGTTAAATTTTCCTTAAGTTTCGAAGAGATCTTTCAATTTTACATTTTTCTTTCATGAAGAAAGAAAACTTATCGGCTTTGGCTGTTTATTACCTTATTTCTAACTTTTGAACGAAATGCCATTGGGTTAATGAAATGGGAAATTTTTCGACATACCTCTACGGGTCGCTACTGATTACTTGACATTTAAAATATAACCAAACTTTGTATGTATGACATATATTGCCAACTAGTTAAATAAATGCCTTTCATGGACTACCTTGAGGGCCAAGCTAGATTTGTTGTACTAGATATTCAAATACTTTCTCTTGAATTATAAAATGTTTAGTCTTCTTCATAATATATTGTTTACTATGGCCGGCTATGACGTACATTAATTGTTTTTTTCATGGCTGAACTGTTTGTCTCACATACTACCTTACCTACTCTTTTTCCTACTATTCCTGCGTCAGCTAGTTCCGTCTCTTGTACCATTTGCTGAAGTACAGTTCCTAAGTATTCGTAGTTAAATGTATTCCATACTTTTCATCTGTCTTGCCAACTTGCATAACATTTTCTTTCTTTATTTATTTGAATACTGCTAAATAGGTCACGCTTCGATTGTATATTAATTTTCCCGTCTTTGACGTGCTATATTTACTAACCCCTGCTTAGCCCAGTTCTGGTTTACCGTCAGCGAAATCGTTTGGCGACCTTCAATTTGTACGAGGTAAATTATCAATTAGTTGTTAGAACGTAACTATGCTATGTCATGTCGTGGATTGTTTCCAGGTTCACAGAAACGCGACGTGCTTTGTTAATTGCACGCTTGGCTTCGTTCTTTTATGTTAACGTCTCTCGAGCCGATCGCACGCAATATTTCGTTGTTGACATTTGGCCTAGTTTGCGACTATTTGACAGTGATAGTGTTCATTAGCTCATTCGCGTTATCATGAACCTTTATAGGTTAATTTAACGCAGATTATGCAGTCTTGTCTCACCATTGCACTTAATTGGGGATTCTTCTCAGCGTGCGGATCAATATTGTTAACATAGTTAAGGTATGTGTTCGCTCATTTTCTATCGTTCATTATCTTAGACACTCGAATTACGAATTTATAGAGCTGATCCTGGAATAGTTAAAAGTTGAGCAGTTAGTTTGAGACCGATTTGGAAAGCCACTGCTGAGGTTTTGTTGCTGTTATCCATTTGTTGCCGTAGTCACCCAAGTCATCGAGCTCCATAGTTTTTATAGCTAATTTCTAGAAAGCTTCGCTGATGCTATTATTTCTATTTGTTTGGCGATGCAGGCTGGCATTATCGTGGGAATATATAAACACAAATATGTATTAAACAGGATAAACCCGAACCTGAGTACAAATATTTTTCCGAAAGCCTGGATTCACCGGCTAAACCTGCTTCACCCTCGAGTCTTGGTTCAAGCCTTGTGAATTTACTGAATGTTCAGTAACCTGACTTGTACTTTATCCAGATCTTTTAAAGAGAGATATGGTACTCAGTCAAAACCAATTACGAAAATTCTTAAACCAGGATATCCTTGTCTGGCTATTCCGGATTTTTCGTTACGCATTACCTAATCGAAGTACTCTATCTTTTCTTGGTGGTGTTGATAATTTCTATTTCTTTTTGCATTCAATACAGTACCTAGGTGTTAGTGATTCTATCGATGCAAGGTATTCTTGAGATTCCAGATCTCGAAAGCTTGCAATTTCTTGCATATCGCATTTGTTAGTGTCCAGGCTTCTACACCATATAATAAAATTCTGAATAGGTAATACCGTAAAATCCGGAATGGCAATCATATATCTATTTTTGAATTCCAGCTGGACCGCACTCCTAGCTTGTCCAGCATGTCCATACCCAACTGTAAGAACACCTTTTAGGGTTTTTACGTTGAATTTCAATTTTCTATTCTTACTTGTTTCATCTAGTAGAAGTACTTTTAAGTTCACAATGTTGGTTTCTAGCAAACATTATGCTATTATATTTTTAACGCTGTTAGTCACTCTAACTTGAGTGTTCTCTTCAGATGCGTCCTGAAGGATTCACTCTGAGTAAACATAAAATAGAAGAGGCGGGGTAACCTCGTACATGTTAGTAATAACTCTGCCATTTCTGTTTAACTTTCTTGGTGATGCCCAAAAAGCGCACTTTCCAAACCGTTGTTCTACTTCGCTGCCATACTGTACCAATTTCTTGTCGAATTCTCTCTGTAGACTTTTCCTCTAAACCATTAACGTCTTCCGTCTTCTGTCTTTTAACTTTTGTTGGATACTTAACACACTGCCAATTTGCTCCAAGGTATCTTCGACCTCATTCTCATCCACTGTGGGTACCACTGAAGTTTCGTTCTTCTTGGATGTCTGTTCTCAACAATGGATCTGAAAGTTTTCTTGTGGCAATCTATCCTAGATTCGTTATGTATATGCGTTTGCCTTATAGGCCTAAAAATGTGTTAATCTATTTAGATTGTCCGTTCGTATGCGACCACCACACGTTATTTATCGATGATTCCGATCAAATGATCGAGGAAAGAACGCAATATTGCGATCACATTTCTAAGGATTCAGACTTCAAGAATTGGACATCACGCGAACTCAGTGTGTGCTTTTGGGATTGGGTACTTAGGTAGCTCGGGTGCGTAGATCCTTTAAATTATCGGTAGTAAGAACCAGCTTCGAGAACCTAGAATGTGAGACTTTCTTTTATGGTGGCTGCTTCCCGTCAGTTCTCCATTTTGCTCGCACCGCCGTAGTTGGGCGACTCTCTTTCTCGCACTCATAGCAGCGATTTTTTCCGGACTGGTCAAGACGGAAACACACATTCACCCGGAAAAAAAATCATTGCTTGGAACAAACACCTGCCTGCATTCTGTGTTATTTAATTTACGCATTTATGCCATACTGAAGTTTTACATGTCGTTTACCATCTGGGTATTTATAAATTGTGGTTTATTTAAAAATCCAGAAACATTCAGTAGACAGTAATTTTAGACCATATCATCTGAATGTTTATAAATTGTAGCTTACTTAAAAAGCCAAAATCGTTCAGTGGACAGTAATTTCAGACCGTATTTTTTCATTGCTGTATGTATTTAAGGCGCCTTATGCTACTTTGCAGACCTACTTGACGGTCAAAATTTGTCTGTCGTGGATTGTACCACGATATGTAATTATAATTACAAATTCCTTTGTATTGCATTTTATATTTCCAGTAATTTAATTTTAGCCGCCTGAGACTGATCTGATTAATGCAAAAACAATGTATTCTGACCAATATAGCAACACTTTACTTTGATACATTGTATTTTGATTATAGAGCTAAAGCCATACTGTTATAAATATTGCAACGTCCCCAGGTAAGTTCGTTCCTTGACCGTCCAGCTTTTCCATAGCCGAAGAAAATACTTAAACAGCAGATGGCGTCCAACAATTTGTTCCGGATTTGTCACGTACACTGGCCTTAGTGCAGGGGCTACAAACCCAAGATGATTAAATATTATACTGTACAGCATTGACAAACATAAGTTAAAATATTTTAATCAACACCGTCCATACTTCACTCCTGCGAAAAACAGAAGCATTCGTAGTTTAGATAATTTAGATTAAATTTTAATATGTACTCCAAGTATTTAAACTTCTTTTGTTGACAGAACTGGTTGGATTGCTTTACTCAAAACCAGCTGGTGATCCCCCAAACGAATGCAGTAAGGCTGTTATATCATCAACACAAAATCAGAAAATGTTGAAAAGATTATAAAGTTTCGTAGAAGATGTAAAGGCTATGCGGAAAATACATTATCACATTCTGTCTGTCCCGTAAAAAGTGGACATTACATTAAATTATGGAAACAAAAAGGTGCTAATATATTAAAATACAAAAAAATAACTCCACTATACTGATGTGGATAGCAATAGATGAGTGTGGGAAGTCAAGAAGCATAACTTGATTTCTAAACATTTATTGAGTCGAAATTTCTAAATTTACCTGTTTCCTACACTCTAATGATTTCATTCTCATGCAGAAAATTTAATTTTCCAACACCACGAGCTTACCAGTAGCTATTCTGCCATTTCAAACGTAAATTTCCTGGATGCGCCAGGCTGTTTGTTTTGCAGATGTTTAATTAAATCTAGAAAAGCGCATTTCAAAGGCGCCCCCTCACTGGGTGCTTCACAGCCCATTCGATGTTTTCTGTACCTTAAAATGTCCACACATTTTATTTATCGAGAAGACAATGCAAACACTAGTTCAGAACAAATATTGGTTCATGTAAATGAGGTATGCGAGCATGAACACTGCTGAGTGTTCGCGGTGCAGACATACCGTAAATATTTATACAAAGAATTGTAATGACGGATTTTAGCAGCGTATTTTGCTACGTCTCGAGGCAGACACTAGCCGTTCTATAAACGCGCAGGAATTTTCATAACGCAAAAAGCATAAATAGCTGAACCTGAACACTTAGCGTTGCCTTATAAAACTCAGATGAAATAACTGGAACTTTATTGGACGCACTCGCAAATTGCGGATTAAGATATGTTTGCGACCGCCTGTTCTCTGGATCTATGGCGGCAAGCTCTGGAAGCCGCAAACATATTGTGCATTTGAAGACAGGGCATAAATGGTAATACACAGTGATGGGAAGTTCTTGGTGGCAAATACATGCCTGTCCCGATATTGTCTCAAATTCCTCAAATATAGATGATCACTTTTTTGCTGCAATAGAGGATTCCCTTAATCTCGACAAGCATGTATATATTTTGACAGGTATAATTTCAAATGGTGGTCCCACCTGGAACATTGCCCAAGTCATCAACTATTATGATTCTTTGCAGTATTATCGACTGTATTGCATCCACAATGTCTTATGCTGCAGCTCATAACCTAAGAGGTATTCATGATCGAAGTTCAGATTCTGAACCCGGAAGATGATGCTATTCCATCACTTGAACAACAAGTGTGATTTGTTTTTATTGTAAGAAGACGTTTTCTACGCCGATAAGTGTTTAGTAATTTATTACTTTCGCCCTCTTGTATTGCTAGCTAGCTCAATAGGAATGAGATCTCTCTTAATTTACTTTATTTATCTTAGTCATAGTTATTGAAATCCCTTATTGTAATGATCTCAGCAACTGAGTGTGCCCGTGCTACTCAAACAAACGTCAATATGTTACACATCAATGAACAACAAACAGATATATTTCCTGTTAAAAACAATTCTAAATAATACTAATGTTATATACTAGATCACGAAAAGAATGGCCATTTCTATCCCGCATTTATGTGCACACGCTGTAGAAAATTGTTTCTACTACGCATTTACATAACAGACAATAACGTCCAACAACGCACAAAATGCTGCTTCTGCTAGGTATTTATTCTAACACCGTTTAAATAACTTCCAGACAACTGCCTCAAACGCCGCCTTTGTGCTGACAGCCTCCTGCACTAATGCTCACGTACAATATGTACAAAACACAAGAAAGGGAACGTGTACGTTCTCGATGCTGGCGTCGATGACGACTCTTCAATCGTTAATTACAGTATGAATCGCCCACCTGCAGTGACAGCCGACAAATGAAAATTGCTGGACCACGGCGAATAACTACCTTCATTTGAAAACATAATATACGACGAGCATGTAAACACACAGTGGACTAACTTTAAACACATTTTTAACAACATTTGCAAAGACAATCTCAAACCAATAGAAAAACGGAAAATGAAAAAGTGAATCACAAACAAAATACTAGAACTAATGGACGAACGTAGAACAGTTAAGAACAATAAAACTGAATACTAGCAGCATTTTTAACACGCATAGAAAAATTTAAATAATAATTGAAAATTTTAAAAAGCGACCACCGGTAGTAATGCGGGACTCGAGAAATTATTTGGTAAAATACGACAAAAAAATAAAATACGTTTGAAGATATAACAAATATGGAAACTATTATGTTGGACCCGAAATGCTAAAATCGGAATTAATACACTTATTATGCCTAGAACAAAATAGAAAAGCTATAAGATTGACTAAGATAGCATTAATGTGATTGCAACACTTCGCAACATCTTATATTACACAGCAGAACTTCCCGAAAACTCGTTAAGATCAACGTTGATTTCGATTCCTAAAACATATCAGTCAACAAGATGTAACGACTGTAAGATAATTAGGCTTAATTTTAGGTATAATTCACGCTCAAATCAGGGGAAAATGAAAATTCCATGTAGATAGAGCACAGTTTGGTTTCTGAATTAAGTTTGGGATGCGCAAAGTTCTCTTGAACACATTCAACTTGTTGCAAAACTTTTGAAACAAGAAAAGAGATGTTTCGTAGATTACGAAAGAATTATAGAAGTTGTAGAAGAAACAGGCATTAATTATAAGGACAAGGATTATCGAAATCTCTATTGGAAGCAAAAAATCAAACGTCAAAATCACAGGAGAAACTGAAGACGTTGAAATACAAAGAGGGGTGCATTCTGTAGCCTGATTGTTTAATTTATAATCAGATCGTGTATACAGCAAAAACGCCTTGGCCAAGTCACAGAGGTAACAGTTAACTGCGTACCTGAAGCTGATGACACTATCATCTTAGCAGGTAGTATTGAAGATTTTGACATAATCAATGCTCAACAATGGTGGCACTCTGAAAATAAATGGAAAACAGATCACACGAGTTGGTAAGTTCATCTACCTTGATTGCCACATTACAGAGACGTTTTAATCGAATGGGAACCGTTTTTTTTTAATAACACTAATCTATGGCAAGATACTATTATATGGTGTGCAAACTTGACCCGTAAAAATAAGAATATTGAATCTCATCGAAGCATTGAAGTATCAAATTAGTTACAACGGAAACCTAGAGAAATACATGGCCTTAAAATTTAATAAAAATTTAGTGATCTAATCATATTGCAGTGTCTCTCTGCAAATATAAAAACGCCGTCAATTACACTGCTTTAAAAAAAGCAAAAAAAAGTTCTGTTTTAAAACAATCGGCTTTTATATAGTACTTCATTTAGTCTAACAATCACTATTAATTTTAAAGTAACAGCAATACTAAAAGTATATCTGTTTTTGAAATTTTTAATCTATATACATAATAGAAGCCTTTAAAATATGCTGATTTATTCATAGTATTAAATATAGCGCGGCAGTAGAATATTCGCCTGGTGTATATGCATGACTAATGTAAACCTGCCAAATTATGGATGTAAACAAGTAAATCGGGTACTTACTTAGGTAAAGTTAAACCGCCTCCAGAAAACCGAATTTTACTTGCTAGGCGACAGTAGTGTAAACAGGCATACAACTAAAATTTGCATCGCTTACATAACTAATACTAAATGTACTTAGTTTGCTAATAAAAATAAATAAATAATTCGAGCAAACTAAGGGAGCGTAAGAAATTTAAGTTCTATTAAAATTTAAATAACAATCCCCAAGATCAATCGCCAGTATAAGATATTGTAATGGTATGGTGCTTACAGCAATTCTGGTTGCATTGCAAACGTACGAATAATAAAGAAAAATTCAAACATGCCCAAAATTGGTATTCAATTTATTGCAACAATAAACATTGATAATTACATAAGACATGATTAGCAATAACCGTAATTTAATTAACAGAGGCTAGTATTTGAAGGAAACGGTATCGGCGGGGTTGCATTCAGTTATTCAACTTATTTTTAATGATTTGTGCTCGGTGTGGCAAATGCATCTAATTTATGATGACTGGAAGGTTAATAGTGCAACGTCAAAACACAATATTGAATTTACTTAAGTACAGAGATGTTTCGAAGCGTTGCAAAAGTTTTATGCAGCGTTCTGTGTTCATATCATTATGCCAACAACCAATAACGCAGCTGAAGGGTTACAACGCAGTGTAAGGAAGCACGGAAATTCAAAGAGCATGTGAAAAGCAACATTAAAATGATAGAAGACTACAATACAGTGCTAAATAACTTGTAAACCAGTGTTTATAAACTAAAAGTGCATAAACACAATCAAAAGTGCGGTTAAAGTGCTCCGGAATGACATTTAGCAAAAACAATTTAGTATTTGCGGGAAAACACTGTAAAAACTTACTTGAAACAATGTTTAACTTGTTGCTATGATACCTAGATGTTCAACTATTATTGTTTATTAGGGAGGCGAAGCGAGAAGCTGTTTGATAATATTGGCTCCCAGTTTTGATTTGAATTCCTACATTAAAAGTTATAATTTGTGCCAGTTGCTGGGTTTTATTTATTCGCTAGTGTGCAGAGCTCAATTGTGCATAATTTTATAAAGTTACAAAGTGCAGTTCCAGAGGAAATTGATCTTGTAGCTTAGCTCATTTGTGTTCTACTTCGAAGCAATATTTTGGCAACTTGTGGTACTGCGGCAGGCAGTGTACACAGTAGAAGGGGGCCCTTGTTTGTGGCAGACAAGAAGGCAGCAGCAGTTGAAGACGTTCCAGGAGAAAATTAAGAGCTTGGCGTCCCTTGAAAACGTGATCCGGGTCCGAGGTCAACTTTTGAAGTCCGATTCGAGAAGGCTGGAAGCCGATAGTAGACAGCTACTTGAAGCACCTAGGAAAGACTTCGTCCGTGGTCCAGGGGCAGGTAGCAACCGCTGGGAGAGTTTCAGAAAGAAATTACAAGCTTACCGCCACTTTGTTTTGCAGTGGACGGAAATCGATTCGTAAAGCAGGAAATAAAACAGTTGCCAGTTAGCGTCACCTATGACGTAGAAAGAAAACAAATGCAGGTTAGCTAAACAACTTGATTCGTTAAATTGCATTGGGGATATGAACTTAAAGCAGGTACTGGATCAATTTAATTACAAGTGGCTATTATTAATTGTTGGTCGATTTGCATACAATTACGCTGGATGTTTGTGTGTTCGATCAGCTTTGTCATAACGTCAATCTTTGAAGTTAACTGTCACTCGTCTGAAAGAAAGCATTTGCTATTACTAGGATAAAGTTTATACTGTGTGTTACAACCTAACCCTTTGGCATTGGCGTTATCAAAAGCTAGCCAGCGCATTATTTTAATTTAGTTGCCAATAATTAGAATATAAAAGACAGCATACCATTTATTGTTGTATTTATATAAAGCAATCATAAACAGGCAACAATTTAGCTTAAAACTTATAGTATTTGTGATAAGCTATTTTATTTATTTCCATATCTTATTAAAACATACTTATCAGCCCCAACAAGTAGGGGCATATAATATCACTACAATATATTGTATATGCTACCCTTAGATACCAAATTTGCTCAATTGCTGAAATGAAATACTCAGTTCGAGAACTGTGAAACGCCTAACTTCGCCCAATTTCCGACTTTGCTCAATTGCAGAATTGCCCAAATTCATTTCAGCAATTGAGCAAATTTGTCATCTAAGTCTAGCATATACACAAATATGATTCTTTTGTCTTGTTGTAGCTGGAAATGTATTAAAACGATTGGGTGCCAACAGCAAAGATTATCACCAAACAACTTTAATGGAAGTTGCGAGTTTTTCTAAAATTTCAAAATTTTAAAAGTACGAGTACACGATTAGAGCTGCTAAGAAATCTTGCGGAATTAATCTTGGGGGCAACTACTGGCGCCTCCACCATATCGAACTATTTATGCTACACTAACTACATACTTCATATACGTTACGTATTTTCGAAAAATAAATAGGGCTAACAATGCAAATACCAATCAAGAAAAATCTATGAAACTAAAGAACATTTAAAAACTTATTGGTATAGAAACGACAAAATCTGTGGTCTTTCAAAAAAAAATTTTTTAAAAATCATAATCCACAGTGAAGACAGCGATCATCTATCCAGTATTGCTTCAAGTAGCTGAAGCAATGAGCTCTTACAAAACTCAATTATTCGATTACTTACAAAGAAAATCATAAAACTGTTAAATAGTTTTATACTGTGCTTAATTCTACAGCTCAATGCAAATTCCTAGAATACATTGGGCATTCCGGGATCCAAATATAAACATCCCAGTAAATTACATTTTTCCTACAGTTTCTTATTTATTGTTAGGAAGCTAAGCACAAACCGAGCTATTTAAATTAAGTCGGTGCAGCAACAGCTTTAATGCCGTGACATTTATGTTGTTTTTAATTTATAGCAAATTTAAATGTAAATACTTCTGTGCTCAGCAGCACGCGGCACTTATTTACTTTTAATTACGATGTAGCGATTCCGAATCAAATATTTACTTTCCCTAAGCTATTTTTTCTCGCCGCTCCCTAATTTCTAAGACCGCCATCATTTATATTGATTAGAAATGTCAGAAATGTGCAATTAATTTATTAATTCTTAATCTTGATGCATTTTCTAACAGATTAGTTGGTGGCAATGTAATATGTACCTAAATATTCAGGATAGTTTCGAAAAGATTTTTTTTTTCAACCTTAACATCCCACATGTAATGTAAATGTACTCGTAAATATTTGTTTACAAAGCGAGTACTCAAAACTTTTGATAACATTAATGATGATTGAAACGTTGCTTCATGAGTCAATAAGAGTGGTAACTAATAAAGCGCAGAGATGAAACGCTGATTTAAAATTCCGGTCTAGAAAAATACAACATTAAATTGGTTTGCTTCGAATAAAAATTAATGAAAAAGTAAACTTATAATATTTTCACAAACAAAACGAAACTCTACAGAACAACGATTTCAAAATACAGGGTGTTTGCTAAAAAGTGTCTTAAAATTTTACGAGTAATTTTTCTCCCCAAAACAAGTAAAAAACGCAAACCAACACCCTCCGAGATATAGTACTTGTATTTACAGACACGTTCAATTATTGCAATTCACTTAAGTATATGCTTGTCAAATGTAAGTGTGTAATTAAATTAGGCTCGTTCTTGTCGAAATGCCTGGAGATTACACGTATGCGGAGATGGCTAACATGCATTTGTGTTATGGTCGTGTTAGACAATCAATGATGCATCGTACTAATGAATAACACTTTGAACACCTTTTGTAAAGTGAATTGTATTAGTACGTATTATAAAAAGCCTACTTCATTTAGGACAAATACGTTGTAACTATAATATGCTTTTTCTTTAAATAACAGTGCTATATCTCGTAGGGTGTTGATGTGCAAACAGTTTTCTAAGCATTTTTACTTGTTTTGGAGGATACAACCACTTCTCAAATTTTGAGACACATTTTAGCAAACACCCTGTATAAAAAAGAATGCATTTGCACCCAAATACTTAAATGTTGTTACATTTTCTTCGGTCCGAAGAAATAAGCAGAATGTCTTACTATAGGAAGTGATCGGAAGAACGTCCACAAAAACGGTACTATTAATTTGACAGCAGGTAGGAAGAGTAAAGTGTACCTTTACCTTTATTGTTCTACAATTTGCAATGATATCTAACATTAATATTAATTAAATGTATAATTTTAACAGTATTTTTTACATTTGTCGCACCGACCGGTGGCCTAACCCCCCCTCAACTATCTTAAAAAAAAGAAATATTAATCAATTATTATTACAATTGCTGCAAAGCTAAAGTAAATTCATGAAAACTTTCATAATCTACTGATATAGTGGCACAAAGCGCTAGGAAAAAGTAAAATTTCCTTTTTATATTCTCAATTGTGGAATTGTGGAAAGTGCCATCCTACCAAACTTAACCAAACCAAACTGCTCGATTTCAAAAGGTGCAAGGCACATTAAGCCAGATAATGCTGGATGTTTATGTACAAATACTACGCGGTCTAAGCTGAAATTCCTTTTTTAACAAGAATAATTCGAGCAACCCGGAAAGCCTCAAACAGTATATAGTTCTTTATTGCTAGACAAGGTCTTAGATTTTATCATTTGTAAAGTTCAGTATTAACTTACAAGTGTGTTGTTGCATAAATTATTAGTAAACATCCATTATGGTATGAAAGAGTATCCTACATAAGTCTAGATTTCATGAGGCTATTTGTAATTTGATGTAAGGTAAGTGCTAATTTTTCAGCTTGGAACTAGAGAATCAACTGTATCAACACTGCAGACCGGACAATCTTGTTGGATAGTAAATAAAATAAACTCATTGATTATGATGGTGTACCGATTACCGAAGCGCCTAACACAAATACCAAAGACGTCAATAACCGTGAAAGGTGTAACAACTGTGTAGCTTAATCAGTGGGAATCCAAATTAAAACATTCAAACATTATGGTTAACGTCAGAAACTGAGTTATGTGCGGCGCGGCAGATTACTTCTGCAATTTTAGAAAGTTACAAACCATTCAAAGCACGGATTCCACCAAAACTACAGCATCGCCAAAATGTAGAAAATCCGGGACGTCACAGCATGCACTAGGTACAACCTTTCTGGTTAACAAATACATCATACTAGAATTGACGTAATTACGCCATCTGCGAGATGCAATAAATCCGCGTCTAACACATGCAAGGGGCAAGAGCAAGATCCGGGTCAAGGATAATAAAGAATTTACTGGGCAATACAAATCGAAATATGTACAGGTTGGCGTTTGTCCATTAGACAACAACACTTCTTCAATGGTAGTATAGCACCGCGTAGTTTTTAATCGGGATCCACTATAAATTTCAGTGGAACCATACCCATTGAAATCCTGGAAAAGAAAGTGCAAATTACATAGTTTGCTCATTCATTTGTTTTCATTTATAATTCATAACCTCGATTAAATATATAAATAATTAAACAATCCCGTTAAAATTTTTAATTAAAAACTTATTTATAAATAATAATTCTCTTTTGTATTCATCGGTGCACATTGAGATATCAAGTACTGCATTTCAATACAAAATCCACTTTTGTGTCCTACAACAATGGATGACAACTAAAACGATAACACGAATAGACAAAAAAATTATCAAAAGGAAAAAGAATTGGTAAGATACATCAAGAAAAGAAACACTGCATACTTGGAACATGTACTTCAACTATGATCAAAGGAATAATATAGGGAAAAAGACCATTATGAAGAAAGAGATTATCAAGGCTGCGTAACATTAGTAAATGAACGGTTAGGATTGAAGTGCAACCTCTTTGGTTAGCTAAAAACGGAGAACAATTCAATCAAATGATAGGGAACCTCTAAATATGGCCGACTAGAAGAAGAAATGTTATCTACATTTGTTTGTCACAGAAAAATGTTTACCAGATAATGATTTTTAAGTGCATTTCAACACAAAATAAATAAGGAAAACCATACAGTGGTACAAAATCAACTATTTAAGATAAGAAATTATGCCACTATGTTAACTCAAAGAGAAAATATCAATGGCATTCATTTGTTTCCTATTTGTTTTGTATAATAATTTGCCATAGCCTACTATGAAAAATTACTTTCTCAACAACTCTGTAATTGTTATGTCTAAACGCACAACACTTCGTCGAAAATCAAAAATAGCTCTCTCTAGTAACGGTCTGATCTCACAAAGTCAGTATAAACATCAACATTTTAATAAATCTGTAAACTAGAGGACATTTGTTACGTTCATTCAACTATTTCTGATTTATTTCCTAACGTCAGCCCTAGTTATCTACTTTACCTTTACTTGTGCCGAAAAGCTATTCAGCTGTTATGTACATTTAAAGGATATAGGTAGTTTTATCTGCTACAGTTTAGTTGCAGTTTGGTTTAGAATTCTCGCATTCATGAATTTATTGTTTTGCCGCCATCAGTCCTAGCACGGTCACTTAGAAACTTCCTTCCACGCTCAGCTTTTCTAAGGTTATTTTTTCCCACTGTGGTGGTGAAATCGCTTATCGTTTTTTCTTAATCGAACAACTTAAAGCCCGAGATCGCAAAAAGAAAACAAACTATTGCAATTTTTGGAGACCCCGAATCTCTCTCTCTCGCTCTCTCTTTATGAGGAATCTATAATTGAGTCGTTGCAATATCTCCGTTATTTTCTTAATTGTTTATCATTGGCTAACTGTTTTTATGGTGAGTTCCATCGAGAAGCATTTGCTGGAAATTTGTTCGTATGCATTTTGCAATAATCACATTTTAAATGGTTTTTGGACTTCATTTTCGTAAAACGTTGGATTTAACAGATTAACCACAACATTAAAATAAATATGTGCCGCAATTCAAAATGTATAAGCGTGAATAAGTTTATGAGCTGACGATATTTAAATTTCTCTGTTTGTGCCTGATTTATCATTTATTGATGCAGTGATAGCTATTATTAATATATATATGGTACCTTGCCTTAAGATTACATTTGAAATTAAAATACATACGTTATGCTGTGGACGCTTCGTATACACGTCGCAGGTTTGCTATTGAGTTCGCCTCAATTAGTTAAGTATCTCAGCCCATATTCCTACATGGAATGAAGTGCCCAAACTTTACTTTTATCTGACCTTTAGATATGATAGATTGAATATTTAATGTGTTATTGGTCTGCATTTAGTGGAAATATAGTGCACTTTAATTGTGCCGTATTTATGTGTTTTTCTTTTTATAACAAGTTACAGCTTAGCAACAAGCCTGCCTCTGACAAATGTGTCCTATTTTAAAAGATTTTCATTAAATTCATCGCTTCCCTAATTACATCAAATAGCAAACTCATCCAGCTCAGTAAAAAAACGCCGTAACAAGTTCCCAAATCATAAAACCAGACGTTCTAGTTCATCTCCTTTACCTGATTTCAACAGTTATAAAAAAAAGGAAATAACAAAAATTGCGTGTTATTACAAGACCGACCAACACTTGCGTCCTGCCCAAATTAAGTAATTCGAGCGGCAAGTAAGATAATTAGTCCAGCACGCTTTCTCCAAATTAAGTCGAATATCTGACGCAGCTGACATTTGCGTTTGATTTCTTGCAGATATTTTAATGCGTGAAGAAAACTTGAGCCGAATAAGATTGCCGCCGAGTACGTTATCGCCATTTTTTTAAATCCACACGTTAAACGGCACTTAATTATTTTTAATATGTTGTGTGCAAGGCATAAGCGCAATTAAAAAGCTCGTTTCTTTTCCGCTAATAAACGGCGAGGGCTGGCACTCAAATTTTTCATTATAAAAGAAGTGAACGAGTGCTCCGGAGGCAACTGCAATTGAGGCAATCGCCAGAATGTAAATTCGTTAATAACGCGTAGCTGCTTATGAATGGACGCCACAATTGGCTCGTATTGTAGCGTTATTCGTCCCACTAATTTCGGTCTCGACGTCCAAACCGTGTCGTTGACACCTGCTCGTTCGGCCCATTAAGAAGGCAATTTGGCAGTAGCTAAAAAGCATTTACAATTTATACAGCTAGAGAATGGACGTTGGTTTTTATCGAACTGCAAACACCTTCATTTATCATCTAGATCTCTTTGGCAGCATGAAGCGTAATGTTACTAACACCACTTTAATGCCCAATTTAAAACATCAATGCCGTTTTTCTACTATGGACTTCATAAATGAACATTATTACGTTAACAACGCAAATATAATGGCAAATGAAACATGTGAAGAACACTCGTCGCTAAGCGCTTAGTGTAGCTAAGCGTGTAAGTGCTACTTACGCGCCCAGTTCAATACAGTAACTACATATCTGCGAGATTTTTGTATGATATTTGCAGTATCCTCTATACTTTTCAACTTAAAATCAGCAATAAATCGATAGTTATTTACCAATCTAATACAAATAAAAGTAAAATTACTTAAGTTTGTGAATCAACAAGTGATTTGTGCTAACGTTGAATTTCCAGTAAGGAGCGTGGATTCTGCTTGCCATGATATAACATTCGCACCGGGAACAGCGTAATCATGTCTCATCTTGCACTAGAAAGCTACAGATTCAACTAAGGGCTGCAAGTCGGTCGGATGTGTTTACCTCAAAGCAATAAAGGCTTTTCCCCAAATGCAAGTTGAAGTCGGGTTAGTGAAAGGCGCAAAGAACTAGCTTCAGGAGTAACTTGGCATGAACTGAAACTAAAGGCATCACTTGCAAGTCACCCATAACTGCAAATTAGCTTAAGGAAGACTTGAAAATAACTGAAAATCGCGCTTGATGGTAATAGACCAAATTGAAGAAAGCTTAAAATAAATCAGAAACATGTCAAATAACGTGCCAGGGGGACTACATGGGACATACGTTAAGACGACATATGGCCACAGGTGAGTTGATTCTTAAATACCGTTTGATCCTGATTTAACCAGTCAGATTTCAGCAAACTACGAAACTAACACGCAAATTCTGAATCATATATGGACGATTTTGAAGAATGGAGAAATTCACTCTGAAACTGTGCACCAAAAATTACCTCTAAAAATTTGTCCTGCTGCACGATAAACAATAATAGGAATCAATCTTTCCAAAATGGACACAGTAAATCACTTCCCCTGTAAACCACAATCCTCAAACAGCAGATACCAATAAAAATCGAAAGTCACCAAAAGTGATATGCTCAAGGGTTTTTAAAATTCTGAAAACTGAAGTAGAAGAGTAGGCAATCTAATATAGGCAATAATTATTAAGAATTCGGAAACTAATATAAAACAAGTTTAGGTCAGTCCCAGGATACAATCCCTAAAAACCCCACCAATGCCAAATTTAGGAGAAAGAGACCGGAGAATATTATTACAAACATTCTGGATTAAGCTTGGGCATCAATACTAAACTTCGCTGCTAGGTAGACATAGCGTCAATTAATGATACTTCGAACTTTTTCATTGCACAAATTTTACCTTTGATATATATTTTCCTCTGCATTTTACTAACAATATGAGTTATGAATGTCCAACTCGAATCGAAATTTGCGGTCTGGTTGAATTTTACGAACAAGAAACTAGCGATTTGATAGAACAATTAAGGTGTAAAACGTTGATGTAACGCGACGTTCACTTCGCCCTCCGTCGGGATTTTTAACTTACATAAAACATCTCGTACGCCTTAGTATTTTAATGCTTATTTTTTTGCCCTTTATATTTAACCTGCTAGATCAATGTACATGACACCCCTTTAAATATTGGTAGCAAGCGATCACTATTTGCCAAAAAAAGAGGAATATGTTGTGCTCTTAACTTCAACTTCAAACGTATACAGAAGAAAAGCCAATTTGCTTACATAAATATATTGACTTTAAAATACATATAAAATCATAAAGAAAACCAAATAACGTAGGATTAACTCCTACAAGCTACGTGCGATAGCTTGGGCTATTGGCATGAACGTTAAAAGTACATAAAATAAAATTAAAACGGAACGCTAAAATAACATTAAAACAGAACGCCAAAATAACTGTCTTTAAAAGTGCAAACGTTAAAATATCTGAATCTGATAGTGGTTTCAGCCGGCCTTGTTCACGATTGCATGCATACAAAAATCTTCAATAGTGCAACACGTGGAAAATAACCACACCCGATGCGGGAAACCCCTGGCGTCTCAATGCCGGCTGACGTCACGTCTTCACAATGGACGTCACGAATATACGTGACTGCTTCACAAATGGTGTACTGATCAGCACACAATAAAAAGGTATTTACTGGAACTGTAAACGCTGACTTGCTGCACACAAACCGTTAGGCAGAATATTATTTACTTAGTGGTTTCCTAAACCGCTTTCTATGGTGCTCGCCACATAGCAATCGTCACGCTAGCGCTTCTATTTCGCCATTGGGTGATTTCGCACAATGTGGTGGAAGCCGTTCAGCGATATGTAGTTTTGTGCATGGCCCGCGGACTAACAAATGTTGCCATTGAAAGATGCCGAAGTTAAAAATCCCCTCGTCCCAGGAGCAGGCTTAGAATTCGCGTTTATCGCCGCACCCGCGAGCGCCGTTGAATCCGATGCACACACAAAGTCGTACTCGCATTTTCGGCTATTCTAAATAACACTAACTAAATCTAACTAAAAATAAAAACTCATGCAAATACATATTAGCTTTAAACGTAAACATAAACATGAACACTGTGACCGACTTTACTAATGCTTTTATAGGGTAAGAAGAACGATTAGTAAAAGCGCCGATGTTATTACCGACGTATACGTGGGCTGACAGGAGTTTTAATTTAAACAGGTATACCAAATAAGATTTCATTTAATTAACAATAGCTTTAATTAAGATAAATTTATCTTTAAATGTTAATTCGATAATATATGACCAGGTTTGAAACCCAAAATGTATTAAATAATGTGAGCATGAGCTTTGTTTTAATCTTAAACTTATCTGGCATGGAAACCTGAACGTTCCGTGGTCGAAGATGCTGGTAGCAATTTGAGGTAAGTATCCAGATCCAACAGAAGCTACAACAAGGGATGGCAACGGATAAACGTCTGACGATAGTATCCAACTACAACTTCAACGAGGCAGAGGAAGCTGGCCAACTAAACAGCCGAATAATAAAATCCACGAGTCAAGATCGAGGGTGGCTCTACAGTAACGCGTATCTTAAAACGGCGAAGAAGGACACGAAAATGTGGAACATCACGAGACGCTAATTCGCCGACCGGACAAAGCGCCAAATGAAAACCAAAGGCTGACGCCCAAATTCGCCAGTACATTATTGCGACAGCTCGTGTAAACAGACCAAGAGCCCTGGGCAACTCAAAATTTCGAAACTGACCACAAAAACGCGCCATCCAGTGTCGATACAAGCGTAATCATAGGCGCACCACAAAATAGTGGCAGGAGTGGATGAAAAGATAACATAAAATAACGAACGAACCAGAATTATGAGACGTAAAACGCTACAGAAGCGTAAAGCAGCAAACAATAGGAATAGGTATGATAACTGGTTGAAAAGGAGAAGAGAATCTAACGAAAAAATGTTCTACAACAAATCGCTGACTAGAAAACGCTAGCACTTGTTAAAGCCTGGTGTCCTCATTGGGGAAATAGTAGAACTAGAACAAAGTCGCCGCGCCAACGCACAGTTTCAAAATATGGGAAAATTTTATATATTACAACACTTCATGCAAGGGAGACCAAACGCCCATTTCAATGTACTTATAAATCACCAGCTAGTAGTTACGAATATTGGTGTGGCGAATTGGAGTAGTCACTTGCGCTTTAATTAATTTCTTCTGTTTATATTGTTTGTCATGCTGATGCCAATATAAATCTATTAACTAAAGCAATTTAAATATCTATTATATATATATTTAGATTAATTTAGACTGATATACATTAACTTAGCTAAAGTAATTAGTCTACATGTTCCAATCAAGGAGATCGCTAAGAGGAGCTTCCTAGACAAAATTGTAATTCAAAGCGAATGTAGGATAAATCAACAGAAGTACATAGAGCTGTTAAAATTACAATAGCAACCCAATTATTAAGTGGATAAAAAATAAATTTTATATAAATTCAGTTTCTGGCATAAACAATACTGACGTTTATGGGTTATAAAGTGCATACAAACATTAACTTATATTAAAGAAAAAAATCTATTTACAGAATTTATACTTAAATATAAACATTATAACGTTTACTTTTGAGTCCACCGTTGAAAGTAGGCCTTCCTTACCGTTTCCAGTTACATCGATTTGCGCGTCAATCGCTTGCTATCATCGCTCCACTGTGTTAGAAATCTTCCTCATTTCGTCTATTGATACGGGGTCTCCACTCGACTATTCTCTTTGTCTATCTGGAGTCGGTCAGTCTCGCAATGTGTCCTATTCCATTTCAGCTTTGTTATTTCCTCGATAATGCACAAACTCCTCCTCTTTTGCGCATTTCTGTGTTTCGCACACGATATCTCAATTTTATGCAGAGCATAGATCCTTGCATTTTCACTTGCGCAACTTAGAGCTTTCTTATAGATATTTTTATTTGCATAAGAGTTTCAGATCCGCACATCATGGTACGCAGGACACACTGGTCATAGACTTTTCTCTTTGGGCTCATTGGTAGGCTGCTGGTTAGGACATCTTAGTCTCCAGAAGGACCATTCCAAACCCATTCTTTATAATTTGATTCGCTTGATTTCTATCAACATGTGCGTAAAAACGCCCGCTCCAGCCGCAGCCTCCCTACTCGAGGTCGAGTGCAAGACTGGCGAACTCCGCGCTGAGGAACAAACGAAATGTTACCCCTACAGTCCAAGACCAGTACGACCAGTAAGACGCAACCGATGTAACGAACCGCGAAATTCTGGCATCATTTTGCATTAGCTTGTGTACATCTAGAAATGATTTATCTGTTGCTAAAGGAGTCCCTCAAAGTTGCATTTTGTATCCTGTGCTCTTTATCATTTACACATTCACATTTCACAAATTTCTAAATTATAAATCATTGTCGAGGATTTTGCGCTCCTTCTTTCCACATAATTATCAAAAATCTGAAGAGATATTAATTCTGACCTAAATACTATAACTATTAGATCACCACAGCACTACTTAATTATTAATCCTGAAAAGTTAGTTGTTTTATTTGTTTTTAGGCAACTACCCATTTCCTCTTCAGTCATATTCCAACTTGGAATTTATGCTGTTGAGAAGAAGCCAAAGCAAACGGAAAGATTCGAGGGGATGTGCCAATCTGAAATCGATTTTAGGAGTTCAGCGGTAATTCGATTAGCGAAAACCGGAACCCCAAGAGTTAAGCACTGTATAAGTTTAAACTTCCGGTAACAGCAACAGCGTCTTCATGACTGTAAAGTCACTTCTGCCAGCTATATGGTATCACGAAAATGGAAACACGTAAGCCACTCAGCAGTAAATACACGTTCAGTTCTCTTGCTTCCTGTCAACCTCCTTTTTAACCCGGAAATAACAAGCCCGCGACATGCAAGTTGCGTGAGGCAGGTGTAACAACACCAGCTCCAGGAACAACCTCCTTGCTCGATGTCCAGTGTAAGAATAACGCGCTACGCGTGGAGCGATGGACGAGATTTATCACCTTCTCACAGTCCGGCGGCGTGCGCTTGCAATTGTATAAGGAGAAAACGAATATAACATAATGAAAAACTATCGGCTACCAATTCAAACTAAATACCTGCTCTTACATTACTTAACTGTAGTAAGACTTTAACGAAGCACAAACTGCTCGCATCAATTTTGAATGTGTTCATAGTAGATTCTGTACTGTTATCATTTACACTTCCACATTTCACAAATTTGTTAATACTTATAAGTTAAAAATATATGTCAAGCACTCTTAAGAATCGCCCATTTCTTCTCAGATAATTCTCAAAAACTATAAGTAATTTTAGTTCTGACCTCAATGTTAAAAGTACAGTATACCGACAATTCTCCGTAATTATTAATCCTAAAAAGTCAGTTGTTTTATTTGGAAACAAAAATGTATTGCCAAGAGTAAGTAGTAATTGATGACCGTCCCATTTCTATAAGAAGCTAAAAATATTTGTCTTTATCACGGAGCATACATTTAGGTACAAGAAGCATATCACGGGTTGTATTTTAAAAAATCTTCTTCCTCTTCCATTTTGTTGTTAGGCAACTGTCTCTTGAGTATTTTCTTCTACCTAGAAATTAATCTGTTACTGTATCTTTTTTGTAGTTTTTTTACATTTCCATATTCTATTGGGACTTGACTATTGCCATTCATTCCTTTACTTCATTAATTCGATCGATGTTTTCATTTCATTCTTGTTTTCAATTGTTATTCATTTGTTTACCAGAATTTGTTACTAAATATACAATTTGGGGCAGGCTTGTTATCAGCGGTTTCAAATATGTAATAAAAATACTATTTAGACTATTATTTAGACCATCACGTACCCATTCCTCAACTGAATCACTTCACCGTTAATGTAGATGATTTAAAAGAGATCAGCTTGTCGCTTGCAGCAAGATTGGAGGATACAAGACAACCATTAAAATAACAACTAATGCATAGAAAATAATTAAAATTTCCTCCAGATATTCAAAAGTATTCAAACAGAAATTTTATTTTCTTTTATCGGAAAGAATCAATGTGAATTCCTATAATCATGCCGAGTAGGCCAACAGATTTTAACACTACAAACAAAACTTTAATTTTCGACTATGATATGCAAAATAATTGAAATCTCGCACACATATTTGATTATTCAAACAATGCCAATCTGATAAAGTGGAAATTTACCCATTTACGTCAAATTCATATAATCAAAGGCTTCACATAAATGCCTGTTCAATATAAATGATAATTACTGTTATCAATGTTCCACTAGCTTTTTAGATCCCTTTGCATTCCCGCAATTTAATTTTTTCACAATATCTATAGCTTTCAATAAACCTGTAGAACGTTGAATAAACAAATTCTAACGGTAAGCGCTAGTCTTTGTTTAACAATGCTGGAAATTTTTAAACGTTGTGTAATTATCGATAATTTGCGAAGAAAAAATTTTAAAAGTACAATTTTGTAATTTCTCAATTTTTAAACGTTGCGTAATTATTCATAATTTGCCAAGAAAAACTTTTTTTATTATTATAAAATTATACTGCCTCAACAGCGGGTTTAAAAAGTACAATTTTGTAATTTGAGAACTCACAATTCTAGGTGTTTGGAAGAGTCAGAATGTCGAAAATCTGAAAAAATTCAAAAGCAACATTTTAAATATCTAAGATAAAATCACATTTTGAACTACAGTCAGACCTCGCCGTTCGCGGGGGTTACGTTCCAGAATAATGCCGCAAAGCGCAAAACCGCGATGCGCAAGTAAACGGGGGTAAAACGGGGTTAGGTTCCATTAACTAGATTTATTTATACTATGTAACGTCAAAAAATAAAAACATTTCTGCGTTTTTTGTCTGGCCAATCTGAAGCAGAAACTTAACGGTTTGACGACATGGTTTTACGTGTTTTAAAAATTAAATTCAATTGAATTTTCGGCAGGAACGCTCGAGAAGACAGTAAAGTTTGAACTAAAATTCCATACGTAACATAAGTCTGCCACTTGAATCTAGAGCTCGAATGTCCATTCGTTTATTCAAGTTATAATTTTACAATTTATTTCAGGTCCGATTTGGTAATAAGAGATTCAAAGGAATAGGCTAGATAAGTGTGTTTACAAGTTCGTGATAAATAATGTTATTTAGGTGTTCATGATATAAACCGCATACGTCTGCTTTACTTACTTACGGTCGGTCTTATGAAGGTCACTAACCTGACGTTAACTTTAAATCGCTGTTAAAATAAACAAAAGCTCATCAAAACGTTGGCGCTTATGACATATTATTCATTAGTAAACACATTTTTATGCGCTTTTGTTTACTTTAACAGCCATTAAAGTTAACGTCAGATTAGTGGCCTTCATAATACCGGCCGTTAGTGTGTGAAAGTTGAAACAGTTAACGTTGACAATTTCATCCGCGAACAGCACAGCAAATATCCGCGAACGGCAAGGAAAAGGGAGCACAAAGGTGCCCAGGGTAAAATCAAATCAGCGAACCGCAAAGCCGCGAACGGCGAGGTCTGACTGTACTTTCATTTTTACTCACTATCTGGGATCTCTCAATACTTTTCTAAACAAATTGGTGTTTTAAATTTTTGAATTCCTATTTCAGAGTTCAAACATTATATTTAAAAATTTTTACTTTTCTTAAAATTGCAACTTCTTAGGTCAAAATTCTGACATCATTCGCAAAATTGTCACCTTGTATTTGAATAGTCTAGTTTTGGTATTCTATAACTACCAATTTCAGACTTTTTTCTCTTAAAAATCTAAGGAAAACGTCCAAATTTTTGAAATAGTTCAAATGTACCTAAGATGGTAGAATTCTGAACAAAAGTGATAATTCCAACTATCTGCGTTAACATTTTTAGTTGCCATCCCCAAAATCTTATTTGGACGGTCAAAATTCTTACATTTCATTTAAAGCTTGTGGTTTCGAATTTAGATATTCTGAACTTATATTCTAGAATTTCGGAATTATGTTCACTTTGAACTATTCTAACTTCCCTAGGACTATTGATATTAGGCTTATATAAGAATAAGATAAAACTGCAAAAATCTAAAATAATTCTAAGATGAATTTAAGACGAAAATCGCATTTTTCTACCTATATCAAAATCCTGGTTCGTTAGCTCAGACTTCCAGCATTTTTCCTTAAAACTGGATGTCATTTTCTGAAAGTTTTGATTTTTTTTTATTCTAATGAATGTTCTACTTTTATCAAAATGTTGACGTTATTTGTCAAAACTTTGACGTAATCACTCACAATGCTAACATTCTATTTCAGAATTATGACTATTTATTCCCAATTTCTAAGATAAAATGTCAAAGATCTGAAGCCATTCAGAGGCAGCACACTGGTAATTTGGGATAAAAATGAAATTTCCAGCTGTCTATATCAGAATCTTCATTTACTAGCTCAAATTTCCAACATTTTAATAATAATAATATCTTTATATTCAAACAAGTCAGAGACCCAATTACATGAGAATTCAGAATTCTTAAAAAAATAATAAACAAAATTAAACATATGGACCAATTCCAACAAAGCAATCCGTGATAAATCAAAAAGAATAATAATAATAATGCGACCAATCACTTAAAATACGATTTACATAAGTTTACAAGTTAATACTGATTAAGATGCTGGAAACAGCAACCAAGGTTGGCCGAAACTGATGAAAACTAATATTAAACATGTCTACATTTGACTGTAAGTTATTGTACGCTCTGGACATAGCCAGTACTGGGGAAAGCAGGTGACTAGTGGTTCTAGGACATACATACGAAAAACCAATATTTGATCTAGTGCGTGAATCAGGAATTTTAAAATGCAATTTAGATGATAAATTCCGTACGTGATAATTTGCTAAGTTATATAGAAACAGTAAAAGTTGGTTATTACGCCTCATATCAAGTTCACTAAGATTAAATAAACGGAGTAAGGTAGTATAATCACGATGCATTACGTTTTATTCACTTTATAATCGCAATATCTTTCTAATTTCAATATATGGCAAACAAATAGGGTTCCAAATAAATGCACCATACTCCATCCTTGATAGAACTAAACTATTAAACAGAATTAGTAACGTATCCACATTGGTAAACTGTAATGAGTTCCAAATTAAGAAGCCAAGTTGCTTAGATGCTGATTTAGTTACCTTATCAATATGATCATTAAATTTTAAGGAAGAATCAAAAAGAATTCCGAATTAAGAAGCCAAGTTGCTTAGATGCTGATTTAGTTACCTTATCGATATGATCATTAAATTTTAAACAATCAAAAGAATTCCGAGATCTTTGCACGTGTCAACACGTTTCAGAGTAACAGAGTTTATAGTATGGTCATGTGAAAAGGAATTTAATTTACGAAAGTACGTCATACACTGACACTTTTGTATTGAAATGTAATGCCATCTGTACTACATTACCAACATCATTGATGAAGATCACAAATAATAGTGGTTCCAAAGCGCTTCCTTGTGGAACACCTGAACAAGCTATAAACTCCTGTGAGTAAAAGCCATTACAATACACAAACTGAACTCTATTACAGAGATATGATTTAAAAAGTTTAACCAGATTTAGGGCAAAACCAAGATTGTCTAGCTACACGTTTACGTGTAAAACCATGTTGACCTGTATATAATAAATTACTGACTTGATGCTTTATATTGTTATGTAAAATGTACTCGAAATAGCTATTTACGTTATTAGACCGGTAGCAACATTTTTATGGCCGCGCCAATACTTTACAGGTCGAGCCCGTAGGGCGAGACCTGTACGTTTGGCAAGGCCATAAAAATGTTGCTACCGGTCGTGTATCGTATAAGATTTTTTAGGATACTGCATTGGTAACTAGCGTTTACACAGTTACAGTTACAATTTTATCTACCGGACTCGATTGTAACTATGTAAACGCTAGTTACCAATGCAGTATCCTAAAAAGTTTATAAAAACCACTCAACAAATAAATTGGTCTATAATTACGTATATCTGACCTAGAACCACTTTTGAACACTGGCACAATTTTAGCACGTTTGCACTTGGTAGGAAATACTGACAATTTTAAAATTATTTAGAATTTTTCTCATTGGAATCGTTAAAAACTCAGCACAGTCCTTTAGTACGTAAGTCGGAATGTTGTAACGCCCATAGGACCATGTGTTTTCAATTAACGAATGGCGCAGCATATTTCATCGTTTGAGATATGACTCATAGATACGTTGTCAAAAAAATCCAAATTATCTACAAACACATGGTGTTTACCACCATTATTTAAATAATTACTAAAGAAAGAATCAGCAAATGCTTGTGAAACATTGGCGCCATCCTTCAGTTTATTGCCAAAGACATCAACCATTGGGATGGGGATGCCAATTAATTCGCATTTCTGATTAATATAACTCCAGAATTTTTTGGATCGGTAGCAATGTTTTATTCAACAGATAATATATAGGGTGTCCCAAAATTAGCCTGCCAAACTTTAATAGCGAATTCTAGAACCGGCAATATTAAGAAAACTTTATACAACCATAGGCCGAAAAACCCTTGGTTTTCCAGATACAGGGTGTTAAAAGTGTAGTGCTGAGGATCGTTTTTGTTTAATATTTTCGAAACGTTTAAAGATAATTATTTTAAACTTTGTACACCTACTAAACTTTTTCTACTGAAAAAGATAAAGTACTCTTGGCGATTTAAAATGCAGATAGACGGGTAAAACTGAGGGGGGGGGGGGGGGGGGCTAAGGAAAATATTGCCCCAACTTTTTTGTGTGGGAGTTTTTATCAACTTTGATAACAAAATGTAGTAGCCTGAAGTTTTTGACAACAAAAAGATACTCTTGTCTCACGGGCCTATTATGCCCCGATATCAAGTAAAATCAGGTTTAAACAATTAGATTTTTGATATACCCATAGGTATTCGAAATCTAATAGTAAATGGGTAGACCATGGAAAATGTGATCGTTTAATTTAAATAATTCTGTAACTAATTAAAAAAGACAACAATTTAACGCAAGCGATACATAAGAGAAACTTAATAAAAACATATGACACCAACCCTACCGAACTTAAACTAATCATAATAAATCTGATCAAACTTAGAAAATCGTCACAAAACTTAACAAAGAAAACACTAAAAATAACAAACACAAAAGCGAAACAAAAAGGTACTATTATTAATGCAGTAAGTGTTCGAAAACGTTGCCATTTTGTGCAATGCAAAGACGATCTAAATGTTTAACCCTAATTTTACTTGATATCGAGTCACAAGAGGCCTATCAGTCAAGAGTATATTTTTGTTGTCAAAAACTTCAGGCTACTACATTTTGTTATCAAAATTGATAAAAACTTCCACACAAAAAAGTTGGGGCAATATTTTCTTTAGACCCCCCCGGTTTTACCCGCCTATGTGCATTTTACATCGCCAAGAGTAACTTCATCTTTTTAAGTAGAAAAATTTTAGTAGGTGTACACAGTTTCAAATAATTATTAAACAAAAACGATCCTCGGCACTACATCTTTAACACCCTGCATCTGGAAAACCAAGGGTTTTTCGGCCTATGGTTATATAAAGTTTGCTTAATATTTCCGGTTCTAGAATTCGCCATTAAAGTTTGGCAGGCTAATTTTGGGACACCCTATATATTATATATGCTGTACGCATTTTTTATGAGATTCCTAGATTCTTTTCTACCTAAAGAAAGCAATTTTTATCTGAAAATGTTTAATGTCATCTATTTCTTCTTTTGTTGGTTGTTATATTCTCGTTCTAGCTTCTACTTTATTTGGTTTGATTATAATTGAATTTCATGTAAAGATATCAAAGAATTCCATTCCTGTCGAGAGAACTATAGTTTACCGCAAGGCGACCGCCCTCACTTAAATTACTTACTATTGAGTTTATTTCTTTTAGTAGCTCCGGTAGAACATTTACTCTTAAATCAGGTTAGGTTCAAGTTTTATAAAGTATGATTAATTATTTGCATTTATTAATCTTTGCTATCGTCTTGATTATTAAAATTATTATACTTTATGGTTAATTGTTGGTATGAGAATTATATCAAATGACACTTCTATAACTGTCAAAGTCTAATTATTAATATGAAATGTTAGCAGAACTTATTATTGTTTACATATACCTGTGATTACTTTCACTTAAGTGCTGTTCCTGTCCAATCAAGTACATGCTGCCTGCTTATTCCAGTGTCCAGGTATGACCAGGTACGTAACACTCTTATTAACCATGTATAACAACCGCTGTTACTAATTGCTCCATTTGCAGCTCCAACAAAAACCCCAGCTCTGCAGATTCCGCCTTACTTAAATCTGCGACGAAGAACAGTCACCAACCCAAACTGTCACGATGAATAGAATACGGATGCAGATTCACACAGCAACCCAAGGAAACAGCTTCCCTGATAAGGACTCCACTGCAGTTCATCCAAATCAAACAGGATACTTTAGATCAATCTTCAACAGTAACTCCAATGCAGTGCGCATCCAAATCCAACTCAGGTGTAGATGTTTTTACCCCGATGCAGTTCACATCCAAATCATCGGCAGACTTCACATCGCCAATCCCAAGAAAGACTATTTTGCTGATCGTAGCTGTTCACTTTGTTCTTGTAATACCATTATTTTTATTCCTTCTCCAGTAGTCCATTTGTAACTTTATTTATAGTATAGTTTGTTTAGAATATTTACTTTGACTTATTTCCAAATTTTGCTTTTTACCAAATCTTACATAATATACATTTTCTGAATCAAAAATTAGTTGTTATTTCTTAATTAAAATTCACCCTAGTAATCTATTCACACATTTTTTTTAAACTATAACTCCTGGATAATTTACATTACAATTTATTTATATTAATTTGACATTTCGTGTAACTTTTTAAAATACTCATTCAGCTTAGGCCTTTCACATTTATTCAAACTATCTTATAAAGTGCCTTCAGAAATGATCGAACGTTTTGGAATGGTCATGGTTATACAACGTATGAATAATATGTTGGTGGCGCTGTAAGTTAATGTCAAATTCCAGGTTAGCAGGTTAGGTTTTGCGTCAGTCTGTGTCAAAACTGATGCAAAACCTAACCTGACAACCTCGAAGTTGACACAGACTTACAGTGCAACCAACACATTATTCAGACGTTCTACAGGGTGGTCCACTTTTTTGTAGCAGCACTTTAATAGCAGACAAAAAAACTTATTTCAAGGCGAAAATTTCATTTGAACATAGGTCCTGAAACTCTTCGTTTTAAAGATACAGGGCGTTCAAATTTTCGAAAAAATATCATTTTTTCTATACAGTATCTCAACCAGCTGAGATAATTCAACTAAATTTGGTGTGCAACTTTAGCCTAAATGCTACTACATTCCATGACAATATCAAGCTCCTCGATCGACCAGTGGCGGAGATGTGGGGTTTCGTGACCAATAAATTTAAAAAGTCACTAGTACGACCCTGTTGAAAATCGAAATTGTTTCTTTTTTCAAAAAAAGCATTTAATTCTCTACAAAAAATGTCTCTTCACATTTCCCCATATCTCCCACGGTTGCTTAGCATTTTTCAATAGTTTGGTCAAATTCATGTTTTTTTATTCAAAATAAACTCGACTAGTTTTGGGGTAGAATTATCTAATTAAATAAGTTACATTCCTTATTACTTATTACTGAACATTGAAAACAGGTTTTCAAATATGGGAAACATTTATTTAATTAAACTTATTTAATTAGAATATTCTACCCTAAAACTAGTCGAGTTTATTTTTAATAAAAAACATGAATTTGACCAAACTATTAAAAATTGCTAAGCAACCGTTGGAAATATGGGAAAATGTGAAGAGACATTTTTTGTAGAGAATTAAATGCTTTTTTTGAAAAACAATTTCAATTTTCAACAGGGTCGTACTAGTGACTTTTTAAATTTATTGGTCACGAAACCCCACATCTCCGCCACTGGTCGATCGAGGAGCTTGATATTGTCATGGAATGTAGTAGCATTTAGGCTAAAGTTGCACACCAAATTTAGTTGAATTATCTCAGCTGGTTGGGATACTGTATAGAAAAAATGATATTTTTTCGGAAATTAGAACGCCCTGTATCTTTAAAACGAAGAGTTTCAGGACCTATGTTCAAATGAAATTTTCGCTTTGAAATAAGTTTTTTTGTCTGCTATTAAAGTCCTGCTACAAAAAAGTGGACCACCCTGTATAATCATGACCATTCAAAAATCAAAAATCATTTCTGAAGGCACTATAGTTTGTTCTACTTGTTATCTGATTTCAATTATGAATTGTTCTCTGATACTGCCAAATAACCATATTTATTACTCCAAATATCATATTTTAATTCATATATTAGAACCTTTTCCTAAAAATATTAATTGCTTTACCGGATTGGAATTATTTGTGTAATTTATTAAATAAATTTTAAATAGCTATTTATACTGTTCTTTTAATATTAAATTCACCTTTTATAAAATATCATGTTTTAACATTTAGGTACTCTATCATTACATAAGTAGTCTTGAGGTATGATTAATTTTTATAAATTAATTATTAGTCTTGAGGTACGATATAATAATTGTATATTTACCCCTTCCTGTTCCTCCTGTATATTGTAGTTGAGCAGCTCCTTAAAGTGATCTTTCTATATTCCCACTATTTCCTCCCGTTTAAATACCAGTTCCCTTTCATCTTTTTATGTATTTGCATCTGCTTTGATAACAACTTCCTTTTTTTCACTTTTTGATGGAATGATCTTATTTCTTTCATTTCACATTTTTCTTGTATTTCCCTCAATTTATTTTCATTGTATCGCCTCTTGGATATTCTCGCTATTTCTTACTATTTTATTTTATCTTTTCTTTTTTTAATTTTCAAAATTTATTTTGGCCCCTCATCAATCCATTGCTTTGTTTTTCGTTCATACTATTTCGGTGTATCGCTAATGCATTTGTTTCTGCCATTCTTTCTTTGGTATTTTCCCATGTTGTTCATTTCAGTTGTTGGTTCCAATTTTCGTATTCTTCTATTTATTTCTTTTTTTTTCTTCTCTTTCCCCTGCTGATCCTTTTTGCACGTTATTAACACTAAAAGGTCGTCCGATCTGATATTTGTAATCATATTCATATGCTGCTTCTCTTGTCCCATTATTAATGAAAACATTTGTGTGGTTCAATATTTTTCGAATGAAGGTACGACGTGACATTTTTTGTTTCGCAAAAATCATAGATCAATTGAGAAATGTTTCAATCACTCTGTGTTTATATCAGAATTTGATTTACTATCCCAGACTTTACCTGTGAACTGTCAAATAAATTCAGGTTGATCGTTCAATAATTTTTATTAAAATTTTTCTTAATGTAGTTTTCGAAAAAAAATTCTTTGTATCTTCTATGTGAAATGCTTTTGTGTTGTCTCAAAATTCAGAATTGCAAATTTTTGATTGGGATTCTAATTTCACATTACAAAATTGAGATAAGTATTAATATTTTAAAAAAAGCTTTAGTAATCTTCTTTATATTGTAAATTAAAATTGAAATAGCAGTAATTGGAAAATAACAAATAAAAATTATGAATAGGTCGGTTAGTAAGATAATAATATGACGAAACAAAAAGACTGATATAAGGTATCGAAACATTTTAATGCATCCAATTTTCATTCGGCCAATATATACAGAAATATTCAAATTACGTGGTTGAATGAATCCAGATCAAATAATAGCATATTATGTAACAAGTTTTATAAACGTAATTTCTGTCACGATTGTTTACTACACGAGTATTTAGACGAGTCACCAAATTATTAAAGAAAAAATCTTTGAAGCAGTTAAAATTATTAAGAAGTGGTTAACTTAGAATAACCAAATAAGACGCTGCCAACATTAAATTTTAATTATAAAAAACGTTCATGCATGTAAATAACATCAAATGGATTTACCATGGCACCGCCTACTCATTCAATAACAAGTTAAAATTAAATTGGTTTGTTTTGAAACACGGTAGTTTAAAAAATGCACCTAAAATTTACCCGTGGTATGTGATATGTCAATAACTTAAAGTTGCCCAACAAATTACTTCAGTTCGTGCAAACGTTAGTCCAACTTTACATTATTCCTCCTACTGTGCCGCATCATCAATTCTTACATTAAAAAATCAAAATGTGCAAACAAATGTTATTATTTATAAAATTGCGTAAAATATTAATAACGTTCATCTACAGGTATGCAAGTTATTAACGATCGTGCGAAGGAGACTTGGCGGCAATAAATTTAAATTCAAGGGCGTGATTGATAAGAGCCGTTGGACAGCTTTCCGGATAAAATATTCGCTCGTGTTTTATCACCGTTACTCGATTTCTTGTCGAGTTTAACATTGCATAAAATAACAGGATATAAAAAATTTCTAGTCTACGACCCGACCGATTTGGCCGAACGCGCCCCGAGGCAACGTCCACATATCGAACTCATATTGGCAGCTTTTTGCAGGATTTTTAAAGTTGTATGCAAGAGGTTCATGGACAAGCAATATTATTCTGTAAATTAAAGAATATTTATATATGTTGGAGAGCTTTCTACATAAATATAGTCTCCCTGTAATAGGTGCCTGTAGAAAATTCAGAAACAACGTCAGTTGAACTGGAAATTACAAGTTAAAGTGGCAAATATCAAGTGAATGTTTAGTAATGCTTCTATAAATATCATATTACGATTACAGTAAAGTTTTGATGAATTTGTGGTAAATTTTGGGCCAATTTGTAGTGAATATTTCTGCAAACTCTGCAGTAACTTTTTGTCAAATTGGTAATTCGTGCTCATTGCATTTTTTAATAATTTACTTTTATGGCGATTTTCATGAAACGTTTCGAAAAACTCGAACACGTTTGCATTACAATTTTAGTAAATTTACAACAAAAAGCTTCAAGATACATATGTGACAGTGTATTTGCAGCTATTTTTAGAGCCTGAATTAAATTATTTTTCAGTAAACTATCAAACTTACATTAAAACTTGAATAAACGTCGTTGGCAAATTTACGACAAAACTTTTGTATGTTTCTAAGGAATTTACTGCTAGTTTGCAGCAAATTTATTAACAAAGCTGCAATATTTTTGTAGAAAATAAATATTTACTGAAATTATAGCAAAACTTCAGCATGTTTGCAGTGAATCTTGCATATCTAGCGTATTTGCAACCAGCTGAACTTCAGTAAATATTTTACTAAGTGTTGGTAAATTTTCAATAAATGTGCAGTGTATTTAGGACAAACTTCCAGCATGCTTTTATAAAAATTACAGAAAATTTACCATAGATGTTCAGAGTGCTTGCATCCAGTTTTTAGCAGCTTCGCGCCTGCCTTTAAAAACGTTGCATAAAATTTACAACAAAGCTTCAGAAGATTTTTTTTTCGTTACATAGGAGTTATTGCAAATTTCTATCAACAAGAACTGATCAAATTTCACTCGACCTGCGGTTTCCTGAAATTTTTATTTTTGAGAAATATAAACGCAATAATTTGCATGTACATAAACGAAAGAGAATCTGCTAAAATTTTCACCTTTTGTGATATTACCCTCGAAAATTTTAGTATCCTTGCAATGCATTTCTAGCGTGTTTTCAATCAATTTTTTACAAGATTACTGTACACTTCCTGGCACTTTGTAATATTTTTTTAGAAAAGTTTCAGTAATTATTTCATCACGTACAGTATCAGAAAATTTGCAATAGATTTCTGACAATTTTACAAAGCAGTTTCAGAGAATTGGAACAAATTTTGTATAAAAAATGTAGTACGTTTTTACCAACTTCGCAGCCAATTTTCAGATAATTAACAGAAACTCAATTTAAAAAGCTTCAGTAACCATTTTACTAAGATTTGGAAAATTTTAAATAAATGTGTAATTAATTTTTAAAACATTCCTGTATGTTTTCGGCATTTTGTTATTTTCACCAAATTTACAGTAATATTATTCCACAAATTTACAATAAACTTCTCTGTTTGCTGCCAATTTATAAGAATGTTTTAAAAACAAAATTGCAAGCAGCTTTTGAGACCGAATCAGTAAATGTTCAACGAATTGCAATAATTTACTGGAAAAAAATATCGAGTTTATAATATGTATCTACAGTTTCAGAAGATTTACAACAAAACTTCAGCATGTCAGTAGCAAACTTTCAACGTGTTTGCAGCCAGTTTTCTAGCTTAATTAACGTACTATTTTTGCAATTTGCAACAAATTGGCAACAAGCTTCAGTAACCATTTTATTAAGTTTAGATAAATTTTTAACAAGTGTCTAATTAATTCTTGAAGACATTTCTGCGTTTCAGCGAATTTTTAGTATATTTTGATCAACTTTACAGCAAAATTATTTAACAAATCAACAACAAAACTGCGATATACTGGCAGACAATTCACAAGTTTTACAAAACGCTATAATTTTTAAGAAGATATTAACGAATTAAGAGTAAATTTTCAGCAACTTTGCAGTAATTTTCCGGAAAATCATAAGTTTACAATGCATTTTTCGAAATTTTGCAACAAAACTTTTGTAAATAATAAAATGAAGAACTTGTAGTCTCCCCCAAAATTTGTGGGGAAGACTACAAGTTCTTCATTTTATTATTTAAAATCCTACCCCACTTTAAGCAACAATGGATCAACACCACAAAACTTTTGTATGTTAGAAGTGAATTTTCAGTATGTTTGGCCAAAAATTAGCTGCTAGGTCGCTCACCCTGTAAATTACCCGACTCGGCCATAAAGGCTAATTTACTAAGTTTGCCACATAAATAACTATTACCGATCTTGGCCGTAAAGAGATGTTTTATCTATGGAAACAATGTTTTATAAAAAACATATTACAATACTCGACCGTTACTACAACTTTACTGGCTCGCACGAATAACATGCGCGCTTCGCTCGCTTGTTACCTACTGTACTTGTCCGTAAAGTTCCAAATAATGGTCTTGTAATGTAAATTACTATAACAATTTTTTAAATATTTGTTTAGCAACTTTTCAAATACTTTCCAGTGCAGTTTCAGCAAATTGTCAACCGATAACATGTTTGCAATGAATTTTAGGCGTGTTTACAGCCATTTTTTGCAAGGTTCATGTATGTACAGGATGTTTGCTCAAATTTTGACAGCTTCTAGCGACTTTGTTATTCCAGATAGAAAAAAATTGTTCAGATAAAAATTGTAGGGTATCATCCAAACCGTTCGAATTTGCTACTTAAGGAAACAATTGAGCATCACGGGTAAACTTTTTTACGAACTGCTATGTACATTAAATAAAATTACATTTCTTGCCGCCTACGGTAGTGACGGGGAGGTGGCGATTTGAATTAACAGGAAGTGCGCTAGAAGATAGATAAATCTGTCACAATCTAACGCACAGGTCGGGTTCAGGAGGATACGTGAAGAGACAGATAAAAGCTGTCACAATCTAATGTACAAGTCGGGTCAGGGGGATACGTTAGGAGACGGATAACGCTGTCACAATCTAACGCCAGGAGAGGGTTTGGAAGATGGGAAGTCCAGATACTAAAATTGGACTGGTCGGGATCGGTGTACTCAAGCGACTCAAGTGATTTTAAATGGTTGCGGAGTCTTCTTTTATACTCCTCGGGCGGCTTTATCGGTAGAGCCCCCCCAAGTGCCATTAAATGGAAGGTGGCGCCGTGATTGCTTCTTCATGTCTTCGCGCATAGCGGCTGCGTGATTTGTTATTACCAGTTCGAGCGTTGGTTAGATGTAACGCCTGATTGCGACTAAATGAGCGATGTACAAACTAAATAAATTTTTTATGTAGAATTATAATCTGCTGCAGAAGCTAGCGTTACAGTATAGTTTCAGCAAATTTTTCGATTAAAATTTTGACCATATTTCGATTATGTATAACTGCTTTTGAAAAATTTTGTATTTAAGAGTTTTTCAAAATATTAATATTCTCACATCAAATCCAGCCTACCGTGACTCAAAAAAATCGCACATAATAGGTGGGTACTCACATATAAAAATAATAATAATAGTAAGTCTCCTTGCGAGTCTGTACGAGCCAATAGAAAAGATCATTATGCTTAAAAAGTAGAATATATTTAGAGGTTAAGTAATAAAGACGTATACACTGTATACATATGAAACAAAATTAAAACTGTAAAGTAAATTTTCCAAAAAAATATTAAAGCTCTTGATCCAATAAAATTTAAGTTTAAAAAGGCAATTATAGCTATACTACCAACATAAGAACATATTTGGGAGCATCGAATTCAAAATGAGATATATCACGACCTAAAACCTGGATAATTAAATATGGAAGTAAATAACTCAAAGTCTAAGTTGGTTGATCCAGGAAAATCTATCATAAATCAATTACGAACCAGCCATCCCATCAATATTCGCATAAGCTTCGTCTTTCTCCTTCAGTAGTTCCGAGACGTCAGCTGATGTGTAAATACCCAAACATTCAGGTAGGCGTATCGCTAATAAAGAAATAAATTTTGTGTGAAGGTAGGACCGGGGCCAGCGCTCGAGGCCAACCTAAACCAGAAATGACCCCTATCCTGTCTTTTCGAGCGCTAATTGCAAATAAACTACATAAATTTGACAGAATAGTATTTACACATGAACTGGAAAATAATCTTAGTAGCACAAGAGATGCTGGCGCATTTGCATATGTTCAAGTGTCGTGTATTGTAGCAAAGCAATTTTAATTAATTCAATAAAAGTAGACACCAGCGCCAAGATTCGATCCCGTGTTTAAAAATCTTTCGGGCAATTAATAGGTTGGAATTTATTTGTTTTCTATTGCGGGCAATAAATGTTTGATTAATTTTATACCGTATGAGTCATATCATAACAAGTTGCTGTGGATGTAGCAGTTAAATGAACAGATCTGTACAAATAGCTTCGATCCCTAATAAAATATTTTTTCCTGTAGGTACATCTACAGGGTGTCCCGACAGTCTAAACTTCAGTGTAATACTAATGAACGCAAATTAATACAATTTCTAGAAGCAGCTCCACCACTAACACTATCCACGTATCCACTACCAACATTATAATGAAGTACAAGATTCAATACATTTGATTATGTAAAAAATGTAAAAAAAAATCAAGGATAAACTACTAAACTACTGTACCGTTACTATTCTTAAACAAACAGATGGTAGAAAGTAACAGTTCCTAATATAACATTTTCTTCCTCCACGTTATCTCAATACAAGCCGATAATCTACTTAAACCCACATTAGACAACAACTTGTAGTTTACTTTATATATTTTTTAGTAACACATAACGGATGGCAGTAAAGGCAAGTTCGAGACGCTACATCCCATTCTGAACAAATTGATCATAAGTCTAAGTCACCACTTATGCTTATACAAAACCAGTTGTATAGCAGATCTGTATTTGCTATACTGAATAATCTCATCATGATATATTAGTGAGTAGATCATGCCTTTGACGATTGCGTTACTTTCCTAATGCAACAAGCAGTTCGGTATCTAGAGCGGCTGATTCAAAGTTGATGGATGAGAATTAAACTAGCAACATATAACATATGTAACAAAAATTTCAACACAATCTTCTTCGCTACTAAATTCAAAATGTATTATGAATATTTAGTCACCACTGAAAATAAAAATGCAAAGTATGTCAGTTTTCAATTATTAGTGTAATTTCGCTTATTAATTATACAAGTGTCTTTCTTATAAAATAGAAGAACGTTGAAGTTATTTATAATTTAGTTGGCCAACCTGCCAAATGAGAAATTGTTGAAGAGACGTTTCTCGTACGATTAGGGATTCTGAAGAAGGAATTCGAATTTGCCGAAAAGTTAAAATACGCATCAATTAGGGAGGCTCATGATATGGATTTTTAGTAATCCAAACCTTAATGCGTCGGGTTCGAGTTGAAATGCGTGCTATAGTACATCATGTGCCCCTATCAATACTTTAGTTTCGGTTTTATAATTTCAAGTGATTTCTAAGAATAGTATGATATAATTAATATAAATATAGTTAAATAATAAACTTATACTTGCGTAACAAACGACTTCCGGGTTTGGACCGTGTCATTATTGAAGTCGAAGTACTTCGTAATGACAATGACCATGAAGTCCTCCGAAATCAAACTTATACTTGCTTTAGGAATTTGTGACAAAACTTTTGTTACATACGTTAGCTACGCAGTGTCGTGCCTTGACCTCGCTAGCGCCAGTGTAATAGGTATAAATAATATTTTGCAGTATATTCTGATGTCTAGATTAGAAGCTTTCCAAATATTTTATTCGGGTGGAAAAGAAAGCTTTGTAAGCACATTTGTATATTTTGAGATTTTGCAGAAAACTGCCTCTTGTATTTTATGTATGAAACACTTAAAAATAATTATTTTAATTTTTGCAATTTACATATAACGCTCATTATAAAGTGCCGTTAACGTTATATCGATCCACTACACACCATGTAACAATATGTTCACTTAGCCCTATACTCCACTGTACTATTATTTTATATTGTCCTGGGTTCGCTAGCTTAAACAGTCGTGGAGATACAAAACTCTATTAAAATCGGCAGTGCGGCCAAGGGAAAGTTAATATGCATGCAAACACTGCCCAACAGTTTACATAAAAAGATTTATAATCTGTAAGAAAATCACAAATACAAGAAAATACATGTACTTAAAACACCAAGAATAAACGACGTCCAAGCATACAGTGAAACTGTCAACAATACTTTAATTATCTCTGAGCGAAAGCTGTTTCTACTCGCGTTATTACATAAAAATACATGTAAAAATACACACTATTCATTCACTAGGCGAAGCTGTCTATTGTTTAAACGCGCATATTACTGGAACACGCTGCCTTGGCACGTTCAATTCAACCTGACACGCTGCGTTAGCAGATGACGCAATAATTTCGTGTTGGCTGCTTGTAAACCCCCGTTAGTTTGAGACCGAAAACAATTGCCCACGATATCGCAATGATTCCTTACTTCATATTGCAATTTTAACTAGAAATAACCTTGGATTCAGTTGCTCCCAAGTGTCCTCGAGCTTGGACAAGAGCGATGCTTCTGTGGCGTTAAAACAACGGCTCCCTTCTATGAAAGATGCAGCCACGCTTTGGTGATGCTACACAGGTAGTTTAAGGCCTTCGTAGTCCGGGTTCCCACTCAGGAACCTCTTTGTGTCGACGGCGAATAATGCAGGCCAACACCTCACTATTCTGTGCACTTTGGTGCATTTATTAGCACGCGTCGTACCTTGGGACGACACACGCACGGGTCGCTTGTTTAGCTGCGACTCCTAGTTTCGTTGCTTCCCACGCATCACGAGCTTTGATCAATTTTTAGCTCCGTGCCTTTGATCTGCTGCATTTGCACATTTCACTCCCGCACATTCGATACACTTATAAAGCGCTTCAACTTAGTTAGTACATATAAGGAATACGGTTCAGCTTTATTACTAGCAGTATATGAAAAAAGGATATGAAATGTATGTATAGGGTGACACGAATTGGTCCATCACAACCAGAACCATTAGAGCTTTCTGGAATTTTAGTAAAACCATTTTTTAAACACTCGCAGTGTAAAATGGTATGTGTATATTGTAAGAAACAAAAATAAATCTCCATATACTTTCTTTGATTTTTAATAGTTAAATTGCCAACTGGAAAAATTGTAATCAGCAGTAACAGGTGACATATAATCACTTTATTACTATATCCTCGTAAAGATGTTAATTATAAATTTATTTTTAAAATATTAAATAAAACTGGTAACTAACTCACTTTCTAATTTTTCAATACATTTTGAAGTAAATTGTTAGCTTTGTTAACAGTCTGTCTACATGACAGCATTGCAAATTATATATCCCATTTAATGATTAGTTTTAACGTTGACTCCATGTGTGCAGTTGCACCAATCATTAATACGCAATTGAGACGTGTTTGTGATCCAAGCTAAAGTTTTTAACACTTGTGTTACCAGTAATACACAACACAGTAACCACCACGAAGTTCATACCGTAAGAAGATCCATATTTTGTATGTACAACTAAAGAAGCACCTTTGGTTGATACGAGACAACTGAGTAAGAACGTATATACTTTAGCCCAATGCAAAAACGAACTTCATTTTTTAATTCCTTCGTCTAAAAGACTGTCCATCTGTCGGCTTGTCTGTCTGTCTGTGCGTCTATCCGTCTGTTGGCGGTATATCTTAAAAAGTATTTTTCTACGTTTATATGGCTCGAAACTTAATACATTTCCGGTCAAATATATACCGGGTGAACACCTTAAAAAATTAAATTCTGTTTATTTTCGCTTTAACTCAAGAACTATTAGTAAAATAAAAGTAATCGTTTACACATCGTTCAGGTTTTTACTAGACCCAACATATACGGGGTAGACACACAGTAACCACCGGGGAGTTCATACCTTAAAGAGATCCATGTTTTGTATGTATAACTAAAGAAGCACCTTTGGTTGATACGAGACGACTGCGTAAGAACGTATATACTTTATCCCAATGCAAAAACGAACTTCATAACAAATACTTTCTTCGTCTAAAAGACGTCTGTCTGTCTGTCTGTCTGTGTGGCTATCCGTATGTATGTCTATCTCTGTGTCTGTTGGCGGTATATCTCAAAAACTATGTTCATACGTTTATATGGCTCGAAACTGAATATACTTCCTATCAAATATATACCGGGTAGGCACCTTAAAAAATTAAATTTTGTCTATTTTCGCTTTTACTAAAAAACTATTAGTAAAATAAAAGTAATCTTCTGGACATCGGTCAGGGTAAAAACCCTTCACGAAAATAGGCATATTGTAGACCCAACACATACGAGGTAGACACCTTACAAAATTAAATTCTTGTTTTCCTTTAATATTTTCAAAAATTTTAGTTTCAAACCTCCCACTTGCGAAGAAAGTTCCGAGTAAAACTTCATGACCATGGTCACACCTGCACTGTTGACGTAAGTCTGCTCATGCGTCAATATTTTGACCTGAACTGCCAGGAACTGTGCACCTCGCCGCCTTATTGACGTGTTGTATTCCAGAATATCGATTTTTTTTGTTTACATATGACACAAGCCATAAATTCTATAAAAGAAAATATTATTCTTAAAAATAAATATGTTTTTGAAGTTTGAAAAGTACATTGATTGGTTCATAAATAATCTTATCTGCATCACCGCACTGTAACTTATATATCTTATTTTAATGTTCACTTCAGACGTGTGCAGTTGCATCAAACACTAATACATAACCGAGACGCGATTGACCTTTGAAAAACTGGTGTGCTGATGTGGTCGTACCTATAACGTGAACACGGTCAAATATGCGCTTTTCAATATAGGGTGTTTCGTATCGTTATATTCAAATTTTGGGAGCATAAAATAGACCTAATTCTAAAGCTAAAAAACACAAAAGTGGCAGGTCGATCTTTAGTCGTTCTGAAGTTACAGATTTTTGAAATTATAAACCACAAACAATCAGATTTAAGTTCACAAACCAAACTAAAACCACATTTTTTGCATAGAAAGATATTTTGGGTTAAATTGGAGCGTGGCGCTATCTATATAGTACCTCCAGGTTCAAATGTGTTAACTGATGAGGTGTTACGGTATGAAAAGGACTTTACGACACCCACCCAAGGTGAGCATCGCACCACGGAATCAGTCCTGAAAACATGCCACACTTGCCCTGAGATCGGTTCGAAATAGGCTAATAGGCCACGGCTGGAACGCTCAGGGAGTCGGGCGTGAGTCACACGATACGTTCTGGGCAAGCGCGCTGTGGCATAATATATACAGGGTATGTCGAAATTATGAGGGCGCCACCAAGCCTGTCGTAACCCGGCTAACCGGGCCTGGACGGTTAGACGGGAGCGAAGCATGCAAAAATACTCCGCCAATAAGATTATTCAAGAGTTGCAAGGTCAAACAACAACTTCGGGATTGCCTTAAGCAAGGATTGTGATTAGGTGTCCATCCGACCACGACTACGCAGCTGTCCCACTCACCTGCACGCTCACAGCTTCCTCGTTCCGTCGTACAATAATTCGTACAATAAAGGGGCGTCTATCTGTAACAGAACATGCACAAACCGAAACAAACAATAGTTCCCTTAACTAACCAATCATATATTTCACTTCGAGTTACAATGGGGTAGCAGAATGCGTCGCCCTGTATCTAACCTTACTCTATAATTAAGGGCACCAGCTGGCACGCGCGCTCTAAGCTTAACGACAGATGTTGAACATTAGTGAACAGCAATAATAGGTACAAAGATACACATTGCCTTATGCAAGGGCAGCGACGATTTACATTAGCCTTCACGGCCTGAACTGTCTGCAGTCTGAATGAATGCACTAGCGTAGTAATGAATAGGTACAAAGATACACATTGCCTTATGCAAGGGCAGCGACGATTTACATTAGCCTTCACGGCCTGAACTGTCTGCAGTCTGAATGAATACACTAGCGTAGTAATGAATAGGTACAAAGATACACATTGCCTTATGCAAGGGCAGCGACGATTTACATTAGCCTTCACGGCCTGAACTGTCTGCAGTCTGAATGAATACACTAGCGTAGTAATGAGTAGTAATGAGTAACACTCGCGTTCACAGCGGTAATCAGGTTAAAGGCACATACCTTAATGCGTGGGCGGCGAGGGAGCCTGGTACAGCTGAGTTGCGACGAGCTGCAATCGTAGGTGGTAGGTACCTTCGGTGTTACAACGGCGAAAGGGGGTGAATGCATAACCGCCTCAATGGCGACGGGCGACGCGTCAAGACGCGTACAACGGGACGACGAAAATAATGGGGGCCTCACTCGTTCTGCTGAACCAAATCCTCGTAGGTCGAGATGAAGGGGGCACGACCCCTCACTAATAGTAGCAGGAACTGGGCTCCAAAACACCCACGTTACGCCGAAGATCACTCGACAAATTTCGAATCACCACCACCACACACAAGCGCTCTCTGCCACGGGCTCTGGGAGACTCCCTTCAAGGCGAAAACGCCCGCAACATAACTGCTGAAGCAGCACCCGACGGGGAAAACGACTGACGCCCCCGCCATAATGGCGGGAGCGCCGCACGAACTCACATACACTATCCGACCTCTTGTTTTAACGACGGCTCTCGGCTGAATCCCCCGAGGGAAGCGTTGGCAAAAGGTCACCTTGGCCGCGTCCCCCACGTGACTAAACCTCAGCGAATCGCAAGGCGATGAAATGAAACCAACCAATGCGGGCCACGCTGGTATCACGCCGCCACAGCGTGCTATTCAAAATTCAGAATAACGCCATCAGAGGAGAGCTCCAACCGACGACAAATACTGCTTTTTAGGCTAACTATGTGCGAAATCGTGATTCTGGAATTAGGCGATGGAGCCAAATAAAGAGCTAAAAGGGCTTAGCATACGGGCGCGCTGCTCAAAGCTTAGGCGGCTATTCAAAATACCAAAATGACCTAACTAACGGCGTGAAATGCAATTAAGCATCTGAAATAGCAAAATGACTTAACAGAGGACTCAGACGATAAAGACACTGGTAACGACGTAACGTTGTCTGGAAAGCAATTGTCCGCTGAAATCTAGATTCGCTTTTCCAATAATGCACCTGAAGCTGGTTTTGAAAGGATACCGAAGAAGGAGCTAATGAGAAAATCGAGCACGCATCAGACGAAGACAACAAAGAATGCTGACCAGATTAAAGAACCGAAATCGAAATGATTAACCTAAAATTTGGGAGTAAAAATCAACATCAACATTTCCCCAACCGAACTTTTATGAGTTCATCAACGTCTCCAACAGAATTAATGTTGTTAGACGAGAACCCCCTTTTTTGTAATTGTCCAGACCCAAACATAACTATGGAAGACCTCAAATGTTTTATATGAATTTGGGTTTGGACGGGATATGATGACGTACTTGAAAGTTTTTTATATAAGGAAACGGATATGGATAATCAGATGGTGAAGCAGGCTATGCGTCGTGATAGATTCAGACAGATTATGCGATTTTTGCAATGTGAGAACAACACCAAGTCAGTTCAAATTGAAGCCCGTGATTGATATGCTGAAAGAAAATTTCTTAAATTATTTCAAACCTACTGAGCACCTCAAATTTACAATAAAGCAGAAAATTTCCAGTATTTAAACTCTAGAATTTGTGTAAATATTTAGCTAATACCAATAATACCATTTGTTGAGTGAATTTGCAGCAAGCTTTTGTACCATACTGCTATACTATTTTTGCAATAATTGGTTAGCACCTTTTCAGGCTATTTGTAGTAAATGTTTTGAAACATTTCACCGATTTTGCAACACGGCTTCAACAAATTTGCAAAAAAAAAACTTCAGTATGTTTGTACTGAATTTCTAGGGAAATTTCATTATTTGTTTTGCCAAGTTTGTGGTAAACTTTCAGCGAATAGCTGTTTTAAGAGAATTCGCACAAGTTTTTGCATATTTCCTGCATATTTTCAGGGAATTTTCACCAAACATTGAGTAAACTTATTCTACAAATTTTCCACAAAATTTCGATGTTTTCTATCAATTTAAAAAAAGTTTTTTAAACACAATAGCAATACTTTGTTGGGAATATGTTAACCAATCAACCATACAACAGTAAATTTTCAGAGAGTTATAGCAATTTTCCGGAAAAAATGTCAAAGTATAATTTAAAAAAAAATGTAAACAAAACTGTATGTTAGTATCGAATTTTCAGGGAGATTGCAACCAATTCTTAGTTTCATGGACACTTCTAGAGAAAAGATTGAGAAAAAACGCGGAAAGACAAAAAAAATGCTTCTCTAAAAAGAACACGGATTGTCGGTAATCTGTTAAAGACATTTTCCAAGCCAGATTTCTATGAATTCATCAATAAGTCTCGAACATAACTGCATTAAGTGGTCTGTCCATTAGTTCCGCCAAACACAAAAAAATGTTCAAATCACACGACCACATCTGACAGGAATGTAGAATAAATACATGGGAGGCACTGATCGTATGTATGTATGTCAATCGCGTGTACTGCTTTACGATATACACTAATAAAAGTCAAAATCAGGGTGGAGCGATACGAGTTAAACCAGTAGGTGTCTAAGTCAATTGTGTGCCTGCACTTAGAAATCTTTTTAACGTCAGATTTAAGTAATGTCGTCGCGTAAAGAATGTAAACAAACTTTCCTAAAACGTCGCGTTGCAATTTCTAGAAGCGTGAAGGTCTTGGGCAACAAAGACACTCCAGATAGGGTTGCGAGAATATCCTCGGTGTAATACGATACGATCATCGCAAATGGCCGATCATCTGACTTTGCGAACAATGGACCATAGCCCAGAAAAGTGAAATTAAATTCATCTTCGAGGCGAAAGTAAGATCAACCCTTGTGCGACAATGTAGCCTGTGCCCGGCCGATAGTACTTCATGTACTCAAGGAATAGATAATCCTTTCGCCTTTCACAAATAACCTATATATAAGGGTAAACAGTCTGGCATTAGGGCATTGCGTCTCCAGCCGTCTTGAGTTACTTTAACCTAGACGAGAGCTTTAGTAAGATTCCTTGGCCTACTTTCCAAATTAGAATCCGGCGTATTTGTATTTTAAACATATTGATGTATTTGTATATGTTTGTGATTTGTGTTTTAATTTAAATAAAAAAATTGTAATTGTTTTCCACAATCGGTTATATCTTATTGAACCAATTTAATTTCAAAGTGGTCAACCCGGTAAGAACGTCATAACAGCTCCTAAAGTGTAAACCACCTTAAAGGTATATCTAACTGGATACAAAAATGCCTCGAAAAAGAGCGGAACGCCCCAAACGCCCAAACAAGTCGCAACAGCTTTACTATAAACAAAATATCTAATGATATTCGTTATTATTGTATCAATCGCCAAGTCCTAAATAACAAAATAAGAAGATATGCTAGAGAAGGCTCTTCATTTATGGATCGTAGTATCTGCAAAAATGTTATTTGGGGCTTTGTATTAAGTGTTTTGAAAGATTTCATATTGATCGAACTGTGACCAAATGTTGACACTTTGATTTTTGTGTCTTTTTTCAACTCCCTAAAGCTCATCTTCCGCCTTAAAATAAAAAATCCTCTTTTAATGGGTTAAGAAAGTACATAGTAAAAATATAGATAAATGTAAGGGAACATATTTATTATGTAAGAATGTTGAAATGTGTTATGCTACTGATTTCCGCTAAGTATGTCTCTGTTGAGTTTGTAGTGAAATTAAGTGTGTACTGCCTCAAGCACGATCATCCATATCCTTGGGCCAACTTATGGAATTTGGCACAATTGCTCTACATCTACCCAATTTAAATTATTTTTGAGCATTGGTGATGCCGTCATTTACATGAATAAATAAACACATTGCAACAGTTGTTCGTTATCCAAATTTCTTTCACCTAAGCTTGCATATAACTTTATTGCTTCGTAAGTCAGATTACTTAATCGAAGATATTTTTGATATGTACAGGGTGTCCCATTTTCGATGATATTACAGGGTATCTCACTTACGAGTAAAGATAGAGAGTTGCGGTTTTCGCAATACTGTGCTACTTTTTTGTGAAAATAAAGATGGTATAAACAAAATTTTCATAGACCGCTTCGTTTCTGAGATACAGGGCGAAATTTAAAATATTGCATTTTGGGACCCCCCTTGTATCTCCGTTATCCTTTAACATATATTAAAGCTAAAAACTGGCTCTCATACAGTTTTTTACGTAGAATCCAGTGGCGTAGTCAGATTTTTGCTGTGAGCTGTCAATTTTTAGCTATAAATCAAACATATGTTTTTTTAAACGGGACACCCTGTATATTTTTCTTTCATTTGATTGGAAATTTTATAAGCTTTACAAAAATATATACAGAGTGTTTCGTTAAAAAAACATAAGTTTAATTTATAAGTAAAAATTGACGGCTCACAGCAAAAATCTGACTACGCCACTGAGTTCTACGTAAAAAACTGTATAAGAATCAGTTTTTAGCTTTGCGATATGTTAAAGGATAAAGGAGATACGAGAGGGTCCCAAAATGCAATATTTTCAATTTCGCCCTGTATCTCAAAAACGAAGCGGGCTATGAAAATTTTGTTTAGACCATCTTTGTTTTCACAAAAAAGTAGCACAGTATTGCGAAAACAGCAACTCTCTATCTTTACTCGTAAGTGAGATACCCCGTAATATCATCGAAAATGGGACACCCTGTACTCCATATTTATATCTTTTATCCGGTGTAATAAATACATATGATTAATTAACTCTTCAAAACTAGCTCGATTGATAAATCTTTTGAACATGAAACTCTTTTTTTCAAGTTGGGACGTGCATTTTTTAAAATTATTCTCAACTTAAAGTTATGTTATGTTCAAACCTACTATCAGTCATATAGATTCCTTTAATCTATAACGTACATTAACAGTCCACCCAAACCTTCTACTCAACTAATCTTACAAACATTAATTTTTCAGCTCACTTCGGGTAATTAATTATTAATCGGACCTTAAAAGTGTTACATCATTTATAATCATTGATTCCGTTTAGTACGTTTGCTCCAGCCCTCAAAACATCACACCACTCTAATCTTATAAAAAAAATCTTCAACAATTATATAGATCTTCGCCATAGCCAAATACTAACTCCAACCAGCAACGTTTTCCATATACCTTAAACCCTCGATGTCTACATTCAGTTCCTTGGTACTATAGTATGTCAACAAAACAATATTCTTCTACTTCAAAGTGGTTTATATTTGTAAATTATACAATCAACCTTGATCGTATAATTTTTTAACACACTTATAAAACATCTAGTTTCCTTTAAGGAAAAAAAACACATTTTTTTAATTATTTTTAATCACCCCTATTCCCTAGCTTGCGGTTTAGTTGCGCAAATTACAAGGTTACCATTTTAAATATAACTTTTACATTATTATACATTTGAACAAATCTAATTTGAATATTCAATACTACTTCTTATTTTAAAATTATCCTTTATTTATTTTTTTGTACATGCCTCTGTTGATTTACCTGCCATTACAAGAATAAACATAAAATAAAGTTACTAAAGTAGCTATAATTTTAGTCCCATATTAATTATAATTTAGCTTGCAAGTTTTATTTATTAATTAAATTCAAATACTATTATGTAACTGAATACTGAACACTAGTTATCTCTTCATTCTAAACAAGGTATCATTACAAAATATACTTTTCATATGTACTATTACGTATTATCATTTTAGAAGTAATAAGAAACCTACAACAAATACATTTGAGTTCGTAATCTGGTTCTCATTAAATATGATCAGTTTTATATTTAAAGAATATATTTAGAATCCTCTAAATTTTTATTCATGATCATAATCAACAGCCTTGTTGTTAATATTCTCACTATCGATATCGGTGCATTATTTTTAGAAAGAGTTTAGATTCAAGTTGCTTTAGTTACGAACAATATAATTAAATGCAAATTTATGCACATATTTTAAAAATTATAAATTTTAGCATTCAGCTATCTGCTTTATATGCAAATAGATAAATGCAGGTATCTATTGCAAAAATCTTAAAATTACGAATTTATATATTCAGATCTGTTGTTTATTTTTCTTAGATTAAAAACTTCAAAACTTAACTTAGATTTCTGGGTACAGTCTTATCGCCACAGGGGAATTGGGGAATTGTGTAGCGCGTTGCAGCACTAGATTTTTTTTACTGTAAGGCACCGCTAAAAGCAGAACTTTTATCACTCAACTGTAACTACTACTTGATAAGTTCGATGTATGGGTATATCAACCAGCTTCAAAACAACGCATCCCGTCCTATTAAATTTGTTCTTCTCTAGTTAGCAACAATTAATATACCTGGAGTAAAAAACAGAGCGAACGTTCAATTAAAGTGTGCTTTTTGATCGATCCTAGCTGTACATACCTATTGTGAAAGTTAATAATTAAGGAGCTCATCAAAGAACATCATCAAGCAGGGACAAAATCTCTAAAGACATGCCTGATAATAGAACTACCGCGATTTGAAAACATTTAAAATTGTTCTTCCAGCAGCTGTTTCAAGCGCTAAAACAAACCTATTCACAGGCTATTCACAATTCGTCTCGTACCTGAAACGAAATAAAAATGGTTTCGAAATAGTGAAAAATGCAGGTGAGGTGCCATAAACGTAACCGACCATTTGATTGCTCAAAAGGTATTAGCATTGTTCCTCAAACTCTCGTAAAATATATCTACGTAGCCTAATTGCTGTGGACATCAATAAGTACTTTACACCCACAGGAGCAGTTGAAGAACTATTTAATGAACTGTGGGCGTCTGCGTGCATCATCGATTTAGGTTCTTGGCATCTCTAAAATCCATCGGAGGCAGAAATCATTCGGCTCAAACAATGAATGGTGCCTGTACTGAAGTGTGTTAAATGCGCTTATTAACCTACGGAGAAAGCAGTACCCATATCATCACGTTTGCTTCAACCCTCAAGCTACGCCATAAAAGACGAGTGGCATGCTTGAAAACAGCGGCGGAACTAAAGGGTGCACGGGGTGCACGATATTAATTAAGTTCTGCGATACCGTCTACAAGTCTAACCTTAACCGTGCCTCCTGGTCCAATTACACTAATCAGCAGTACATAAACTCACCTTCCACGTACGCCCAATTAAAATCCAACGTATCCACCGTGGCTGCGCACAGACACTCAACACTAAACACACACTGGCGTCGCGACGCACTTCGCACTGGTCACTCGCGATTTCGCGCGGGGCTAAGTCGAGCGAGGAGGGTTGTAGATGCCTCAGAAGTGCAACTGCCGATGAAAAAACACCCACGTGCGGAACTCCGAATCTTTGTACGTATTCATTACAATTTGTGTGCGCGGCGAGAGCACAAGGCCGGGGACCACGTGAATAAACACTCAGTCAAATTCGTGTTTCGGCGCGAATGCTGGTCGCACGATTTCGAACGAGACCGCGCACGACCTGCACGCAACGCAATAAAACATGCTGGATTTATAATTTCGCGGCGATCAGCTTCTCCGCGGTGTTACATAACCAACCTTCTGCGAGACCGCGGCATGACTGGCTCTCGGCTGCCTCCATTTGATCTTCTGATTCCCACCGATCAAGCTGCACCGCCGGCACGTCTAGCTGTCTGAGCGATTTCGTTTTTCAAATTTTGGATTTTCGTTTACTACCGATTTTCCTGGACTTTCTTTTTTTTAATGCTTTCAAACTTTCCACAGTCATTTTGTAATGCTTCGATTATTTTCTGACATCTCATAACTAATACCTCTAAACTCGTCTGTTTTCTATTAAATAATAGTGTTCCTCCCACTTTTCGATTTTAATTGTTGGTAGTCTTATCTTTTCTGTGTTTTCTCTACGTAGATTTTAAAATATTCTCGAGGCTTCTGATGTTCTTATTCCTCTACTTCTTAGTGTGTAGTATCCGATACCAGACGTTGTCGTGAAGGAAATGTGTTCTCTGCAATGGTTTCCCGTTGCTTTTCACAAAGTTTATAGTCCTGTAAACATGCACAGAGTATATGTCTTGTTACTAATCTGCACTCGACCATTACGCAGATAGAATGGTTTATTGTAACCAGATGATCGATGACTTCACTCGGTCAGATACCAGCAGGCCTGTAAACAGGGGTAAATTTGAGCACCATTTCGAGAATTTCCAACATTATGACATTTTGGGAGATGGTACATACATTAACACAAATAATTGAGAAATCACATGAGCATGATATAGACATACATATATTGTTCATCGATTTTCGACCAGCCTTCGACTCCATAAATAGGTCCCAACTTGTTAAAAATGGAAATACCAGCTAAACTGATCAGATTAACTGAGATGACTATGAAAGATTCAATAGCAGCCATTATAACAAGAGATTGAAAACAGAAAACATCAAAATAGAAACTGGAGTGAGACAAGGAGACAGCTTATCCACACGCTTTTTAATATTGCTCTAGAGAGGGTTATAAGAGACACAGAGATCAAGAAGACAATAACACATAGTTCAGTGCAGTTAATTAGGTACGCCGACCATCTGGCACTAATTTGTAGAGACAAAAAAAGCTTAGAAACAGCAACATTGAGGCTATCGAGAGAAGCAGAAAGAATATAATTGCGCATTAATCAAGAAAAAACAAAGTATATGATAAGTTCTAGACAAAGATTCGTAACTGTAACAGAAATTAGGATGAACAACTATACATTCCAAAGAGTTGACACTTCTAAATACCTAGGGGTAATGGTGGATGGAAGAAATTAAAGAAAGCTGGAAATAAATAAAAGAATAAAACTGGAAATATCAGAAACTACTACGGGACTAAGATTTAAGTAAAACAACAAAGACAAAAATATACAAAGTAGCAATTAGACCTGTCATAACTTATGCGGCGGAGACGATGTGCCTCTCCAGCAATGACGAAGAAAAGCTTACAATACTAGACAGAAGAATACTCAGGAAAATACTAAGACCCCAGAAATTGCAGAATGGAGAATACAGACCTTTGATGAACCACGAAATAAGACATAGAATGGGAGAAAAAGACATCGTCAAGTTCATAAAGTCACAAAGGCTACGATGGTTTGGGCATGTACAAAGAAAGGATTCAGAAGCACTAATAACTAAAATGTTAAGAAGAACACCAGAAGAAGCAAGACCAAGAGGATGGCCTAAAAACAGATGGGAAGAGCAAGTAATACAAGACGGAAAAAGACAAGATAATGGAAAGAAAGGAATGGAGAAAAATTGTTGAAGCAGCCAAAGCACACAAAGACCTCTAAGGGAACGAACTAGCAGAGAAATACGGAGTGATTCACCGTGTAAAATGAATCGCAAGAACTCAAGAGGATGAGCGACACATACGCCACCAGCTGGCGTGAAGGATCAATATATATATTGTAAAAGCATTAAATTATGTTTCAGAGATTAGGAAATTCTTTGATCAGTGTGCCATGCTCTATGTCTTCCTAGAAAAATGTACATTTCTGCCATGTATAGGTCATGCTCTCTCTGGACTTTTGGAACAACGACAGAACGACCATCTAAATGCGACCATTATTATTTTTAAAAACTACTAAAATCATCAATTAATACTAATATTGATTGAAATCATGTGGTAGAGGCCACTGTATTATTTGGTTGTTATTAAATCCAGAGACTTCAGCTTTTACGTCATTCTTATATTTTAAATACTGTAGAATGCGAACCAAGTTCTCCAGTTTGAGAGATTCATTTGAGATTACAAGTGCTGCTATAACGTTTTGTAAAAAATGAGAACTGGTACTAAATAATAGAAATAATAGAAATGTTAAAACTCAATTTCAAATTGAAGACGACTATGCAACTGTTTCCACATCAAAGAGCAAAGGAAGAACAACGAAAAAAGCTGAAAGAGCACATTGTAGCTGATCATATTGGGGAAAGATTTGCAGATGTTGACTTGGTATCCAATCACCATTTCAGAATGATATTTAATCAAGTAATTGACATTATTTTGAACGAAATAAAATATAAGGTTCACACTGATAACGCCCACTTGTTGGAAGAAATTTTCTCGGTGGAAGATGAAATGGATTTTTAAAAATAATTTTAATTTAAAACTGTATTAAAAATTGTGTTAGCATTGACTTGAATATGAAAATGTAACCATAGCAAGTAGTAAGAAAAAATTAAGCAAACACAATTGGAGGGAACCAGAAGCAGAGCATATGAGTGTCTTTTAGCTTCACACAAAAAGCCCAATTAAAAGATAGCAAATACCAATTTATCTAATTAAAAAAGTATTTTCTCATTAGTAGAGTGTCGTGGTTAGGTTGCAGAGGTTTTGCTTTAATTCCTGGTGCACCTGCAGATAGTAATAAAAGTTGAGTGCATCGAGTTAAGCTGGTGTTTTAGGTGCCGAGTTATTTGAAGCCTGGGGAAGAAACATTAATCGTGCATTGCAGTGGAGCTCTAGCTGTAGGCAAAGGACCTGGGTTTGGAGTTGAGAGCAGGATCAACATACAGGTATTGCTTTGCATAGTTTGTTGACGTACGTAATTATGCGAACCAATAATTAATTATACTGTGATGGTACCGACTGAAGAATATACCTACTATCATCGTCAGTTGAATAATGTTAGGTAGCTTTTTGGTAATTAGAACAGATAATAAAAGGCAGTGGTTTATATGATAATTGAGGGTGATGGATCCCACGAAATAATGTTGTTCCGCTTAGTAGTCCCGCGGAAGCACGATATTCCGCAATGATGACGTGAGTCCGCGGAAGCATGTTGTTTCGCATTGCGTAGCAGACGAGCGAGATTTGCAGTAAGTGCATTACTGTTCAAAACCCGTAGTTCAGCTGAAGCGAGCCTAAATGCTGTACTGTGGTAAAGCAGTACTTCAGGAGAACCGAGAACTTACTGACTTTGTACAATAGTAATAATAATAATGAGTGGTCTTTATTGCATTCAGAAAATTAAAATGTAAGTAACCATAATTAGCATATCAGGTTAGTGTCGGGCAGTACGAGTAAACAGGCCGCGAGCTAACCTAATCAGTGAGTAGTTGCGTATTGTTGAGTATTGTAACGTCGCTGTCGGAAGTACGGAGAGACCAAGGGGACGGCCAACCCTTGTGAGTACAATTATTATTATCGATGAGATTATCATATATAATGCAACTAGTGGGTTCTTGATTATCAAATAATCATTTCTGTTTACATGAGATACATTGTTTGGCAATCACGCGAGTCCGAAGGACGAGCGTGATTGCCTAAAACAATATATCGAGTGGAAACAGAAATGATTTGATAATCAAGGAGACACGAGTTGCATTCGGCTATATTATATCACGAGTCAATAAACAACGTTTGAATAGTGTATTTTAAATATTAAAAGTACAGTTAATGTGGTTGTTATGACAATTATACTGACAGCAGGTAATGTGATGTTTGTAAAAGCGTGTGATTATCACCTATTAATCAGGAAGGCATGTGATTGTCAGTTGCAATGTACATTATCAAAAGTTAGTACATGCGTAACTATGCATTTTGCCGTTTTTCATTGGTTGATGTTAGAGGGAGTGGTATAATCAGGTTAATAAGTTTATGTTCTTTTACATGTAACCGTTTGCCTCCACCACTGGGCCAGGGAAGACTCACATTTGTTTATTTGCATCTAACTTTCTGGATCATAATCTTATTGAAAATACGATCAGTTTCTATAATCGAGAGGCAGACCAATCAACCTCTACGTAGGAAATTTATACACATGGTGATTACCGTTATTATAAAACAATGTGAATTTATATTTCATGGTAAGAAATAGCACATCATACATTTACTGTTACAAAAAATTAGTCACTAAAATTTTAAATTTGTCACTCCAGTGCTTAAGATATAGCTACGGAGCCGTTTCATGAGTATAAAGGTTGCTTAATCAGGAAACATAATAATCTTATAAAAAAAGCAGTGTCTCATAACCACAATTTCACTTTTATATCATCCCCAGGTTCCAACGTATGATTTTAAAATGATTTTATATGACCACATTTTACGTTTCCTCAAAATTAATTCATTTAATGTTTAATTTAAATTAAAAATTGAATAAGTGTATAATATTCAAAACAATACGAATGTTATGATACATTTTTATCGATTTTAAATATCAAAAGTAAACAACACGTTATAAAACTCAATTAATTTATTTTTGAAATTAATTTGCCTCCGCTAAGGTGAGCCCCAAAACTACAGAGGCAGCGTTAAGGCTACCTGCATTGAAATTACCAAAGCATTATACGTAATATTCTTTGAAAAAGTCGACGTTTAACACTCACTCGCAAACGCGGTGTGCCGAATTCTTCCCAACGCACCTTTATTTGCTATTTAATTAATCACCTGGCAACTTTTTATACGCGTTAAAAACAGTCACTCTACAAGGTTGTTTAGAAACAATAAAGTTATTTGTTCTTAGCTGCCTGGGCATTCCAGAAATTTATGGGGCAACAAACTGATGCAAGACCTTGGCGAAGACGTCTTCTGGCGTTAATAATCCAATATTGTCGACTTTGTACCTCCTATGTCGTGCTAATGTGGCAGAACCAACAATTTAGAACTTCCTGCGAAATTTAAGAATACATTTCGACATTATACATTTTGCTACTGCAATTTGCGGTACTCCCAAATATGTTTTTTTCTAATTTTAGATCGCTTAAATACTCGTATATCTGAGCAAAGAGTAAATTAGCGGAGTGTATGTAATTTTGAAGTTATGTGTATTAAACAAAGCCAAATAATGACAAACTGCTTCTGACAGCTACAGTTCGTGTGCGTAAACATTTTTGTGTGATATTAACGAGTTGCTCAAGTGTTTTTATATAAAATATTTATTATAACACAAAATTTTGAACAACGGTGATTGAGTGATTGGGAAAAATTAGTATTAGTATTATTAAAAACGTCTCAACAAAAAAAAACTAGTCATCGTTACGGTGAAGATTATCAACAGGAGGATGTGGTGGCTATAATTGTCCTCTTTTAACCGGCTCCTCTACTCATCTCTATTTGCTATTTGATGCTACTGTTTTCAAATGTCTGGTGGCCATTAGTCGTTCATCATGTTTCAATATTATCTTGCCACCATAACCTTGGCCTCCATCTAGCTCTGTTGCGTTCTACCTTTCAATCCGTTCTGTTTTGGTTGCACGGTTATCGTTCATCCTTTCTATATGACCAACCCATTATGTAACTTAGTATCGTCACCAAGTTTGATTCCTTACATAAATTAGTGATCATATCTATTATTCCTCACACTATTTTCATATATTCTTCTTAATACTCTTCTTTCAAACATCAATGGCGTTTCTAATTGTTGTATTATAAGCATCTCATACGCAAGTAATGGTTTTATCAGAGATATATTAGTCATGATCTTTCTCTTCCCGTTGTATAGCTCACTATCCTGTTCATGATTTCTTACCTACCATCGTTGGCATTGTTAATATTAGCCGTAGGGTAATTGAAATTTTGAGTTTTATTTTCATTGCTTGGTATTTTATAATTGTAATCCTAAGTTTACTGCTGCTCCTTCCTGTTCGCTGTGCTCCAATTAATGTTTTGTATAGAGTAATAAAATTCACTCTCATCTCAGTTTATGAGGGCAATACGGAAAAATCATGTTAGTCAATTTCCTCGCACCAACTGAAGTTAAAGACGAGGAAACTAAAAGCAAGTTTTATGAAGAACTAGAAAAAATAGTAGAGGAAATGTCTACGTACGATATAAAAATAGTGTGCAAATGCGCAGGTGGGGCAAGAAGTAATATATAAAAGGATAACAGGTGGTAAAATCAAACACATCCAAAACAACTCGAATGGGAAAAATTTATTGATTTCGCGACACTAGATTTGATCACAAAGAAATTCATAAAGGGACTTGGAAGATACCGAATGGAAGTACTGTAAATCAAAACGACCATATTCTAATAGAAAGAAAATACATGAAATGCGTACAAGGTGTAAGAATCTATAAAGGAGCAGACGTAGATTCCGAACACTACTTGGTTAGAATGAAGATAAGACAAGAAATACCAAGAGTAGAGAATAAAGATCGAAGAGAAATTAAGAAATTTAATGTAAGCCTATTGCAAAGGGAAGAAGTTCAAGGATAATTTGAAGAGAGAACAGTAACAAAGATTTCCAGAATTGAGAGTAGCACAAAATATAGAAAATTAATGAAATAAAATACAGGAAGTGGTTCACAAGACATCTAAGCAAATACTACAGATAGCAAAAAGCAAGGGAAAAGGCAAATATTGGTTTGAGGAAGAATATACGGCGACAATAAGAAGAAGAAAGAAGGCAAGTTTAGAAATGGGAAACACAACAACAGCAGAGACAAAAAGAAAGTATCAAGAAGAACGAGGAAGAATGAAAACGTGAAAAAGTGCCGAAATAAAAAAAGACAGAGTATGAAAGAGAAGCTGAAAAAACTAGAAGAAAACTTTAGCATTAAAGAAACAAGGAACTTCTCAAGAAACAAAAAAAAAGAAACAAAACTACCACGGGAGAAAAACGTACTACGAAAACAAACAAGAAAATCTGCTAGGAGGAATCGATGAACAACTGAAAAATGGGCGGAATATTTCCAAGAGATTTTTAATGGGGAAGTAAATCAGGAAATCCCAGAACCAGAAAAGAAGTACACAAGAGGTGGTGAAGAATTAGAAGTCCCCAGCTATCAAGAACTAAAAACAATAATGATGAAGATGAAAAATAATAAAAGCCCTGGAGTGGTAGCAGAAATCATTAAGGGAAGAGGAGAGGCTCTACAAAAAAGAATATCCTAAGTACTGATGGAAGTATGGAGGAAAGAAACAATGCCAGCTAATTTAAGTGGAATGAAACCATTGTCTACCCAGTACATAAGAAGGAGAAAATAACAAAATGTGAAAACTACCGGGGATCTCACTGTTAGATGTAGTGTATAAAATACTAGCGATAGTAATTCGCAATAAAATTGTAGAAGAAACTGATAGGAGACTGATAGGGGACTATCAAGGTGGGTTTCTAGTAGGAAGGGCACTAAGCGATCAAATATTCACAATGAAACAAATACTTAGCAACACCTATGAACAAAAGTTAAAATTGTGCGTGATATTTATTGACTTTAAATATGCATATGACACGGTAAGAACAAAAAGACTTTACAGTGCAATGAAAGGCTTTCGAATACCCGATAAATTAATCCGACTAACAAAAATGACTTTAAATAAAACAAAGTGTAAGGTAGTGATAGACGGAAGGATACCTAAGGGATTCAATATACGTAAATAGAGGTTTATAACTAGATATGTCAGCTCTCTTCGATTTAGTACTATTGGAAAGGGTATTAAGAGAAAGCAATATTTATACCCATAGAATGTGCGTAGCATATGCAGATGACATCGCATTACTGACAAGATCAAAAGAAGAATTAGAAAGAGTCTTTGCAGGCTACAAAAGAAAGCGAAAGAGTTTGTCCTGAAAATAAATAATAAAAAAACTAAATACGTGTATATGGAAATGGGAGGTAACCAGGACTTATCCGAGAGAGAAGTAGGTAACCCTGAAGAACAATGGAGACAATGAATATAAATTTGAAGTCGTGAGCAGTTTCAATTATTTGGGCGTTGCACTGAACAATAAGATAAAGTAAAGGAAGAAATAGATAAAAAGATACTGAAAGAGAATAGAAGTGCAGGAAGCCTATCAAGAATCCTAAACTCAAAAAGTGTGTCTAGCGCGGCGAAGGTTAGGTTGTACAAGACGATCATACAATCTACAATTTTAGAATGGTAGCGAGATGTGGATAATGATCCAAGAAACCGAAAAAAGACTAGAGATATGGGAGCGAAAGGTTTTACGAAGGATTTTTGGAGGGGTGAATGTAGAGGGATTGTGGTGCAGGAGAACAAACCACAGGCAATGGAAATGTACGGGCAAGATAGTATCGCAAACGTGGTAAAGATGAAACGAATAAGATAGCTGAGGCATGTAACCCGACTGAGTAAGAGGAGAACGACAAGATTAGCACTAGAGGAAGGTGAAGACATAAAAAGAAGAAAACGTCGCCCTAAAATAAATTGGCTAAATGCTGTAACCAAAGACCTCAAACAGCTGAAATTGAGTAGCTGCAAGGAGAGGGCCACTGATAGAAGAGAATGGAAAATAATTGTTGAAGGCATAGGGCGGAGGCACTGTTATATATCAACGCGGTTTTCAATTTCTTAGGTATTTTTCCAGATGTCTACTCTTAATTTGTGTAACTAATTGCCAAACTCAATTCCCAAACTGTATTAACTCTGCAGAAATATCATCTATTGCTGGGGATTTATTATTTCTTAGAAAACAGATTGTAAAAAGCAGTAGAAAATATTGGAACAGCCATGTACATATGAACGAGCAGTAGGTTGAAAGCTGGGTCATCCATGGGCACATCGTAAAATACTTGGAGAAAAACAGGTATGAAAAAGAAGAAGATGCCCTTGTATACTATTCATGAGTTCCTCTATAGCGGGTTCTGATAGCTCCGTTTCTGTGTTCAATAACCGCTCAAATTACGACCTCCGTTCTTCTAAAACATCTGCTTTATGCACTCATATTGTACCGTCTTCCCGTTTACACATTTATCTCTGTGGATTGGTAAACATTATTTGAATTTGATATAAATTTATAGATAGACCCAGAAGGCCCCTGCAATGATATTAAGTTTTATTTTGACTGGTTTGTTAGGCTTTGTAAGGAAGGTCGCTGTTAGGGTTCACTCATCTTCATTAAGATAATTAGCTCAGTGTTATCCGACTTTTTTTTGGTGCCCTGTAGGTTTTCTTGACTAGTATTATTATGATCTCGGTACCCTCTTCTTTTTTCTAATAAATTTTCTGGAATTCCTTATTTTCAAGGTTGAATTTGCCTTTTTCTATGGACTGATTTGGTTTTTACGTTACTTGTGATATGTTTTTGAGTTTTCAGTTCTCTTGTTTTAAGCAATGGCATTGGGTGTTCTGGCCTTGAGATTGTGGTCTGAGATTGACGTGGATGATTGTAGGGTCGTTGTCTTTTGTTAAGGGTTTAGTTACACTAGGTTAGCCGCCCAGCAACGAATTAGTCTCGGTGCCTGAGCTTTAGGCGACATCCTTGAGGTCGTTCTCTCTTGTTTTTTCCCTTTCATCTAAATTTCAGTTTAATATTTTTGGAGCTTGTGTCCTGGGAGTTATCCAGCACTTATCGTTTTTGTTTCTTACGTGTAGGGCTTTTTTTTCGGTTTACAATTTTTGAAATGTGTAAGTCTGTGTTTCCAATGCTGCAAGGTGCATTTTTTGCTCCTCCTTTTAGTGACGCTTTAGAACCGGTTCTCCAACTGTCTGTTTGATTCAAGATTTTCATGTTATTTTAGAAGTAAAGCCACCTGCAGACCGTCTGCAACACCAGGGTGGGCTGACGTAAAGTTGAATTTATTTTCAGGCCTTCTTTTTCTTTGCCGCTTTCAAATGACTCCAATGTTCTCGATGTTATCTTTTGGGGACTCGTAATAATTAATCATTTTAAATGTCGTAGGAGACGTACGTTGGTGTTCACCAACTGAAGCTGCGCGTCGCACGTTAGGAAAAGCCACAGTACCGGGTAGAACAATTGTGTTCCAATTTTATTACAATCTTTCGATGCAAATAATCTACGACAGGGTTTTTTATATGTCACCTATTGAATACCCGTAGTCGCGGTTACCCCCTCCCCTCCTTGAGTTTTTCGCTACGTTTTGGAACCGCACAGCTTTCCGGATTGCTTTTGTTATGAAGGTTCTATACTGTAAATTTTAAATTCATTCAAGTGTTTTAACCACCGAGTGATTATAAATGATTGTAGGTCCAGGGTGAGTCGGAAATTTCCGTCTTTTTGCGTTTGCCATAGGTGTGTATGATATGTCTATGCAGTATGCACTGTATATGTATACACACAGATGTGTGAAAGATTACCTAACACACTTGCATCAGAAGTTAATATTTCAGCGTTATACAAATAAAATAGTAGGTAAGCAATTCTATTTTTGCGATTTAGTAACAATAACCGGTGAAATGTTAAAATGCCTGACAGCAGTTTACATTACTAAAACAATAGTAATAAAACGGAAAAATATTTGTGGAGGATTAGTATCAAATGCCTATTCGAGAAATATCATTCAAAATATTGGGTGTTAAATAAATATGATACAGATTATATAGGATGTTGAATTTTAAAAATATGCTAAAACAATATCACTAAGGAGATATTTTTAATTATTTTATGTACAAATAATTTTGACTGAAAAAGATGTAATAAGTTTGTAAGCGGCTAAAAATTGTAAAATAAACCCTTTATTAAATTATGTAAAATCTATTTTGGTATGTGAAGGGTTATATATCATAGTAAAATTATCGAGAAGAGTAAAAATGGAATTTTAAAAACAATTTGATATGGAGATGATATGGAGCAGAATCGATATGATGAAAGTGCCATATGTTAAACAATTATAATCTACAAAAGCAATTTATGGAATTGAATGCATGGTTGAGTTTATTGTCAATTAATTACATCATATGAATTGGATAGCGGGGGCTAGCTTTACTGGAAGTAGCTTACATTGAGTCTGGTGGAAGAGTGAACGTCTTGTGGTATCCATAAAAGGGTTGTCATCTACTGGAATTGTACTTCGCCAAGCTTGTTATTGAAGTGACGTTTTGGGACTTGCACCTAGTCAAGGTTCGTGGTACTAGGTTGTCAACGGTTTGTGATTTTGAAAGGAAGTCGTGGCGGTTTGCTTCTGGTCAATCTTAACAATTCTGTTGGAGAAAATAGCAGCTGTCTTATCGTGTTTGGATGAGAGGTGTTTGCGGTTCCTGGTGGTTGATTACATTCATACTAGGATTTGTGTGGACATTAAGAGACTTCTGGGAGTGTACTGGATGTGTTTGAATTGGTAAAGGAGCAGATCAGGGTCCATAGGCAGGTGGCATGCTGCAGGTATTTATTGAATAAACTGAAAGTAAAACATAGAAAGAGTGAAGTGAGGTAATTATAGAAAGGGTCACTTACTATTTAATGTTGTTTGATTGATTTTACATTTGCATAATTTGAAGTGACAGTGACAGACATACAAATTGTCACATAATTTTGAACTTGCTTTTCATTAAAAAATAATGAATTTTCAGGAATGAAAACAGTCTTGATTATGCGTGAACCCGACCTGTGTTTCTTAAGAGTAAATGTTTTTTACCAGAGCTAGAGATACTTAATAACATTGATAATTCATAATTTATGAAAGGGTAAATGAGATACTTAAATTCATTTTAAAAGAGAATTGATTAAAAGTAAACTAAAGTATAAGAAAAGTCAAACGTAATTGCTAAAGCATAATAAATATTATTATAATATAAAACCATTTATATAAATAAATACCATTGCAACATAGTCAATTATAACAATATATATTGCTATTATATAGGCTTTCATACCTGTAGTTGCATTGCAGAATCGGTGAAACGATAACAAATTTATCTGCCAATCAGCATAATAGGCAAATACTATAATTTTGCAAGCACAATAAAGCATTTATACCAGCGTCACATATGATAAAAAAACACCCTAAAAAGAGACTCCTTTCAATTAATTTTTTTTTTAATTTTTATTTTGGTACTCAGCCAACAACCGTTAGGCCAATTATAGGCGTCACTGTACATTTTAAGGGGACTTCCAACACCACTAACGACGGTCATGATGTTATTATGACATCCGGGACCAACTATTTTCGTGACAGCAGTATCACGAGGCGCCAAGAGAAGCAGCCATGAAACTCCCATCCAAGTTCTGACCAGAAAGAGCGTTTCTTAACTCTACTGATCGAGCGTGGACACTTGTTCAAGCTACACCACCCGGGACCCACAATATCTCTTTAAGTCAAAACAATCCAGAGACTCGAGCTGCAATAACAACATTTATACTTAATGAGTCAAACACACAAAAAAAACAAGCATCGATTAGAAAGCTTGTTTTACAAATGGCAATAACTTAAATGGACTGCCGTAAACACTACCGTCAGTGAATTTTGGTGTGCCTAAGAAATGAGTAAACTAGACGCTTAAACATACATTTGTGTTGTACTCCGAAAGTTACATTTAACATTATCGACTGGCGTAGTAAGTTCGTGGTCCACAAACAAGCCTCATAGCTGAATTTCATAGAAGACCACATATGTCCGGAAGGTTAGATTCGTTTCAGAGCAGATTTTGCATCGGAAAAACTTTGCAAGCTTAATTCATGACACAAAAAGGATGCCTACAGCAAGGCAGATCTTTGATGTTACCCAAATGACGCCCTACAAAAACAATCAGACAAATCAGCTTTGTTAGAATATCCTAAATATGGAAACTTACCTGTCAATTGTAGGAACTAGATGGATTTTGCGAAATTTGCATTGCTAAGCTGTACAAACAGAACTGCAGATGTAGAAGGACCTGGTAAGCAACATTCAGGCATTCCGTTGGATGGATAAGGAAGCCACGCTGCAACACTAGCAAAAATCGTGTTGACTTGGTACCATCACTGATCGGAGCAAAACTGACATGAAATGGACTTTGTGAATTGGTGAACCTAAAAATGTGTAAATATGTTTATTGTAGACACCGTTCTCTTTTTCTTTCGTAAGTTTTAACATGTTTAAATAAACCAATTAGAGAAGTTGTCATTAACTAATGCTAAGCGTTTCCTGAGGCTATCGCAAGAAACTATAAATTCGAGAGCTCCGGAAAACGCAAGACTTAATTCATTTTTGTGGAGCTGGCTAGCTCACGCTGCTTTGTTAAGCAACGTAAATAGTTCTGTAATATTTGACAAATTAAAAAGTGAGGTTATCTGTCGACAAATATTTGTTTATTTCAACGTCGCTAATAATAACAAAAGTCAACCTACTTGAAACGTGTATCTGAAGGAAGTTATTAGTGCTACAATCCAGAGAATTCATCGAGGCATCAGCGAACAGCTTTTCAATGGCAGCATTGGCTTGGAGTTTTTGGAGGCGTCCAGAACTAGTAGTGGCACAAGTAGGTGAGACGAATTATCATCGTAGTTCGCAAAGTTGTTTTTAATTTTTTTTATAAAAGGGCTAAAAATGTTTTTTATTTATTGCGGTTTTATCCGTTTGACCGGCCGGGCCGCTTCGGAAGTTGAAATTTAGTAAATGAGTTCTTCAGCGCCCCTAAGGGGTTAAATGGGGTAGATGTGTTATTCTTTGTGTTTACTTTACAAATCGGGTAAAACAATCTGGGTTTTTCGGAATTTACGTCTCAAAGAAGTTAAATAGCGTACATCCATTTTTCTAAAGATCGCTATTACGCGGTAACTACTACAGGTAGGAAGTTGAAATTTCAGATCAGTTTCTTTTACAAATCAGGTCAAATCATTTTCAGGATTTTTCGGAATTCAATCACCAAAGGGTATAAGCGCCACAAAGCGGGAACTACTGCAGGTAAAGGGTTGAAATTCAGCAAATCATTTTCTTCTACAGATTACAGATCAGATCAAACCACTTTCAGGGTTTTTCGAAACAAAGGGATTAAGTGGGGTAGATCTGATTTTATAAACATCGTCATTACGCGGTAACTACTGCAGGTAGCTAGTTGATAGTTTGACTTCCTACTACGTACTGCAAGAAAGAGGCAGATATTTTGAACGCTATTAAAACCGCGGGTAATCTGCTAGTTTGTATTTAATTTCATGAGTAACCACAGTCAACAAATATTGCAAATCAACCAAAACGAAAATTCTTCAAAACAGTTCTGTATAGAAAAATTTATCAAAATCGTCTTGTAAAGAAATTCTTTCCAGCCTAAAAATTGTACAATAATGCACGAATTTCAAGACGGGTGCCTAAGAGGTATTAAAAGTAGCATATATTCAGCCATGTTGTAATGCACCTGGATTTGATCTGGAATTTTTTTAATTTAATTTCAAATCCCTGCGAAGAGTGCCTATTTAAACTTGACCAAAATTCGCTAATTTAGTTTAAAACTGGTTGACGCAGGTAAGCTCATATGCCCAGGATCTGTTCTACTCAAATGTATAAAATACAGTAATAATACAGTGTAGAAATAAACGGTATAATGTGTTTTAGTGTATACAATATAATTCTTAGTACTTAGTTAATGAAAATGTAAAATTTTCTTCGGCGTATTAGTTCGGCGTTGGGTTATTTTTGGGACGTTCGGCAACCCACACTGCAAGCTGGCTTAGCGCGGTTGCTGTCTCTGGATCCTCTCAAAGAAAGTTCAAAGACTGTAAGTGCGAGTGATCTGTAGCTCTGATGTACTGGAACCAACAGATCTGAAACAGACGATATTTGCGCTGGCAAAGATGGCGATTGTTGTTTATAGTTTACGGGTAGACAAATTTAATGGAAAACATGTATTTTACGGTGTCTGTGAAGTTTACGGCGAGCGCATAAAGCCCTGGATGGACGTGGTACGTCCTTTGTGAATAAGTTTGGACCACTGGGAATAATATAAACTGGACATTTTTACCTTACGCTAAAGTCCGCCTTTGGCAGCTCGAATCGCCGTGGAACCGCTGGAGGTTTTCGGTCGGTCCAGACTCACGGCAGAAGGGAATTTTTCTGAGTCGAGGCATCTGGATTATGCCGGCGGCTTGGAGGGAGATTTATCCTAATATTCTGGTAAGCCGTGCTCTAGGTTAAGGTTATAAAGCGGTTATAGATTGTTAGCAAGATGGGGCCGAATTCACCGGTGCTAGCTAGGGTAGGTACTAAAAAAGGAGCTCTAGGCCCCGGGGCCGGGACCTGTTTCGCCCATTTTCTACTCTCTGCCTATTGATATCTATGTTCTAGTTTGTTTTTTCTTTATGTCCTTTAGTATTTTCCATATTCTTAATTAAAAGACTAGAAGATATTGAAAAGTTATAAAGCTATACTCAAAGAAGAGTTGAAGAATTAGTCTAACACAGGATGTACATGTATGTATGTAGAACATATAGAAAATAGGTACTGATGTAAAACTGTAGCCGAAAAAAAATATTCATACGATGACGTGAAGCAATAAGAAGACGAAATAAGGCACGGGAGAAAATGGCGTACTTATATTTGGGAACTTTCCACCTCAGGTTCTGTTTGGGCTTGCTAATTCTATCTCTAGACGTTTTCCCCACTAAGTAATGATTGTGTTTGGATCCAATGCCTCTACAACTTCTTATCTATATCTGATGAGGCATGATGTGGCATCTACAAGAGCTTGGTCCATTTGGCCGATTGTTTTGAATTCTGGCGACTTCCATTTCCCCTTGCAAGCCATGTTTCTATAACCAGATTATTAGCCGCTGAAAATTCACTTTATTTCATGATGTAAACTATGTTCTTAAATTTTAGCGTTGTAATGTCATTTCCTAATGCTAATCTTAGTGCTCGCTACTGCAACACTGCTGGCTCCTTCCTTATATACATCAGATAATCAAATTAGTAGAACTTGTAATAGTAAGACCTCGTTCAGCAACTTACCTATTTTTCATACAGCAGCTAATAATTGATTAGTCAATTATAGAATTGCAAATGTGTAGGACAGCTATTCATATACAGTGGTGGGTAAAAGTACTGAAACACCTGTATATCTCCTATACGCTTGAAGAGGTTCTTATTCTGAGTAAAGTGGTGGTATTAAAATTGTAATATAATTTCCGGTTTAACCGGAAGTTGCAAATAATTTAAAATATTTAAATGGAACATCCTATATCTTTTCATTTTTAGGATAGATAATTTGTTTCTGTAATCAAAAATATCTAGTTTTGGACATTTATTGAGCTTTTCCATCAATACATATTTCAATATCGTGAAATTTTTCCATTGCAGTAGCCTTGTAAAACAAAAATAAAATAACTCTGACTCATTAATATCGTAGTTATTCTCGCGATTTACGTGTTTTACTGCAGATTGGTTAATAATTACATAAAATTAGATATGTTTGAATACACAATCAAATTCCCTATCCGAGCAATGAAAAATATAAAGGGTGTTTCATTAAATAATTTTAAATTATGTGCAACTTCCGGTTAAACCGGAAGTCATATTGCAATAGGGATACTTCTATTTTACGTAGAATAACGAATACTATATAATATATACTAAATTTCTATGAATAGCTTCGAGGTTATAGAAGATATATTGTATTGGCCCCTCGCTTAAATAAATGGGGTTTTAAATACAATATAAAATTTATAATTATTAGCTAGGGGATACTACACTTTATAATTTGTTTTAGTTTCAATTACGAACCTGCCTGTCAAACTTAGGGCAAATTAAAAGAGTATAATAATAATTACCACTAGTAAATGGTTTATTGCTCATTCCTTATTTCATCTATTTGCAATAAATTAGGACATAGCTCCGGTAAACATGAAACAAACTTAGCTCAGGGTGGTTCATAAATTAGAAAAACTTTGCAAATAATTCGTTGTATGCCATTTAATTCGGGTATTAGGGCAAATTCACAATTTTCATCTGGCGTTTAGATAACCTCAAAATCTGACTCAGCGACATGATGATCTGACAGTGCGAAAACAGCGTTAAATTGAATTTTAAAACACCAAAATGGCAAGGAAGCATTAGGTAAATATGGTTAATACTGTGACGTAGCAATCGCTAATCTCGTTTGTTTCTAGTGTGACGTCGAAACCCACGCGCGATGGTTTTTTGTTCTGCATCCGGCCAAAACTGAAAAATATCTTGCACTTTCAAAGGACGCCGTCTAAGTTTTTTGAGCTGGACGGACCTGGACAACTGGAACCTGGTGCTACACCTCATAAAACAGTCTCAACTTGACGCACCCGCGAATTATTGGGGCTACAGCAAATGCTTCCTGTGAAATCCTACCTTAATCGGAGACCTCTCGGACGCTGGATACACTTCCCAATGACACCACGGGAATGAAGCACTCGAGGATTGGTTTGTTGGTTGGAATTTCTACATCTACGGTTCTTGAAGGTCCTCTCTACACGTAGCAGACATTATTTTTGCTGGGCGATGCTGCTCCCTTATGGAAATGGGCCGTCGAGTTACTCGCACTTGAACGAATCTTCCCAAAAATGCTTTGCACACTGGTGAATAACTTTACACACAACTGGTATTACAAAAGACTTTTTATTTAAAGTAGGGACAAGAAATCAGACGACGTGCGTCACCAAACAAATTTTAGTGACGTCATAAATACCACCATTAGATTTACAAAACCGATATTTATTTTCTTCTTTACAGCTCATTTGAAATCATGCGTTTGGTTTAAGCTTAATCAATTATCAATGGAAAATTAACAATTTAAGCTAAACTAAAATTTGCTTGGTGGCGCACGTCGTCTGATTTCTTGTCCCTACTTTATAACTTTATGCTATAAAATGTGGAGCTCAATCTGCTCCCAACACAAAATTTTACAAGCTTGTTTAGTAATTATCAACAAATGACTGTCACGTCACTTAGCAACCAGATTTTCAATTTTTTATAAAATAAATTAGAATTGATAACATGTTTGACCTTATGGATTACAGTTTTGATGTCATGTCTTTGCCTAACTACTAAAATTGTCTTTTTCTTGGCATAAATGTCACTACAATTTGCTCTGCCTTTAAATCACTTTTGTTTATAATGCACTGATACACTTGGAGTTCCGTTAGCGTCTCACTAATGTCTTTCGATCGGTTGCCTTCCATTTTTCCATTGCTCTTTGCAACAATTTTGTTATACACTGTTTCGTTGCCTTTCAGCTAATTTGCCGCTTGTTGGCTTACACATTTAGTACATAACGTCATATCTTTTTGTACTTAACAAATCATTCTGTATCATCTTATTCACATTATGTCTGACATAAATAAGCTCAAATCAGTCAGTTACAAATTAAATTGCATTGGCCCCTTCCGAACATTTATCATATCTGAAACTCTTATGTAACCCTACTGAAACCTGCTTTATTTCATGCTTAATTTTATCCCTCAAAATCATTAGTTACTGCTACTCACATCAAGTGCATTCATTAATGTAAAGTACCTGATTATATTGCAATAAATAAATTTGTTCATTCTGTGCTCATTTTGACCTTATTCGTTTAGTTAATTATGCAATCAGAATTACTCTGGGCAGTAAACCATTACAATATAGGCGTTTCCATACTTTTGCCCACCACTGTATACCTTTTGCGGTAAATGCAAGATGTCAAGCAGATACTACTTTGTAGTTTATTATTAATGACAAATGAGCTTTATAGAATGTATGAATGCGAACGGTTTACAAATAACAAATCATTATTGTACTTTTTCTGACTAGTAACGGTGGATGACTGCAATCGTGATCGAAGCCACCCAATTCAAATTAGCACAGTCACTTCGATAAAAAAACGGTAACCAAATTGATATTGTGCGGTGCTAAATAAAAAGTCGAATTTCATTCACATAGATACTATCGCGGCCAAACAATTTCGCACGATACTTATACTAGTTACTTGGTTTTATCCACAGTGGCTTAGTGTGTATCTGACTACTTGTCATTTTTCACAGTTTGGGGTTATTGTCGTATTACTAGCTTACAGCAAAAGACATGACAGATGATATTAACATACATTCCTCTTCTAGTTTTGCGATAGCAAAGCTTTTTTCGGCTTCGCTTAGAACATCATTCGGCATTTAAGTTTTGAAGGCAAAACGTCAATTATACCTACGAACTGCAATTTAAGTGAATTTAGTCCACTTGATAAAACCATACTTACACAAGGTAAACAAACAGTGGGACATTTTTTGCCCGCAAATAATACATAAATATCACAAAATATACAAAAATATAATTTAAAACTAATTTCGAAAATAGTCGTATCTTCAAAATAACTAAAAACTGTTTACGTACTGCTGATGTTATTAAGCTATTAGGCTGTTCGTTCATGATGTTCGTAACGATGTTCTGCTAGCAAGTCCGAGCGTATCAGGCTACCATTAGCCAAATAAATTAATGATTTCACTTTATCTAATCTCTGAGTTACTATTACAAAGGTCGGCCGCCTTTGAGAAAAACTAAACCGACCACAAGATTCTAATGTTACCGGTCGCTCGGTAGTCGATTCACTGGCCACAAATATCTTGTAATTTTACAAATTGCACCTGCTACTAATTCAAATTGCCATTTTTACACATTACCCGCCTTGTAAATGATCTACCTTTTGAAGTAGCCAAAAAAGTGCTGGTTTGTTCAGTTTGTTGGTGTTTTCTGTTTTGAATTGATTAAATTAATTTAACAGATTGTTTAATGTGGTTGGTTGATGTTTTATTCTTACCAGCTAATACCCCAATCCTATCTTCCTTGTTAAAGAGAGGACACATACATAATTTTGCCGAGACTAAGAGTTCCAACCTTAGCAAGATATATTTTACTATAACACTAACTACCTCGGTGGTGCAACAAGTAGAGTGACATGTGACATTGCAAAGCGCAATTCTCCGTTTCGAATACGGGGATAGGCAAGTTTTTTTTCCGCAGTCTACTACATCGGTATTGAGCCAAGTGACCATTACGCTGGAATACAATTAACGTCGCTACTCTCTGGAGACTAGTCTATGAAAACCAAACATATAGATACTCATTTATTTATCATATCGCTTGTTTGGCCGGTCTGACTTACAGGTAACTTAACGGGACCACCCTGACGCCTAAGTGAGGGTGTGAATTTGGTTCACTCGCCACCAAAAAATTCAAAATCCAAACTATAACACTCCACTTACGATCGAGAATTTCGATTAGCCTTATCGAAATGGTTGTGGCTGACACAACCTTGAAATAAATAATCTCATGAGGATAAATGACAATTGTACATGTTGTCCTCACAGTCAACACCCTCACGGCACACAAACGTGTCACGACTGAACCCATACTTTCTCATGAGCTTTAGTTCCACTGTCGTCGATAGTCCGTCAGAGGAAGATGATACAGCAGTTATTACTTAGCATGCATAAAATTGTCCGCTCCCGACATTGCTTTTCAATAGTAATACCTACAACAAGGGCAAGACATACCGATAATTTTGCACACGCCAAGGGTCGAGTGATGGTTGCAATGAAAACTGTCCCGAAGGCAGTTTTCTAAGGGCAACCAGCACGATGACTCTTGGCACGGGCAAAATTATAAGTAAGTGTGTTGCCGCGTTTATATTTTGGAGATTATTACGCGAAACCCGTACACGAATTATGATTTAAAATTGATCTAACAATGCCAAAAAACTCAAATTTGCTTATTTCTTGCATTTATATTTCTAATTATGACACCATCCACGGGGTAGATAATCATCCCTAGGGCGCTTATCGCTTGGTCAGCAGCCCGCGGGCACTTATCAGGTAATCAGTTCGGATTGGTCGATTTTCAAAAAAAATGCATGGATTTCATTGGCTGATATCAGTCATGTGACAGTTGTGTGTAATAATCAGCTTTATAGACCGAGCAACAAAAACTAATGCTAGACTTGCTCGGATTTTTTTTGCAAATTGGCAATTTAGTACAGTTTCATATTTTCAATAACGTACTAAATTTATAATCTTGGTGCATTGCCACTCTACCTCATATTGGAAAATGCTTTCTAGTATCTCTTTGACAAAAACTAGTTATTTAAAAAATTCTGTATGATCAATTTCTCTACAAGTTTTGCCTAAAACATTTTTTTAAGAAATAGTTTTAGAGTTAATTTCATGTGAATTTAGACTATATTTCTGTAATATTTTGTAAATGCAAGCTCTATTCTAATCAAGTTAATTTTAGCAAGTTACCTTCCTCAATTAATTGTCCTTTTTGGCAGCTTAGATGATAATTTCTACACGTTGTTAAATGATACAGTTGGAAACATAAACGAACGTCACGATTTAATAATAGTTGGTGACTTGAACAGCAGAGTAGGAAAACTCGTAAATGACAAAACCGTAGGAAGATTTGGGGAAGATGTACTCAACAATAACGGGAAAAGACTAATTAGTCTATGTAGAGAACATAAACTAAGTATTGCAAACACGCTCTTTCAACATAAGGACACAAATATACGTGGACGCAACGGCAAGAGGGCTCAGGTCAATTATTGACCTTATAATAGTTAGAAGAGGCCGAAGAAGTATAGTGAAAGATGTTCGAGTATATCGAAAACCCGAATGCGGATCAGATCACCATATGGTGATAGGGAAATTTTTGCACATAGGACGAAACAGAAGTGCAACAAAACAGGAAGAACAAGAGGACCTCATAGAACAGAGTTATCCAATATACAAAACCGAACTACTGGGACAAGAAAGTATAAGGAATTTATACCAAAAGAGATTGGAAAACAAGTTAAACATCAAATTAGAGGGAACACCAAACGAACTCTACGAAAATATGAAAGAATGTATTCATGAAGCAGCATGGGAAGCATTAGGCGTAGAAGAACCAAGGAAATGTAAGAAACTGGAAATTTTAAGTGACGAAGTAAAAACAATGATTAAAGAGAAAAAACAAAAATATCACAAGTGGCTTTCAGATAAATCATTAGATTCGAGAAGGGATTATGTACAGTGTAAAAATAATGTGAAAACAAAGGTGCGGCAAGAAAAAAATGAATATTGGAACACAACTTGTAGAATATTGACATGACAATAGGCTACAATAAGTCTAGGGAAGCCTGGAGAGTAATAAGAAATGTAAGACAACAAGGAAGACAATTGACAGGACTACAACTAATACCATCGCAAATGTGGATCCAACACTACGAAGAACTACTAGTGGAAAGACGAGAGAATATAGGGCAACAGAAACACAAATGAAAGGACATGTAACAGCAGTGGAGTCGGAAATAAAAACAGGGGATGTAAAAAGAGCATTTAAGAGAAAGTAAAAATAATAAAGCAGCTGGACCTGGCAATATAAAAGTAGAACTCCTAAAGTATGGCGGACCAAAGCTGATAGAATTTCTTACAAAAATATTTCAACAATTAGAACAGGGGGGAAACATACCAGAAGAATGGAATAAGTGCTATATTACATCTGTACACAAGAAAGGAAGTAAGAAACTATACTCTAATTACCGCGTATCAGTGTAATACCGTCAACGGCGAAAATATTTGGAAGGAGTCGTAAAAAATAAAATAGAAGAAAAAATAAGAAACTTTAGTGAAAAACAAAGTGGTTTTCGCTCAGGCCGATCATGTTTAGACAATATCTTCTGTTTGAGACAAGTTATCGAAAAAAGTATGGAAAAAAAATTGGAAACGCATGTTACATTTGTGGACCTGGAAAAGGCGTACGACAACGTACCTAGATGTGAATTGTGGCAGGCAATGAGAAGAATGGGGGTGGACGAAAAGTGGATAGTAGTAGTTAATAAATGATATATACTAATAATAAAGGACAAATAAAAATTGGCAAATGTTGACAAAGAGTATAGTGATCACCAAGGGTTTAAAACAATGTGTACTCTTTCACCTTTGTTGTTTAATATATATAGAGCAGGCATTAAAAACATGGTACAAGAAATGTGGCGGAATGGGAATAAAGGTAGGAGATAAAACGCTGCACTCACTACTATTCGCCGATGATCAGGTTATTTTTGCCAAGACGAGAGGACATGATATACATGATACGAAAGTTACATGAGGAATTCGAAAAATGGGGATTGAAGATCAATTGGGATAAAACTCAATACATGTGTATTGGCGGTGAAGCAAATAATTTGGCTATAGAAAACGAAATGGTTAAAAAATGTACCGAATTTAAATACCTAGGTTCCATAATATCTGATTCCGGCCAAATCGACAGAGATGTGGAAAGAAAAATAGGAATGGGTCGATGTGCCACAAGAACCCTCCATAGAATAATATGGAATAAAAATATCCGGACTGAAACCAAGAGGAATATATTTCAAAGCATTGTAGAAAGTGTAGTGACATACGGTGGAGAAATATGGCCAATGAACAGAAAATGCGAGACAAAATTAGATCAGTAGAGCTCGATTACATGAGGCGATGTTTGCAGCTAACACGACAAGACAGAGTGAGAACAGAAGTTATATGACAAAGAATGGGAATAACAAAATCCATTACAATGAAATTAGAAAACAAAGCCTTAAGATGGTATGGGCACGTACAGCGTATGAATGCAGAAAGATGGCCAAAGAAGGTGCTGAAATGGTCTCCACGTGGCAAAAGGAAAAGAGGTCGCCCAAAATGTCAATGGAAAACGTATATAGACAAAGCCATGGATGAAAGAGAATTAAAAGAAGGAGATTGGGTGGACCGAAAAAACTGGAATCTGGTACGACAAACCCTTAACAAGGGGAAAATGTCAAAGAGAGAGAGAGAGAGATGATAATCCAAGAATTCGTTATTATCGAGTAAAATACATTAGGAACAGTCAGTAATCTATAATATAATTTTCCTTAATGTGTGTCCGTGTGTCCGTGTGTCCGTGGCACAAAATAAAATCTCACATTCCGGCTTCACAGATGTTTATATTTGTTTAGATTTTGTTTTTCTTATCTGAGCGCTAGGCTCGGAGCGTGACCTTTCGCGTATCCTATTTCACGTGCGCGTAGCACCCACCTTATAGTCCTGGTTTATCTTTCTGCAAGTATGGATATACGGAATATATGGGAAGGCAAGAAATTTAAATTAAATGTAGAGGTAATAGGATCGTCTTGTTGTTGGCTCGCAGCAGCTGCCGAGTATTTGTAGGAATGGTAGTTTCCTTTTCGTAGCAGCCATTGTTACGTTTCACGTGCTTCCAAATTGTTTTAGAACGTTTTAATTGCCGTTATCAATGTGTAGACTCTGTCACAGTCACAAGAATTCGTGACGCATGAACATTTGGATCAACACGGAGCGTAACCAAAAACCGAATAAATTCCCGTCAAGACATGCTGTTCATAGTCCAGTAAGAGCACAGGTGTGAAACCGAAGAGTTGCGCAAGCTACACCGTGCCGCTCGATCCGCGCATCCCTACTTTCCGTCAGCACCGTCACTATCACGTTAGCCCTCTTAGATTTTTCTAGGTAAACGGCATGAAAGGAGATCATGAAGCATATAAAATAGCGATACCCGCTCAGTCCTGGGACATGTCTAACCCGTTCCTTTCAGAATCCAGACCATAACCTGAGCCCCAGCCGGGGGTTACCTTGGGTCTTGGGCACAAGGGGCTTCACCAGTCACCGCCAGTACAGATAGCTGTCCGTTAAAATCAGAATCCTGTCCCGAACTAATGTCCTTTCTAGTTTATGTAAGTTTTATTTCCAGCTTACACCTGAGAAGTTTATAACGTTTCATCGCCTTTACTAAGGGCGTCAAAATTATACCTCGGTAAATCTCAAATCAGAGAGAAACACGTTCCCTCAAATATATATTCGATTAGTAAAAACACCAGATAATTACCAAATA
>OW679197.1:59554014-59979455 GCA_940337035.1 Agriotes lineatus | reverse complement strand
GATATATTATGGAAACTAGTGAAAAAATTAATGCAATGTGAATTAGAGAAAAAAATAAAACTACCAGCACGACATTATTCTTTCAGGAAAGGTAGGGCAACGATCGACGCAATGAAATATATACAAAAGCTTGCGAACAAGGTAAACAGATTACAGAGTGAGAGACTTCTGCCTGATTACTACCCTCTATGTGAAAATGATTTTAACACATCACCGTGGGAAGGCATAATCAATGAAATAATAAAGAAAGAGCTACCCCGTTATCTGGTTAAGATGGTTGGCAAACACCTAAATAACACGTATTTAGAAATCAATGATAGAGTGACAATGGAATTAACATATAGGAAGGCATAATCAATGAAATAATAAAGAAAGAGCTACCCTCTTATCTGGTTAAGATGGTTGGCAACCACCTAAATAACACGTATTTAGAAATCAATGATAGAGTGACAATGGAATTAACATGTGGGAAGGCATAGTCAATGAAATAATAAAGAAAGAGCTACCCCCTTACCTGGTTAAGGTGGCTGGCAACCACCTAAATAACTCGTACATGCAAATCATAATAGAGTGACAATGGAATAAACATGTGGGGTACCACAGGAGTCAGTACTGAAACCACTCCTGTGGAACATGTACTATGACGACTTGCTCGAATTATCAATGCCGAACGGTATAACCTTGGTAGGGTATGCTTAATCTTTTTTTGTTTAAATTATCTCTCACTTCGCTCCATTTTGATTTTATGGGTACACTTCTTGTAGCAATCTGTATGCCATGATGCGTTATCGTTTATCAATTAATTCTTCAACAGACACATTTCTTAATCGATTATCAATTAACACGTATTCACTATCATGCCATTCTGCTCTCTTTCCAATACACTCTAACACTTTATCATAGTTAATAGGTTTAACCAATGGTGACTTCTTATTTTGGCATAAAATACACAGCTCGTAATTAGTCTGCAGCGGATGAAGATCGAAAGAGGAGCTGACATACAAAACCCAATCATGCAGCACCGGTTATCAGCAGATAGATGAAAAGGAATGGACTAAAGCATGACCCTAACAAAACTTTTGTGCTGATAGAAAGACGAAAAATCAGAGAAAGAAGCAGAAGCACAACTACCCGAAACAGTTAAATGCATCTTTTACAGGAACATAACCATGTCATAACACGTCAAAGAGGTCACAAAATGCCCAACATAGTTTGGATAAAACACAATAGAAGGCGAGTATTGGCCTTTGCAGTCAGTTCCATCAGGCAGAAATAAAGATTCCAATAAAGATATGTAGTGCATATAGAACAACATAAACCTCGGCGTCACAAGTGATCATCAGCAGCCTGCTCATTGACTTGATGGTAGACGAGAGAAAATGATGTAGGACAGCCAGACAAACGACGATGGATAAAGGTAAAGATGCGTTTGTACGAAAATGGCAAGACAGGTGGGTTAGTCAAGCCGGAAATGCTAAGTGGACTAATCGTATCATACAGACTTAAACACGGTGAGGTTAACTACCAGGCGGAAATTTCTACTACTGTGGTGAATTGGACACAGTATAATTTTCTTCTACTATAAGGTAAAGAACTGGAAACATGGAACATGGAAATTGTGACAGGAGAAACCATAACACCAGGTAATTTAATTTCGAAAATGCTGAAGATAAAAGAGGATTGGGTGGAAAGAACCAAGAGCCTGGTGGATATAATGGAAGTGAAATAATCGAAGAAATGGCAAAGGCATAGAAGAACAGAACAAAAGGCGCAGAAAGGGAAAAAAGGAATGGACAAAATACTTCGATGTAATACTGCCGTAGTTCTGGGGTGTTTGTTTACTAACGAGAAAGGGGTGTTACGCTATATATTCTCCAACGTAACTGACTAACGCTTGGAGCAAGGCCGGATAAACATACACTTTATTTGAGGAACAACGAAATTGAAGAATAGCGACGTACATGTCTAAAAGCAGGAAAAAAATTACCACGAATAAATAGTAAAGCTAACGTTGAAGGAAAAAAACATTAGAGATATAAAGAGTGAAAAGTAGTCCTGAAAAAACTATCAAAATTCTACGAAGAAATAGCTGAGAGTCTCTAGGACACTGGTTACAAAATCGGTATGGGAAAGATAGCACTGCGCTCATCCGTAATACTTGTAAATGGGGAACACATAATTGTGGCCAAAGAACTGTTCCCTTGCTACACGAGAAGTTGTGTAATATCTCCTTTATCGAGATATTGCAAATATACTCCTTTTGATATACCGGGTGACAATGAGACTAGGGCCATGCTAATATCTTCTCTATTTATGGACCTAGTCTCATTGTCACCCGGTATATCTTTTATTATGCCTCACTAGTTGGTCGACATTTTGTAATATTCCCTGCTCCTTGTGTAGCTTTCTGGCTGCTATATTAGAAATATACCCTTTACTCTTAACAGAGCACCTTGTTTTGTGATTTATATGACAATTTATATTGACGTTTTTTCAATATATGACTTACTTCAATTAGTCAAGGTTTTATGAATCACAAGAAAAGTATAAACCTATCGCTTGATGTTTCTAACAATTTTCAAGTCAATATCTATTTAGTAATATTAAATCACTCATAGTAACCCTGTTACTATTTTCAAAATTTTAATTTGATTATTTATCTACCTGTTAATTAGGGTCGTTTCTCTTTTTGGTCTACTACTTGTAATCTAATAATAGTAGTTTGTATACCAAGGCACTGAAGTTTAGCTTTTTAGGGTCTCGGCAAATAAACCACATGAGGGATAAAAAGGAACTTCAGTGCCGAGGAGTACCGTATGTTTTATTTGAAATCGAGAAATCATGAAATTACAACACTTTAACCAACATTTGTAGGTTATGTTAACGTCGGTTGACGTTTATCTGTCGCCTCGCCACCTACAAAAAAGTCGTAAAACAATGGATTACTTTAATGCCGATTTCTCGTATTTTAAAGACGATTTCGAGATACTTTAATGCCGATTTCAAATAAATACTAGTTAATTACACTTTATTGCGCCCCACGTTCGATGGGCCATTTTGTAATATCTCCTTTATCGGAGCACCGTTCTGGCTGCTATATTACAAATATACCCTCTGCTTTTGATAGAGCACCTTCTTTGTTATTTGTATGACAATTTATATTGATGTAATTTCAATGTAGTAAATTGTCTTACCTTTGTTATAAAGTTAACCTACTTTAATTAATGAAGGTTTGATGAATCACAAGAAACGTATATACATTTTTGACGTGCATTACAATTTGAAAATTTTGACATTTAACTTATGTTAGGACTAACCAGCTTAAAGCAATGCGACTTCGTACCCCCTAAACAAATAGATGTGTTTCATTTAACTATCCTCCTTATATGAACTTTTCTTATTTTCGACAGCAATTATAATCGGAATAATATTATTGATTGGAAATATATATTTACTTCAAGTACCTTTAGAAATATATCTTTTAAACGTTTTAAAACTTGAAGTTTATTTAGTTTGATCTGTCATTCACAAATGAAAGTACCTTTAAAATAAACTTGAATGTCTTGATCCAAAATATGTTAACTTTCTGCACTACTTATTAAAATTATTATTAAACTAAATAAATACCCAAAAAGATCATTTCAAATTATAAACACCTAAAAATATCAAGGACTTGATTCAACTTTGAATTTAGAAAATTGACATTGAATTACCTATTCTATAAACAGTTTTTAAATATTATTAGACAGTCTTTCTAGGTATACCAAATCAAACTTGATGTGAAAATACACATTGAACTCTCAGTAAAATGTTCACTGACCTTGCAACTTTTTCAGGTACCTGAACTTTGAACTAGTATGTTTTGGAACTCTCTACAGCTTACTGTTTGGTTCTGCTGCACAAACTCGTTTTCGATTTCCCAACATATTTCCATTCTTGACAATAGAAGTAACTTGTTTTGGCACAAGAAACCATTACCCGCGCACTGATTTTACATTAAGTGAATGAAACATTGAATTGTATACACAATAGAATAATATTACTTAGGACGATTCTACAAACCAAGGATAAAGTTATTCGGGGAATAAATACCCTAGAAAACGATTGTTTTAACAAGAAAACTATGACAATTATACCTCGGATAGCTTATTCTAGGTATATACTGGCATTGTAGAACCGGCCCTTAAAGTTACTTCCAACATTGACTTTTATCGCAAATCATAATTATTTGATATTTATATCAAATATTACCACAGGGAAAGCTATTTTTCCACTGTATAATTTCTAAATTATTATTGATACACAACCTTCAGCGTATTTTTTCACAATTTTCTAGTCAATATTTTTTTGTAATATTAAATTACTCATGGTAATCCTGTTATTATCTCAACTACCACCAACCATTCATACGATTGTTCTTGTAATATACTTTTGAAAACTGACTGATTTAAAAAATTAAAATAAATACTGCATGCATTTAATGTTGTATTACAAGCCATGAACAAAAATCGACGTCAATCCGGAAAAAAGCTAAGAGAATCTATGAGGAACACCAAGACAGGGAAATCTGCGGGTCTAAATGGAACGTCGCTTGAGGTGATCAACGCAATTGTAGAAAGAAACCCAGCACTTTGCAAATAAACTATTAATATATTAATCAGATAAGAAACTTCTTCCTGAGATGGAAAACTCGCGACTATTAGAAGTTATTGAGAAAAACTGAGACCTCGCCGATATGCACTACGGTTTCAGAACGGGACGATCGACTATCGATGCCATACAGTCAATAAAAGAGATAATAGTAGATGCAGGAAGGACTCCAAACCCAAAATGTATGGTGCTGATCACATTTGATGCCAATAATGCATATAATTTCGAGCCTGGATCTGAATCAAATATGAACTAATGAATAGATAGGTGGCCTCATATCTCACAAAGCTACTATGCAGTTCCTTAGAAGACAAAAAGGTACAGATTGGAAAAAATCTTATCATTTTTGTTATATTTGGGGTTCCGCAAGGTTCTGTACTTGGACCAATTCTGTAGAACTTATAGTATGAAAAAATTCAGCAGAATGAACAGCACTACGAGGACGACCTAGCACTGGTAGTTGCTAAATTTATGCGCGCTTCGAAGTCTGCTTTAATGCCTAGCACGGGTAGAGTGCGGAAATAATAAAGCAGAATTAGAGGCAACGCATAAATTGAGCAGCGGGAAAAATAGGAACGAGGGTGGAGAAGAGAAAGTTGCAACATGCTCTACACAAAACTGAGAAAGTAGTACTAGCTGGAAGGAAAATTGTTATAGTCGAAGTTGACAATACAGAAGCTAGGAAAATCTCAACACTAAGGAACTGTCGTGGGGTCAAATATAAACACGGGCTACCACTTCGAAAAGGAAGCAGAAAATGCAATCGAGTGATAGTCGCACTTTATTGTCTCATGCCAAACCTATGACGACTGATAGCAGTCAGTTTACTACTAATATATTTGTAACCGAAACTTCTAATCTGTACATTTATATAAGAAATATACCGAATTAGGTTTTCATGAATTTATTTATATACATTTCGTAGGATAAGCACAAAATTAAAAAGTGCCTAGAATATGTGCCTTTGTAATATGTTAAAACCTGTTGAAACTTAATAATTTGTGTTTTTATTTTATTTACAACAGAATTACACAATATACTTCTGTTTGTTCTATGTTATAATAATTTGTTCACCATCAATTATCAAGAAAATTTTTAACAACATTATGTATAACTGCGTTGCATAGAACAATTCAATGCCGGGATACAATTAACGCCACTCTGCTGTGCAGGCTGATCTATAAGTAACAAGGATATGCAAAATTATTGTTGCAACCTAAAATGTATTTACAAGTAATCAAACCAACAATGCCTCCCTTTAGCTACAGAGGGCCGCGGGCGGAGGTCTACTTTAAAAGCGTATGAGTTTCTATTTAAATGCACTTTAAGCCGATAGATATTATTATACGGGCGCCATTGGATTGTATCCTCGCCAACAGAGATAATTGAAATTCTCTAATCCAGAAGGGAGCGATTTCGGTAAAAAGGGGGTTGTTGAAATTGGCAAAACTGCGAACTTACCTTGGCTCTCCACTTGTTAACATTTAACTCACTCATAAAACGACCTGAGCGCAGTAGTACAGACTATATAAACAACAATATATAAACAGTAACGTATAGCGAATTCAGACAAGACTACATGGCAAGCTATTCAGTTGCAACCGATATTGATTGCTATGCAATTTATTACTGTTAGAGGAAAATGGATTTAAGGTGACGTGACGGTTACATGTTATATTTTATCAAACTTATTAGGCTGGTCGCAATCCAACCTATCTACTAACAATACTCGAGGGCCTACCTGAGATGGAGTAAAGCTCAACCTATTTTAGTGGGACGAACACTTGAATAACATATATGCTAATAATGTCCAATTTGCTGAGTTATGTATGAAAATAATATCTAGCTACTAGAAGGAACGGCATGAACATGCAAGAACTGCAAGCTCCAAGCTATTCAGAATAAGATGTCTCCAGATGTTAACAATACTAACTTGAAACCACAGTTTGAAGAAGTGAAGTCCAGATGGCTACAGATCACACGTGTTGGAATGGGAAGGCTTTCTTCAGATTTGCTGCTCGAGATATGCTTGCAGATGTTTTGTTGGTGCAGTAGTAACTCGAAAATGGTGACCGTCGAAAGAGGTCGAGGATGTATTGTTTTGCGTATGCGAGGAAACTACGGTCGTTCGTTGCGGTGTAGCTGAATCTACAACGTAATTTATTTAGCAGATCGAAGTTTTTAATATAAATCCGGTTAACACCGATTAAAAATGAAGAAGAGAGACAAGAGAACTTCATTACAATTGGCACACGTATAACACGCAAGGCATGAGTGACGTTCGAAGGTTCGTTTTGCTGGCCGATTACGAAACAATGCGCTAAAAACCAGATGAGCTGCCAAGCAGCCTATCCCTTCGAGATGATAACCGAGACTGAGGGAAGGAACCGACAGCGTCGCGCATTTGCAGGTCGCGACCATCACCAGAAATAAAATATCACCTCTTCCGTCGACCAGTGAAAATAACATGAAAACATATACACACAAATGTTACCTGAAAGTAGCACAACAGGCCCACGTTGAGACCCAAGTGCGCTGAGATTGGTTCACTCTTACCTTATAATATTTAAACCCAAAATCTTTGTTCCTAACATAGGTACAAAGTACTTGCTAGAGCAACAATATTTTTCCACACAGTTACGTAAAACCTGTATATCTTTGATGAACAATAACAAAGTTCAACGCTTTCGAAACAAAAAACAATTATTCAAAGTAAGGTCAAGAATTTGCAATGATGTGTGTAATCTGTACGAACTGTGTTTTATAGGTAGTTTTTTCTGAAGTTTTAAATCACATATGACACTCGTATGTTCTACAACACGCCAGGTCTGTACTTTTGATATGCTGAAAGCTATACTGGATGCATGTCCGTAAAACCTTTCAACAGCTTTTAAAAAATCCATTTCAAATTAATACCGAAAATGTATAAAGAAGTCTAAGAGAATTATAATTGTACTTGTACTAATGTAAACACAAAAAGAAGTAATTTCGAACCACAGAAAAGCGTTATCTGAAATCATTTGAGGTATTTGTATATGATCAAAGTTTAACAATTAAAAAAAATCTACATTATAGTTTTACATTTGTTATACCTTTTTCCGATAAAGTAATTTGAGAAATAGCTTTTTCGGGTAGAACTAATAAAATTTAAATTTGTCCCTAACTGCCTGCGCGTTATTTAAAACTTCTCTAGGGTATGCAAATTGTTAAATGTCAGCAGCAAGCAGACGTTTTTGGTTTTTATCGCATTATGCTATAATTTTCTTATTGTGACTGTAATGTAAGCAGTTTGGAAATTATAATTCCAGTTATAACTTCTACGTATTTATTCTGAAATTCTTTTGTGTACCTACTACAAGCTACACCTACAGGACTCTTTTTCCTTTGGATGTAAGCTTTCCTAATATTTTGCCATATGTCTTGATTTTCTACCACTTCATACCAATTTTGCTCTATTGATTTCGTCGCTCCACTACATTTGTGGTCTTCCGATACTTTTGCTGTTGCTCCAATGTTTCAGCGATATGACTAGGATTTCTCTCTCGAATGACCTTTGATTGACTCTCAGTTTGTTGAGTATGGCTTTTCTAAAGGTCCAGGTCTGTGATCCATAAGCTGTCACTGGTAGGGTGCACTGAATATATGTTTCAGTTTTAGATGCAAGCAAGCGGTTTACTTCTAAAATATCTCTTACTTCACTCTCTGCTGCTCTGGTTAATCCTATTCTGTAACTTATTTCAACCTCTTGGTTTTCTTCTCTTTTCGATACGGTCTGCCGTTGATACTTGTGTCTATTTACCTTTTCAATCTTGTTCGTTTCAAGTACATATACGTAAAATATGTTATTTTTCGTCAGTTTCTGTCGTCATGTACCTCGTTTTGTGAATATGTATTTCTAGAACAGTGCCGGTCATTTGTGAATATATCTTCAGTAAGGCTTGTCAGTTCTTCTTTTGTTCGAGCCATTACGACTAGGTTGTCGGCGAATATTAAAGGATGACTCGTTTGATTGCAGCAGAACTCGGCCCACCGCCTCGTTCTGGCAATCCCTTATTTCGTTAAGATGCTTATAATCAAACTTGTATCGTTAATATCTATAATATTTCGAACTAAATCCCTTACAGGTCTTTACAGTTTTACAAGCATAACGTGACTAACTTAGAATTTAGCTACCTCTCTTAAGCAAACCTCCGTGCGCAACGCTTCATCACCAGTAGGGCGTGCGCAGAATTACTAAAGTTTCCATATCAAGGAACTTCGTAGAATGAAGACTATCTTGGATGTTTTGTACACTATTATGCCTACAGTCAAAAATATAAAGCAAAGTTACGATAACAAAAAGAAAATAACTGATTTAATTAATTCGTCCGAAAACCTACAAAGTAGAACTTGGAAACCAATAAATGCAAGAAAAAACTGAACAAATTAAACACTAACCTAACGACAAACAACTTCAATGGTTTTTACAAACAGTAGTACTTCACTCCAAGGTGCAAACTATACAGGGAAATCGTCGTCAATTTAATTAAGTTAACAGTGTGCATTTTCTATTGTAGCGGAGCAAACCAACACGTGTACCATCAATTGTCTGGTCAAAAGCATAAAAAACCACCAATAAAGGTGAAAACATCGTCCAACAGATTTGCAGTTTAAATCAGCGGGTGCCCAAATTATAACGATTCGCGATACGCAGCTGAGTGTCTAACGTCATAAATCGAATTGACAGATTACTTCCGTAACTTTAAAAAAACGCAAACACGGATTTCTGCAAAACTACAGAATCTATAAACTTAATGGAATCCGGGAAGTCACAGCAGCTACTTGTACAATCCTTCTGAATACAAAAAACGACAATGCATTAATCGACGGAATTACGCCATCTGCAATCTGCAAAAGGTCAAGATCACAAGCAGAAAGCTGCCGAAACCCTTTTGGAATAACAAAAGAGGGGTACAAGATCCAGGGAATTTCATGTCTGGCAGACCAGAGGTGAGTAATAAAGAAATGGCATAACATTTTGCGGAGGAGAAGTAACCGGTCAGGAAAAAGGCAATAAAAGCAAATTCCGATGCCCTGGCTTAGAAGACGGAGCACAATGGTTTATTGTAATATCGAGGAGACAAAGGATTTGTCCAGCAGTCGAGAGCCAATGAATGACCCCTCCGTTTTTGTAACAGAGAGGTTATATAACAAGGAGACGAGCAAGAGTCAGCACGCATTCATGCATTCCTTTCATTCACTTATTTATGTATTCCGTCATTGGTACTCGGTCACTCGTTTTTCCAAGTCGCCTGGCTTGAGCATTTGCAAACTATTTGTTGATTTATAATTTTTGGAGTACCTGCTACAGCTTAGAGTGTTGTAATCCTACACTCTACATGCATAATTGCAATACTTGCTACATATATCTATATGTTCGTGTTTGTTAATTGAGTTTGTTGTCAAATAAAAATAAGTGTTGTATTTTATAACATGTATCATCTGATAATACTGTGGATGTAGCATTACCATACTTAAATATCTTCAAATTCTCATAGGAGAGCATATCTCACTTAAAGTATGATACAGGAGATGTTCCCAAAACTGCAGATTCATTGGAAACAAAACAACTTGGGACTATAATATGTTCGACGTCAAACTAATCAAGATAGTTGTAGTCTCTGTTATTGAACATCTTACATACGTCATAAACAAAACTCTGCAAATGGGAATTTATCCTGAGGTCTTAAGCTACTCGAGTCACACCAATATATAACAAGGGTGAGTCCTAACAACTTTACCTTCTACTATTTCAGCCTTTTTAAAAGTTCTGGACCTTCTATTAGCAAAGGATTTAATGGGATACTTGCAAAAATGAAGGTGCTTAGATTATAACTACGGTGTTTTCAACAAGACAAGAGAATACACTCTGCACTTCTACATTTGAAAAACCTAACACCTAAAACAAAAGAAATTCTACTAATACAGAGGAGAGTATTCAGGATATCTGGTGGAGCCCATATTATTGATAGTTCAAATCTTTTTTAACACTTTAAAATTCTCACCGTATGCATTACCTGTATAATTACTTATCTAGTCCGTATACATAATAACAAAAATCTGAATTCGGTTGCAAACTAGGTACCACCTATTTTCTGTATCTACGCTAGTGTGGCGCAGCTACTAAATCTTGTACCAACATAAATCGCCTTGCCTAAAATATACAATGGCTGCAATAAAAACGGTATTCGGTGTTACAACTGTGTAGCTAACTCAATAAATGTTCAAATTAAAACGTAGCGCGATGTGCAACTTAATTTCTAATGTCAAAAACTGAGTTATGTGCTTCGCTCGCACATCACGGATCGACAAATGCATCATCATCATCATCAATCAGCCACAATTTGTCCGCTGTCGAACATAGGCCTCCTCCAGTTGTTTCCACGTCTCTCTATTTTGTGCAGTTGCAATTCAGTTGGTTGATATTCTTTTTAGGTCGTCTGTCCATCGGGTAGGTGGTCTTCTTTGACTTCGCTTATCTGATCTTGGTCTCCATTCAATTATCTTTTTCTCCACTTTGCTTTAGTTATTCTCTCTATTACGTCGTCCACTTTCGTTCTTCTGCGGATCTCTTCGTTACTGACCCTATCCCTCAACGCTATTCCCAGCATCGATCTTTCCATTTTACGTTGTGTGATGCGTATTTTTTCCTCAGATGTTTTAGTGAGGGTTACAGTCTCCGCTCCATAGGTCAGAACTGGTAGAATACACGCATTAAATGTTCTTCTCTTTAAACTAATTGAGATACTATCGTTTTTAAGGATGTGCCTCAGTCCACCGAACGTTGCCCATCCCAGAGTGGTTCGCCTCAGGAGTTCACATGTTTGACAAATTACTTCCTCGATTTCACTAAGTGTCAAGCTATTAAAAGTACGCATTCCAACTAAATTTCAGCATTTCTAACACTTCAGGAATTCCTAGGCGTCATAGCTGGATCATGCCCAACCTTTATTTTGATTGTTTTTTTTAAATTTGGTACTCAGCCAACAGCCGTTAGACCAATTATAGGCGTCGCTGTACATTTTATGGGGACTTCCAACCCCACTAACGACTGTCATGATGTTATTATGACATCCGGGACCAACTATTTTCGTGACCAACTATTTCCGTTACAGCCGTATCACGAGGCGCCGAGAGAAGCAGCCATGGAACTCCCATCCAAGTTCTGACCAGAAAGAGCGTTGCTTAACTCTACTGATCGAACGTGGACGCTTGTTCAAGCTACACCACCCGGGACCTTCATGAATACAAAAGAGATCATGCAGTGCTTCGCCTAAATCTGATAATAAAGGAGAATCCGAGTTTTCGTCATTTCTTAAAGTGGCCACCCGTGGACCCAAGGCAAACAATAAATATTGACGTAACTGGCCGGGAAGTCTGCAATAAAATCCGAAGTCCGAGATCTTAGATTTGTAGATTAGGATAACAGTGCAATGTATCTCAAGAATACTATGGATTTCCTCGACAGCCGTTAACTCATAAAACTCTTCTACTTGCTTAAACGCGGGCTATGTAACGTGGAGACGGTCTATCATTGCGTATTGAGCATTACTTCTGCATTCTTTGAGCATTTAGAAAGAACTTGGTCAATTTCCAGTCCGTTCACTCATTGGAGTTTATGTACGAAAAAGATTTCTAGTTGTAAATTGTTGTATTTACGTACTCTATAATTGTACCGTACTACATATATGATATTTGTATGTTTATTTGATGTGGGTTTAATACAAATATTTGTTGTCCACATCGGTTATAATTTAACCTATAGTTGAATTCAGATTTTCACGGCTGCTGTCCATAATGGTAGATGTCTCCGGGTTATATCGTGGTCGTTTATTTAAAGCTCACGTTTATCTGCTCATGCTGTCAGCTTAGTTGTAGTTGTAACATATCTGGTTATGTCTTCTTTCAATGTATCTTCGCAAGATTTGTCCACTTCGTCATCTTCTGCAGCCACTGTAGGGAGTTTTCCGCCTGCTGAGAGCCATTGTCCATGATCGATAATTATTTTTTTTATTAGGGGAGTTGGCTTTGAAAACTCGGTTCTAGCCAGACGTCTTGGTCAGGGGAGTAGGAAAAGCGGAGGAGTATGTTACTGAGGGACGATAGGTTAGGAGAAGGGGTAGACTTTGCATATATGTAGTTTCTTCTAGTAACTGACATCTTATAGTTTTAGGAAGTTTTTGTTCTAATTCTGCACTCTTGAAACTGTTTTTAAATTAATATACGTAAGCGTACCCTTGCTGATGATAAATAATTAAACCTGTGAGAAACATAATGCTTTAACTTATGTAACGTCAGCTATTGTTAGGCACTTCATTTTTTCAACCCTAACGGGTAAGTACATCATTTGATGGTTAACATTTTCAAAAAAATTTTTCTAGTTTGATTTTCAGTGCTTTGGAATATTCACCGATTCAAGGACTATATAGATAATTCTGCTATAAAATCGTTTCAGACTTAACTTTGCATTATAAGTTATCCATTATGCAATCGCGATCCCGTTAGCTCGCGTGAAACTTCCAGCCATTAGATATTAATTCCCGAACGCTGATAATGCGAGGAAGAGCCTCAACACTCGATGAATAGCGAGCAGATAAATTTTGATTAGGAAAGTGGAAATCAGGTGTTTTATAAAGTTGTCGAAAGCCGGCAGCACACTCCATTTGTTTAAATCATGCTAATGGGGCGTGTTTGGCGCGCCGATAACACTGATAATGAATTCCGGTAGACACATCACTTTGATGCACGAACGCTCATTAGAGTTCATTTACGCAATCGGTATTTTAACAGGGACGTTGCCATTTTATTATCTCCGGAAAATTAATGCCTGCTCCACATAATCGCGCTGCTTTGCCGCGCGGAATCTTGTTTACACTCGTATCCTGCAATTGTGGGACCTGAGCATCCTGTAAAGATCCCGTGGTTAAATAAGGACGCCGCAAAGCGCGATGGCGCTAAATTACATACTGCGAGTAGGAAATGGGCGACTTCGTTAGTGCAAACTGGGTTGCCTATTCACGACCTGTCTTGCAATCACCTTAGCCGCTCTTTGACTTCCCCACACCACCTAATCGAGTGCTAGCTTGGGCATTAACGTGCAGATAAGGTCGTTTGCTGTTAAAATATCAGTTTTTATAACAATGTGAGGGTCGCTAGCTATTATTTCCAATTAAAATGTTCATATTTTAAAATTTTCTTATGCCTGAATGGCAGAATATTTTAAAATGACGTCTATTATTATGCTCATTTAGAATATGTTGACATTGTTGAGAAATTCGTGGCCTATTATAGAAGGACCACGAACCTTTCATGCTAATATACTTATAGTGATACTTCTCGACGTTTACTTACGAACCAGTGCTCTTCAACCTTACCAGCTTCTTTATTAAGTTGTTATTTCTTTTCAGATGTTTTTTTTTCAAATTAGACAATAGAAAATAGTTCGGGGGAGGAAGATCTAGCGAGGAAGCAGCACATTCCAGTAATTCAAAGCCCAATATATTTAATAGAAAACAAATCTGTTCTTCTGAGACCTTTTTATAAGTTTGCTTGTTTTTAAGATAGATTTGCATAATAATTCTCAGTAAATATCATTCCTCGTAGGTCATGGGCTTACCTTCTTTGAGAGAAAATGGAAGACTCTTATGTTCAAAATTGCTGCTTTCTCTCCTGATCATAGCTTCATTGTAAGCAGGTGATTTAAGAAGAATTCAGTATTCTTTTTAAAGCGAGTCCAAACGCCTCTTTCAGTCAGCGTGCGACAATATTAGGAATTTATTCTTCAATAAAATTGCTGCAACCTCAGTTCCTTATAAACAATATCAAAGGTGTGTTTATATGGGAATGATAGTGTCTCGGCTAGGCTACTCGTTTTGGATAGATTGAATTATTTATTTTTATCAAATCATATAGAACGCTTTCAGAGACGAATGCAAAAATTTGCCTCTCAGGTTTCTTCCCGCTGTTAACATCAACTTTACTCTTTTCGAACCTAGCAACCTTTATGATAGAATAGTGCAGAAATTTATCCCCTAAATTATCTTCTATATGTCGATCATGTATTGAGATGGATTGCTGTGAAAGCTCCACTTTGAGTTTGCTATTTAATTGATATGTTTTTTTTTTAATTTAATGTAAGACTTAAACTGATTAAAATAATCTTGCTGATTTGTATTATTATTTTTACCTGACCAAAATAAATAGTATTATGCCCTTTTTTGTGTTTTATTTATCTGCAATTTTATTCTCATCACGCTAGCTCGGTAAACAATCAACTCGATTCAAAGGGGTGAATTCCTAATAATTTGTACATTTTTACCTAAATTGGTGCGCTACTGGCCACCCGAATTAGTTCCAAATACGCAGTCGCAAATGTATGCACTGCTGTCAAAATTACAAAAATGGTTCGTATTGTGCTGCAAGCGTTGTTGACTTTAAAAATCAAATATTTGTGAACATTCGAAGAGGTATTTATTTAAATCGTAGTGCTTTGGCGGTTATTATTCTCATTTGTTTCAGGAATTACTTTGTCTTATGACGTCAGAAGGGACACTAATTGAATTTCTGCAATTGTTTAATTTCTACCTAACCTAACACTTGGACTCTGGTTAATAATTTGAAAAGCACTTTTGCTAGAGGCTTGAAGATGCTTGAATCTTGTTCAGTACGGTATTGTCTCGCATGCACACAGATTTCTGGGTGCTCACACTGATATTTAGCTTATTACAGTACCTTAAACTTTGAGGTGTCTTCGTTTGGTGATCGGAAAGGGGCCCCGCTAGTATCTTCTTCTGAAATGGTGTTTCCCGGTGTTTATACTGCTCGTCGGTGTCTTCCACTCCTGCCTGATGCGTCTCAGTAGAATGCCCTGGATCTGGACCCTCTTTTCGGTAGGAATCCTTCTTCGTAATCTTAATGTGGGTGGCGAACGTTTCCTCGGAGATGCTCTTGGTAAAATTATTTATTGTTGCGGTAATCGCCACAAACGTTCTCATATGAACTTTAACACCTGCTTAACACAGTGAAACACTTTTGGGCTCAAAAGATTTACTTTTATTGTATAAAAACTTTATTCAAATAAAGCACAACATTTCATGTCAAGTTTCTATAATTAATTCAATTGTTATCTGATGAAGTCCACTATAAATAAATGCTAATCTAATAATATACAAACGGAAATCAGCCAAGTTCAAATCAATTACATTTTGAAATAAATTTACTTACAAATCATTAAATTTAAACCTGTCTTATATCTAAAATATTGTCTGCATTTTTAATTGTCAAAATGTCTCTTTGCGTAATTGCCCTGATCCTTTTAAAGAGTTCATTTCCTTTATAAATGCTTTCGATGTCCATCTGTCTTTTTTTCACTCGCTTTTTCTCTTATCTTGCTGTCTACTTTTCCCTTGCTTTACCCTGTCTTGTCTGCTTCTCACAATTGCTATTTTATGTCTTTATGCCTGCTTTCTTAATTGCTCGTTGCAACATTATTATTTTTCTGACTTCTTATACCTTTTTAGATTGTTCACAACTTGACCTACATGCACATATCAAACCTTTTTGTGATTATTCATTTCTTTTGGTTTGGCTATTCATTCTGGCACAAACCTAATATTTAATTAATTTGAACTTCGACTTCAACCCTGTGAAAAACAAACTTTGCCCTTTGCGTTCCTTACTCAATTAATTTATTAATACTGGCATCTCTTTTCCAATGCATTTACTGAATGAAATTTAAGCTTAGTATTGCAGCTACATAAAACACCCCAACTCTGTGCTTATTGGCTTGTTTTCTAAACTGTACGGCAAGCAGAGTCGAGCCTCAGGCATAAGACCATTACAGTATAGACATCTTATATCAGGGCCATACTCGTTCTTTCCATTTCTTGAAGTATCTGACATATACACTTCTTCACGCTAAGTCGTAAAATTATAGACTACTAACAGAAACTAAAAATACTAATAGAAGTACTTACATCAAGTAAATCTATCTGGTCAAACTAAAGTCGTCTAAATGAGGTATTAACGTTTGCTATAATTGCACACGTCTATTATATATAGATTGCACATGGTAAGGCGAAATAAAAAGGGAGACAGGACGGCACTGGCACAACATGTTAGCGGTAAAAACGACAATAGTAAAAACCTTAAATGAAAAAAAAAACAGCAACGTACAGCTACTGCAATGTTAAGCCGCAACATTTTGATTCTCTTGATATTCTGACACTGTATGCGTCGTTTTTTCTCTATTATCTACGTTTAATTCAAAATAAAATTTAATCAGTGAACACATTTGAACGTTTTTAAGATTCTAAAGATTACTAATTCACACTCAATTAAGTTGCAAAATATATTTGTGGGGAACGAAATCTTTTTCTTCTACATCGATTTAAGTCATTAGTTAGTACATAGCACACAGCTGTCCTCTCTTTAGACGATTGCTGTCTTACTTCATTGCTTATTAACACGATTTGAAAAGTGTTTGTTGCATTATTTATTGTTACGTCAATTTAAGTTTATTTTTAGTAACGCCACTGGTGTATTTCTAATTTTTATAAAAAAGGAATAATGCTACCCACGAACTAACTGTCTATGTGAAGCAAAATGATGCACGAATAAGACTGAAGGCTGGAGGCGGATGGCTACTACACAACAGTTTAGGCTGGTAGCTGTTGTAATTTTGCTAAGTGGCTGTAGAGTTGCAAGCTGTTTTTACGTATTTATACATATTATAGATATTAACGATACAAGTTTGATTATGAGCATCTTAACGAAACGAGTTTGATTGCCAAAACGAGGCGGTGAGCCGAGTTTTGCGGCAATCAAACGAGTTTCGTTGTGTGCCATAAGCAAACGTGTATTGTTCAATATTTTATCTTCATCAATAAACTCTGGTTCACTGTATAAAAAGAGTGCGGTAATATTCATTACCGCACTGAGTGCGGTAATATCTGTCCATTACCGCACTGAGTGCGGTAATATCCATTACCGTACTCAGTGCGGTAATGAAGCTCTTAACGACACTAAAATTAATTTGGTTAAGACGCTATAACAACACGGATGAAGATAAAATAATTTAATTAGCTTTTTCACTCATGCCTTTCTGAAATGTATGTTCTTAAATCTAACTAAATTTATTACGTAGTATATTTACGTAGACAATAAGAGCTTGCTATGATAATGAATAACAATCTGATGTGATACACGGACACAACTTTTTTTTACAGTGAATTCAAAAATGTAATAATATACCGGGTGTTCTATTTAAAATAGAAGTTAATAAAAAAATTGGAAAAAAACAAAAGAAATTTATTTTAGAGGTATTCATCTGGAAAATCACCTTTCTCACATCAATACACATTAAAGATGTAAAGTTTGAAAAAAATGTTAGAGCCGTTTTTGAAAAAATCTCAAAAAACTGAAAAATTACAAGAGTAAACACATACTTTTGGTTAAGCGATTTTCTTCAAAAGGTTGTGTTTCATCTAGATAGTACACAAAACTTATATGTGAAGTTTCAACGCCATATCTCTTTTCGTTTTTGAGATATTCTGTTCACACACAGACAGACACACACACACAGAGACTGACTGACGGACACACCAATGAACAAAAACATGTTTTTTGGGTTCAGGGGACTCTAAAACGTGAAGATATGTTGAAAACTTAATTTCAAATTTTTGGGATGAATCCAATACTTACTTTATCGTAAAAGGAAGTAAAAATGACAAAGGCGAAGCGAAGAATCTTGTGTTGTAACAATTTTAAAATAATTTTCTTTCCTTTTCGCTTAAACATCGCTGCGAATATCACGTTGCTTTGGTAATTTATGATACCGTTTGAAATTAAGCAATTGACATTTATTTTTTGAGAAGTTTAGGGATGCGACGTCAGAGCGGAACGGTTTCCTGGTTACCAGGTTTAAACATTTTTGTACCTTAAAGTTATCTCCGATGCTGCAAGGTACATTTTTTTGGGCTTCTTATGGTTACTCTTTGGAGGCGAATTTTGTACCGAAAAGTCAGCTTAATACAGGTTTGTTGGATTACTGCGCTCATGTGTGGAATCAGGATTTGATCGTTTTGGGAAGGAAAACATCTGTATGCCGCCCGAAATTGTCTGAAGTTTAGAGGAATTTATTTATATGCATTTTCTTTTCGTTTTTCATGTAACCCCGATGCCGTCCACGTTTACTTTAAGAGAGTCGTAATAGTTTTCGAATGCCGAAGGAGTGAAAAACCACAGCAGCGTTCAGCTAGGTCTACGATTGAAGGTCATGGTTTTTTACATTCCATCTTTTGAACACCCTTAGGCACAATCCCTACCCTTGGGTTTTCGTCTATAATTTGGTATCGCATAGCTTGCCGGATCGCGTTTGATACGGGTGATATTTATGCTAAATTTTAAATTCAGTCTGTTATTTACAGATTTCGCTTGTTTAATAATTTCTGTATAGTAAACAGTCTTCAGTTGCTTTAGTTGCTTTATATATTTTTCGTACTGCTTATTTATCAAGAATTTCTCTTTCTTTGCAGCGATGTCTTGTTCATCGAAGAGTTGCGACCTACGTCCAATCTAGGAATAATGTTTTAATTATTGAGTGTTGTGAATGATTTTTTTTCTAGCGTTATATATCCTCTGCAGCCCTTGCGTTATTTTGCAAGCATTCCCCTGTTACTTCTTTGACTTGGTCATCTCAGCGTTTGGAGGATCTGCCTCTACTTCGGGTGCCTGCCACTTTCCCTTGAACGATTAGTTTCTCTATGTTATCATCATGCCGTCAGACGATGTGCCCAAAATAGTAAATGGGTAATATGACTGACACACTACCAACTATTCAACTTCATTTGAGTACTTTCAACCAATTCCCAACCATGATAGTTTTAACTACATATTGGTAATTATGTGACCCAAGGCGTCATTGGCGACAAATGTAGACGTGGCGATAGTCTTGGTAAAATTCTGAGTGGAAATATTAATATTAAAATTTTGGATTAATCTTCATTAACCATTGCGAGCGATAGAGATTTTATCCAGGTAAAATGCATTTTTTGTTCTAATATGTGAAAATATCACCCAGGAAAGTAGTTCAAAAGTTATGGTCCCATACAGAATTTCAGAAATATTGTGCTGATTGTTTGTCATATCTTCACATGTAACATGGAATCGTGATTCACTGCACTCTGAGCTACCCGAACCACTGGTTATTAACGTCCAACTACATACCAGTAAGATTTTAACCGAAAGCACGTTTTAAGATATTTCTTAATAAGAAAATACCTATTTTTTATGTATATGGGAAAATACGGTTGTTTGCATGTTTAAAATAGTAGCTAGAGAAGATTGATGTCTTATATGAAATTGTTAGCCATACATCTGCGATATGGATATTAGAATACCTCTAAGAGACAGAACAAAGCACAAATTGCGTGCATCAATTCTAGATATTGACATTATCGACATTTGCGATCAAAGATATTAAACTAAAACTCAACGTTTTATATTCGCCCCCCATCCCTTTCCAAACACCAAAATCGCACTTTTATTTCTCCTGAGCGGTTTCTCAGAAATTATTTACTGTAAAACGCAGTGATTAGTTACATAAATCTTTCAATAGTATGGGGAAACAAACTATGTTTCTCTTTTGTATTCAATTTGGGTCCCGAGTGCGTCCACGTTCGATCAGTAGAGTTAAGCAACGCTCTTTCTGGTCAGAACTTGGATGGGAGTTCCACGGCTGCCTCTCTCGGCGCCCCGTGATACGGCTGTCACGGAAATAGTTGGTCCCGGCTCTCATAACAACATCATGATAGTCGTTAGTGGGGTTGGAAGTCCCCATAAATGCATAGCGACGCCTATAATTGGCCTAACGGCTGTTGGTTGAGTGCGAAATAAATAAATAAATGAATAAAATAAATAAATTTGCAATAAAAGCGTGAACTTGTTCTCGCACCCAAAAATTAAATGTTTCATATGCCGCGTTCCTATTTATTAATAGAGCGTTTTGCTGTAAGGGAATTTTTAAACAGTGAATAAAGTAGAAAGATAATTACGTGACCTTAAAAATATGTACTGTGAGTCATATTTTAGTATCTTATCATGAATTACTAGAACAGCGCCGGTATTCACTATTTAATAATTTCAAAGATTAAACCACGATTTAATATACTACATGCACTAAACAACTTTATTTCTTAACAAAACTTGAGAAGACAGTGAAAATATTACTGCATGGATATTATTAACACTGCATCGTTTATAATGTTTATCCTGTTGAGTGCATGTGTTCGAGGAGTAAAAACAATTATATAGGTACGATAGTGCTCATATTTGCTTGGGCTACTTGAACTTCCATCACGTCCTTATCTAATTTGCTCTCCATTGGGGTTTGCTCCATTGTACAATGAAACAGAAATGTACCTAAAATTTTCTTTGAAGGCGAGGAAGTCGGAGATCGGGGAGATTTTTTTTCAATTGGACGTAGAAGATACCTTTCGTGCTTTTGATGGTATGCAAGGCTCGGTTGCAAGTAATGTATGACTTCCACGAGCTAAATTTTTCGATTTTGAATCACCATTTAATATTTCTGTCCTTGTGTATGGAAAAAGGACAAACAGTGATCTGAATGAAGTAACTAGGGATGTCGTACCCGGTCTAAAATCAAACCCGGGTACCCGAAAGCAGTACCCGGGTACCCGAGGGTACCCAAAATATATTTAAAAAATGTTAGCGTACATCGGAACATTCGTTACGCCGCGAGTTTTAAACTGAACTAAATTGAAATAGTACCTACTCTCCCATCAAAATCACACAGAGGATGTTTACGTTACTTCATCGCATACTGACTCGATTTAATGGTACTATTGACGGGTTGAATATTTCCGCGAAGGGGATTTATTATATGAAACAAGAAACATTATGTAGTATGGGATGGGGTGATTCTGGTTATTACTGCATGCTTATGTTTTTCTAGAGCTTATTCCTACTGTTATTAAGTTTTTATCATCTTCTCCGAAAAAGGCTCACTTACTAGAGATTACATAATTTACTAGTCGGGTACCCGGGTCCTGAAAATATACCCGGGTTGACTATTACCCGGGTCGACCCGGGTACCCGGGTACCCGCCGACATCCCTAGAAGTAACTGTAGAGAACCTCGCAAAGGAAATGCGCAGACAATACCTTGTTTCCGCTCGAAACCTCTTGTGGCCAAATACATTCTGACCACGGTTACATTACATCCTAAGTTTTGGTTTTACGTTTCATAAATTGATGTGAATCCAGGGAATTCGGCAGCTATTTAATCTGCACTCAGTTTCACAACCAATCAAGGTAAATTAGCCGAGGAGCCTTGCATCGCATCAACTACTGTTCCCCAAATCCTTGTTGCCCATTTTGCAACAGATAGAAGCATATCAAACGTGATTATAAGATTAAGAAGCTTCCATCTTCGTATAAGTTTCTTGAGGCGCTTGGAAAATTGTATGAAAGGGAGTGGAACTGACAAGAAATGTGGTCTAGTGCTTGGAAGAGCGACAATAATTAATCTTCCATTACGACCTGCTTATGCAAGATCTGATAGATTTCGTTACCCATGCTCATTTGATGGTGCTTATTTTGAAAGAATTTTCATCCTTTAATTGGATTATTGAACAAACATTAAGGAAATCCACTCTAAAGTGACCACAAAAAATAAAACTATTTAAGATGCTTTAGAGGATTGTAAGATAAAAGAGATAGTGTTACAGTATGAAGAGAAATGTAAATACTTGAGTAGAACATCAGAACTTGGCTACAGAAGTTTCAGCTGGTCAACATTATGCAAAACTTCATCTTGGCACAAAAAATTGATATTTGGTAGTTGTACATCCACACAGTTTGAAAAATGTTGTCATATTTAGATGGTGCTTATTACTTGCCATACTCAAAATCAGCTCATCTGTATGTCTAGCACACGTGAAAAAGGAATTTGTTAATAAGAACTGTTTTACGACAAGAAAAACAGACATTTTTTCACAGGCAACTGAACTGACATGAAAGTCATCAAAGTCTGTTGATGGAATGACTTATGGACGAGACCTCAGTGAACGTTTATAGCACGCACTTCTGGATTTCTCCAGGTTACTGAGGAATTTGATGAGTTTTCTGGATGCTTAACAAGGTTTAGTAAACATCACGCAGATCCCAGATCTAGCAGAAGGAAACGAGATCTTTCAGATGTTTTTTTTTGTTGATTGATTTTATTTTCATCGTCATTTTTGACAGGACAATGAGTGTGTTTTCTGGTCTTCTGGGTTTGTAGTGATTAAACATGGTGTTAATTGCGATGATGCATATGGAGTCGGACTTTTGCAGGATGCAGAAAATTGAAGAAAATAACATTAAAACTATAGTAAGTTGGTGAGATCAGACGATGTTGCAATTAATCCTGATCAGTTTTTTAAAAGTCATTTGCATCTGTTAAGGAACAAATAATTTTAATCTGATGCTCACTAACTCTCTTTGAGTACCAGAACATCTTAAGAAAGGAAAGCAAACCAAGTATAGTCGAGGTATTTAAAACGTAGAATGTAAGTGAAGAAGGAAATGAAAATTTGATAAATAAGATCCATGTGACGGACAGAGGATATCTTCTGCATGGTATTGCTTGACCCAATAAAGGAACATATGAAAAGATAATTGAAAGCTATGTGAACCATTTGATTGGGAAGTATGGACAGACTTTTTATATTATCTTTGATGGCTACCCCGCGTATCCCACATCTCAAGATCTGAAACGTATCCGCAGAGGTAAGAAAACTTCATCGCAGCTCAATTTCACCGCGAAAATAGAGTGCTTTGTGAATCAGAGTTAATTTATAGTCAATCCAAGAATCATCTTATTGAATTGTTTGTTCAGAAATATACGCAAGAACATATTTTCACATCAGTGTTTTCAAGTTATCGTTGTGCAAGATACCGAACTGTTGAGTTTGGTCGTAGGACTACCAGAAGCAGAAGAATCTTTTTTTTTTCAGAAACCTGCTGGTACTAGCATCTCTGCCTCTGCAGAGTAAGGTATTTGCAATATTCGTGCAGAGATTGGAGATACGAAGAACGTGCTATACACCATATCTATTTTTTTGTAAAAAGCAAACTTGAAGTTTATTACACGTTCAAGAAGTCTGAGGAAATCCGAGGAAGTTATTAACTTGGTCTTCTGCAACTATAAGGTGTTCTATAAGAACAATTGGAGCTGAGCGAAGGTATCTCTAGATCATAGATTGTATAGAAATGTATCGAATTTTCAAAGGATTCTGCACCGATGTCACTATGGCATAAGAGGAGGATGAGGGCGTGAAAGAAGTTTAAATAGTCGAAGTGAATTAAGAACTATCGTATAATATATCGTATAATATTGTTTTCATTCCTCGAACAGAGGTACAAGAGAAGCATTATATTTTTGGTGTAATACGTAATAATAATAAGTAATGATGTACTTTTTAATAATATCCATGTAGTAGCATTAGCACTGTCTTCTCAAGTTTTGTTATACAATAAAGTTTTTATTTTTTCATAACAGCTATTGGTAGTAATGGGGAATGAAGCCACTTGGCTTTGTTCCAGTAATGTGTGGTACACATTACGAAAATAAAATATAACTCATACTAGTACAACTTCCTTCTCAATAAACATGTATCATAATAAATATGAACTCGGTGCATAAAAAAATTTTTTGGGTGAGAAAGTAAATTCACACGCTTTTATTGAAAATGGAACACAAATACCACAATTTGATTTCCCCATACCATTAGGAGATTTGTATAACTAGCCACAGCGTTTTATAAAAAATTACTACTGAGAAATCGCTCATAGAAGATAAAAGTGCGATTTTTGGAGTTGGAAGGAGGTGGGCGAGGAAGAAAGAGAGTGGTAGAGATTTGAGACTTTTGGCCAGACATTTGTATATATGTTAGCAGTTTTTTAAAGCCCACAGGTTGACTGGACTATTAACAATGTGAGTTCGCATACATCAATGGAGGATGCAGCAACTTAGTGAATTTAAGTGGGCAAAATTGATATGCGGAACAGGATACTATCAACGGGTTGTTTCAGGTACTCGTTATTCGTTTATAAATACATTAATTTACTATTAGGTAGATTATCCGTGACGCAGTATATTTGTTTCGTAAATATAAGAAGTTTTTATCTTAGAAGATATCAACTACAGACCCATTACCATGTTATCTAACTTTGCCAAAGTTCTTGAATGGCCTTTTTTCTCGTATGCATTCATCAATAGCACTTCTAATATGGCTTACTTAACTCAATATGTTGCAAATGCTGTGGACAGGTCGAGGCAAGGTCGAGGTGATCTATGTTCACTATAATAAACACAATTCTAAATCATTTATAGCCTCAGGGATCTAACCTGGGACCATTGCTTTTTTTTAATATTCATTAATGATCTTATCGAAATCATAAACTCATCTTTGCCGATGACCTAAACATATTCGCTAATGTCAGTAGCATTGATGAGCGTCTCCAATAAAATCCATGACTGGTATACCATCAATAACTTGGGCTTCAACTCCAAATGCAAAATCTTGTAGTGGCTTCCTATTCAATGCTAACCTTTCGTTGCCATATCGAGCACATTTTCAAGTCTGCTATGCTATGCGAATGCTGGAATTTATATACAGAAATTGCAATTATTTTTCTAACATTATACCTCTCAAGACTTTCCTTGGAAAACATTTAGAGGAAGTTTTTATCACCCAAACTAGATGTACTGAGTCTAACTTACGTAATAATGCTACTTTGATTACAGTTACGTAATAATGTTACTTTTTACTGTCCTACTATATGTACCAATCTTCTTAAAATCTCCTGTTCATGCCATGTGCCAAAACTTTAACAACATCCCTCACCTGTGATAACCATACATGCTCTTTAAAACATTTACTTCACAATACTACCCAATTTTAGGCAATTAACAGGTTACAATAACTTTTGGATAGATAATGTGTTTGCAACAACTACTTGTTTGATTTCATTATGTGTTAATATACCTTTTTAGTTTGTATTATTATATACTATTATCTACGCATTTCTTTTATATCGATAAATATTTTATATTGCATGTACCCTTGCTGTCATTTGTATTTTGTCCTATAAGTGGACATTTTATCAGTTGGGCAGATACAATAATTATGCAATATTAATTAGGTGTCATTTAAAATAAGGATAAGAGTCATTTAACAAAATGTGTACCGAAAATCTTAAAAAATAATTCTAAATTAATTTCACCCTGCTAGTGAAGAACTCGGTTATCACTTCTTTGAAATCCTAAGCCGACTTTAATGAAGTTGGGCACGTAATGGTTGTTGTTCAAACGGATAGCAGCGAGGCATCGTTAGAGTTTAACTGCTTGCGTAATATACACGCGCATAATGCCTCTTTGGCAACGCCAAGATTTTACTCTGGTTATTTAAATTCATTAAAGCGGTTGTAATTACGTGGAGGCACGCGAAATAATAGGGCCTAAACATATTTCACTGCGCAAATAAGTTCGTAAGATCGGAGTGATATTTTGTACAACAAAGGACGAGTAATTATCAACTTTATCAGCCTCGTTTATTTGCGAGAGCTGTTTGTCTTAATTAATTCTCATCGCTGGCACTACCCACATGTACGCAATGCAAATATGAACTTCTCGCACCTACCCCAGCAGGAAAAACGGTCTGGATAAACTGGGATAAAGCGCTGTAGCTAGGATACATCTGCGGCGAGCTCTTCAGAATTGAATTTAACGCAAAACGACGAAATGAGAGGCGGGTTGTTATAAACACATTATCGAATTCAGCATTTTTCAGGCGTTTTCATTAAAATATCGGGCTCTCCTAAGGCTACGTAATATCCCGTTTAATTTTTTGTTAAAATATGCAATTAAACCGTGCGCTCTTAAAATGCGCTCAAAGCATGCTGGAAGGGTTGTTAAAAATTCCGCATAATTTCGTTAGGCAGCTTCAAAGGTCGCTACATATTATTAAAATTCTTATAATTTAATATAATGCAAAGGTAGTCGTCCCATGCAAATTTCAATTACATTATTTTGGAAATTCCCTCTAGTAGGGCGTGAACTTGTGCGTTACTTTAGCTGAAAACTCCTGTAAAGCAGTGCTAAATAGCAGAATAAATATCTGACTTTATGATTTTATGAGAACAGTGGGTTGATAAACTTCAACCTAATTTAAATTTCAGCAGGTGTAAATCTACTAGCGTCGATTGCAATGTTTTCTGTTTGAAATAAAAGCAACTGCAAGATTTTTCAAAATTGGTTTTCAGTGGAATTTAATTTAACCCAAATAAAATTTTCAACGTTCTTATAGTCAAAGTTTTTCAAACAGTTCTGCCCTGGTGTTATGCTTTGTTATCTCATCAATATATTAAAATTTCTTTCATCTACTTTTGCATAAACGGTATTTATTTATCAGTAATTTTGCGGTAACTTAAAATATGTTTTTGTGTACTCTTTTAATCTCATACAATAATTATAATTGATTAGATTTCAATAAACTAGTTCAGTTAATCAATCATTTTAACATGACAATCTTTCTCTCCGGTTAGGACGTGCAATTTACTTATTCTCGATTCTATATTATTTTATGTGCAAACTTAAAATTAAGTATATACTCGTAGTTTTCTTTCAATTAAATTATACTGTGACAGTTTATTAAACATTGAACCTCATAAGACACAACGAACAACTCTCCTCATTTATATCAGATAACTATTTATCATTCCTATAATGGTTTACCTTATGATACAGCTCTCTGGTTACAACTCCTCTTAATCTTGGAGGTTTCTGCAACATTTTCCCGACGAACCTCTAGCCATTCACATAGGTGCTTCTTATTGGGATAAATTCACGACGATGAGCCTTTGAATTTCCACAAACCTCCAGATGAGCACCTTCAACTCGTTCACTGCAACGTCATTATTAATGCTGATGATCGACGATGTTAAACGTTACAATACTGCATATCTCTGCTACACCCCGTTGTCCAGTTCCAATCCAGTCACAGCAATGGTTTAACATAACCACTAATAATCGCTAATGTTTAGCTCTACATTCTTGAGTATTTTCTTCTAGTTTAGTATTATTTTATTTTTTAAATTTTTTAGTAATAAGACCTCTCGTGATTTAAATTGCATTTTATTTAAAAAATTATCCAATAGAAAATTAGTGTTTCCCAATTACATAGTTTTTTCTTTTATATTAAGTAATGTACATTATTTCAACAATTATAAATTTAACAATTATTTTCGATTGCTTATATTAATGTTATTCTTTAGCTATACTATATTACTTGGATAAGAATGGACATAAAACATAGAAATCATACTTGCGTTGTCATTTATCCTTGAAATCTAACTAAGGTATGGATTATTATTTTTATTCTTTGATTGTGAGTACATAATCATGATAATATTTTAACGTGTTATGTAATGCAGCATGCTATGTGGATGATTAATTTAATTTAAAAATAATATCCAGATATCCAATGGGTATCATGTAATAACAGTTGTATGTAGATAACTGGTGGGGTAGTAATGGGCAACCAGTGTGGTTGTTTACATGAAGTAAAAAAGTATCTTGAAAATAATAATCGACGTTAAAATAATCACTTTAAAGGGCTAGATTTCCTTTAATTGTGAAAAGTAATAATTGTATATTTGACGCGTAATAGTAATACGATATTTTCTGGCCTTGAGATTGTTCAGTTAGCTAAAGCTAACACACTCTAAAAAAATTTCATTGAAATCTTACATAATTTCCAAAAAATAGCGGTTTTTAGATTTTATCAATTTCGAAAAACTCCATTTTCTAAAAAAGTAAAAATCACTCGGTATATATGATAGAGGCTAAATAGGTTTTTAGACAAGCACAAATTATTAATGTAAAAAGTTTTTTTTGAAAAATAAAAAATAAAACAACAAGCAGGTCAAGAGGTTGGAAGACGTCCACGAGAGAAAACAACTCTGGCTAGTATTACATTGAAAATATACCTTTATTCAAGATAACACCTGGGAGGCATAAAAACATCACATACGGATCCCATAAGAGAATCGAACGCAACATCAAAATTGTAAATCCCCAAATTAATGTTATCAGTTAAGCTTAAGTAGTAGCGATAAAAACTCAAATTCGTTTTAGCCGTGATGCATTGACCAAATAATTACAATTTACGCTAGGCTCATGTATACCAAGCGAATTATTTATACATTAGCTAGCACAAAAAGTTAATTGCACGAACAGTATATATGGCCCTGATAATATAACGAAACTAGTCGAGGCCGTGAATGGAAGATTGCGATTAACACTCCCAAATAGTCTGGATTAATTTGTTTTAAGAATGATGCTATCGATAAGACCTTGCCGAGCGCTACCATTTGATATAAGAGTATATTAAAACAGAAGTTATATAAGGCAACATTTTATCGCCCGCATCAAAGTTTAGGAAACTAGTTTTCTAAAGCACAATTACGACAACAGCCCGTATGAAGCGAAATTTTTATACTGGTTTATCTAATTTGCATAAAAATAATCAAAAACTGCCAATTGCTTGAAATAATGGATACTGTTGCAACGTCTTTCATATGAATAAAACAATGGGAAAACAGTGCTTTAATTGATTCTATTAAAGCAATGCTTTCATTGCTTTGATAGTCACATGAAAACACTAAAGTAGATAAGAATTAATTATCCTATTGGTCAAATTGCAACGTGAACCTTCGCTATGATCAACGAATAACACGGGAAAATAGAGAGTATCAGGCCACTCCGTCTGCTATTTCCATTAGAATTGATAATGTTAAATGCAATTTAAAGATTTGCGCGGCGCGTAATAATTTAATTAATAAAAGGAGGCGACGAACAATCACCTGCCAACAACATAAATTTATGTGGGCACAAACACAGAGAATTCTTGAGGCCAGTACCGGGTAGTTTTCACTGGTGGTTTGTCGGTGAGCTCGGGAATTCCTAGCCGGGACGCGTGAAACACATCGATGTTCCGTCAAGATTACGAAAAACTTCAACTTGACTGTCATGTGAGACCTAAAGATTCCGCAGTCATAATTATCCAACAGTTCTGCTTCCCGGCAGGTGCAACTATTTCGAATGACGTACTCCAAGGCGTAAACAAGAAGTAAGAGGTTGTTGGGCATCGGCTTACCTCGGATCTCAAACGGCATATGGTTATGTCGCTTTGCAGCGGTACACTATCATATTCCGGGATGATCTGATATTTTGACGATTTCTTACATCCCTTTATGCCGAGGTTTTGATGCCAAAAGTTCATAGATCTTTATTCAACACCTACTGTATCACATAGGCCGTTCAAAACGCGCGCCCGAAAGATCATTAGATCTATTATATTCTACTACGTTGAATTCTATACACTCAGTAAAATTCATCAAAGCCCATTGAAGCATTCCAGCTGTAGCGGAGCCCATAAACCAGCTAGCGTCACAGTCAATTGTGTGTATTGCTTTACGGAAGGCACCCAAAAAGTGAAATTCGGGGTGCAGCAATTGTGTGCGTGCATTTTAGAAGTCGCTATAACGTCAGGTTTGTTTTTTGTCGTCGAGCAAAGAATGTAAAGTATCTTTCCTAACGTCGCGCTGCAATTTTTACGTAACAGCATGATTTCCATCTCGTCACAGCGTGAAAGTCCTGATGCAATAAATACACTCCAGATAGGGTTACATGAATACCTTCTGCGTCAATGAACAGGGCCAAATGCAGGGCAACAAACGGACGGGCACCCGACTCGACTAAAAATGGGTCAGGCGAAAGCGAGAGCAACTCTTCTGAGCCAGCCCGTGCCTGTTAAACAATGGACCATAAACTCGAGCCGAAGAAAGTGAAATGGAATCCTTTTTGAGGCGAAAGTTATTTCAACCTTCAGCCGGTGCCCGGCTGGACAATACTCATTGTATTCAAAGAATAGGGAATCCTTTCTCTTGCATAAGCGATCTGTAAATAACTGTAAAGACTCCTCGATTCTGGCATTGCGTTTCTATCCGCCTTGTGTCACTCTGACCAAGACGAGGGCACTGATCAGATTCCTTAGCTTTTAATTAACAAATTAGATTCCGGCGTTCGTTTATACTTAATTCGCTATTCGTATTTGTATTTTCTACATATAGATGTTTTCGTATGTGTTTGTAATTTTTGTTTTAATGTAAATAAAAAGGAATGTTATTGTTTTTCGCATTCGGTTATATCTCATTAAACCAATTTAATTCCAAAGTGATGAACAAGCTAAGATCATCATAACAGTTCCTAAAGTTCAAATCACATTATTGGTGAGATTCAACCGAACAATATTAAATAAACAAAATTACCTTTTCCTAAAGAGCTATAGTGTTGCCTAATGATGATTAGAATTTTATTGGCGTATCATGTTACCCACGAGACTGTTGTGTAACAAATGGTAAAAAGTAGGAAATCGTAAACTCTGCAAAGCAAAGATGTCGAATTTTGGCCACATGATAAGCAGCGTCAAGTATTGACTATTTATGATACAAGGGAAGGTAAGACGGTAGAACACCATATAACTTTACCAATTTCAACGTAGGGTAAGGCATAACTAAAAGAAGAAGGTGTGGTATTGTGGATAAATAAAATTCTATTTTGAAGCTTTTTATTGCAATTAAATACGTTGCGCACCCTATGTTACATTAAGTGGCGTTGTTGTAGGTTTTCTATACCGCTTTTTGGCAATCTTTGGTAGATTACAGCATTCGAGAATTTTGCTCATGTACCTTCAGAGTGGAGCTATTTTCCGGTGTTTTTTTATAAATGTCTGACTGTGGCTGATGATACTTTTTTGGGCCGTAAACTAGTCGGCAATCAAGCGTAAATTGGAAGTGATATAGATATGTACGCATTAAGGGAGATATGAATATGTTTTTTCCCTGAGGTTGACATGTGTTACAGACCGAAGGCCTCTGGCCCGAGGTCTGTAAGTTAACCGAAGGTAAATAACATGAATATCTCCCGTGGTGCATACAATATTTTATCTACTAGCATATTCGTAAAAATAGTATGAAATTTTAAAATGTCATAATGACATTTAAAATTAGAATATGCAAGTAACATCAAGGATTGCCTCAATGTATGGTTGCTAAGACGTTAATTGTAGTTGCATTGTTACCATGAGTTTGAGGGAGAAATAATTTGACAAGTCCCTTGGGAGTTATGAGTAGCGATTCATATTTTGTTTCTATGACGAAAATGTACAATATTATGTTGCTAGTAGATAAAATTATTTATTTATTTACAACCATATATGTAATGTTAACATTACTGACCTCATTTGAGTGCGAGAAGTCGTATATTTCCGCCCGCTACTTCCCGCACTCACTTCCCGCACTCGAGTGTGTGCGGGAAGTACATTACATATATGGTTGTAAATAAAATAGTATACAAACCTCGACAGGAAGTTTCCTTAGTCTCGAGATAATAGCTGATTTCGACCCTTCGCGTCTCAATCAGCTAACTAATCTCTCGACAGTAATGAAACACTTCCCATCTCGGGCTGTAATATAGTATTGTTGCGACTGGCTCTTCGATGCAGGATCTGCATGCTATTTTGGAAATTAGCGTCACGTACAGGTCGTTTAAAAATCTCATGTGCTGAATGCTTATCTTCACGTGGTCTAACGTTTTTTCGAATTTATTTCTAGGCCCTTTCTTTCTCTTAACGCCATCTTTCCTAATGCGAATTTCAAGGTGACGGCGAAGAATCCGTGTGGTAAAGTTCTTTTTTATATTCTAGTTTTTGAGTAACCGTGGGCGCAGTTACCACCCCCTCACATGTCCAACTGCACATAGCTCGCCGGGTTGCCTTAATTCCGGAGGTTAATTATTATACATTTTCAATTCATTCTAATTCTATAACTTCTAACCAACCGTATGTTAATTACGAGTTTTGCTTGTTTGATAGTTCTATTTAGTAAACATCCTTTCGTTGTTTACTTATTTTAATTGTTTTGTTGTCTATTTTTAGAATTCATTCTGTACACTGTTAAGCTCATCACCTGGCGATTGGTGGAGAGCTTGGTTTTTAAGCGATAACCTTACATTATTTATAAATCGTTACGTTTCGAGTGACTTCTACGATGATAGCGATACGTTGCGCGAGTTACGTTAGTAAATAGGTTTTACGATGTTAGTTCGTTGTATCGATTCCAAGCGCACTATTAGTCACTTTTTTATACTATTTAACTAATAAATCTTTTCTAATAATTTCAATAACAATCATGTAAATTCTGGGTTTATTTTGAATGCAACGAACCTAGTGTTGTTGATATAATAATTTGAAGTAAAACTATATAATCAACTCCAAGGTTTATTGTGCCTATATAATATTGCTGTTATTTATTTCTCCTATATAGGCATTTTGCATTTATAAAAAAATATCGTATTTACTTTTATTCGTCACTTTACCAATTACCAGTTGCAAAAATTTAAGCAGTAAAACTACAAGCCGAGGAGTATAACATTTTATAAATTACCCCTTGTCCTGCTTGACGCAATTACAGAGGAGCTTTGGTCGAATCCCTCGTTTAGATAACGCCCGTCCTGCCATTGTGAAAGTTTTCCCAATAACCAATAACTCAAAGTTCGGCAAGTCTCATTTTACATTTTCAAGTCCCCCTCAGTAACTTCGCCCTATTATGCTCTTAAATCAGAGCGCAGATAATTTAGAAGAGAATCGAAAGTTCTTAATAGCGGTACACCGTGTATCTTCTATTATTGCCCCGGTATTAAATTAAAACTTGTCCTATTACGGCCGATCAGATTAGTTTTCAGCACTGGGAATTACATTTTCACTCTATCCAAGTTCCCGTTTCAAGTTTGGCAATAGATTATTTGTGCAGATACCGATAAAGCCCAGACTTTAAGCTAATAAAGTGTGCTTGGCTGCAGTGTATTGTTCTTTTGGATTATTATAAAGCAAGTGGTTATGAACTTTATATACAATAGTGTTAGGATAGCTTCAAAATTACTACAATACATATATATTTTGATAAATAAGTTATTTATTTATTTATTTAAAATTTTGGTCGACTCAACAGATGGTCTACACCAAAGTAGTCATCCAATTAGAGACCGGCACAGATAATACAAATAAAAACTATAAACCACCGAAAAAACAACAGGAGAGATAAAAAATTATAAATTGTGACCTGAATATAAACTAAAAGAAAATAAAAGATAATAGGCAGTATAAAGTAAAATTGGTTATGAAACTTCATAATTATTTCTAGTCCATGGAGCTGTTACATTTTGAGACCGTAAGCATATCATATACAACATGTTGGTATTCATTCTTCGTGTTTTTCTCCAATGTGAAATTTCTAATTTGTAAGGATTTTGGGTTGGGACTGATTGACAGTGGAATATCGGCCATTTTTACTTCCTCTTACGATAAAGGAAGTATTGGATTCACCCCAAAAATTCGAAATTGAGTTTTCAACAGATCTTCACGTTTTAGAGTCCCCTGAACCCAAAAAACATGTTTATACTTAACCATATATGTAATAAGATCATTACTGACTTTTAAAAAGCTGGAAAATGAGCTATTCCAAACTTGTACTTTCCAACCGGTCGGAAAAGTGATTGCCGGTTGGAAATGAATCCATTCCCGACCGCTGTGTAGGTAGGGACAATGGAAATCTCGTTGATCCATTCATGCGCGATCCATTCCCAACCGCTGAGTAGGTAGGGGCACTGGGAATCTCGTTGATCCATTCATGCGCGTCACAACCTGTCGTATCATAATATAATAATTTTTCCAATTATTGTTTAGAATAAAGTGGTTGCGAATAAAATACTATACATACTACGGTGAAAAGTTTCCTTCCTGTCTCGAGATAAAGTTCACCTCGACGCTACGCGTCTCGGTTAACTACTTAATCTCTCGACAGGAATGAAAAACTTTTCACCTCGGTATGTAATATACTACACTCACCGGCACGAAAAACGGAGCACTTGCATTTTTTGATTAGATTTAAAATTGTATCCCTTTGTGATGTTTTATTATTACATTTAATATTATACATTTATTATACATGTTATAATGTTAAATGTATAATAAATGTATAATAATAAATGTAATAATAAAACATCACAAAGGGATACAATTTTAAATCTAATAAAAAAATGCAAGTGCTCCGTTTTTCGTGCCGGTGAGTGTATTTTATTCATGTCTGTCAGTCTGTCTGTGAACAGAATATCTCAAAAACGAAAAGAGGTATCGCGTTGAAACTTCATATAGAAGTTTTGTGTACTGTGTAGATGAGACGGCAAGCTTTTGAAGAAAATCGCATAACCGGAAGTAGGTGCTTATTCTTGTGATTTTTCATTGTTTTTCGATTTTTTCAAAAACGGCTCTAACGATTTTATTCAAACTTTACATTTTAATGTGTATTGATGTGAGATAGGTGATTTTCCAGTTGAATATTTCTAAAATGGGTTTCTTTTGTTTTTTCTATTTTTTTTATTAACTCTTATTTTGAATAGAACACCTGGTGTATTATTACATTTTTAAATTTACCTTAAAATGTTAGAGAAAATTTGTCTCTTCAACCAACGCTCTACTTTGTACCGTTTTTGTAGAATTTGTAATTTTTTAAAATGTTTAACAAATACCCAAAAATTAAAAATCAAATGTTTGATCACTGTAAAAGGAGGTTGTGTGAGTGTATCACATTTCGTTTTCAACAAGCACATTTCTTATGCATAACTGACAAAATATGTTGAATTTCATTCTCATGACCTTTCTCCCATGCAAAGTTTGTAATTCCTAAACTCTTCGTGTTCAAAGCGATTAATCCAGAACTTGGGCAATTTTTTAATTTTCTCTCCAAAAATCACTTTTCTGTGCTTTTCGGTTCATCGCTTACAGAAAATATTATATTTAATTCCGACGGCCTTTCGCCGGTATAATATTTGTAATTCCTAGCGACTTTGTGATCAAAGTAATTACAACATGATAATTCTGGCAATTCTTTGAATTTTCTGTTTAAAAAATCCATGTTCTTGCACTTTGGTTTCATCATTGATCAAGGACGGTGGGTTTGATTCTGATGGTTTTGGCGATTACCTTTAATAAACTATTTCATAGTTCTCCTGAATAAGAAAAGTTGCTTTGCGTAAATGAAATTGCTTTGTCGTACAGGTTACAGAATCTAGATTGAGACGCGGTGAAAATCGGAACTAATGTTAGAATCTAGTAATTTCCAAGTTTGGTATTGGTAACATTTTTACATCTATCACATTGACATTAAATTGTTAACCTTATTTAAGGTAAATGACACAATAAATCAGAGGCGTACGCAACATTGGGGTATGGTGTATTACCAGTTCTTGAATGTTAAAAGGATTGCGGAAATAATGGTGTTAAGTTGAACAACCAGGCTCTGCTAAACCTTCTATCCCAGCAACAGCAATTTTCACACTTTAAAACACAAAGAATCTGTCATATGACGTTAGTCACTGCGCAAACGAAATCCCTCTACCCACCGTTACTGATTACTTGTTATTTAAAATGTAACCAAACTTTGTATGTTTGACAACTTTCCACATATTTCCAATTCATCAAATTATAGCCCCTGTAAATATAGGGGCTATACATCAAATATGACCACAGCGCCTTTCATGACCTACCTTGAGACTCAATCTAGTTTCTGTGACCTGTAGTATTTCGAAAAGGGAGTTATCCATAACTGGTATTAGTTTGCATAACATTAAAGGGCAATAACATCTATAAGCCATAATTCGCTTTCTTCTGGCTGAATGTATCGACTTTGGTGGAGCCGAAATTCATCGTCAGACGAGTAAAGTTTATGAGTGACGATTGTTTCGCAGAATGGTACAGAAAGCTTAAAGGAGCTGAAAGCCAACGTGAACCATTCACTGAATGACCAGGTGGCAATCTTCTTTGAGGGGAGCATCGAAAAACTCGTGCTACGATATGATAAGTGCCTTGATCGAAATGGCGAGTAGACAGAAATGTAGCTGATACCCTACTTACATTTTCTATACAATCAATGTTTCATATTCATTCTTATTTTTTATTGCTACTGAATCGGAGGTTGCAAAAACCTGGTATATGAATTTGCAAACTACAAAATTGTGGTTCAAGTTTGAAGAATCAGCGTAGTAACGAATAAATAGGATTTTCGAAAACTCTTCAGTAAAATCAATAGCTATCTATATATCTAGGGAGCAAAGGCATTCATTTCTTTCCGCACACTAAACACACGAGGGAGGAAATAAATCTTTGCTCCAACGATATGTATACAGTGTGGAAATAAAGTAACGGATAAATTCATTAACTTCGTTGATATTCATTTTTATGAAAAATCTCGAAGGGGTGTAGCGATTTTGACCATAGGGAATATTTTCAGCTTGTTTTTTATGATATGACGTCATCGACTTTTTTTTTAATAACCTATATTTTTTATTATTGATTTTGGTAGTACTTTTTATGTTATTTTCAATAACATAAAATTTTCAATTAGAACAAGAGCCCATAACACCTAAATTACTAGTCATAGCGGCAAGCTCGATAGGTATACCCCTTTTTATATTGCCCAAGTAGGTGTCAAAAACTCTGAACTTCGGTTTGAAATATTAACGGCGGCTTTGGAAAATTGTTAATAAATTTAAATACCGACGAGGCCACAATTGTATATAACAGATATAAGATAACATGAACAAGAAAATAACAAGTTTTTTCATAAAAATTAATATTAATATTATTAATATTAATAAAGAATTTATCCGATACTATATTTCTACACTGTATAATTTTTCATAAAAGACGTGTTCTTTAGCGTGATATTTAAACAATTTTGCTTTAGAAAATCATTATAGTGATTTTTTTTCTAATTTCAAAATCAGTATAACGTTGTAATAGTATAATATGATACGAGTTTTATAAGAAGCATTTTTTAGCACGCACCGGTTGAGGGTACGACGAGTAAAGGGAGGAGTGCCCTAAAACAGTAAGTGCAACAAAATTGCTTATAAACGTGGTAGCATACAGTATTTTATCCATTTTTCCACTTTTTTAAGCAAAAAAAATTTTTGTTAGTATTTTTATTATAGCATCGCTTTTTGTCTATTATGATACGCAAACGAATATAGCAATAGCCTCAGTACGAACGCAAAGTAGATAAAGCTTGTTACAGCACGAAACGACTTTTACGACCTTAAAACACTTCGGGTATAGGCTAAATAGATCGCTAGGACATGTTAAGCTAAAAACACAGAGCGTACTTTAATAACGCCATAACTTGCTGTAATAGACGGTTGTCCGGCTATTTGCTCAGGGAGAAGGGCGTTTTGGATCAACACGACGCAATTTAGAGCGAGATGCTGCCACAATAGGGGTTGATTGTAATCAAGATAAAGGGGAGAATTGAGCGCCACGAATTTCATTGATAGAATGGGGAAGAAACTTTCCGTCTGGCCCTCCTAGAAATTCGAGGTCAAAGTACCTATGCTCTACTTCGACGGACGGGTGGGACATCCGGCTGTTTAAACCTACCTTTGCTGGTCTGTTAGCTTCGTCGGTCATCGATAAATCAATAAACATAAGAAAGCATAATACATATACATCAACACCTGTAAGAATAATAAATAAAAGTCCAAGAAGTTAAAAACAATTGCAAATCTATTAACATTGAAGTGTGCCGGCAAATCTCCCACATGAACAGTTGTAAAGGATCTACTTAACAATGGTAAGTGTGACACAAAAGCACAGGGTTATTCATTATACATTACCCACCCCTCATCATCGTTATTATTGCCTATAGAAAAACATGTTTTAAATAGAAGTTGCGTGGTTATGACTAAATTTTGTTAAAATGCTATCAATAGAGTGGCGTGCAGATTTCAGGGAATACAAAAAAAACTAATATATTTTTTTAAATGAGATACCCTGCATATTATTAAATTTTTGGAATGATCTTGTTTTCCGGATTTCAAAAATATGCCCAATATTACTCCTACCTTATACCGTTTTTGAGTTAGTAAACGTCGAATATCTTAGTTAAACTAGTTACTGTAAATATGGAAAAATTAACATTATTAAAGTAAGCTATGAAAATGACAACTATTATGTTTGACAAGTGACATTTCTTTAATGAAATAATCAAAATGGTTTACAGTGAGGAAGAAAAAGTCCCGCTGGGTGAATGCCTCAAGACACGGGCTGAAGACAAAAGAGGTATGAGGCGTTTTCGCTTGCTTTTCATGTCCTACTCACGCAACTGATTCGCTCTGACAATACATTACAATCGCTTCTCCGAGTGGAGCTTAAATCACCAGACTGGTCTTTACGACGTGACGTCAGAGGCCATCTGGGTCGCGTCGCACACAGGCAAGCGATCAGAACTGCACTATACTAGAACGAACGGCAAACGTCGGCATTTGAATTTGAATTGGGGCTGGAATTGCCAATATTTGAAAGAAAAGATTAGGAAAGCGCGGATATTTGAAATGCGGGATTTTAAACTGGTGACACAAATACAAATGCGGGAGGTAATAAAAATTACTTCACGCAGGTTGGAAATTGACGGTTTTATTTCATAAAGTAGGGCGCAAAGCTGTTTTTCTATACAGTGAGCAGAAAAAAAAGGTGTTGATGTTTGGACAATAATATGTTAAATCAAACCAAATTAATACTTCTGCATTTCACATCAAGCAGAAGTTGCAACATGTATCAAATTTTAGTATAGATCTCGGCTGTGGTTGTAGACAGGGTGATTCTCTGTAGGGCATACAGGATTCGCTTTCATGTCTTGCATTCACATATTACATTTTTCTGGGCGCTACACTCATTGGAAGAGTTTGGCATGAGCTACCTTATATGACGGCATTGTTTGTACTTCCCTAGGTCCACATGAGTCACAGAATATTTACAGATTTGAAGCTTTAGGTAAAAATTACTCTTGCATCGTATACGTAACATCGGCAATTTTTGTAATAGACAGGCAACTGAGAATATTTTCTAATACATATAACTAACTACTCCATGATTATTATTAAATGAATTATATCAAAACGCTGAACATGCTAATAAGTACAATATACAGTTACATGTATTATACCGAGTGATTATAAATGCTTGTAGAAGCGCAGTGAGTTGAAGATTTCGTCTTGTCGCTTTTGCCTCTCTATTCTATGCGTGTATGTTATATCTATACAGTATGCACTCAATATACACAGAAGTGTAAAATTTTACATGACACACTTGCATTACATGTCAATATTTCAACGTTGTAAACGTGAAATGGTCAATAAGCTATTATATTGTAACACTTTCGTGAAAATGGTAGAAATGTCAATATGGCAGACAATAAATAATAGTGCTACTACAATTAAATATTACAATAAAATTGAAAAAGATTTTCTAAGGCACTTTGGGCCTACAACCATTTGTAGTCACTCTGTGATATAACTTCAATAGAACTGACGATGGATAACCTACATAAAGCTAATAAATGTACATAAATCGCTATTGAAAGCAACTGTGACTGAGCAGCGACAGCATCGTGGGGTAATTCTTTTTTGTATTCTTACTTTGGAAGCTTAAAATTGAAAGATTGTAACTTTTTTATCATTTTTCAGATGATAGTTCGTGTGTTCGGCGACGGAGCTTCGACAGACGTGCCTGTGACTCCTGAAACTACGTGTTCGGATTTAATCGAGTGTTGTCGCGATCCAGGGGAGGAATCTTGCAACCTGGTTGCAGTATGCCCTCAACGTGGAGGTAAGTTTCGTATACGAGTATACTCGCTTTGATGTACCCTTCAAGAAAATTACTGGACGTACAGTAATTTATATTTAGAGAGTGAGTAGCCGAATGGGTAGTATGCTCTACTATCAGGCAGCTGTACTGGGTTCAGTTGTCAGTAACTACAAAGGCATGTTCTCCGGCAATCACGCTAACACCTTTAGAAATCATTAACCCCTATCAAGAAAATTCTTTCTCAATTTTACAACCAAAGAGAGCTAATAGAAGTATAACTTTGTATGTACTAAGAAAGTTTGTTTAGTTTTAGTAAAACAGTAACTGAAGTTTTAATCTAAGAAAAATGTTTTTTATTTTTAAACAGTTAACTATGCGTGCTTGCACATGTAAGAAATGTTGACTACCTACTGGTTACAAGATAAAATAATCACTCGGTATCGCAAAAAATGACTTAGCAAAATACTTTCTGTATAGAAGAACATAATAAAATTACCATCTAAATAATATTACAACATTTATTTAAGTTACCTAAGTACCTTCTAACGCCAGCGTGGCCGAGCGGTTTGGGAGCTCAGGTTGCAGTGCCACGGTACGACGTTCAATCCCCACATCTAGCAACTGACGGGCGGCCCACCTTGTCGCGTTAAAAGTTGGTTACCGAAACCACAGTTGTGGAAGTAGGGAAAGTAAGGCAGTCGTCAAAGGCGTGATGCTAACCACATCACCCAGTACGCCGTTAACGGTGTGCCAGATGACTGGGTTTCGGAAAGAGATATTTCGGGGACCCTGACTCGTCGTGTCTCTGGCCATGTTCCTACATGGAATGAAGTGCCCGAACATTATTTTACCTAAGTACCTTCTACACAAATGACTGAAATTAAAAGCGCTATCAAATTAATATCCTTGCTGCCTTTCAAACTACAGTAAAAAAAGGATATGTATTAGTGATGGGCTTATTCGAATGAAAAATAACCGGTTATCCGGTTATTGAAATAACCTTTGTAACTCGGTTTTTGTTCCAAGTATTCGAATGAAAAATAACCTCATCTTGATAGGTACTACGTGCCGTATCTCAGCGACCTGCGAGTGATCGAAATTCTGTAAATAATACGTCATTCAGAACCATAAGCAAGGCAGATTGTACTGATTGACCCAAGTGAGGCTCGTGGCTGCTTGTTGATGTTATTAACACATTTGAGACTCCCAGTCGACCGGTTAAATTTATGGGGCCCTTCCTATTAAAGATAACGCTCTACTGAGTATGAGATTTGCCGAAGCTGTGTTGGTATTAATTTATAACGGCCTAAATCTTTGCTTCGAAACGCTGTTGATTATGCCTAATAAGGGATAAACAGAAAGCGAAATAAGATTTTCCAATATCGTAACAGATTTATATTTAATTTTTAATAACGGAGCAGTCAATGCCCATCCGTCGTCATATAATATGAACGTGGGACAAGAAGTAGATTTCGATGTTTAAAATTTCAAGTGTGCGTCCTTAGAACCGCGGAAGGCTGAACGTAGATAAATTATGGATTCTAAAATCTTATATTATAAGAGCTGATGCCGGCCGCCGGCCGACCGACCGTAAGCACTGGCGCGCGCACATGCCGATCGTAAGCACAAGTGGCGAGACCGTCAACAGCAAGCATTTGTGTTGTTAACGCTGGCAGGGCCGGATGTAGGCTGGCTACTAGCTTAAGCAAGCATTTTTATTGTTAACCGTTTCTTTACGCTGGCAGGGCCAGACGGAGGCTGGCCACGCGCGTTCTAGTATACCGGTATGATGTGCAAGCGAAAAGGGAAGGGTGGCTACTAGAGAATTTTAGGAACTACAAATAGATTCAATAGATACTTTGTATTCGCATATTTATAATTTCTTTATGATTAGTATTGATGTAGCTATTCTCAATGGTTTCAACTCCTTAGAAAGCAAATAAAATCATTTATACAATTATTATAATTAACGATTAACTGAGTTCCTCTGCTATCTGCAAGTTACGATGCCGATGCAGATGACGGTGAACCGCCAACCGGCAAACCGGCGAAATCGAAACGAATCGAGAGCCAAAATTTATTCGAATGATTATTCAAATAATCATTCGGTTATTAATACAATTCGAATGCAAATAATTCGGTTATGAAATTGTCCGGTTATGCCCATCACTAATTTTTAATGTATCTTTACCTATAATAATTGTTGAAACATACAGCCACTGTTACAGAAGGGGTACGTAATAAAACTAGTTGCTTTACGCGTTTTATTTACTACTGATAGTCTTATTGTGCATTCTGCTAATATATATTCTTCTTTTTCTTTTTATTTAAATAATTGTTTGATATGCCGTTTCTATTTTGTTAATTTGCCACAAGTTTGTTATGGCTAGCAGAATATTTACTTTTCTGGTGTTCCATACTTTTGATCTTTTTTATTTTTTTTTTTAAATCTGATTTGTGTTCTATCTGGTCTTTTTTACACATTTATTTGTTATCCATTTTCCTTAATTAGAGCAACGTATTCATACGTTTTCTCCATTCTTACATTGCTTTTGCTATTTTGTCAAAGCAAATATGAAAAACCAGAAGAAAAGTAGAAACAGTTTTCCGGAAATGGAGAGCGCACTGTGCAATTTGAAATTAAAAATAAAAATACAACTCGGGGTATTGCAGTATTACGTATGGTTTTTTACAAGTTTTTTTGGGTACTACATATGCTGCCTTCGAAACGGATCGAGATGTGTGCAAAACAGACGCATAAGTCCTATCCATATAGCTACAAATATACTTTGAAACCAGAAGTCCAACGCTATTAAAAGCAGGTTATCCTACAGTTGCAAATCGAGCTCGAAGAACAGTGTCTACACTTGTTACGTATAATTTTTTATTTAAGGTACAATTAAATTGCAAGTTCAGCAAAGGTCTCGTGAGGCCCGCAATTCCTGACTGTATGTTTGGTTGCCTACCCTTATTTTAATTTTTGGTGTTTTAAAAATTTTTGAGCTTTAGGGGATTCTACTAAATTTTCAAAATAGATTGCTAGTATGATTTTCGGCACTGATTTCGTAATATTGTTCCTGTGTGCTGTACCTGTGAGTTTTTTGGGATTTTGCTTCATGCAGATTAGAATCCCCGAATTATGATGCACGTCTACGCTCATATTAAAGGAATTCTGTGTGCGATTGCTAGAATAAATCTGATTAAGCTAGGATACAAATTTATTTCTGCGAAATCACCTGCGCTTGGCCACTTCCCAACTTTGTTACGTTTCTATAGTTCCGTTTTGAACATCGATTTCGATGTTGTGTTATTTTAGGCCTTTCTCATACACCTAGTCGCTCGTTAGTGCCATGCTTTGCATATGTTTCCTCTTGGGTTCTGATGTCGCCTTTTACAGGACCTGGAGCACCAACTTTTGGTTACTCTAACTGCTCCCGAGAACTGAGACCCACATGGCCTCTCTCTCGTGAGATATCTGGAGAAAATCCTGCCACACCCTACTTTGCATATTTGCTTGGACGGCATCTCAGCAGGATCCCCAAGCCCACCACCCTGAATAGCTTCTCCAAGAATGCTGCTCTGCTTTACATCTACAGGTAACTTCGTCGTGTAAAGCTCGCTCGTTTTGAGTCGTGAGTTGTCAAACTGAAAATACCAATCCGCGTAGTTTCTGTAATACTGGAACTGTTTCTACTTACGGTTACGCTGGTGAATTTCTAGCCGATGGTACAGGGAACTTAAGAAATCTGTTTCCGTGATATATTCACTCTGAGCGTTCGGTTTGGGAATAGTTTATTCTCTTAATATGTATTATATATTAGAGTGACAGCTCTGTTAGCGCTTGTGATCAAATTCAACTCGCGAATAGACACGTTTCTCAAATTTAGAATTAATACTTATGCGACGGACTACTGGAGCAAAATAGAAACTCTTTATTAACGCTGCATCACACCAATTCAAGTGTGCAATAGACCTTGGGCGTATGGTACCATCCGCGGGTTTTCGCGTCCAAATAATTTAGATATTTATGCGACTGCCTCCCGTTATCCTCTATTGCTGCTGTTTTATTTTATGTCACTTGATAATTGGGGTTACGTGTATTCGTGACAGTGTTGTGAGTCAAAATCGAAGAGCTTCTTTTTCTAAAATAACAAGCAGTTTTTACAAGATTTAAAACTACCTAAGTTATACTAATAAGTCTACGACTAGCTTAAGGATCTTTGCATCTCTGAATATCATGCAGAGATGTAGATACTATAATTAAACATTTAGTTTACATCAATTTCTGACATTTTTCCTTATTTATTATTCTTATGACACCGCTATGTGGTTTAGGGATTTACACTCACTCCTGTAGGTTTCTGATTTGGACCACCTCGAACCAGTAGCGCTTCCGGATAACCCACCCCAATCCTGCTCAGGATCTAGCTGGCAAAATTTGCTTCATCACGAGACAATTCATGGACCACCGTGTTGTAAAGCATTTTAATATTTTATGTGTACAGAAATTTCCTGTGCAGCAAATAATAGTTTATTTTCGTATAGTTGATAGCGACAGAAAAATCACAGTAAAGTATGCTAGAATTTCGAGAAAGCGCACCAATTAACGAGTGTACAAAATGATCGACATATACAAACTAACAGAAAAGCTAGATACAATAAAGAAAAGAAATTCGTACTCCTTTGTGTACATTACGAAATACAAACCATATGCAATTATGAAAACGCTGGTAGCAGGAAAAGTTGAATAAAAAAGAAGTTAATACAGAAAAACCTGTTTGGGATGATCGGAGAATGGACTGGTAGAAACGCACAGACATGATTTTACACTATTTCCTACTATCACACTATAAACTCAGGTGGGGTAACATTGAGGAAAGAATGAAGCCATCCGTTACTTGAAGATCTGAACTAAACGACAAATAGCTCATAAATGTATAGCCCAGGTTTTATCAATAACAGAAAATATACAGCTCCCTAGAATAATATACATTCTTTTCGAATCAACTTTCCTGAGCTGCCCTTGTCCTTCCAATCTTTTGGTTCCATCTAACCTCGCAATTTTCTTTTTGCGATTTGTAAACACATTTCAGAGGGGTTAAATTCATCGAAGTGGGGTTGGCTAGGTCGCGAGATCGTACAAGAAAAATTATAATAAATCGACGGTAAAGTATGCAGATAGAATTTAGGGGAGAACACGAGGGTCTCGGATCGGCTTTTCCCCGCAGTGTCTTTATGTCGTTCCGTGCTTTTTACTTCTTAGTAGTTTGATTGATTAGGAGACGAGTGGGGCGTCTAATTGAAAGGGGCAGGTTAAACAGCGAAATTGATTGTCCTACGTGTGGCATTTCTCTGTTAGTTAACCGTTTGGTTTGGTTTGGGAAAATTCTGCATTATTATTAGTACTGATAAATTCTTCGAAGGAAAGATCAGGATTAAATGAATTTCTTAAGCGCCACCCAGTAATTATGTTTTATCTTCTTAATCGGAAATAATGCGTACAAATTTAGTTAAGCATTCAACGTTTGGGGGAATTAAGTTCAATAAAAATGAATCGCAAGTAGCAAATTAAAAGAGCCCGGATAAGGAATAAAATATGCATGAATTGTCAAAGCCCGCCGCTCTTGTTCGGTTTTTCTCAACAACCCGCGGAGCACGAGCTTCAGTAATTTTGCGATAGGCCTCCTGAAGATTGAGTTCGGAAGGAGATTAGACGGAATTTGGGATGTTAAAACTTTTTTCTAACAAGCCTATCCTTTTGTCGAACGATTTTCTGCTGGCTGAGCTTTAATTCATCGCTAACAGTTGGGTTGTGTTTTACGGATGTTCTGTTCCCATTTCGCAATTCCTTCGTCTTACTTTAATTTTATCCTAAACTGAAAGAGCAAATTAAGGGTTGTCAGCTTGGGAAATATTTGTTAATACAGACACCTGAAGTAGCAGTTAAGTATTTATGCAATCATGTAACAGCTTCAAATTACTTTTGAGAACGTTATCACAGATGAATTCTGTTGACAAGCTGCAACAGGTTTAAAATTTGCATGACTAGCTGGTGAGAAGGGGCGGGTCTTAAACTGAATGGGCAGAGCTCGCTCTAGATACTCAAATTAATAGGAACGGGAACAAACTTTTATTCGTGTTTAGGGCGCCACATAGTGGTTGCTTGCGGTGATGTAATGGTGAAATTTAACCAGGAAAACCAGGTTATTTTCGCTGGGATACGTGCTAAATGCGCAAAGTCGACTTACCATGGCTCTATTTTCTCTGAAGAGAACTGATCTAACGCTATCACCGCAAACGGTTACTACATTGTGCTTCACAAGAAACCAGACAGTATGAAATAGAAAACAGTTCTCGGCAAACACCGAAACTCGCAATAAAGTACTCTTAAAATACGGCCTGCATGCGTGAGGTCACACGGTATGAAAACTATGAAAGTTAGTTTGAATGACCTAATAACATGTCAGCCACCAATTGAAAATAGCAATGTACGCACCCCATATGGAATTACTTAAGTAAGCGGTCGATTCTTAAGATAGTATATACACTTGCAAATTAATTACAATTATATAAAAAAATAGGCATTAATACCTACATGCATTATTAAAACAGCTGCGTAGATTTACTTAGCTTAATTCAGTAATTTCAATATCGGCTGCAAGAGACGATATTTTCTTACGTAATTCCACAGAATTAGAAAATATTCAAATATAAGTTTACCTTTATACAAAAAATATATGAAGACTATTAATCCTTTAAAACAAATTGAAATATACAGCGATTGCTCACTTGCCAGCTTTATCTCTGGGGGAGATACCTAACAAACTACATATCGTTTGCCTAGTACACAAGCATTCCAAATTATTCAGTTTCTTGTTGACGTAATCACGCGATCACATTGTTATATTATTATGGCCAGCATTTCTTACTCACGCCCTTGGTTGCAAAATACTATCTCAGGCATGAGTTATTTACAACCAAGTATCAGACATTTTCCAAAACTGCAGCCATTATTTTGAACCTACTATAATGGCCCACCAATCTGGAGAGACCCGAATGTCATAGACTCAACCTGCCATTAACAACAGCCCATGACAGGAAATAACACATCGCAGTCGAGGGAGAATGAACGAGCGCCGTTTTCGGTACATCACAACTCTGAAATATGTAATATCGGCTGGGGCAATTTAAAATTGCAGGTGTGCATTAATATACACCACAGCGTCTGAATAGATCGTCGGTGCAGCCTTTTATAGCAGCTTGGATGATAAAGTGCCCTGCGCTTTGATGAGGTTTCAAGTGAGCTATGAGCTACATGGAAGCTAAGCGCAACATTATGGCAGGAAGTATATCGGGAATGCCTCCACTGTATCAATAACTTTAGTATATGTAACTTCGTCTACTAGGATCTCAAATATAGCTTTAAGGTATTGAGTTTTAGTAGGGGTTATTTTCCTTTTATGCTGTATATGAAATGTCTGGTCCAAATGACACTAGTTCGTAAGCTATTGGAAACTTGCTCCAAGAGCTTTACATTTTTGCGAAGAGAGGTCCGATCAAAAAGCTAGAATATACGGATTGTATCGAACAACGGAGTATTAGCAAAAGCCATTTAAAATTAAATTAATGTTGATCTTTTTATATTTTTTCATTATTTCTAATTCAGTAAAGGCTTATCCATGCGAAGACCGGTGCCTAGTAATTGTATATATAATATTAGAAGAGAAAGTAGAATATTGTTTTGAAATATTGCTAACATATTTAATATGTCAGAAAAGCTGTGAAGGATATTTTCCTATCATTTATGTAAGCAAAACAACTGGAAAAAGATCAACAACTTGCAGATGACGATGCGTTTTTAAAAAAGTATGAGAGCATTCGAAGTTCTTGGTAGGATGGTAAGAGAAATAAGATTGTTACACCCAAATTCGTTGAGTTACATATAGGTTTAACGCAAATGCCCTATCAAAACAAACAACTAATGCAAACTAAATTCTGGAGAGGGTTCATGGGCAAGAGGAGGTACATAATGAAATCTTCACTTAGACCAGCGATTAAGAGTTAACTAATAAGGGCTCCAGGTTCAGTAACTTAGTACTTCAGGCTCTGTTGAACCACCCGGAGTGAATGAGCTACGACAGAAACAGGCTGAAAGAGATAAAGGAGACATACGAAAGAAAATTCGAAGTATAGTTTAGTCACAACTTTCAGGGCATACGAACTACTTACCAATAGTCCACCATAAGTACCCAAATTGGCAGTATCAATTAAGTTTAAGCGACAAGAATTCAAACCATTATTTACCTTAGCTTATAACATATCGGTTAGTATTGCAAGTTTAATGCACGAACAGCACACGGTTTGAGTTGGGAGATCGCATGCGGAATCGATCAAGAACAGCAATCGATGTCCTGAATAAGAAATTGCGATTAATAATCTCTAAAAGAATTAGTGACGTGATCAGTTAATTCCGACAGAGGACTTCGCTGTAACCGTTGAATAATGCGGGTCATTGAATGCGATCAGGTCAGCTCGTTTGCTATTCTTGTTACAATTAATGTGAAACCGCAGGATTTACACCTGTACTCAAAGGAAGGCATATCAGCCAATTGGCAGTCGCTTGTCGACAGTAAAATTTATCTAAATACCCGCGTCGAGGAGCTTTTGCTGGCAGGCGTCACTCGGCGAGCCCGGGAATTTCCATTAGGGGCACGCAAGGCGGTTAGGCAGCTGATACGGAAAAATTCTGCTTTGACTATGGTATGTATCTAAAGATCTCGTGACAGCAGGTGGTCAATACTTTGCCTGTTGGTACGTGCAGCCATTTCGAACATCCACGCCTTTCTTTCGTGACTAATTACAACGTAACTGCGAACCTAAAATGCAATAAAAGCATATTTCTATCCGTCGGCGACTGAAATGTCACAAATAACTATGGTGGAAGCGGTGACATAACGGCAACCTGGTTGTTTTCCAAAAATTTGGTATTTATAAAAGTGTCCCATTTTCAAACATTTTGCAACCTAAAAATGTTCCAACTAAGGCATAAAAATTTTCCGTTAAAATCGTTTGCAAATGATAATATACAGTGCTTTCGTAAAGTAGTGGTCCCGCGTATGAGGTATGGCGTTATCAATGTTTTTTTTTAATGGAAACCCCCTTTTTTATTACGGAGTCTGAAAGAACGCATCTTTTTCCTTATGCTAAGGTAATTTTTGGGTATAGGACACATTACCAAAAATTAAGAAAAAAAATTAATTTGCAAAATAGTAAATTTGATGTTAAGAAGTATGATTTTACGCTTTTATTAATGACACAATCACCAAAAAACATATCGATCGTCTTAGTTACTGTCAGGCAGACAACGGTGCACAATTTGTACATTTAATTTAGTTGTTTTAGAAATTACTATTGCAACTAAATTTAGTATTTTGCAATTTTAAAATTGTTTTCTTAATTTTTCATCATCTGATCTATACTCAAAAATAAGCTTAACGTAAGTAAAAAAATGCGTTCTTTCAGATTCCGTAATAAAAAAACGGGTGTTTCCATTAAAAAAACATCGATAACGCCATACCTCATACACGGGACTCCCTGTATGTATGCATTTTATTTCAAAAAATGCTCAAATAAAAATAAAAATCGACGGGTCCGAGCGTTTTTTCCAAAAGTTATTCCTTGAACTTTTAACGAATTTATCCACTACTTTACGAAAACACTGTATATCGACAATACACGTTAACTTTCTTATATCAAGTTTTTGAAAATGCAGTTTTTATGTTTGTGATAGATAAGTAGAGCTTAAACAGTCAGTTCTTTTATTATTTTTTTGTAAAGGTGTGTTATGTGTTGCTTCTGTAACAAATGTAAGGAGATGCTTGATGATCAACTATAGGTTAAAGCCATCCCTCAGTTTCTTCGAAACCTAATCGTCGCTTACATTCTTTGGATGTGGTAAGCACTTCGCCTTCGGCATTGTTGTTTCAGCTAGTATACAGTATACGTATTAGTTTCCTACTGGCACATGTGGTTCAGTACCCCATTTTTAAAATTAATAGAGTAGTTCCAACCAAGTGTCCCTCACATTTTAACTGAACACATGTAGCATAGTTCAGCTACAGCCATTTTTTAAAATTAGAATTTCGTTTCCTTTGTGTTGAATTTGTTTTGTCGCTATAACAAATGGTTAAGACGAAAATCATAAAGCGTACGGAGTATATCAGTAAGGGCAGTTGCACCAGTGTGGTTAAACTATATCCTGATTTTCGCGCCCTGATCGACAGCATATGCGATAATTTAGTTATGTATGCTGTCGGGGCTTACAAATGTGCGATACCATCAGCTTTTACCTCTTAGTGCCATATATCACCTAGAGTAGACCGCCTACTTGGTATAATGGGCGCTCCCAGGCGGTTCTTACCGTGAGCAATCAGTGAACGCCCTTTTTAATTGTTTTTACCATCTGTGCAAAGTTTAGCTAAAAACAGGCAACAAAGCTAGACGTGCGAAGGGAGACGAATTTTTACCTTAATATACGCAGTGAAATTAATCGGTTTTGCTGTAAGTACATGTTTGGTATTTACTATTTAACGGGATTTACAGTTTCTTATCCTGAACAAGCAACTGTGATCGAAATCTCGTATAGCCACCAACGTGCATCGTCAGGTTCACGCATCTCTGTCATTTCGGCGACCATCCTCGTGGGTCAATGGTGCCCCAGATCTGGAGCAAGCCTTCGCATCACACCAGATAAATCTTCAGGGAGATAAAGCCCTCTTAATTTCAGTACTTTAAATCTGCAGACTCGCTTTGTCTTTTTGTCGGTATTGCTATGGATAGGGTCCACAAACCTTGTACTTCCTGCACGCTTATACTTAAATTCAAATAGCTAAATCTAGCCCATATTCATAAGTAGGAGTTATTATTATATGTGCGTTATTTGAGTTGTTGTTGCCGGTCACTAATTTTATGTTTCTTCCCGCCATGGAGGGCATTGAATATTGTCACTAAACAGGTTGGATTGTGATCAGGTAATATGTTTGATTAATTACCGTTTGTAACCGTAGAGCCACAGTTAAGGCCATATTCTTAGAAGATAATAAATTAAATAGCTGTCAGATCCAACTGCCGCCTAATTTTTCTCTAGTAGTCTGTGTGTTTAATCTACATTATTATTAGCTACACCGATTTAAACGGCGCCATCAAGCCAAGGTCGTTCTCTTTTGGGTTAGGTGACGCCGTAATTCGTACGAATATGGTAGAATTAGCATGATATTCTGTATGCTCTTCTCTTGCCGATTATTATCATAGCAGTGCATCCCGATGACTCAAATTATGTGCTTAGAAAGCTAAAAGTGGAATGCGAAAAATGGAGAGAATGTGTTTGCGATCCTCTGGCTGCCAGAGGTCTACAAGAAGGAAACTTCTATCTGTAACGACGCAACGAGCGATTGAATGCGTAATACTAAGAATCAGCCTACACGACCGAATCATAAACCAAGAAATCAGACCACGAACCCGAACAGAAGACGTCATAAAAACTATCGCAAAATCAAAATGGAACTGGGTAGGATTGAACGCGATGGACAACACAAGTCGTACAATGGAGATCAAGAGCAAACAGGAGAAGCGTCGGCAGACCACAACGAAGATGGATCGACGGCATCACCAAAAAAGAGGGACAACAATGGCAACAGGTGGCCCAAAACAGAGAAGAGTGGAAGAGAAGAGGGGAGGCCTACGTTCAGGAGTGGACAATTAGGGGTTGCTAAAGCAGAAGAGGAAAATTAATTTAGTTTTGCATGTATATATTTTGTCGAGCCCTTAGAAATATGGTATGACGTATTCTATTTCTTCTTCTTGTTCTTCTTTACCGATTAGGGTCTTGACATGTCCATGTTTCCTTCCTCTTCTTCTCGAGCCTTCCCAAACTTATTTTACTTTATTGACTGTGCTTTAGAGCTTGTCTAGGCAGTTGTTCGCTGTCTAGCCTTTCAAGATGATCTATTCATGTTTCTATTCTATTCCAATACTTTATCTGTCATGAAATATATTATGTGTAGTATATATGATAAAATGTAAAATTGAATAGAAATAATATTGTAAAACTGTTATGTTCGTTTTATGACAAAGAAAAAGGCGAAAAGTTATTCACTTGTTATTGGTACTTCGGTTTTTGTAGAGTGCCTATCATTTTATGATTGAAATCAAATTCTTTACCCTTGATTCTAAAACAGAGACTTTTCAATAGTTAGTTCAATACTTTGCTGTTTATATCGACTGCTTTTCCAGTGACTACTTTGTGTAATTAAATAGCAAGAATTTCCTCCCGATTTACGAAGGAGACGTATTGTTCAGAATCATGCTTTGTTCCTGTTGATAGCCTGCTATTACTTAAGAAACTAAAAAAGATTAACTGCGTAGGTGGTTGGACGGAGATCGTATAGTTCGCTGCCTTTGTCCTTATTCGCAATATATTAGGACGTGCTTTCTAGTAAAGGTTTTGTTTAGGAACAAAGCGAGAAAAATTTCCGCGGGTTTGGGTTTTAGTTACTAAAACGTTAGAATGGAATCTGTTGTAACGGTGTAAAGTCACACAATCTTCCACGAGTATCATAGGATATCGTCTTGCAAAATTTATTGAATTAATAGAACGTTATGCTTTTCTGATGATACCAACGGGGAATGAAGCGCAGTTTATGTCGTCGCGTTAATTAATCTTGCGAGTATTTCTCATTTCAAGGAAGCTTCTCTAAATACAACAAAAAGGTAAAAGTACGACTGTATTGTGGCTCGTTATTCTGCTATATAAGAATCCTGACAATGGCTTCCATTCGTCATCGCTGTCATTCAGTTCGTGGAAATTTTATTTTCATTTAATAAACCATACACGCCGCAGAATTCCCTCATCGTGGATAATCTCGATCCCTTCGCTTCGTTTGCTTCGGCAGATTCAGCTCCTTTAGAGATCATAAGATATTTTAACGAGAGGAGCTTCCGAACATTTTTCTGTATTCTTTAATCAACTGAAATATGGTAATGTTAAATTTATCTTTGAGATGAGTTTTTACTGTTCTATCGATCTCGTATTTCCAAAGCTAATGATATTAAAAGGTGAAAAGGCTTGGGAAACGAACATTGACGTCGACCTTCCGGTCCATCGCAACCATCAATCTTAGGGGAAGACAATCTCTCTTTTTTATGGACGCGATATTGTGATAAAGCACATTGAAATTGTGTCTATTGCTTGGCAGCGGAAGCAGCCGATATCGTGGCATATTACAAATTTTCCTCAGATGAAGTAATAAAGCACTCAATTTATCTAATAAGGAGCGATACCTACGTCTGCCAAGTTGATGCGTCCTAAATAGCAGTCGAGTAGATCGGAACTCGGGAAACTACTTCAGAACTGATTAATGATGTTCTTTGCTTGATACATTTCATTGGGTGGAAGTGCCCCGGAACTCCTCTTGAAAGAAAACAGTAAATCGGTCAGCTGTAATGCAACGATCTCGAGTTATTTAAAAGAGGGGATTTAGCAGCATAATCTTTCTTATTGTATGTTGAGTGTTGCCATTCCTGTCGCTGTAATATTTTGAATTGATCGGGCAAAATATAGCCATGTAGATATGAATAGTTTTACAACCTCCTTCAGCAGAAACTTGTCATCTGTGGGTATATGATTATTCAGTCTACATCTATTGAACCGATACTCTGACTAAGCTAATACAGGGAGATCAAAAACAAAGTTGATCGTGGTAGTAATTGAAAACAATAAAACTTGCTTAATCTGTAGCATCCTTTTTGTTGACATATAATTGTCAAACATTTTTCGAAGTTTAAAAATCACTTTCAACATCTTATTTAATTTATAATGTTAATGTTACTTATCTATTTAATGTAAAAATTTGGTTTAAATTGCATATTTTTGCATATCTGTCTAGCTTATTATACAGTGTTCAAGTAACATGAACTAAGAAGTCAGTTAATTGTAGTTCAAATGTAGTGTAGTGTAGACAGTATTTTTCTTGGGCTCTATATATTTATAATTCTTTACAGTATGCCTATAAGAACATCGCATTTCGATATACGTATGCGATAATATGCAGCGAAGTAGCATAGTAAGACTAAGGGCCGGGTGCAGAAAGCAATGTTAAGTCTGGTGTTAGCTAACGCGACGTCAAAGTGAACAAAAACGAATCAAATCTCAAATGCTTATGGTAACTAATACATTAGTAAACAAAATTTTATGCGATTTTGTTCACTTTGACGCGATGTTAGCTAACACCAGACTTAACATTGCTTTCTGCAACCGGCCCTTAACATTGCTTTCTGCAACCGGCCCTAACTGTTTTAATCAGCAATAAATGCTAATTCAAGGTAGCCATGCAGAGATCGGCATGTAATAGAATTACAGACATTATAAGGAACACTGAAGTATCCTACTGCATTACAAAGAATACAGCCAAATGTAATATCATGAACCATATTATTGCCGATCAATAAAGTTAAGTGTATCGTAAACATAGTATGACATTAGGGAAAATGATGAATTGCTTCCATAAGGGGGAATTGAAGCTGGGAGTATTAATTCTCTCAATAAGAGGAGCTAAAATATTAAGAAGGAATCGTAGTCCAAGAAATAAGATGTACATGTACACGTACAACATTTGGTTGACCACAAGAAGATAGTAGCAAAAGTAAAACATGCCATGAAGAATTAGAATTTGCTAAAACACAGCTAAATAGAAATGGAAAAGCAATTGCAAAAGATTGGATTAATTATTAACGCGTTACGGAGCGCGTATCGCAGAAGCCTGTCAAGAACGAAGCACATTTATAGTTAATTAAAATTATCGTTTTATGAGCTATTGCCCTAACAAAATATTAATTATCTACTATTTTGACAACTGCACACCGTTCTATATAAATTCCATAGGGCGAAACGTAATTTAACCAATAAACACGGACTGGCTGTCTATATTAACATAAATTATAAAGAAAGTAAAGTTCGTAAGTAGCAAGTAAATTAACTTCAGTAACCAAACCATTTTCTGCGCTCTTGATAATTCAAACTATAACAGACGCGATGAGTATCTATTACGACTCCTGCGTAGCTGGCCACTACGGATAAGTATAGAGAGGCGTTTTGGGTTGCAGTTGCGATGTCTGGTACTCGATAGGTGAAATGAAAACATAATGTGACCTCCAGTTATAGATCCTGAACTAACTCATTACGCGGGAGTTGGATGCTGGATGCTGGATCCCTTGTCGTTCGCAGAACAACGAAAGGAAACATTGTAAAAGAGGTCTCAAAACAGGGGCGGAGCACTTTTTCTTTGTTTTTATATAACAACAGGAAGACTAGCCACTTTCAGGAGAGAAAATTAGAAAAATCGCTGTATTCTGTACTTAAACGCGCAGAAGGCCCACACGAACGAAGTGCAAATTTAAAATTTTCAAAATATTCAAACAAATTGTAATTTCTATCAAATTTTGTCCAGCTTGTTTTTTTTAACTGGTTTGTATGAAAATTTCGTGCAAGCTATGTATCTAATAAATATTTCCATAATTAATAATATGTTGCGTTTACATGGTATTTTACAAATTTTTTCCAGTTTGTTAAAAAGCGGTTCTGTTTTACCCTAACTGACAATAGCAATTATAGTCTTATTTCTATAGCTGGCCCGCTTTTGTAGGCTCCTGCAAGTAATTATTTATAGCCTGCCTCTAATAGTTTTCTGTGAAACGGCCCACCTTTTTCATCGATAAGTTGAGCCCCTTTAATTGTCACATGTAGTATCTCTTCTTTTTTGTTAGGGTTTTTTATTTTTTCATCTACGTTTTCTATTGTATTTTTTTCTTCTTATTCCTCATAATTTTCTACTTATCTTTGCCTTCAATTTCTCGATTTATTCACGAGACAAATCCCGTGTCTTCTAGTAAGCCGTCTATTCAAACTTTTGAATGTTTAACTCCTCCTCTGCGTTTTCGCGATATATGGAACTCTTGCTTCTACACGTATTTTCTTTAAACAATTATTTTAATATGCTAGTTCACTTATTGCTAAAGAAAGCACATAAATGTGAGGGAAAAAAAGAAGAAAAAGATTTGGTGCTTTAACTTTAGTTTATTTAAGCTCTATCGCTTTTTGGTGGCAATTAGTTAATGCTTTGTCAGCGCGACATGGATTGTGGATAATGGTCGAGCATAGATAAGCTGTACCTAAAAGGAACGAAAAGGGCGCTCAGCGGGTCAACTATTAGTGAATGCGCGATCCTCTTGACATTTACGGTAATAGCTTTTGAGCAATACCATTTTTACAGATAAATTTAAATGATTCAATTTTGAATTCAGGTGTAAGGTAATAACATTTACAGTAATTAATAAAATAGATTTATTCATTTAAAATTGTTTAAATTTAGTGTAGAGGGTAACGTATTATAGGTATCGTAGACTCGCCCATCGCCATGGTAACTAGATGCTGATAGCGAGCTTGTCGAACAGGTGCGCGTTGTGGGGAATTTGGCAATGGCCACTTGCTTGGTCCAGGAACTGCATTTTTTCAGAAGTAAGAAGGAATCCCCACAAAAACAGCACGTGGAGAGTTATAGCCTATGAGAAACCTCGATAGCTGGATTCGACCCTAACGAATGCGCCTGCGAAGGGAGAAAATATTAAAGATAGATTGAAACTAAATGAAAACAATGATTACCCTTCCTTTGAAGTGGCCATTTCACACGTGGTGCAAATGATGCATACAGTGATTCTACTACCTTAATTAAATATTTAAAAAAATATATTAGGAACCTCAACTGGAAAATCTCCAATTGGAACACAGGGTGCCGACAAAGAACATACAGAAAGTGCCAAAGCCTGACTCGTCAGAAGTTAATTCTCAAAATGTTAAAGGGGAATGCGGTTAATGCAGTTTTTTTAAAAGTAGGCATCCAAACGTATCACGAGTGACTTTTACTCTGATGATGCAAGCTGCAATATTTTGCGAAACGTTAGCCAATATGGGTGCACAAACAGCAACAAATCCAAATCTAAATATCCTCGTTCTCAAGGTACTCAAACAACACGAATCACCAAAGAGCATGGCTAGCGCGTGGATCTTTGCTCGGGCTTCATGTGCAAGCCAGAGAATGTTGGGTGTTTATCTACAAAGACTACGCGGTCTAACCCGAAATCTATTTTAACAAGGATATCTACATCAATCAAATGACTAATTAAACAAGTGATTAACTCTACAGGACTCGCACGTTTTGTAACCAATAACTATGCTCTGTTTAGGTTTTTAAGCACTAAGTACAGATATGCATAAAAAGTGCTTAAGATTCAACCTAGAAAACAAAATGAAAATTGAACGCAAGGTGTTCGCATAAATATTCAGTGTAGTAATCGAAAACAGATAACCTTTCACCAACGTAAAGATCACTTCAAAAATGCTTGAGTTACTTTAAGTATAATACTTATGTGCACAACAAGAAAAGTTATATGAATAATTAATACGATATATTAAAGCAAATATTTAATAGACAATTGAATAAACCTGTGCATGTTTCATAAAATGGTGGTACATGCAGCTTTTTACCGGTGTGCAGTTTTATATTTCACAAATATTAAGGACAAAGTTCTAATTCAAACTATGGTCATTCAGCAAGAACCAAATATATACAAAGGTAACTGATTTTATAAGCACAAGACTAATACGCAATATGAACAGCTCAATCAGTCCGCCTTGTCAGCACACACAACTCCTCATAGCTCCAACTCGAAAATACAGCCCACAAGTACTTGAGATTATACCCTTGATGACGACAGCATCGACGACCAAGTCACACATCATCAAGGCAGCGAACAAAAGCCAAGCCACAACTTTTATGTGAGTAAAATTAAAAGGGGGACTAAACGAGTAAAATAGCAATTTACTTAATTACAAGAGACGTAGTTAGTCACATACATAGAAATGACTTACGGCCTAATGTAGTAGTATGATTTATAGCGAGGTGAAGCGAAAGGTAGCATCGAATATTCCAATTAATGCAAACGGATTCGAAGTGTTAAATAAACAAAACCAAAGGAAAAATGTAGCGATTTTTTTAAAAAGTTGGGATGATTATTTCAATGTATCCTCTTTATTATAAAACTGATAAGATATGAGTTCGAAATAACTTTGCCGCACTCAATTTATTTTTAATGATTGTATCCACGTCGCGTTCTCATGAGTATAACACGATTGTGAAACCGCGAGAGCCTCTTAGAGCCTCTAAATTGTTCATTGTGTTTAATATTAGAAACTTCCTGGGCTGAGAAAGCCCAGTATCAGATACGCCTTCTAATCAGTGACACAGGGCGATAGTATCGTGTTTCCTATCGATATCCGGCGCCTCCATCAAATTTCAAGCCGTCCTGGCGCTCTGAACGAGATAAAGTAAATTAGTAAAGCTAGTTTTCGGTTTCGGCGCAGAGCACGCGGAACTGATCCCGTTTGTGAGGTTTATTGCGGGGGAATTAATGCTCGGGGTTTCCCGTAACTGGAAATATGAATTGGAACATTCGGTCAATATTAGCTTTATGCATTGCGAGTGGGGCGCTGATGTGCGATCTCGAATGGAAGTGATCCCAGCTAATGGAATGGTCGGGGCTCAGAAAATCCGCATAATGGGGAATATGTCTGTATTGCAGTATTGCGAATCAGCCGCACGTAGGTAAGGTGACGCTTGGCGCATCTCAATTATTCTATTCTTTACTCTTCGTAACCACCTATGCCCGAGCTCATTACTGTGAGAAAACTTCGCACTGTAAAATAATGTGTTACATCTTTTGTACTAGAAGGAAATAAATGAACACCGTTACACTTGGAAAAAATCTCAATGTCTACCTAACATTTCTAAACGATTTGGGAAGATGAACAAATCTTGTATCAAAATGGAAAGTTAATAGAGCGCACGGGTGTGTATGCAATATTGGGCTTACCGACGATGCCTCTGCATAAATCCATGAGATTTTTGTAAACTAGACGCTAGCATCATGAGAAAATAAAGTGTGGGCTGGAAATTTTATTCATGATGGTAAAGGACCATTCGTTCTACTAAAATACTGCAAAAAATATGCAAATCAATAAATATATTCATGAAATGCGATTAGATGACCTTCATTTTAATTTGTATGTGTTGTATACTTTAGCACTTTATTGCACTTTATTCGAATTCTACGTTAAAGAAAAAATAAAGTAAGTATAAATAGAGGGAATCAATAGTACACTAGTAATAGAAAAAAGATTCGTAAAATAAAAAATGTGTGTGTAAGTGTGCAAGGAGTCAGCACGGACGTAAAATATTAATAAAATCTAGAAATTGATAATAAAATTAATATAAAAGAAAGGAAGGTGAACCAGGAGAACAATAATTGAGCAATATAATGTACAAAGCATAATAAATTATTTAGAAGAATGTTACATAATAAATCGGTACTTACGGAAAAACAAGGAAAGCCAGAACGTCGCTTGACTGAAATGAGAAAGCTGAAAGGAGTGTTAAATCGGATGTTTTGATTACTCGGAAAGCTTTACGGCTAGATTACAGTCGGGACAAAGGGGGTGGGACGGTACGCTGGGGTTAGCTAATTTAATACAAGGAGTTATTTGCCTGGAGCACCACATGTTCTTAACTCAATCCATATTAATCCGTTTATAACTTGAGACAGTGGTGGGAAACGTCCTGATACTTCTAAGAGATGATGTGTGTGTATGTGTATAGCCCTTCGCTAAGAAACTTACCGTTGTTGAAGCTTGATACGCTACTGCGGGCTGCTTTTACACAGGAAACTAACAACGCCAAACACAGTAAAACAATACGGTAATTTACAAGCTGTCTATAGAATACTTTGAAAACCAAAATGAGAAGTACATAGCAACTTTTTTTTTGTTTCTTAGAGGATGTCATCGTAATACAAGCTGTTTATAGTATAACTCTAACCCGCCTATGCCGGCGGCATATTTAGCTATTAACGACGAAAAGTCGGTCTGAACGAAGCCAAAAGTGTGAAGTAACTAGCTCACGAAGAGCCACTGAAATTTGCATAGCCACGATACTGATTCTTCGTTATTATTACGACGAAACGGGGCCTCAACTATAATTAGACCTGCAGCCGACTTTGAAGCAAGCTTCGCAATAGAAGCGCCCTTCCTAAACGCAGCCTCAAACTTTTCCTCTGCACCCACACGACACGACTTGTTTAACTTATTGCTCTAACCGAAATGATGTCAAGATCATGCTATCAAGTGGATCTAAGCAACTTGTTATGTTGCAATATAGGCGAATATGTTTCATAGGCAGGAAAACCATGTGGTGGTAATTCGTATCGCTTGTAGTTGCTTGGAATCTATTTTTGTGGTAAGTCTTGTATAAATATATGGTTTCTTTGCGTCTACTATTCTTCGCGCATTGCTGCACCTCACGTTATGTCTCTTGTTAGAAAACTTTGGATTACGAATTTTTGCCTTTGAAGTGCATATTTTGTTTGTTGTTTTCCATTCTCTTCATGTGGATCGTGCAATTCAATTATTGCACGTTTGCACAACCAGAGGAAGAAGAATAACATCTAAAAGCTGGAGCGTTACCCCTTTGTAGATGTGAAGAATCATAACTGCCCATCTGATTGTTACTTCCGACTCCTGAAATACTGTTCTTGTATTTCATCATCCGTTCTTTCATTTGGAGACGTATATTTTTCCACATTTCTGCCACTGGTGTCCTCCCTTAGGATCAAGTTTTTCATTGCAATTAGATTTTTCTCCTATTTGATAGCGGGGTGCCAATAGTGTGAGTTTACCTATTAGGTTTCTTATGCAATGTCACATTAGTTTAAAAGTTAACCATAAAGGTATGGTGCACGTGAACCAAACAGGGCTCCATTAGAGACGTTACCTATGTCTCGAGCTTAACTAGTCAACTTCAACGTCTTTACTTGTTCTTGAAAAAATTTGGATGTATTGTCTGAAACTCAGACGGTAACGGAAAACCAAAAGTGATTCACCAAATTGATTCCAGTAGGGTGATAGGCAAGTTCGAAATTGAAAAGCAGCCTATTCAATAAATGGCTAATTTTATTAAGTTTATCCCTGCAAGTTGGCTATAAGCACAACTGAAGTATCTGATAATTATTGAGATCGGTTTACAGGCATAGTATAATGTAAAAAAAATATAAATAAACTGTAGAATTGTAAAATGTACCGAAGACGTTTCATTTATTAGAAATAACTAACAACTTAATTAGTAATAGCTTTGTCACTTGCTATTTTTACATTGATGTGTACACATGTATGTCATACACACTTTTTACAAGTTTCAGAACGATTGAAAATTCTATTAACCTATAAAAAAGAACATATATCTGACTGAGCACAAAGCATACATAAACCGTACCATATTATTATTATTATCAGAAGTAGAAATCGGAAATTTTCAAAAGCAGTAGCTCGTGTTTTGTGAAGCGGATTGCATCCGACAAGTTGTCGTAATTTCCTGGATGCGATGGTAAAGCCACAACAAACTGCCATCTTCAGGAACAATTCACACGCCACACGCAAACATTGCTTAATAGACACGGGTCAACTTTGAAACTAACTAGTCTATCACACGCTAGCGGGCGTGGGATGAGCGTAAAATCGCTTACTTTATTATCAACCTATCTGCTTGAAGACGAGTACAAGAGTGAAGAACTCCTCGCGGAGAAACGAACGAAATGCTACACCTTCATCCAGCCCGAAATATGGGCGATAATTTAAATTTTTGAATTATGCTTACAGACCGACGATAGATTAGATGCTCATTAACTCTCAGTAATACATGTCATTTGTTAGGAATACTTCCAGTTAGGAAGCTGTAGTAATAGACATAGTATTTGTAACTCGAATATATCTAACACATTGCTGAAGAACTCATTGTTGGATATAAATCTGGAACTCGATCATTAGTGTCTTAGTTTTGCGTATGTAATCGCCCGAAGATCATATTATATTAATAAATCGGGTATTTTGGATAAAAAGCGAACAAATTGATGTTAGAGCTGTTTTCATCAAAACTACTAAATAAAGAACGTAACGTTTTTAACCTTTTCCTAATACTGAGTTCCTGAATCTTCTCTCGCGTCTTAGGTCACTTCCTGGTATTTAGGACTGTAATGCTTGGGCGTTCTACAAAAATGACCGCCACTGCTTCACGGAAAGTAGCACTAAAGCGCTGCAAAGACGTTAACTAAACTTTCCGTTTCTTTTTAATGGAAATGTTGGTCATTACACCTCCTTTAAGCACCGCTGTAATGCAGCCATAACCGTAAACAGTGAGTAAACTCCCCAATTTATGCACATTTTTGCGCAGAAAGGAAAGATTATCTGCTATCAGTAGAGGGCGGCCACTCCATAAATACAAAAAAGGAACTCGAATGAGGGGAGAGGTTTTTGCGTGATTTCTTTCTTCTGCTACTGCATCGCATTACAGGCGCCACCCAAGTGTTTCTTGTGCCAGCGACTGTTAGAGAGATTGATTACTTTTTGTGCTAGAATCTCCTTGAAGCGCTTAAATGGAAATAATTCAGGCATTTTTCGTTAGAAAAATCTGCAAACTTGAAGCTATATTGGTTTTAAATGTGTTTTTAGTTACCATAAACTCTTGAGACGCGTAGTTATAGTTCTACAAATTTGCTGAATATTTTGTAGAAAGTTTTAGCTGCTCACAATTTCTCTTAAATACTGCGCGTAATGAGCAATTGATGGCTAATATTTTCATTTATAAAGTAGTTTTACTGATTTTACTTGTTACTATTATTATTAAAATAATCGTATCTCAGTAGCTTTAAGTATTAAATTGAATTGACATTTTATGAAGTTAGTTATTTTATGTTTTATAAAAGTAAAGTAAATGATTCAAGTGACATGTGCGACACCAGGTGAAACGGGCATCTCGCTTCCCTTGCATTGTAACACCACGCGAGGTTTAGCCCCACACGTGGTATTATAAATTTCAATAAGACATTTAGTATACCTTAATATTTGACTAATTGTTTGCCCTTTATGTTTACCTTACAAGGTCAGTGAATATGCAACTCTAAAATACTCCCAGTTCGCGGCTATGAAAGATCAACATTTGCTAAAACAGGAAGTTGGTACCCCCCATACGTTCTGTGGCTGAAACTCACTTGAAAAAATGCGCAAAAATACCAATTTGTTTACACAATCCATTAAGTTGAGATCAAAACACATATATATATATACAGAAATCAAATAAAAAGAAATCAAAGAAAATTAAGATGAACTCCGGGAAATATCTACGTGTGACTTATATGAGGGCTACTCGCATGTACCTTAAGCAACATACATAAAACAATAAATAGCGTAAAAATAATTGTTTTTGAAACGCCAATGTCAAAAATGTCTTGAAGGATGGCCCTGGCTTCAAATCTTTAAACCGAATGCGATTTACACACAGATTATTCGCTGATGCGCTTGCAAAAGCTTCTTGCAATTAAAAGCACACCTTATTACTTTAAAACACAGACGTTTAGCCTCTTCTATTTAATTTGCCTTTGGGACAAACTTTGCACAACTCACTTCTGTAACGGGTGTCCGCCGGCAAATTTCATTTTTAAACTTGAAATAAAATTTTTATTTCTTAAAATATATTATTGAAAAAAAAAACAAAATAAACCTTGATCTTTGGGAAATTATTTGTGAAACAGCACATCCTACAAATGACGCCCCTCGCGTCGTATCACTTCTTCCAAACGAACTTGAAAATTTTGCATCACACGCGTAAGCATAGCAGGTGTAATCTCACGAATTTCTCGGGTGATGTTCTGCTTTAACACATCCAAAGTGGGTGGTGCATTCTCGTAGGAAATTTGCCACTGGATACGCACTTTTGTTGTGGGGATATCTCAAATCAAAAGTCTACGAGAATGCGCCACCGCGTTTGGTAGACCTAATTTCTATGGAATTTTACCTCTGGGGTCATATGAAACAGTTAGCTTATGCCACTGAAGCACGGCGCGTAGGCGGCCGGTGTTTCTCTTGTTGTTACAGCTTGGTCCCGCTTTCTGGGTTTGGTGAGAAACGTTTGACTTTGTTTTTATGTTTAGAGTACTCGGAGGGCTGTGTAAGTGACAGGGTGTGCTTCTGGGTGCCTGTGTGGTGTCTTTATCGATGGCCTATGGCGCTCGTTAACGTTTTGAAAGCCTGTTTGGCTAATTGTTCCGGCTTCTTGATCGGGATCTCATCTTACGAGTGGGCTATCTAACGGCCTCGCTGGTTTTTGTGGTTGCCTAGGCGGGCGTTGCACACTTCTTCCCGAATAAATAGGGGATCTAATGGACATAGCAGGTTCTCACACACGCCACGTCGACCGACAGCTGTAGCGATTGGTGCACGACAGCCCACAGCAATTAGCGCTTACGCAACAAGGCCAAGCCGCCTAATAGAAGGTATTGCGCGCTCCTATATTTTTGCATTAATCGTTTACGAATATGTTAAATTAAGCGTACTTGCTATTCGCCGTCTAATTAAGGCGTTGTGCACTATTTTCCAAATTAATCTTTTGTATTATAAGCCCGCCTATATTCTCGAATTATTTTCATGTTTTACTGCCAACCGGCGACGCATACGTTGAATTATTCGTCGGTGTGAAAGGGCTATTTGTAGTTGAGGCGTCCCCAGCTGAGTCTAGTTGGTCCAATAGATCTGTTTACTGTATTTGATTTATGATTTTCCTCTTGTACTTGTGCATGCTTATTTACAGAGTGACTCAGTCACTGTGTCAAGATTGATGTAAGATGAGGCCTGGGAGCGGTTTACAAGTGTTCCAGGTAGGTCGACGCGCTTGTTGCTGCACTGTTGGAAGGCCAGAGTTTATACTTGTGTATCCTACCCCGTTTGGCTTTCAAGGTTGGGTTAAGCGTGGGTTTCCCCGATTGAAACTTGTTGCGCCCATTTATTTTGTAACACCCTATACATACCGTTACGCTTGCCCTGCGGTGTATCGTTTCTAGGACCACGCCTATCTCCCGGAGCGTATCAAGCCTTGGCCTTTAGCCTGTTTTGTGAGATTTCCAGGGTAAGTGGTGACTATTCCGGACTTGTCGAAGCAAAGGGGCACCCCCCCCAACCTGGAGTGTTCCTAGAATCATTTGATACCGTAACAAACTCAACAATCACTTTTACTCCGCCCTCGCCGGCTGCCGATAACGCGCTTGTCGATTTACAGACTTCACTGTGTGAACATCTTTTTTACGTATGGGGCTGCTGAATAAACGCCACGACATGCCTGATTATTTAAAAATAGTGTGCAATTCTTACAGTATAGGCGTTGGGATTTTCGAAAAATAACTTAAATAACTTGGTCGCATAGAGTGAAGTAATGTACGCCAATCCACATATGTATCTATGTATTTCAAACGAAAAATAAAAGACAGATATTCGATTTAGTTCACCACATTTTATTAACCTGTAAAGTTAGGTATTCTTTTGCTGATATTAATTTTTGTCAGCCCATATGCGAAATATTTAAATCTCGGGATATCGGAATCAGTCTTTGTCTGTGAGCGGGTGAAAAATTAAATTTACGTTCAATGGTTGGTCTTACCATCAAAATTCTCAACCAGACGCCACTGCATAAGAACCCAAAATAATTGCATAATATGAAAAGTAGTTTAGTATTGACATCCGGTTGAATGAGTTAAGGTCTTCCTGTTTTTAATCATGAACAATGTTGAAATTCGTACCGCGATTAAACACCTTGTAAAGGGGGATTAACCGTAAGGGCGATTAAACCTTATATGAACACTGTATTGGGGCAAAACCGTTACGACAAACAGTGAACAGTAGGCTTCGACGTTTAAGCGTGGATGTCAGAGCAATGACGACGACCCTTGCAGTGGACACCCGTCAACTACGGTTACTCCAGAAATCGTTAGAAGAGTCCAAGCTATTGTTTTGACCAACCGTTAACGTGCATCAAGTAGCTGAGACCACCGGCATCTCAGTTGAACGGGCAAATAATAGAAATACCAAGGTTTTGAATAATATGAAGAACGTCTCGGTCTGTTAGGGGCCGCCTTTGCTATCTTTGAAGCGCGCGTCCGTAAGGACGTCGTAGTTCAGTCTTGGCCTGTTTAAAAGGGATTCCAAGGGTTTTTTGCTCCAACTTGTAACTATGAATGAGACTTGGGTTCACCAGCACACAACACTCGATGTAGTGGAAACATCTTGGTTCATCGACATCAAAGAAAGCGAAGGGAGAAATATTGCAGTCGTCGAACTACTAAAGTCCCAAATCGACTTGCTTGGGTGGCGCTTAACTACGTCTTCTCAAGACCTAGTTTCAGATACCAATTGGACTTACATTTTTCTTCCTTTATTAGTGCAAAAAGCTGGGATACAAAATTAGTGAGCGAGTGTTGTAAAGGCTTCAATGAACATACAGCCATAAATACATATATTTAAGGATTTCCAAAATATATACTTAATACTAATACTACTACTAAAAAATCATGAATTCTTCACTAACTCTATTTGTTTATTACATTATAAAATTTTATGAATACAAAAGGGCTATCCTTGAAATAATTCTGGGTAAAATAAAAAGTGTGCGAATAGATCACAAATCAATGTATGCACATTTTGCTTATAAAAAGGAGCATCATCTGCTGCAAGGAAGCTCTAATGGGGGTCACTCACAACGCACAAAAAACGCTAAGAGTCTCGTTTCTTGGCAGCCTTTTTCTGTTTCGGCTCGACATCGCATTAGGCCCGGACCTAGCGCTTCCGGAGTCAGGAATCCGGGCCATAAACTATAATTTCAGGGGACGAAGTCCTGGTGTTCAGGCCAGGGCGCTGCCGACTGGCTGAGGGTGGAAATCAAGTTAGTGAGTGGCACGAGCGGTAATGTGATTTGCCGCAGAGCAGTGTTAATGTGACCTATTGTCCTCCAGAGAGTCCTGATTTTGTGTTCCTTGCTCTCCTGCCAGCCGTAAGCGTCTAAGAATACTAATCCCGCGAATGAAAAGCTTCTCCATTACCTTAGCCGGCCGGAGGGGAGCTGAATTTTAGCATATTTGTTTTTTACTCGGAATCGAGATTTATTATTTCTCCAGAAATGGGGGATAAATCACGCCAGCAGCTATTCGGTACATAATACATGCCCGTCGGAAGGACGAAGTAAGAATGGAAATGTGCCGGCAAAAAGTAACCCGAGGGCCGAATTTACAAATTTCGCGCGGGCGCCTCCATTACCAATTCTGAACAGCTGTGATACAAAACTGGACCTAATATCGAATTTATGTGCGGATTATTCCTTTTTAAAATCCCTCAAATAGCTCGCGCGCAAGTCGATCTAGGAAGATGAGAAAACTTAGATTTTTTTTTAAATATTAAAAGTTGGAAGATGAACGATCTGGCAAATAAGTAGGATGTTTGAGCTGTCAGTGTTAAAACGAACGCGTCTGGACTTGTGTGACGACTTACCGGTTTATCAAAATACGACACATTTTGGAGGTCTTGCCTTTCTTACAATCGTTGGCTTTAGCCAGTTTAATAAGTTCTCATAATGTACTGTATGGAAAACGGTTCCATTTTCTAAATAGTCGGTCATAATCAGATTTTTTTATTCCAGACATTTTCGGGCTTGGTTTTTATAATTCTAAATTTAACACTGCCGTCGAGTAGTTAAACTTGTTAAGAGATTTACCCTATTCAATAAGTCCTGAAGCAGATTCTATCTGGCTGGTTTGATGTTTCTCTGCTCCTGTCTGTGTACTACAGAATATGGTAGCTTTTTTAATGTAAAATTTGAAGTGGGATGCGACTTTATATCTACTTATGTGTGAGTTAACACCCTCTCAAATTTATTTTTAGGCTTTTTTGTCCTTTACGCATTTGTCGTTTTCCTTCATTTCGTATTTTTTTACTTCGCTTCTTATTTTGGTTTCATCATACGGTTGATGTGTTTGCAACCGTACGTCACCGCTTCGAGGTGTTTGCTTAAAGGTAAGACCCCGATGTTCTTTGCCAAAGAAAGCACCAGCAGACTCGCAAACAATCTATTTTTGATTGACACTAGCCGTAGCTGTTTTTTTTCTTTAGGTACTTGTTACCTCCTTATAGTCTGTCTTTCATCGCAGCACATCTATTCCGTGGGGTTCGGCGGAAGATATTACGCTAAGTTGTTGAACCGGAGACATTCTCAACGCCCATGATTCCTCTCAATCTATTTGAGCCGGTTTGGAACACTCAACGTTACGATGTTCAGAGTTTCTTTTAATTTAGGGAATAGAAGATAGTCAAAGAATACAAAATCTAGTGAGTAACAAGGATGTCCGAGCAATTCGTAGTTCGATTACTTAATATTATATTAAACAACTGAACTTGTATCACTGCATATGGTTCTGCTAAAGAGCCGTCCCCTTTCACCATCTAATTACTTGCTAGCTATATTATTCCTAAAATCTTCAGGGCCCGCCAGCTAGACTTAGTGAAGACGGCGTACAAATTTTATAAGATACTACCAAAAATTATGAGCGCCAACGGGTCTTTAATTACAACAAATACCGATAGATCGAGAACTTATAAAGTCAAATAATCGCAGCAGGCAATATCTGAAATGCAAAAGGTAGCAGTAACGAAATCAGGCACATAAATGACATAGACAGTGCACTGAGTTTATGAGGAAAAGGCTCCAAATAATAGTCAGGGCAACAGGTCTTAAAAAGACGTTACTTAAGCGAAAGGTGCACCCCCAAATGGCATTGTATACTACTAATTAGCACAATTAAGTAAGCAATTAAAGGTCAAACAATTTAAATGTAAATTACAGATTGAGAACAGCTTAAATGCTCTACATTAGTATACTTAAAGCTCGCAGTGGAAATATTAGTACCCCCAATTTAAAATCAGCAATCTAATTACTTATCTGAGAGGTCGGGCAGGTACAATAACTTTGATCGAAGGCAACTTTTTTAAAGGGACCGTTTTGATTAATATATCACCCAGTCGTCAATATTTATGCCAAAGGTGTTCCTTTTGTGTAAATCCAATTGAACCAGTCTTAAATAAATGTCATTACTCATTCTAGGCTTGCAGATCCACTATCTACCCTTGACGTTTATTAAACACTGTAAACCACCGCTTGATAAGTCAAGCTTTCGAATATAGGGAAATTCCTTTTTAATGTGTTTTAAAGGATGCCATTCGCCCAAGTACAGAGTATAAACTTTACTTTAGGAGCTCTCTTTTATATTGGCCCAGCAAAATTATATGATTTACGAGACATTTATGTGGCTTGGGAGTTAGAAAAAGGGTATTATAGAATTCTTAAATGCTTTTTTAAGTTATAGTGGGCATAACATCGCCGTTTCTCCGAAAGCCCATTTACTTTATCCTCGAATAAATTAAGCTAAACTAAATTCAAAATTTTTACATAACCACTTCTTCTCCAGCCTTACGTAGTAGATAGCATTTATAATTATTTTAAAATATAAAGTAATTATTCTCATAAGTTGCGCATATTACCTTGCCACCTTCACTTATCAGATTGTAGGCATTTAGCCCTCCAGATTGATTATATTGTCTAAAACGCCATATTTTTGATTTTTTGTTATCTTTACAAATTAAATTATTAATGTGGTTAATGAGTTGCGGCCAGCAATATTAGAAATTGGAAAAATTTTAACGTGCTAAACTAAAAAAATCTTGAAAACCAGAAATTGAATATTGAAGTACAAAATTCTTGCTAAAAATGAAATCTTAGCAAACATAAATTAATAAAAAAGTATTAAAAAAATCTGATCGAAACCGTTTGAATTCAAAGAATCCGATTTATAAACTTATCTATCTCCATATTGTTGGTGTTTCCGAGTAGAAGATAAGAGAGCCTTCTATGATTAGTAGACGACTGCATGCATGCAATAATTCTTGATGTGTCGAAAGAAATGAACACATATGCACACACAACTGATATTCCCAAATGTAGGCAAACTTAAATTGCCATATTTAACTCTTGACATTTGGTGAAGGCGCCGCGTCTCCTTTCCACAAAGCCTTTACATCTTTCTCAGCATTTGATCGTCCACTCAATTCTTCTTATATCGTCTACACATCTTCTGGGTGGTCTTCCTACACTATGTTTGTGCATTCTTGGTCTCCACGTTAAAATACGTTTTGGCCACTTTACCTCTTCTTGTCTGGCCACATGTCCCACCCATCTCCATTTTGTCTTCGCCAATTCTTTCCACAACGTCCTCTACCTTTGTTCTTTCTCGAATTTCTTTGTTTGTGATTCTGTCTCTTAGGCTTATGCCCAGTATGGCGCGTTCTATCGCGCTTTGTATTGTTTTTTATCTTGTGGCTGATTAATCGTTAGCGACATTGTCTCGGTTCCATATGTTAATACCGGCAGTATACACATATTAAACACATCTTTCTTCAAGTTGACTGGTATTTTTGGGTTTTAAGTATATGCATCCTAATTTTCCGGTAGCTGCCCATGTTAGTCGGATTCTTCTAGTTATTTCAGCAGTCTGGTTCTCTATGCCTAGTTTGTTTTTTCCATGTTTATGGAGAGGCCTATTTCTTCCGACGCCGCTTTAAGTTCGCTTAACATCTCTTGTAGATCCTCGGGGTTGGTGCTGATGAGTACGATGTCGTCTGCAAAGCGAAGGTGATTTAGGCGTTGGCCATCGATGTTAATGCCCTTTTTTTTCCAATTTAGTTTTTTAAATGTTTCTTCGAGGGCAAGGGTAAACAACTTTGGAGAGATTGTATCTCCTTGTCTCACTCCGCGTTTGCTACTTATTTTATTTGTTGTGAGGTCTTCTGTGATTTTAATTTGTATTGTGGCGTTGTCATATATATATTTCAAGGTGCTTCTATATCTAGAGTCTATCCGTGCGCTTGTTATCATAATTTAAACGCGTCAATTCGCTGGCTATATTTCTCAACTAAATCAAGCAAAATCAGATACCTGGAGGGCACGTCTAGCTCAAGTCGAAGACGGCGTGCAGTAAATTAAATGAATGGAAACCGGGAGGGGCGCCAGCGAATCCAGCAAAACTAACAATCAACCAGGCATCTCAACTGCTTAAACAGGCGAAAAGCCTTTACAACAAAAATATCTAAGTGGCGAAAAACCTTCACAACTAGAAAATCTGAGCATAACTACAACTGGGCTACTACAAACTGGGACAAAATAAAATACTACAAGCAGATCACCAGGCTCGAGCAGCAGGGCTTCCACAGCAAATCATAACTGAAATTTACTCCCGAACTCTAAAATTTTGAAAAACCGAAACGGCTTCTAGTCGCAAGTAAGCCCGAACAAAATATCGCTAAATCTAAACATCTTATGTAACTTAAGCTAGCATGCACAAATAGCAAAACATGTTAAAATAGCACAAAGCATCAAATAAATACAGAACAATACACTCTACAATTTGGCTAACATTTATTTGTTGTTGCTCTCAAAACTCAAAATTTAGACACAGTGCAAAGCACCTTTACAAAAAACACAGGCCACACACGTTGGGTGCCATTTGTTATCATAATTTAAACGCGTCAATTCGCTGGCTATATTTCTCAATTAAATCAAGCAAAATCAGATACTTGGAGGGCACGTCTAGCTCAAGTCGAAGACGGCGTGCAGTAAATTAAATGAATGGAAACCGGGAGGGGCGCCAGCGAATCCAGCAAAACTAACAATCAACCAGGCATCTCAACTGCTTAAACAGACGATTCGCAGACTGAGTTCTTATAAAGGGTTAAGAACTATAGCTGCAAAAGAACGTTACGCAACAACAATAAATAAAACTACATACAATTACTCGAATATCACAGTTTACTATGAGATATGTCTCGGTGTAGTCGACAAGTGACCCAATAGGGCCTACAGCCAGTAATACTTAAATTTTTATGGAAAATGTTGGGTACAATCGGAGGAAAAGCCTCTCACTAATTTATAATTACACATTAAAAATACCTGGACGTACACACATTGGCATGGGCCTTACTTTCGGCTAGTATACAAGTTATTGCCTGGCTGGTACATGTAGTTGAAATGTAGATCCGTGGCCTGGGGCAGTTTAATTCATAGGCTCAACATGGCCCACAAAGGGGGCTTAATGGATGTCTCTAGTATTAGGTGTGCTCTCATGAGATTCACGGAAGCTCTGCTTTCGGCACCAGCGGTTAATAGCCCAGCATGACGATGGGGCCCTGATTAGCCAAAGGTGGCCTTAAACGAGGTCGCCGGAGGAAGAATCTTCCAGCCGCCGAATTCCGGATCGTGGATTGTGGCTCGGCACGTCAAGCTGACAACAAAATTGAACCCTAAGCGAAGCACCAGAATGCCAATAAGGACTTACCCCGTATGGGCGTGCACGAGGTGCTACCATCAAAAAAGAATCCGCCAACAAGCGGGGCGCCTAGAATCGCCCAAAATAACGTCGCCTAGAGGAGAATCCGCCGAGGGCGTTTACTTTCCAAACATAACTAAATTAACCTCTTGAACGACTTCGAAGATGGTAGCTGCTACGAACGGCACCAAGTTTCCAACAGGTAAGGCCAAAGAGAGCCCCTCGTAACCCGGAAACTCGCCAAAGAACCGAAAAACTTATCGGGGAACGGAACCATGTCCCTATCAGCGAACAAAAGTTCCTAACTCAGGAGCGCGCGGAATTTGAATCTACCCACAGAGCTACAATCCGGAGAGCGCTTCCCATGAAGTTACAAAAAAAAGCAGAGTGAAGCGACAAATCTAACGAAAGCGCCATTTTAACGTAACACGCTATCCATGGCTGTTAAAATTGCCCAGAGCTCTATCGAGTCGAATGCTTTGTTATAGTCTACAAACCCCAGATATAGCGGGATGTTGTATTCCCTGCACTTCTCTATTAGTGTACGCAGTGTCTGAATGTGGTCCGCTGTACTGTACCCCTTGCGGCAAGCCGCCTGTTTCGGAGGTTGGTATTCATCCAGTTTATTCGTCAATCTGTTCTCCATAATTTTCGTAAACAATTTGTACGGGTGTGGTAGAAGACTTATAGGTCGGTAGTTGTTTAAATTTAATGTATCTCCTTTTTTATGTATTAGAATCACTTGCGCGTTTTGCCAGCCTTCAGGTATTTTGTTTTCGTTAAGGCATTTGTTTAATAGCATTTTCAGGGCTTCTGTTGTGACCGCACCTCCTAGTTTTAGCATCTCAGTCGTGATACCATCTTCACCTGGCGCTCGTCCGTTTTCACCTGTGTCAAAGCCTTTACATGTTGTATTGTAATGGAGACTGCCGACAAAGCGTGCTATAAAATTAGATAAACAAGGAAAAATTGAGCTCAGTGGCCATATAAAAAAAATATTGAAGTCAATCGATTTATTTACAGTAGGTGCCACAATAAAATTTAACAAATAACTCATATATGACTGAAAAGCACATACAAGTTCAGATGTATGATTTAATGAAATTACATATTGCTTAATTCTAATACAAAAGACAAGGCAACTGCGACCTTTACTGAAAGATCTGAAACGTGCTTTTGGTTTTCATATTTAAATATATAGCCAACTTCTATTTTAGTGTTAATTGGATTTAATCAGTGTATTTAAATATAATAGAAAGCGCGAGGAGCCGACCCTGGGCGGTGAGCCAATTGTAAAGTTTGATTTCGCGGGTACATGGTTAAACGCAACTCCAAAGCCTATGTGCGGAACAAGGGATTTTTCAACTTTCAAGTATCTTTTGCTATAGTATGCAAGTTTACCCTAACAGGAAATACATTGAAGCGGCCTGAAGCCTGCAGCAAATAATTGCTGCTTACAAGTTAAAAGTGCACCAAATCGGCCCTTCCAAGTACGGTAAGTGCCATATTTCTCCAGTAAGAGATGAGTACACCAATTTACGCCGTATTCAAAGATTTTCAGGTGTTCATTGTGGAAACGTGACGTCAGCAGTCATTTAGGTTATTGCCAGGAACCGGGGGTTCCTAGAATCGGATTTGGTAATCTTCCACGCTTCACGCCGTTTAAGGTTAGGCTGACGCAATCCATGGTCAAATTAATGCAAGTCTCTGAGTCCATTTCCAGATATAATGTTTGCAATTGAAAGCGATAAACACTAGCTGCAGTTATATGAGAATCGCTAGTTTTAGCAGATATCATATCCACGAACTGGGATAATTTTAGCAAATCTGACAAATAGGGCTAATAATAAAAATAGTAAGGCAAACAAAACATCTTATTTAAATTTAACGTGACAATGCGAGGAGGTAAACTCACGTCGCGTTACAGCTCCTTATAGACTTTGAGTATGCTTATCAAAGAAATGATTTCGATCTTTAAGAAATTATATTGCATTTTTTATAGCTATAGAGCTCATTAAAACATTATTGGATATATTTCTGGTTGTACTTATAGAACAGTTAAAAATAGAAAAAGTTGAAATAGTTTGGGCAAAACTAAAGAACATCTAAATCAAGAACCCTCTTCTTTTTATTGTTGCCGTCTCCTACCGGGTATTGGCGATCATCAATGCTATTTGTACTTTTTGGTTATCTCTGATCGAAATACAGACTTTGTCATTTTTCCATACCACTGACGTAAGTTCTTTTAAGACGTCCGTTTACCTTCAATTCTTTTGCCATCTAATTTGCTTTGAATAATTAGCTGTAAGAATTTATATTTATATTTTCGGTTGCGCATTATGTGATCAAGATACTCTAATTTTCTCCTTTTTATAGTGTTTATAACCTGTAATTCTGTGTTCATTTGTTGTAATACTGTCTCTTTTCTCACTTTGTCGACTCACGAAATTTTGAGTAACTTTCTATATATCCACATTTCGAAGGAATTAATTTTATCTCTTTTTGTCTGAGTCCATGATTCGGCTCCGCATAGAAGTATACGTAAACCAAGTTGAAATCTTGGCAGCATATATGTTATAAGCCATCTTCGTCCGCGGGCCTGGCAAGTGGTTAGCCTAACCGACTGATAAGGAAGAATACCCTTTCACAGGAGTCGTGATCACCAAGGTGTTTGTATGGTGATCGGAGGGTTTTACTTATATTCATGTTTAGACTCTTTTGTGCCTCTCGGTTTCTAATCTCTATAGAAACTGCTAATTCTGTGGTATTTCTACTTCCGCATAAGAAATGCCGCAGTCCATCCCTCACGATATATTCGCTATAGACATTGAAGCAGGAAAACCTATCTAACACCTTTTCTTACTATATGAAACTCTGATAGACATTTATGTAAACATACAATAGCTTTCTTTGACTTTGTCATAAAGTAGTTTTACTAGTAAAATGTGATGATTTGAGACTCCGTTCCGATAACAGTTAGAACGAATCATTTGGTTACACGCTGTAGCGCTTTGAGGTTCCTACTTAGGCGGTTTTAGCACGAAGTTTGGAAAAGCGACCATATCAGTTAACCAACTGTTAGGGATTAAACAGGTAGGTTTTTTTCTGGGCAGTATCAGCTCTCACCTGCCTATTTTGGCGTGCAATGAACACACCTTTGCAGTGTCTTTGACGAACCGCATTTCTGAGAATTTGTTCCTGCGACTGTTATCGGGCTGGTTTGGAACCGCTGGACATCTACTTGCTCCAGCTTCGTTCTGGGATTCAATCAGCTCTCCATTTTGCTGGCATAGTCTTTGTACGTAGCGATCTTTCTCTCTCTTTTGTACCTGAACATGCAAATTTTGGCTAGCTAGGGCTGAAAGGAAAGGTTTCAGTTAATTTGAAGTTATTATGCATTTGCACCGTTGTGAATGGCATTTAAAATTGTGACGAAATTGGGAATCGACTACGCATTCAGCGAATAGTTTCCACCTGGATTTTCTGTTGTTGTGTTTATTTAGGGCGTCTTTCGCGAAGTTATAGGTCTGTTGGAGGCTCTCCAAATTTTTATCTTATATCGCCAGCATGACGTCACCGGCAAGAAGTTCTTGTAAGTTCAAGTCACTTGTTGTAATGTCTTTGATACCGGTTTAAATCGTAACAGAGCATTAATTCCAGTTGATGCTGCCAAAAACCTTGCTAAATTCAAAATCAACGAAGCATCTGTACATCGATTTTCCTTATTAACGAGGTGTGTTATTCATAATGCTAACATCTTTTATTAGATTTTAAGAATCATGAATTATTCACTATGTTCAGTTTTTGAAACATCCGATATCTACAGCAATTAATTAAAGTATTTGGAAACGAATTCTGTTACTTGCGTGCAATTGTCCTGTATAACTAGCTGCGCAGTATTTCGCAAACCGTTCCCGAGAGGCTCTGCTTGAAAAAGTAGGGCATCCCAATTAACTAGATAAAAAGCTCGCTGCAGTAGCGAGTTTAATTAAATATGCTGTCGGTATGCGGGCGTTACCATTGAGAAGGCAGCAACAAAGATTCCAAAATCGAGAAGTGCACTCATAAAGCGCTAATCTTCCTTTAATTTTTACTGCAAGCGCGTTGGAAACTTGACGGCAGCTGCTGCTATACCGAATGTTTGTCTTCATCGTAAAAACGCTTTGTACGCGGAAGTGAAAAGTCCGACTTAAATGATAGGCGGGAATTATTTGCTGTCGCATCCTGGGATTCTATTATGTCTGGAAATCTTTGTCGGCCCGCAGATATAAGCACCGCATTGTGTCATGGAATGAGGCTTCTTTTGTACTTGTTAAGTCGGCGGCATTATTTTGTAAATGAGCATTGCCGCTTTGATTAACCAAGCTAGAGATCCAGACGCCCTTCTTTCTTGGATTTGCGAATGCAAGATATCGCCCACGATGTAAGATAATATGAAGGCGTTTGGTAAATTCTTGGCCTAGTATAGCAGGACAGGGTGTCTATTTTGATTTAAGATTACAGTAATTCGACAGTGTCTGCAAAGCCTTCAAAATATTGTTGTCGGAGGGTACAATTCTGCAAGAACATGATACCTTTCGACTGCAGTGTTTTTTTCTTCTGTTGCATTACTAGGTTCATATTACAGTTCTGGTAATCCTATTTCATGCTTTAAACAGTTGGTGTTGATCATCCTTTCTCAGAAAACTCAAGCAACTACCTTTTCTATCCATTTTCATGTTCAAAGCTAAACCACTCCAGGGATTGGTCGTTTGTCTCTGTATTATTATAGGTAATTTAAGTTTAATTCACTGTAACCAGCTGATTTATTAAAAATGGGGTTTTGAATGTTGATGCTAACACTCGTATGTCTATTTATTTTGAGCCAATTTGTGCCAATTTGTTATTGTTTGAACGAATACAGTCTCCATCATTACGGGAGGTGATTTTCTAGGGTTGGTCTTGTCTCTTCTAAACGCAAAAATTTATTTTTTGTGGTAGAATACAAACGGCAATTATTTTCTAAGGTCTATTCTATTTCATAACGAATCGCTTCTTCTAAAATGACGGACGATATTTGTGTTTCTTCATTTCTGTTTTTTTTTAATTCGATAAGCAACTATTTAGAGATTATTCCCAATAAAACTTTGCACACTTATTTGATATATGAAAGGTACCTAGTTATCATGGTAAACAATGATAAATTGTTTTACGTCTGCCATCGTAGGTCGAGTAGTTTTTAAAAAACCCTTGTATTTGTTGTGTGCTTTGGCCACACATTCCGCAATGAGATTTAAAGCTGCTCGGTTCTGCCTGGATGACGAAGAACTCTACTATTGAAGCTATTTTCGGCTCTTTGTGATGTCAGGTTTTGTTACGGGACAAAGTAGATGCAAGCGTCTTTAAATGCTGTAATATTTATTGAAGTACCTTTCACGTTCCTTGAGATTACGTGGAACTCTAAGGCGATTGATATAGAATTACATCAGCATCGCCCTGCACATTGCCCTCCTGTTGGTTTTCTCATGTCGCTGCTTGAGTTTGAAGACCGTCCCGTTTTTCAGCCCCAAGATTGGATAAAATGTCTCGCCAATGGTCCTTGGTTGCTAGCCGTGTAACTTCTTAGCCTTCCTTCGAGTTTAAATCACCGGAATTATCGTTTCGAGCTGGAACCCGAACTCCTGCTTCAATTTACTATCACTGTTTACTGCATTAGAGCTAATTACACCAATTCATTGTGTAATTTTTACATGCTCATCATCCTCCATTTGGTATATAACATTTAGGTTGGTATTTGTACGCTCATCCCCGTCTGGATGTGCTAATCGCTAGTTGGAGCAGAGCCAACTTGACATTTAGAAATTTAACATTAGAGTTTATGGAGATAAATTATGTCAATGAAGGTTAGAAAATATGTGTGATATTATTAATGCATGATTTTTACTATTGGAATAATAAAAAATCAAGTCGTAACATGTTTACTATTTTAAAAGTTTTAAAAATTACTAGACGTTTCGCAACTTATGGTGGCTTCATCGGTTGTTATTAAAAATATTTGGTTTAAAAATTGGGATATCATGTCTGAAAGGAAAAACACAGATTAGCGAATACATTCATATCAATAAAACCTGCATACTTACATAACGATATTATATAGTTGAATTTCGAATTAATTGAGACTTTTTACTTATTATGAAGTTTCCATTTTTTGTGTTTAAGTTAAAAGTGAAATATTTATATAGGTAACATGTTGCTTTGCATTGAAAATTTTTAATATAACATTAAACTCGGTTTAAGCATAGTGGAATATAGAAAGTAAATGAATTTTAGATAAATGCATGCAAGGTTATTTCCTTAATTTGTTATCATCCTGCGCAGTCGGTATGAAAGTATGTAGCTTGCTATTAATTTACGCAGGGTTATATTAACTTAAAATTTCCAAGTTTTAATGACTGAATTATGAAAAACATTTGGGTTGTTAAAATGTGAAAAATTTGAGAAATGTAATTACAAGAGTTGTTTATTTGAAAAGGTTATGGTATATTGAACCTAGATTATCTATATCTGTTTTATAATTAATAGTTGTAGGGCTCGTTTGTATTTCAATCATTTCTAGGCAAAGGCGTTTTTCTTTTAAATTGCTCTCTTTATGTAAGATAGTAGGTGTATTAAAGTTAAATTTATGTTGGTGTTCTATTGCATGATCGTTTAACGACTTATTGATTTTTTATTATACCAATAGTAAAAGTCATGCATATAACACATAATTTCTAAATTTTATTGACATAATTTATCTGCATAAACTATAATCTTACTTTGCTATCTCCAACTATTTATCATACATACTTCCTATATTTTTCTTCGATTGGTAAAGCATCTACCTAAAAGCTCATCAATGTTCCTTTAAATTCAGTTACTATTTTTCAATTATTCGTCTTCATCGCTCGATTATGGTACGTGGCAGTCTCAGTACCAGTGTGTTTAAATACAAACTTAAATATGTATTTTGCACAACCGTCAAAATATGTGATATTTGCACATCGGTATCGATACGTGAAGTTTGTTTGTTTTCAATATGAAAAAATAGGTTATTTTTTTATGTTACCACTGATAACCGCCGCTCGCAGTCGAGGTCGCAGTGAGAACCCGAGCGCTTGGTGGAGAGTTCGATTCCCGGCCGGGGCGCTCCGATTTTCACTTGGTTAGAGGATGGTAGATTAAGTGACGCCGCATCTCCCTGATATAATCCGAAAAGCGGTTGCAGGGGGAGCGGTAGAAGAGCGCAGGGAAGGCAAAAATGGGCGGATAAAAATTTCTCACTTTAGGATGTGAAATAATATTGACATTCTTTTTTTTGCGGTTGTAAAAAAATATTTGTATTTCGTTAGCGTGTTTTTTTCTGCATTCAAATGACTTTTTGTCTCAACCTGGAGGACACTTAATACAAAAATACATATTTTCTAACGATGCATGCTCCACGACGCGGCGTTATAAACACACATACTTTTTATCGCAGCATCAGTTGGCTATTGAATTAAGGGTTAAAGGTTGGGTAATTTCTTTAGTCTCGAAATAATTTTCGTAATTTTTAAATAAGGTAAGTCAATAAAGACCAGTTGGAACGTCACTCAGAAATAGTCACAATTACTACTCAAAAACTATCATATCAATCACCTGTTTCTGGTCAACCAATTCTTGAACGAAACTGTTTGGGTTACTTTATTTACTTCTCCATGATGTTCAACTGTAAAAAGGTTGCCCGTTAGGAATAAGTTAGGTATACCTGCATTCGGTTACAGCAAGGTCTATAAAGAAGACGATTCAATAAGGTCAGATATTGTACAAGTTCTATATCTGCTAAAATCGAAAAGAAGCGAATATGTAAATTTGACGTGTATTCTGTGACGGAAAAAAAATTACGTATTAGAATGCGTTGAAGAATATTGGCCAGAATATATGTCGACATTGACAGCTGACGTAATTCTACTTTATAGTACTACTATAATAAAGTAAACTTTATTTTTCTAGAATTAGAAAAAGCTACTTTACTGTCGCAAAGCGATGTCATAACCAGTGCTTTATAATGCAGTCGTACATAAAAATTATATTTTGTTTCGGTCTCGCATTTATATTTTCTTTTTGTAAACTCGACTGTCTCCTCCATATATAAAACGCGAAATTTAACCTGATGCTTTATTAAGCAGTAAATTTCCACTTAATGTAGCTCGTTCTCAAGGAGCACTGTTGATCCATACCTTTTAAATATATTTGTATGTGTGTATTTTTGAATTGTAGAAACATATTGTAGTCTGCCTTTAAATGTCTAAATTCAATTTTTAAAGAAAACGAAATCAATAATTTATTTTTGAAATGATGCAAAAGGTGTCATAAGTAATAATAAATTTTAATGTATTGATACATTAATAAATGGAATAAATACTTAGTATACGAAGCAAAGCCCTAGAGCCCCTTTGAGACGACGATGTGTTCATGGTGGAATATTATTTTTCGTAACCTTTTTGTAATATTTTGTTTCTTCCAAGAATGGTTAAATGATTACACCATGAATCTAACACTGATGAAACACTGCTTACGTTTTATTGACCCAAAAAAGTTTTTTTTTTCTAAGTCATCAGAGTTGGGAATTGAGTACGTTTGATATAATAAACTCCTATAAATCCAGATTTTTTCCAGCAGCAATGACAGAGTTATTACAAAGGGATGATAAATCAAGGGGCTGTCGAGATTAATAACAAACGTCGCTAAAGCATAGGGGGATAAATTTAATTGGACCAAACAACAACGGACGGTAATCTAAATTCGAACTTTTCCACTGCAAGAAAATCGTCCTTGTGACAGACTAATCTTTCGGATGAGGAGACAAATTGGACAGTCAGCTTAATGAGGGCGGTTTTAATGATTTTCCTCCAAGGAGTGGCTTATTGGTTATATTTCCTATATGGCTGGCAGACAGCGCCTCGCTGAATTTTCCCAGCAAATCGCCCCGAAGAGCCTTTTCGTTTTTACAGAGATTTAACTCCGTAATGGCCTGTGCGTGTTTCCCCGCAATTTGTTACTCAAGTGCGATAATTTATAACAAAGTTAACCTGTGGAACGCAAGTTTTGCTTCTAGCGAGCCACAATCGAAGTTTCGCAATTAAGCACAATATCGCCGAATTGAAGACGAAGCGAGGTGAACGTTATTAATGAGCGGGAAATTTTATTGTCAACGTAATAAATTCCGAGGTAGTTGGGCTGGCGGAAGAAGACGTTTATGCTTCATTTACCCTTTTGCCAACTTTACTAGGCGAAACTTTACAGACTTTCACCACGCAAACTTTTACTACCTTCGGCGGCAACGCAACGGGCGTATCGCCAAGTTCTTCGAGATTTAAAGTAATTAGTTCGAACAAGAAAAATCTGCGTTCATTGTGTCGTTAGCTGCAATAAATATCAAAGGGCTTGAAGTTAGTCCCTCAACTTTAGCATTTATAGGTACAAATTTCCGCTAAGTTGGCGACCTTTGTCGAAGCCCATGCATTTTCCAACATAATACCTTCTAGGATTCCCAATTTTGATGTCTTGTATTCTTGTTGTCAGAAGTATACATTTTTCTAGACTAGTTATTTCTCTTTTAACAGCTTACATCAACACCTCTGCAAATACTGTTATGATGCCTCACCTTAACAACCAAGTAGGTGACGCAATCATAACATTTACATTGTGTAAGAAGTATGTATTTTTATGGGTAACAGTGAAATGAGCTGTGCTATGGATATCTTGAAAGAAAGGATATAGAATAAAAATCGAAAATTTAAGTGAGAAATGAGAATGTAAAGCAGTCAACGAGAAAAACGTTACTATAGCACAGCAACGTACGAAAAGTAGTTGTACACGATCCAAAACGAATACAGCTGCTTGGTAGGAGTTTTGAAGATAGATGAATAGTTATAGTAGGACGAATTAGAATATTTTGTATTGTATTGTATATAGATGAAGGATAGAAACGGTAACCCCCTTACAGAAGAAAAAGAAGCTATGAAAAGGTGGCAAGAATTCTTTAAAGAACTATTGAGAACAGAAGTAAAGATAGCCAAGAAGCTCATGGCAAGTAAGAAGAGAACAACACTGATGTCGGCACTACATAAGACGAGGAGGAACACAACGTAAGTAACGAAAAGCTGAAAATAGGGATTTGAAAGTATTAAACTCGAGAAATTCTGGAATGCACGGGTAATACATGGCAAGAAGGCCCCACAAGACTAGCAAATAGCGATAATAATGCAATTATTCAAGAAGCGCACCAGTAGAAGCTGCCAGAATTGTAAGGAAGTTTTGTTCTTGAGCGCAGCTAGAAAGCTGTACGAAAATCGACTCAGGAAATCTGTGGCACCTCAGATGGGCGATTTACAGACTACCGTACCAAATCATAGTACGCAGGATCACATCTTCACCCTTGGGCTTATCAGTGATAGAATATTCAAATACAGGCGGTCAGCCTATGCATGCTTGGATAATGCGCTCGACAGGCCAGCAAGACAAATTATCTGGGAGATCTTACAGAAAAGACACGTTAGACCATGTTTACTACCTGTGATTAGGGTTACAAATGAGAAAAGTCCAGTAATTCTGAGGCTAAATAATAAAGGGATTGAGCAGGTGAACAGATTTAAGTATTTAGGTTCGTGGATTAACAGGAAAGGGTAATTTAAAACAGATATAAACATGAGCAGATCGTTCATCAACAAGAAAAATATCCCGAAGGCAACAAATTGAAAACTACACAGTGCTGGGTAGGGGTAGATATTAGTTAGTGGAAGCCAAGCATGGGTCCCTATAAACAGGCATCAGAAATGAAACTTCTGCAATGAATTGAGGGGATCCCTAAGACGAATAGGATTAGAAGTATAGAAAGAGTGACAGTGCAGGGCAAGATCAAAGAAAGGCACTTAAGATGGGGGGAGGGGGCATCAAAATAAAATCGCCGATTGAAGACAAGTGAAAAACATTTGTAGGGTCAATGCGGTAAGAAAAAGACCAAGAGGAGAACCACCTAAGAATTAGAACGGGGCGCCAGCTAGTAGTCAGTGGAAAAGTACAAAAAATTACAGCAGACGCAGATTATTTCCCAGAACGGAAAAGAGTAACGCAAATTCATCAAAGCAGAAGTAATACGATAAATCAAAAAATAATGTAATCACAACATCAAGAACTACAAGATACCACGAATTTTTTTAGAAATTGCTTTGCAATGGTATACCACCTGTATGGATTTACTTTATTTATAATGCACATTTTCTACCACTGCCACTCTTCTTTCTAAGAGATCTGGAGGAAGGAAGTTATGCCGAAACTCGAAGAGGGGATTATTATAAAGTTTCCAAAAAAGGAACATCTCACAGATTGCAATAACTGGCGCAGATCCTAGGAACAAGTGGCATTCAAAAAAAAAAACATATCGTGTACTGATCATACCAGCACCGTAAGGATTATTTTTTATTAATCCATGGAGTTCCAGTCACTGCTGTACCTCGTCTCAAGAACTTCGTAGAAGAATTTGACAGTGTGAAGAGGGAAGACATTTCTAAGGTATGGACTACCGCAGAGTATCATCGATCTAGTGAACATACCGTATAAAGACTACACATGGCAAGTAAAGTATGACGAAACCTTTTAGAATCATTTTCCATATCTTTGGGAGTACACCAAGGATGCCTGTTGTCACCACTACTCTTCCCTCTAACGTTAAATCTGGTTATGCGCAGAATCAACGACGACAAACTAAGAGAAATGCAGTGGAGACTGATGGAGAGACTGAAAGATTTGGTTTTCCCGGATGACATACGTCTCATGTCACGCATTTCAGCATCGACACTAAGAACAAGAGACCTGTAGTCCCGACAAAGCACGTCGAACAAGTGGAAAGCTTTTGTTGCCTCGGAAGTTTAATGATCACTGGCAGTGGATCAGCAACGAAAGACGTTCGCGATCATATCAATAAATCAAAGAGAGCTTTACACATCTTGGATCAATATGGAAAGATCTAGTCATCTTGCTGAGAACCAAAAAATTTCGGGTCAAATGTGAACAGCGTCCTCTTCTGTATGTGTGCGACGTGTAAGGTAGACAGCGAGATCACAAGCAAGGTGCAGTCTTTCATCAACTTCTCGGTGTATGGAGCCTGAGATCATCACCGAGGAAGAACTATGGGATTGCATTTACCAACACAAGGCAGACCGGCAAATAGGAGAACTTAAATAGCGGTGAATTAGTCATACATTGCGACACGCACCCGATTACGTTCCAACACAGGCATTATAATTGTAACCCCAATAAAGACTAAAGAGAGACAGACTGCAACAGAGCTGGTGCAGGACAGTAGAGGTGGGCTGACAACTGTCGGAATAGGGTGAATACAGTATCTACAAATTGAATAAGGTAGAAATACCTTGTTGAAGCGCTAGACATCCCGGAGTTGCAATAGGGATTAAAGAACTAGGTAAGTAACATCTTCTACTTGAATTCATTGGCTACGATGAATACGTGCTCATATATAAGATAGAGATCACTTCTGTTACGTCCCTGGATATAACTCGTTATGCTGTTCAATCACAAATTGTACTGACTTCTAATTGGAGCAGAGCTGTGCCAAGCCTTTCTCGTTCTTCCGAAGATAGTTGCAAATTTTTGGTAAAATTTTTGAATCATTAGTAAATAGAACATTTTTAAGTCATATCAAAAATTCTATTTCACAATTTCAACACGGTTTTCTTCCTGCCAAATCAGTGTCGAGTAATCTTCTCTACTACACTGAATTTATAGCAAATGCTATAAGTAGGAGATCTCAAGTCGATGCAGTTTACACCGATTTTTCTAAGGCCTTCGATAAAGTAAATCATTCAATACTAATCCAAAAATTATCAGGCTTTGGAATATCGGGTACACTGTTGAATTGGTTTCAATCCTATCTGGTGGGACGAAAACAGTGTGTAGTGATCAACGGGTACAAATCTGAAGAAATTGTAACTTTCTCGGGCGTGCCTCAAGGATCTCACCTGGGCCCTACGCTATTTATTGCTTTTATAAATGATTTAACTTTCAATTTCAAATCTTCATATCTGCTCTATGCTGATGACTTAAAACTCTTTGCTGAAATTAAGTCAGTTAATGACTGTATTACCCTTCAAAATGACTTGAATCACCTGAACGACTGGTGTAGCAAAAACAAAATGATTTTAAACATTCAAAAGTGTCACAAAATTTCCTTCTTTCGAATTAAGTCCATTATAACTTTTAACTACGCATTAAACAATACCGTTCTTAACAGCGTAACTAGCATACGAGATCTAGGCATCACCTTGAGTAGCGATTTTACTTGCAACACCCACATTGAAAAAACCGTATGCAAAGCCAACAAAATGTTGGGTTTTATAGTCCGCGCAACAAAAAACTTTCAAAACATAGAAGCACTGAAAACCTTATACTTCGCCTATGTACGTTCCCATCTAGAATATTGCAGTTTCGTTTGGAATCCGTTTTATCAAATACATATAGATCGAATTGAGTCAATTCAAAAGCGTTTTCTAAAAATAGTTTGCTGTAGAACAAAGGTAAAACTGGACTATAGAAAACAACTGACGAAGTTTACCATGCTGACACTGGAACACAGAAGAAATATAATAGATCTTAAAGAACTACATAAATTTATTGGAGGTTATTACAATGACGTTTCGATTATTTCTCGATTTCATATAAAAACCCCATCGTATCCAGTTCGCCACTCATCCTTGTTTTGGCACAATCAATGCAGTACAAATTTTCAATTAAACTCGCCTGTTATTCGATTAGTTAGGACTTACAATAATCTCGAACTACAAGATCTCGATGTATTTGTAATGCCACTGGCAGTATTGTCAAAACTACTAACGCGTTATTATTTGGACACCTATTCTCATTAATCCTTGGATATCCATTTGCAGTAATATTTAGAGTAATTCTAGCTTAAAATAATTGGTTGTTATTTGCGTTTTGTATTCCACTTTCTACATTTTATAACAATTTAGTGCCGACCTATTATTGGATGGCTGTTAAATCAGTCACTGTTGGTCCGGCCTTGCTTATAAATAAATAAATAAATAAAATATGTTTCAAATAAATTTGATGGAATGCACAGTATTTACCTCTGGAAAGATCTGTAAATAAGTAAAGTTACTAATTATTTTCCTGTTAAGGTTGCACTAACTGTATAGCTTTTTGGACTTTAAAAGGCCATAACTAGGCAGTGACATTGCCATAGGAACCATGAGAATATTGATTTCTATAATAATTCATAGATCAACTATGTAAATTTGAGCTTAGGTGGCAAGGGAAGCAACAACGGAGAAAGTTATTATAAATAGTTAATTTCAAAATGCAACAACCATAATTGCCAGACGCAAAGCGATGATCTATCAAAATGAAGAAAAACAGTAATATCCAGTTTTCTATACAGGAGCTCTTTCTCTCGGTGTACTTCTTAATCTGGTATTTGATCTTGATGATAATATTGCTTTTATGTGTGTAAGATGCCTTGCAAAAATGTATACTTTGTGCTAGCTCCTCTCCAATTTTATTTTTCATAACTTGGTACTTGTTACTTTTATTTCTTTTCTAATACTAAGATTGCGTCTATTATGGACCTGCAGCTTTTAAATATTATCTAGAAAATTTCTTCCGTTTTTCTTGGATTCTGGTATTACATATTGCAATGACCTACCCGTCTTGTTTGTTGTTATTTTGGTACAAAGTTAATAAGTTAAATTAAGGCAAATCACCACACAATTCTCAGGTTGACTTTTATACTGTGCTCACTTTGCCTGTCAGTAATTTAAGGCTAGTTAAAATTAAATGTATCAGCTGATGTTCAAAATAAAGTGGTTGAATGCCCCCTTCTTACTATTTTATTGAACTGCAATATTATTTAAGCTAGCTCTCGGAAAACATAAAACTGCTTATCTCAGGTTGGGTTCAAAATTTCACTATATTCACAAATTAGTAGGTTATTCTAGATTATTCGTTTCTGAGTAGCTCATATACTCGGTTCTGGTAGATAAAATTTACAATCTGTCAGATGACACAAAAAATTCGCCAGTGTAACAGCGATTACTTGAATGTTTAAAAAAAATCGTGAAGTTAGCAAGGACTCGTCAGGTAATTTGATTCAATTATCGCTTGGCAACAAAACCTCCACATCATTGTTACAGGAATGACGTAGATAGGACGCCATCCATTTACTTGTTTCTGGAATCGTTGCAAAATCCGCAAAAGTTACTGACGCCATGCAATTTTTGGATTATTAGTGCGTAGCTGGATCCTTGGATATGCGATAGGCCTCTTCAGCAAGGTTCAATCTCGTATTTTAATCGCTCCCGAACTCTGACACTCGATTTATAGCTTATTCCTACCTCGTACAGATTTTAACTTTGCTCGGAGATGGTCGCAGATGACGCTGCTGGAATCTCTCTGCTGGAAACGATCCCCTGGCTGCAACTTTCACTCAGGCTGCACCTACACATCTCGATGATGTGATGCAGTGCAGATCTCTGGCTTCCGAAGCTTAATTGTGCCGGAATCGAAGTTCTAAAATTTCAGTTGTCGGCTGCCGATCTTCAGTCACAGATGAGAATGGCAAATTTTTAATTTTATCGTGGCGGAAAATGCCACAAACACTTCCACTGGTGCACGGTGATGTGTACAATAAAATGCAACACTTTTTATAACTGGTAAACACTTTTTATTTGCAGAAATATTCATTTTAACAGAGCACAGTTTTGCTTTCGCCTTAATTTATCATTTCAATTGTTTTTCATTTTTACAAAAACGCATCGCGTTGCTATGTTACCGCGATAATTTTTGTTAATTAGAAATTAGTTTTGATAGCAAAATACACAAATAGAGTAAAGTTTGATTACATAAATCTTAAATTAACTTTTTCATAAATCTAAAAAAATCTCCTTTGCTTCTAACTATCATTGTTTCTTCCCTTACGCACACAAATGTTTTAAAATCACTGCTCTGCTTCTTCACTTTGTCTTATTAATGCACTGAAAACTGAGTTCAAATTTACACACGTTGCGCGCTTTCTTTCTTTTCCGTTGCTTAATTTCGGGATTGCTCTTTGCAATTTTCTATTATCCTTTATTCCGATCTCATTAACCTTTCAGATTGCTTGCCATGCACTAACTTGTACTTTTATTAATAAATACGCTCATTTCGTCTGCATATAACAAACCTTTGTGTCAATTAATTTTGTTTGGCTTGCGTTAAATATGCACAAACCTATTTTATTTAATTATATTACTTTATTCAAACACTCTGAAATATGCTTTGCTTATGCGTGCCTTTATTCGTTTAATTACTACTACTCGCATCTCATTACGAATGCATTTAATACTTTTATTATTGTTTAAATTGCAATTTCATAAAATAACCATCCCAGCATATTTGTAATTTTCTTGTAATGTTTCAGTGGCTTTGCTCACTTTCTTTATAAATTCAAACTGAACTTCTTTCTTGAAATTCAATAAACCGTATTTTCATTTACTTATTGACATCCTGCTAATAGTACGGTGTCAATATTTCTTCTGTATGAAAACTTTCTGGGAGAAAACTCGTAACTGCACGTCGCTTCACAAATAAAAATCGTGTAGTAAATTAAAGAACTATTTTAAAATACCATTCATAAAAATACAAAAATCATGGTAACAAACTATCCCTAAGAATTCTACCTGCTGCTCGTAACGTCACGTTGCGCGATAAACAAAACCTTCAGACGTGTTCGCCTAGGAATCAACTCCAGAAAGGAAATAGCTTTTGATTGACTGACGCCAAGCGCTTAAGATGTTATTGAACTTCTAACTGGGATATACCTTAAAACGTGTTTTATTACTTTAGACGTACTTGTGAAACACAAAATCGCTGTAATATACGCATGCAGCGATTTACGATAAATCCCACACGCAATACAAACAGTTTTTTCACTTAGCTTGTACAGTAACTTAATCGACGGCAAGATGCGGAAAGCAAGGAGAATCTCTGTTACCGGGCGCCGAGCAAAAATCATTGATGGCCCGATAGCTGCCAAAAGTTAGTCGGGAAGTGCGGGCTCGTAAATGGAGGTCGTGGTTAACGATCCGGTTGGATAAAAGCAAAATCGATTAAAGATTATCGATAGGCGAATTCGCGTCGTTTTACACTCAATATGATAGGAGATTTTTGAGACCTGCATTAGCTTATCGAATAACGAACGAAGAACAGCAGTTCAAACGTTGGCTACGAGCAGTCGGCGTTGATCTACACGTTGGAAACTAGATGTTATTCCAGAGCTGCATCGACCGGCCGATATAAGGGTTCCTGTAAATAACGATCAGGAGTCCGACACAGGTCGGAACTTTCCAAAATTGGCACGGTAAAGCTTTCCCAAACAGTAAAATTCGCTGAACGGTAACGGTCATATAAACACAAGCTCTCTGCTCGAAGTCAATTGTTTGACTGAAGATGGGTTCTCCACCTAGAATCTTGGTGCGAGAAGCAGTTGTACGATACGAATTAGGCATGCATTAAGGAGCCAGGGCTGTGTGAATTTTCAAACTGACCTAACATATTGTGGTCCATTTTGGTACAACAGTGATTTCATCTTGAAACCTTTACGATCATGAAACTAGGTTGCAAATTTTTTTCCATGTCCTTGCCTCATCCTATTCTTCCACTTGACAGGTTTGAAGAATTCTTTTTGGTCTTATTCTTAGGCTTATTTCTCGTAATCTTGTAGAAGTAGTTTCGGTGTTATTATCGCAGTTTCTGAACACATTTTTCTTCTTACATTGTAATTGCAATTTTTTCCTAATGCCACTCTTTGTTCCAAATTTATGCTTTTAATTTTATTTATATTCTAACAGATCATTGACTGTTTCTGTCCTTTCAATTAATATATTCGGCCTTGGGTTAATTGATTTTCCAGTAAACATTATCTGTGCATAGTTTCTTATACAGGGTGTATTCAAATAAAGTATTATAAATAATACAGGAGAATCCATCAGTCAAAATAAGATGATTAAGGCAAGCTACATTAGTACAAAGGTGTAACCCTGATTACTTAGAACCCCTTAAAGGTCGAGAAGACAAAATATATTTAAATTAGTTAATCAAAAATGTTGACTCAGAGTATTCACATTTGGCATACTTGAGTATCTATTGTCGAATAATGCACCTACTTGATGGTTTGGAAATTGATGCACAGTGGGCATTGTTGCTCTAGGTATAACTTTGTTCTTTGTACTTTGAATGTTTGGCTTAATCTTCGACTCCAGGGTTCACTCGTATCATTGATGCTACTTCGTTTGAATACACCTAGTAGATTTGTTTCGAGTTACGAAACAACAAGGGTAGAGCTTTCCAATAACACCGAATGCGATCATTTGTAATCCCCTTTAAACTGTAATATTTAACAAAAGGATATTTGGTCAACAGAAATTAATTCCCCATGCGAACGCTCGTGTACTGGCAGTATTGATGTTTTCGTCAGGGTTAAACGCTAACTTGATTTTATTCTATTTATATGAAGCTGTCCTAATAGCGCCCACATTAATTTCTCGAATAAACGCAGTCATCAGCCTAATGTGTCGATTTGTAAACGTCATATTTGGGGAATTAAGCTCTCGTGTCTCGGTTTAAAATAAGAACGCCGCTTAATGGGGCACAAACATTAAATGTACACAACTTCATTATCGCTGTGGATGCGAATAAGCCCGAAACGCTATTCATGCCGAAGTCCCATAACCGTGCCGTTACGTCCCTAATACATCATAGGGCTGTTACGCGTTCTGAAGGATCGCGGCAGGACCTTGGCCCTGATGTTTACTCCACACGCATTACCGAATACCCGCCAGGGAGTGGTACAACCCCTAATATCGAATTTCCACCTGTGTCGCACACAAACTGCTTTTTAACGGGCCGTTTGGCTGCTTGCATTCCTCCTGCCCAAGAAGCTCGAGTTTCGCAGGCTCAAAGAGTTATCCTCCGTCTCGGCCCCACATATTAAGGATGGCGTGCCTCGTGTATAATGAGGGCGGGTTTAATCAAAATGCCAACTTCTACTAGAATTACCAAGTTTTTAATTATGCCGGCGACTTAATCTATAATTAGATCCTGTCTGGGGTGCAGTTGTCCCTCCCGTTACTTTAGCAGTTGCAAAAGGGTCATCGATCACGTACACGTCTTTGTTAAGTGTTTCAGCTACATATCTCTTTTCTTTGAAAATTTGACGTACATAAATTATGTGCTGCAAATTTTTAGCTGCTTTGAAACTGGTAATAATATTTTATTCCGACATGGTTTAAAACAAATGTAGCACGAAAAATATAAATGTGTGTCGCTGTTCTTTAAAATAATAGAATCTAATGCGGACCTAAGAAATCAGATGGTAGAAGCTGCAGAGCTAGTAAGCGTGTTAAAGAACTGATAATGTAGTTTAGCGCCACAAGTTCAAGAGTGTGCGCAATATGAATAAGATGAAACTTCTTGTACTACAGTAGAAGGAAGTTTCTTAACCAACCTGTTACACTCTAATGTATGCATGTATAATCGTTAACCTCTTGTTACCTTAGCGGTGTAGAGGTTGGTGCTTTGTACGCCAGCATCTGGCGGTGTAGTGCTCAACCTGCCTCGAGTTACGAGATCAAAGTTGGAGCGCGCCTTTCGTGCTTGCGTAGCAACCATTGTGTGTTAAATGTGTGTCTTGGTGTGTGTTGACCTTGTTACTCTATCTCTTCGGTCTGTGGTTCTGAGTAGAGCACAGTTAATTTGCTGCACAACTGTGAATGGTCTCACCGAGCCCGATTCAAATCGCCAAGGCTGCGGAAAATTCCGGCCCTAGCAAAATTCGATCCGAGGACTTGCGTAACGCAAGGCAAGTGCTTACCCATCTACGCTACTCGGCTTTTCCGTACAACGTATCTATTCATAATTTGTCGGGCACCGCTTATGGGAAATTCTTGCCTAAAGAGGTGGTTAACGTCTCCAAACCCAAAAGAAGTCGGCCAAAATTTCGGGATGAAGTTGAAGTGTTGACGGCTCTAAGAACTTCTCTCCACCTATTGGTGCTTAATTCGCTTACAAATTCAACTACATACGGGCGTACAGAATACTGGTAAAAACAATTTGTACAATTCAAAAATTATATTGAGCATAGGAATTAATTACTACTACTCGAAGGAAAACTGCTCCAACGGTGAAGTCACGGGTCACATGCTTGAATTTATGGATTTTATTAGACTGGTCACAATCCAGCTGACGTACTAATAATTTCCGTAGCCCTCCCACTTAGGGAGAATGTCAAAATCGGTGTCCGTGTGGCGAACACTCTCATAAATACATACATAAAAAAGTATCAGTTTTAATCAATCAAATACATTTGGTGCAAATTTTATAGCTACGAAGGGAATGTAAATAACGTGCAGAAAATAAATAACACGCAAACGTTTTATAGAAAAGAAGTAATTAACACGTAGTTCAATTGCAACAATACCGACATGAAAGCAAACCGCATCTGCAGCTTGAAATAGCAAAACTTGGGGAGCTCTTAAAGGTTTACTTAGTCCGGTAGAAGGGCTATCACAAGGCTTCAAGGCAGAGCGGTCCCAGGAAAAAGTCTCTGGGGCGGCAGAAATGCTGGAATTTGACGATGAAGATTGACCCATAAAGATGCTAATTCAGCGGAGTCGAAGGAACCCCAAGGTAACGTATTGAAACTCGAAGTAAATGCAAAAAATGAGTCACAACTCAACGGATGTTTGGAGTCTGATGGGACTTAATTCGCGGCAATGGCACCCTCGAGCGGGTGTAAGCACAATGGTGTATCAATAATTGACTTTTATCCAAAGGTAAATTAGGAGCTTATCTGATTAAGCACTAACGGTAATAGTTTGGAATGACAGAATTTCATCTTTCATTGTTTCTTTAAAGTTGAGGTACTGGCATATTTCGTCAAAAAGTTAATCGGAAAAAATCTAATTGCAAACGTAAAGAATATATTATATACATTAGGCGACATAGTACACCTTATCTTAGAGTAAGCTGTTAACATTTCATTATGAAGAATTTGGAGGAACTTAATAGAAATGGTACTTTGGAAATTTCAGTTCCATTTTTAATAAAGCAGCTATAACTTTCATATCTTTATGTACTGCTTGATCATTTTCAATCCAAGGCGTAGGACACAAGTATGACTATCCTTGAAAATGACATTTGAAAGCTGGCTGCTGCTTTGAGTAATCAGGATGGACCTGGACCATATAAGCCGATAATATAAAAAATATAGTCAGCCATATACCATTAGTTAAAGTGACTATTATAAGCATACATGATGTAAAAACATACAACGGTGTCAAATCAGGTTCAAGTCTTTACTTTGTGGCATCTAAGTGATAACTAAGTGACATATTCTAAAGCAGTGGTTTGCAATTTGAGTATAAAGGTTAAGTTTTGAGATTTTAAGCTTCTTCCATTAAAAATTTGCTATTAACGAAAATTCAATTAACAGACAACAGTTACATATATTGAAGAATAGTAGGCAGCTGTTGCCAAGCTTTTTTTTATTGAAAATGTATTGTAAGCGTTAAATATGTCATACAATACAACGGTCAATTTTTTTCGCACGTGTTTTTGTTCTTTGTTTGACGTAACCTATGTAATCACGAACGAATATTTTTTGCTTTACATTTTAACATTAATTTCAGTCATTATTACGCTCATTTCTGGATTTTTATTATTTCTAATTGTTAAATTATTTATCCTGATGGCGGGTGGAATATACTTTCCAATGATATTTAAATATAAGTAAATCAGGCGAATCCAATATTAAGCCCGCGATGTGATCAGGTAAGGTTCACATCATAATCTAAATTTTAAATACTTGTTTAACACACATATACACATAGGAAATACACTTAAATTAATAATAAAACAACAATACATCGGTACATCCGGCATAAACAAGAAAATTTAGGTATTATAATTTAAGGTTATCTGTAGAACTCTGCGTCCTACGATAGTCCAAAGAGCCAGCGATCGCGCTATCATTCAAAGTGGCAATACGTCAAATTCGAGCAATAGAGCAGACAATATACCAACAGCCAACAGAACACGTCTGATCAGCTACGATAACATGGGATCTCACACTCATATTCAACCAAATATGCTAAGCACTGATTTGTGAAGTAGTGTCACTCTTGACGAATGTGAGACACCTCCCCTGCAATCGAATGCCAGCTGTCAACCTTCAACATGTCAAAAGAAACTCAATCTGACAGGTGAAGATTTCGTTTACAAGCAGGTGAGTTTGTATGTAACCAGATCTAGTTTCACACGGGCTTAACAAAGTTAAGAGGCACACCATTCGTGAAGAAATTATGAGAGAAATCGCCAAAACCAAATTTATACCTGTATCAAATCTCAGCTTTAATCTATGTCATTTAAAATCACATAATATCCTTTAATGTTGCACAGCCAATAAGTAGCTTCGGCTAAGGTGAAATAGAGTAATAACTAACTTTAGCACATAAGGTAAAAATACAGTTAACGTCAAAATGACCGTAAGAATGGGTTGGAAGCAAGTATCAAAAGCACTAGTTTAGACGCAGTGGTCGAAATCAGATCTGCTTCGCTATACATATTAAACCTAGTTTTCTATGTTTCTAAGATCGTATTTTATTTCACCAATGGTCTAAACAGAAAAGAAAACACGAACGCCTTTTACACCTCATATTCTTTGAAAATATGCTCCTGTTTCTTTTCATAGTTTGTGGTGGTGTAAACGTGTGTAGAATACGTGTCTTGTTATTAATCTCTAGTCGGTAATTCAGCAGATGAAATCGTTTATTGTAATCAGACGATTAATGACTTTAATCGATTAGATACCGACCTCAAACAATCGATGGATTTTTGAAAAATGCTTTTAATCGGAAAGGTTTGAACACGAGATTTTTCGGATAGGAGTCCGACGCTCTTAACCATTGCACCAACGAGCTTCTCAATCTTTTGTAGTTCTCCCGTATTCACATTATTTCTGCCGTTGTTGTTACTGTTCAAAATTTCTCCAGTTTTCTACTTACACTGTGTATTAAATTCCTCTTCTTATTCTTGCATTGCTCGAAGCTCTTTTTCTTTCTTTTTTGGTGATAAAAAATAGGTATTTCTTGTTGCTGGTATTTTTTTCTGTTTTCTTCATTTTCGTGTCATCGAGATACTTTTACTATTTAGGTCTGTGTTATCATTTAACAACCGCTCATTCTCCCTTTCCTTCTTCCCACTACCATTTCAGATTCATCATCGAAACAGTTCTTGACATTTGTGTTTTCATTGACTGCTTGTTTTGCTGTTTCGTGTACTACTGTTTGTTTACGTTTTTATTTGCATTTTCTCTTTCCTTTCCATCCTTTGCAGTTCTTCTTTGACCATTGTAATATATATATTTTTGTTTTTGTTCTTTTAGTTTTTCGTAATCACAATCGTCTTCTCCTGAATTTTTCCTTTGTTTAAGTGTAGAATGTCGGTATTCATTGTGGCTATAACTAATTAGTAATCGTAATCTGGCTCCGTCACTGTAACTTAATTTTTTCACATATCTATTTGCATCCTTTGCTTCAATCACAATTCTATCGTCATATTGGTTACATTTTCTCTTGTCGTGCTCCATCTGTCTTTATGTATTTATTTAGATTGAAATTGAGTAGTTACACCCCTAAAGTTTTATATTATATGTATAGTTAGATTATTTAAATAATTTGATTAAAGGTTAACCTATATTATTAAATTCAGTAATCATATCAAGAGTCTTGAACCCTTTTGTCCCGAAATCAAAACTTTTTGAATTTTAGCTTTCTTTCATTAAAGAAGTTGAAAATCATACAACTAAGAGATGTTTAGCAATCTTATTACTTGAAATTTTATAACGCAGTTATTTTTTTCATTGAGGTAAAGTCCCACGTTGCAAGTATTGCAGTGCCACCTGGTGGTGGTGGCTCTGCCTTGGAGCTGCAATTACCATGTACTGGCATATGAGAAGTTTCGAGATATCTTTTTTCAATTGAAACAAAACTTTTTCTACCACGTTTCTGAGTTTTTCCTGTACCTACAAGTCCACTTGGTACTGAGATTCTAAACGATTTCAAATCTAACATAGTACCCTCTGATCGTTTTTGAAATATTTTGAAAGAGTTTACTACTGTGACATCTACGAAGTGCCAAAATATGCGTTAATATCACCTTTTGCTTTTGCGATCTATTTGATAGCACCATTTCAACATGTCTGCTTTATCAACATATCCCATGTTTATGTTATATTCTTTTACTAATACTGGACATTCTATTGCGGTTGCTGATCCATCTTTGCTTTTTCTATTGACGGTAGTTGTGTCCAATGGTTTATGAAAATTGCTGATAAAGTAAATTGCTTTTTGTCCATCCATTTTAGTGCGACACTACCTTCATCGGTCATTCTCCACGGATCATCTAGCTGACACCTACAAAATTCAGAGTAAGATCCTATCTGTCCATGCAAATGGTTCCACAAGCATATATTTTGTCAGCTTGTAATTAATTTACAAATGAAACGGTAGAACAAATATCGAAGTAAACCTTATGCCCTTTTCTAACCAATGATCTACTAAGTTCTTTTACAACCTTTGAACCCAACTGTTTTTCGACGCTATCTTTATTTTTTCCTGTATATATCTGAAATTCTGAAATATATGCTGACCCATTTGCACGCACCCCGACTTTGTAGCCCCTTTTTATGTGTTTCAGTTGCATGTACTGACGAAGTAATGACTGTCCTTTGAACTTTATCACCGATTCGTCTATCGACTGATATTCATCAGGATCATAATATTTCAAATAAGTTTCTGACAATTTATCCGAAAAGGGGCTAATTTTAAATAATTTGTCATACCCTGGTTTGTCTTTTTTCGGTTGCAAAGTATTGCCATTGAAATGGATGTTTCCAAGTTATCCAAATAAATCTGTTTGTTGACATTAGTTCAACTATATATTTATCCCTAATTCGTAGATTAGACGACCAATAGTCTGTCAGAGTAGGGAGTCGTTTTATCCCCATAAAAATGTTTTATCTCATGGCCTGTATCTGGAATAAAATGTGTAGCTCCATCAGTTTTCTGAGTGTTATACAAATTGATTTTATAAGCAATACGTTCAAATAGTTATTCTGGAAATAAGCAACAAAATACAAGGAATAGCGAATCAACACCATCCGAAATGTTTTTGGTCCCGAGGAATCAGAAAAGGGACCCATAAAACTGTTGTTATGTGATATCGATAAATTTTTCCACACAGCCTTCGGAGAAGCAATAGTACGACCAAGCCAATGAGAAAGAGTAAGCGCTACTAAATTCGTCGTCGGATTAAGAATCACCAATAAATAGCGGCGGATTAGGAATGGATGACTGAATTTCAAGTTCGACATCATCCATCAGATGATCCTTCAGAAACAATAGATCCTTGACCTGAAGAAATGTCGCCAAGCACAAATTCGTAGTCTGCATAATTAATTTGTTCCAGATCGGCGTAGGATCTATATCTATAGAAAATAAGTACCATGAGTCCCAGCGGTTCTATACGAAATCATCTAATAAAAACGTGATAACATGCCTTGAAATCATCAACTTTGCCGTTCAGATGCATAGATGCAAGTATTATCAATAATTAGAACCATTTTCACTTACCTGTTATTTTGCACAACAATAAACACTTTGATGCACAAACAAAGCAAAATTGTCATGAACAGTTACTTTTTAGATTATAACCGCGAAAACTCATGTATCTAATTTGGGAAAACAATCGTATAAATGTAAAAATGTGGACTGACAGGTGGCACCATAGTGATCATACAAGCTTAGTGGTTTCACTTAAAACCACTGGGAAATTGAGAAACAAATTCTTATACAAGTGGTTTTACCTACATTCGGTTATTCAAGGCTTTTCAAGGTAACATAAGTTGCGAGATCTCTTTTTACACACGCTCGTGCTGGTGATTTTAAATACACCTCTAGAAGAGTATCCTAAGTTACTGTTAAAAATAATCTCAACAACGTTAACAGATACACCAATGTATTGACCCAATATAAAGCATACTGCAACTGAAAATTATGTATAAACAACTGAATAAATAATAATATATTGTTATGTTTTTTGTAATTCATAAACTCTAAATCTATAAATCGGCTTTAATTACCATCAACTTTAATAATTTGGCCGGGTAATAGTTGTGTCCTAATTTTTATAATTAATAATCATCTACTCTACCTGCAGGGTTAGGTAGCTACATCCAAAATTAAATTGCTAACTTGCTTATTTAAAGTTCTTATAAACATTTATTTGTACGCACTCTGTGTGCTCGGTATTTAACTGACAGGAATTTCCTACCTGATGGCACCGACATTAATTCCAAAATGGTTCTCTGGTGTCGAAAATAACGTAAATAAGCTCCGTGTTCTATTTATATATTATTATGTATTATTTATATATTGTTTATGTCCACGCAGTAAACGCTGTTGCTATGCGAGAAAAATGGAAAGTATACCACGTCACGAAACAAAGCACTTCTACTGTCGCCACTACCGGAAGTTAAATGCAAACCTGCGCCACTCCAACAAAATCACAAAAATACACTTTTTAGCTGCAAAAATCTGACCTTTATATGGCTTCTAAGATGACCTCGGTGTACCTGCAGCCTCGCTGAAGGTCCCACGATCCTCAGGACAGAATATCGTTACCGGCCCGCTGTTAGCAAGGCACGAATCGGCTCTCATTGTCCACCTGGATGTCGGATGCAACGCTTTTGGATGGCTTTTGCTAAAGCCGGGGGCCTCACTATAGGGCTGCGGTACACCACACGTATACTGATCGCCTATGCACCTTGCACACGCACTACATAACTGGCTGGACCTCCGTAAAACCGCTTCAAAATACTCTGGCTTGCACTTGACTGATTGATGTGTCGTTCTACCTGTTACGGAAGCTTAATACAAAGAAAAACTTCCACAAATTACCCCGAGCAGGCTCTCTCAATAAAAATACAACTTTTTGGTAAACTTGTCTATTTAATCGCACATAAAATATTATTTATTTTGCGAACTTAGCAAAAAACACAACTGAAATCTTCAAAAAGCTGCCCCCAATTGCCTTTTTTACAGTTTTACTTTTAGTTGCATGAAATGCCAAGCCGACTTTGATTTTAATTTGTTTTTACACAAAATATTGCTATTCTAAAAACATCATACTATCAATTATTGACAATGCCTACGCTATTTTATAGCTAATCTGAAATTTTAATATTATTACATCTTCTGGAAATTTTTACAATAAGTATCCGTTTTTTGTTGGTTATGTCATAAATTACTAATAATTATTATTTTGTATATAAGGCCACTAAAATGTGATCATAGCAATATTTAGAATGCTATCAATAACACATGTTTGTTTTGCAATTCATCGTTGACTTATTTTAATGAGAATTTAAAATTTTTTCAGAAATCACATGTTCATTGTTTCTTTTTCCTTTACGCTAGGTAAATACGTAACCAATCTTTCTAATTTCGTTTGGAGTGTTGAAAAAAGTTGTCGAAACTTGAAAAAACTGTGTGTTTTTACTTATTTCCATTTAAAAAAATATTGAAGACATCGTTAATAAAAGGTGGCTGACACAAACAGTTTTGAAAGCGCCATAATTTAAATTGCTTTCAATTCCAGTAATAAAATGTAAAAATATCTTAAAGTCGGCCATATATTTTTTCTAAAAATATCGTTTTCATTTCCGAGCTTAACTTCTTAATGATAGTAATTATATTATTATAAGATTTCCACTTTATAATATTCCGTATATGATATTCAGGTCAAATTCAAACCTTCTTTAATAACGACCACAACAGCATGTTGAAGCGACCAAATCCGACATTACAGACAATTTTGTGTTCAAGAGCACACTTCAAGTCATCAAATTTTCTCAGTGCACCTACTTGTTTTAATCCCTAATTAATCGGAGCTCCAAACGACAAACGAAACAAGGGTTTGTTATTAAATATTGATTGAGACGCTCAAGTATTACTCGGCCGAAATCGGGTCTATTATGGAGGCTACAATAATAGATTCCGAATTTAATCCTGAATAAGTAATATCCCTGAATTAATCATAGGATTTTCAATCGAATTGCGTTGCCGGCGAATACAACGGATCGAAAACTTCAGTACGTAACGAGCAGACAACGGGACATGTAGAACACGCTTCTACGGAACGTCCTGTCAGCGCTCGGAAGTGCTTTAGCCCATTTCGTTTGTCCACGACCTTCAAAAATGATCGTGGTGACTTCCGCCAAGACTAAATTCAGTTGTGCGGCTCCTGGTGAAGACGAGCTGGACAGGAATTACGGTAAAGGTATTGATTGTCGCTTTGCACCATTAACCCTTTTTTTCATCGCTTCATCATTTCGTACAGTATTTCAAGTGCAACAAAATATCTTTGATTTTTAGCTTTGATATTAATATAATATAACATGAGGTTTTATTGTGGTGACTTTTGCGAAATAGTTTAGACTTTAGAATGTGCAATCTATGCTTAAAGTGCTCTGTATCTACTATGTCCATCGTCTTTTATACAGAGTCAAAAATCACTTTTTGACATTTGCAGAAAAAATAGGGCAAAAGTAAACAACAGCAACATTTCGAGAAAGTAATGTTTTATAAAAGCGAAAATAAAAAATAAATCTTTTGTCAGTATTGTTTACCGTAGCAAATTGAAACCCTATAACAAAAGCTGTATGAAATGGTGCATTTAATGTTGGCTTCACAAACCGTCTACAATAAAAAGTATCCATTTTGTTAAAACACCGGCGTTATGACACATATAACCAACAAAGTCGAGAACATTTTCATTTGTTTGTGACATGAATTCGAGCATTGACATCGTTCCCCCTGACAATCTATTGGTGAAATGACAAAAAAAGTGAGTTGACGACGGTGTAGATCCACAACAACCAGTCAGTTTGTTTGAAAACTGCAATTCAGTACTCAAACTTACATTGCTGTATGTGCTGGAGCTCCATCTTGTTGCAACCACCTATTGGTTTTAGCTTACAACCTCATAAAATCGATACTGAATACATTTTCTTATTTTTACTTTCGCTTAACTTTTCTTCTCCTAGAATACACGTTGAAGAGTTGAGAAGTTAATTTTTTCTTAACAGTATTAATCAAAAGTTCCAATATTGCTTATACCAAACATAAGATGTATATTTAGAATTAAAAAGCTGAATTAGACATAGACGTAATGTAACTTATTTGGCCTTTTCATCGTTCTGCAAAATATTATGTTTAAGCTTGTACCATTGCGGCTTTAGCTTTTTATATTTTTCTTTTGAAATAGATTGCGATAAGCAATAGGTTAAACCCTGTTGGTATATTTTGATCAGCGTTGTTTTAAATTTTGTATAGAATATATCTCGAAATTATTTATTTTAATGCCAATTTGAACTGTTTTAGAAAATGTTACGAATTGGCCGTTATTTGTTTTGTCATTTTGGACGTTTAATTGGAAATGGTTTACTTTTAATATTTTTCTAGGTTTGTCCTGTATTTTTTATTTTTATTTCTTAGTAATATTATCGATTACGAACATTCTGTGTTGTTCCGCTGGTAGGAGTTTTCTATTTCTTTTAAATTATCGTGACTGCATGGGCATATCTGAGGGAGTGGAGTCGCGTCGGATTTTTATAACAGCACAAATCAAAGGGCACCATTGCGTATTTAATATAGCAAACTTGCTCAAGAGAGTGACGAGAACTCACGAACTCCAAAATATAGTCGATAGCTGTATAATCTTAAACAAACTCGCTTAACGGTCAGCCATAAAAAGTTTTCAGTAACTAAAATACATAAAGCTTATGGGAAAATATGTATAATACCCAGTAGTAATTAGTATAGAGATTATTACTACCAAATACATTGTTAGCATCAAATCGGTTCGTCGCCTAAATCCCTCATAATTATAACTTCAATTACTACGTGGATACACTTTCCGGGCCCGCCTAAATCAGAGAAACGGTATGCAGTTCTTTAAGTACTCATAATTAATTAAAAGCCAAAGAAATTCATAAAGTCAAAGTAGTACAATTATCTGAGAGTAAGCATACGAATCCAGGTTGCAGTAGCAAAGAACAAGGCGAAATGCTCAGATCACAGTATATAATCACATAATTAATATAGCAATTCGTAAAAGATGACAGTTGATTGACCAAATTAAGGTGCACCTCAACAAATCGACTTGCGAGAACAATAGCTTATACAACAATTTAAAAAGGTACAAATATACATTACAACCAGTTGTTCTCTGAATGGTGTCATTTTTGGCAGTGGTCTATTATGATGAGTTTTTCCACATTGGAAAAAGTCCGATATAACATATCATTACATTACAATGGTTTAAAAGAGATGCAGTGGCGATTGACATCGGTGCCGTGGCTGGAAAACCATCGAGCGCCGTTAGGTACGAACACAAAACCTGATTCCGGTTTCTTTGTTGAGATCCTTCTGCCCGCTACGGGAGTTTACGTAACTGGCCCAGATGATTGGAGGCATAAGCCGCCAAGCATTCGAAGGTTGGAACTGCATGTGTTCAATTCAAACCGGCTAAAAGCCGATGCGCTCAAGTGCGGGGATCGCAATTTTTAGTGAAGCTTCGAACCTACGGTTTTCAGGAGCTTCTAACTAACGACTACAGAAAGAGAAGAACCTAAGATAGAATTATATATGATTTCGATAAAATACAGCGCGAACAGCTTCGAATGGCTTACCCCAGATGAATGTGTGCCAAGTGTAGATAAGATTGGTGAAGCGCTTTCAAATCCGCCAAACTTGACGCGAGAAACCATTTCTATACAAACCTGCCAGGGCTGCATCAATCCGCATATTCTGCGAGGGCCAAGAAGCAAAAACCGTACTCTGCAAGCCCTCAAAACCGCTGGATAATTTTAAAGGCGCTAAACCAAAATCACCGTTACGGCGTTAGAAAGGAAACAGCCGCGCTGAGGACAAAAGCCACAATTTGAGAATCGCTGTCCAGCCGGAATCGAGGAAGGCGGGAAGTGCGCGAAAATACAAAACCTGCACCACAAAAATGCGAAATAATAGAGGCGTAATAGAAACGTAACAACATACAGCTTAAAAATCGCAATTATTAATAGGGCACACCCGGTATAGAAATACTGGCTTCAGCTAATACTATAATAGACTAACAATAATCGGGCGTCAAAACAGTAAACATAGGTAACGAAAAATTGTAAATAACAAAAGCAGGTAATGAAATGGACATAAATAAAAAATAACGGTAGGTGACGTTTAAACAGGCCAATAAAAATTTGACGGGAATGAGGAGCTCCTTTTGAGAGCAATACTATTTGGTAGAACTATTCGATAATGTTTACAAGACAAACTTTAATGTTGCTTACCACTATTAGCAATCAAACTCGGCTCGAAAGCTAAAACGCCAGCTTACCTCGGTTAAAATAACCACAGTGCCGGGATGCACCAGAACAGCTGCGAACAGGACCTTCCACAGAACACAATCGAATCAAATCTCCAAACGGATCCGACAAAGTGAAAGTATAATAATGGTGTCACGAGAAGCGAGGTTATATTACCAAAGCACGCCAACAGAAAGTATCCACGTAAGGGAAACAACTGAAAATTCCACGAACGAGTATGACTGACCATGTGACTTACCCCAGAGGTAGTGTTAGAGCTGCTAGGAGAAATTTCGGATTCCACATACACAGATAATTCGTCTTCATAACGTGGAAGTAATCTTCCGATAATGTCTCCATTCAACCAAGTTCACATAATTGTGCGTACACAAAAAAATCTAAACTCAAATTCGCCCGAGGCACGTAAAAACTCTTAACTAATCAAATTTCGGGAAGCAAAAGTGCACGAAATTACCATACTGTAAGAGGCGGGATAATTCGATGCCTGCAATGCGCTGTCACGGTCGAGACGCGGTAAATTCGAAAATACCAAAATGACTAGGGCACTTTAACTCGTAACATGCTAATTCAGCATTTTTTTATTTAACAGAAATATTCTCAAGACTGGTTTTGGTCAGTATGCAGTCTTTAGTTTTCCCACTTTTTTGTTCATGTGCCTCATTGGGAATAAGATATGTCTTTACAGCAACATATTCTGCATATCCTTTTAAAATTTCAAGGACTCTTCATTTTGTTTGATTCTACTTTTTATGCTGTAAAATTTTTAAATTAAGATAGTACGGCCTAGCTAAAAAAATACAACAATCTATATAGGGTGTATTAAACATGGCGCATAATTTTCAGGTAGAGCGATTCCTCTCTTTAATTCTGAGTCGAAAATCGTAATACTAAAATTTTGAATTGGTCTTCCTGAGCCCTCACGAGCGGTAGAAAAAAAAACATGATTTTACATTTTGAATAACTTTCCTAGATGACATTTTGAAGTATTTAGAACAACAAGGGTACTTTAGCTGAGAAAAAGTGCACTTCGGGAAGTCGCGAGGGCTTATGAAGACCAATCCAACATTTTAGTATTACGATTTTCGACTCAGATTTAATCAAAGAATCGCCCTACCTGAAGATTATGCGCCATTTTTAATACACCCTGTATTTGCACGTTAGTTCTTTTATTTGAGAATTGGCTGTAATGCACATAGAGTTGATTTGTTGAGCTTTTTAGTTATATTTCATTGTTCTGTCCTCAAGTGCTGCAGTGTTACTGCATAAAATGCTCACAACAAAGGTACCTGTAGTTATTTAATCAACAATTCTACTACTTTCACTTACGACTATTACTAAGCCTATTAGTAAACTGTACTGTGCCTAAGCAGCTTTTATATTGGGAGATTTATTATACTAGATGTGTCTTTTATTTCGCATCTACCAAAGCGGCTTTTATGTTGTTTACGTCAGTAGTTATCGAGAATGCTGGTTTTATATGATACACTTAATTCTAGAACATACAAGTATCTTCTTTTATAAATATCAGCTGTTATTTATATATCTTTGAATCTTTAGATAAAAAGCATTTTTCAAAACTTGTGGTAATATTCCAGATCTGAGGAAGTAGAGTATCTGTTTTAATTAATAAACTGACAGTTAATTCAGACATCAGTACACAATACCCAAGGTACGTCATTGTTAAGTAATTTTTATTTAACCCTGGAGCACTCACGCGAGAAGCCTTTCTCTCACATTTTTACCAAAATCGTTTCAAATTTTAAGTGTCCCCTACAAGAAAAGTTCTGCGATTTAATAATCAGTTAGTTTTCTGTGGATATAATTGACGGTAGTTATCAAGTTGTATGTAGCGTGAGCAAAATTCTCATTGCGCGAGTTTTTGCATTCAGTACATATTTTTGCATGTAAAATATATCTTACATCGTATATTGAGAATATTATTTATTATGCTATTCTCTGCCATTTTTTAAGTAAAACTGCATGAAACAAGAGAAATCGCCAAAGATCTACAAACATTTACATTAATGTCATTTCTGCATTGGCATTAATTTTCAGGCTCAAAGCGTGCATAACATTTGCTATTGACGCGGCGGCTGCCCTTGCCCTTGAATTGAATTACAACGCGGGAGGACAATATTTGTAAATATGACACGATAAGTCCGCGGTCTACATGAGTCTCGGCTGCAGCATCGGTAGCTTCCGCGTTACATTGAAACTGTTGTATCGCCGATTCTGCAGCGACACCGTTTTATATATTTATTCCCACATACGTTTGGGGCACATTTTGAATCGTCTTCGGCAGCAGCCAGCTGCTTAGTGCATATGATACGAGCAAGTGTGTTGACGCATAACTCATGTTATGTTGACATACTGCTTGGATATTATTTTACAAGGTTTAGACGGTACCGAATAGCGATTTGCCGAGCTTACTACTTAAACCTTGTTATATTATAAGGGTAGACTATTCATCTATGTGAAAATTTGCAATTATGGAATAGCTACTTTTTTGTAGTTAATGACAAATCATGCCTGGGAAGCTCCGTCCTCTGAGCACCTAAGGAGCTGCCGCCACTGCTTCATACGTCCTGTAAGTTGTTACAGTAACTCGCTTAAAAAATCCAGATGCGGATCCTTTTACGTCTAGCACTGAAACATTTCAACTCGTTACTGTAAACATTTGTTTACCTGACTTCTGACGTAAATTACTATTGCCGAAATGGATATGGCTTTTAGTTATGGTGTTTAGAAATATTAGCTGCTAACTTATGTTTAGTTTTGTATGTTGACTTACATTTTGACATCCTTACTATTTCCCAAAGCATAAGGTTAGACATTTAATTTTTTCCTGTGACGTAGAATTCGGAAGACCAGTCGTGTGAGCAAAATGCTCACACGCGAGTTGTCGTGCGACAACGCTGGACGAGAATTTTCCAGGATTGCTAATCATTGAAACTACAACTTAGATTTACTTTCTATTTGGTTAGTTTTTCTTAATACCTAGCAGTTGGATCTCGATAATGATGCACTTTAGGTCATATATTATCTTAACCTCTTGTTTTTATTTTCAAGTAATAATAATAATAATAATAATAGTCTCTATTGCAACAAAGAATATATACATACACAATAAACTCCACTTTTATAAAGAAACCAACGTATCAGTTTTGCGTTATTTCGTAGCTGTATCTTGTGTAATGTTATTCCTCTTTAGATCCATTTTTCAATTTTTAACTTTTTTCTGTCACAGTCTAGATTCTAGGAGAATTTTAATATCTATTTGGTGTTGCTAGTAGACCACATTTAAAAAATACGGTTACATTTTCTCAAATTCTGTAATGTTTTCTTTGCACCAATTACACAAGTCACAACTTTATAAAGTTGTAAAATGTCACAGTAGCGATAACGTGCCTGCAAGCACGTGAGAATTGTAAATTGTATTGCATCCGCGAGAGGAGCGGATATAAATTCTTAAGTTGAAGCTATTCGAGAAGACATTACATATGTAATAAGAAAACATAAAGGCGAATAACGTCGGTGCCACGCAGAACAGGGAAGCGACATAAAAATTTAATGCTTTGTGTTTCTTGGACGTGATGGCATTTTCGCACATCCTTTTATTATGCGTCTGGTCATGAATGATAAAGGGACAAACAATGTGGACCGTTTTGTAGCTCAACAATCGACTTGATTAATTGTTAATTGCGGTTTTTGCCGATTACTTATACAATCTGTCTCAGCATAGAAGACAACTAAATTGCAGATATTTCTAAAAGAGTATGGTGCAGCCATTTCAACACATATACTAATGAACACATCTTTCGAGGAACAACATTTAAAAGTTATGGCATTTTCCATTAAATATATACTGTTTGATCTGTGCCGTGACACCCATGTTTCATCCGCTAGTTTTCCACCGTGTAGGTGTAGGCTAACCAATATCATCTCCAAAGGTTAGTGTTACATCATGCTAAATATCATTAAATCTATACAAACGTTCAGTTGTCTCCAAACATGTTTTAGAAAGAATTTGGATATACGTAAGTTGAGTTAAATGGTTTTGTTTTGGGTGCACAAATCTGCGGTTAATCCATGTTCATATATTTGAGGGACAATTTTATACGCGATGTTTTTTTAATGCGAACACTTTTGAAAAATAAAAGTAGGGTTGGTTTTAGTAACAAGTGCGATAAAAACTGTATCGTACTTCACCTTACGTTAAAACTTGCATGTGAACCACTCCCCTAGACACGAGTTCCAATCAATAACACGACTATTTCCATCAACTGCATCGAGGACGGCTGAGTTGTAAACAAGAACAAACAGTATCGAATTCGTGCTATTTTTTGCGCTTTGCGCCGCTACATGCGAGGTCCATCGCACTTAGCAATTAGCAATTACAGTTATTAGTTTCTGCATTTAGCTAGCAGCTAAATTGGTTCTTTATGGGCGATGAATCTATTTATTGTGGTGTTCCTGTTTATGGGTGTAATGACGTTGGCGAATATTTCAGGCACGCAATTTTTCGAGAATATTTTCGTCTTCTACTAGTGTAACGTTTTAAGTACACTAGCTATTATAAACCATGAAAATACTAGAATGGGTAAAGTAGTTTTATTAAAAAAGCTTCTATTGCAAACATTTACACCGTTAAAAAGAATATTAAGATTTAAAGTCTTGATTATTATTGTTAATTTGTATATTTTGCAGTTTAATATGCGCTCGAACATAACGTGCTTTTAACGATGTTCGATTGTTACATTTGGTGGAGGCGCCAAAAGTAATTACAATTGAATGAGCTTAGAAGTGTCGGCAGTTATAACTTCTCATGTCATTGATAATTTTAAGACTGTTGCCTAACAATAAGTTAAGGGATTGCATTTAATTAAATTTATTACCCAATTTTAACAGGCAGGTCTTTTTATTCTACGGTTTTGCTTACTGCCGTCTAATAGGTTTAGTGCTAACGCATTTGGTTGGTGTTGCAACTTTCATCATATTATTGTCAGAAGTGTTTACAGAACACATATCCAGGCCACTGTGTACCTCTATATTACGGTGCGTGAGTTGGTGGTAATTCGGAGTATCTTAGTTTGGAATCGTTCAATTATAACTGTAGTTGAGACAGATGCCTTTTTTCCATAACTGGATGCATTCATCCATACTGCCTTAAATAATAATTTGTAAACAAGTAGCTTGTTGTCAAGTGAGAGATGGGAGTTCCTTCGTAGCAGCCAGTAGTGTTTGGTAAATTTGGGAATTATTTTTTTTTCCGTTTTTTACATACACCTTTGGCTAGATACATTCCTAAGCACCCCTTTCTCGTATTGAAGCTTCATTTAATGCATTGGACATATACCTGTACATTTAGTAAAAGTAGCCGGCACAGTCTGTCACATTCCAAACGTATCCAGTTTCTTCAAGTCGGGTGGTAAAACATGACGCCCTTGGTTTCGAGTTTTCCTTGTTTCTCCACGATCTTTTGGGTTTAGGTTAGAGCTTCCACCGTTCCATGGTGTTTAGGGGTATACCGACGCACAGTCCTTGAGTACTCTAATAACATCAGGATAAAAAAAAAACAAGAGTTGGTCAAAGGAGACCAAATAGAACTTTATAAAAATATACCAAGCTGAGGTACATCGGGATTGCCAGTTCTCGTACTCGGAAAACATATTACCCTGGGTCTATGGGTACTACTAGATTAGATACAATGAGGAAGATAAAGGATGAAAAAAGACTGCTGACGTCAAACTGAAGGCAAAGGAGTGGAATCTGAAATAATGGGAACATGCGCATAGAAGGGAGACAACCGTGTCGCCAGCAAGAATATCTGTATTGAGGTAGGCGAAAGAGTAATAAAGACATGAGTGAAGTAAATTTGATGGACAGTAGCGCGGTAAGGAGGACCGTACAGTTGAGCGCATTTTTTTGGAAAACAGCTAGGAAGGTGATGAACTTGCACAATTTTGTTGACATACATTTTTATGTTTGGAATGGAGTCGGTACTTCTTTTGAGTTTCTGCGATACATTCACTAGACCTTTAATTAGGACCAAGATGGAAGTGCCATCTGCAAATGTGACTGTTTTGACTACCACTTCCTTGTGGTATCCCCAGTCATACTGGATATAGATTAGTATGTTTTTCTTCATGTCTAGCTAAGAAGTGTCTTTCGCGTAAAGGAAAGCCACTGTTTTAGATTATAAAACAGCCTTTGCGGGCAAATTTTGACAAAAGCTTGATTAGCACAGATGAATGTAACGCGGGTACTATTTATAACAATCTCTGTACTTGTTTTATAGTGGAGTATTCGTTTTTAAACCCAAACTGATCGGGTATCAGTATTTCTAATATTAGCTTTCCAAACAGTTCCAAGGCAATGACAAGCTTTTATGTCTATACGATTCAGTTTCTTTTGGCGGATTACCAGATTTTGGAATTAGGATGACCTGGACAACCTTTCACTGCGTTGGAAGGTTTCTTGCTCTAAGTACTGCATTACAAATAAAAATAATCATTAGCAGTTCTTTCTTGGGTAGTTCCTTTATGGTGTGTTCTGTGATTAAGTCAAACCCAGGTATGGTTCATCGCTTTTAGAGTACCTATCGTGGTTCTAATTTCACAGAGAAGGGCTTGATTGGTAATGGGGACTGTAGAGGAGCATCCTGTTAGTATAAAAGGTGGTACACTGTGATGGTCCATATCATATCGTCCGTTTTTATGCTTGTTGGTGAAATCCATCCTAACGCCACGGCGTTGTGCAATTTTTAGTGGTCACTGAGCTCGTTGTGATGGCCTTCAGTCGCGCTCGCTGGATTATTGATCCGTCGTTGGGCGTAACTAGGTTAATATTGCAGATGTTTTCTCACACCTGAGGCGTTATTTTTGGTTCATCGCCCTCTTTCTCTCGCTGGTCCACGATTCTCAACTTGAGATCACACGTTTACTTTGAATTTACTTTTGCCTTAGCATAGGGCTATTTTATAGTGACATACAAGTGCAAGATTGGTGTTCTAGCTCACTTGCGCACCACAGATTTGTGTGATTGATGTATCCAACGTACCTGGGCCTTGTTTAGCCATCACATTTGACTGCGGATTTGTCTGACGTCCCTAATAGAATCTTGGAGCTGTAAACCGAATGTATCAGTTGCATTCATTCTTTCTTGTTCTCTTTTATAATTAGGCACTCGCATTTTAGAACATTTATTCTATTTAATGGATAGAGTAGTTATGCTTCACTAAGTGGGTTTTATTGTAAGTGTAGCAGTTTTCCCTTCTTAGCACTGCATTCCAGCTAAAAAAAATCAGCAGCATCGCTTTCATGGGTAGATAGTTCCAGATGCGCCCTGTTATTAGGTCAAATTCAGGTGATTTTTTCGCTCTCGGACCGGCTGTCAGGATTTTAATTTCATTCGCAGAGAAGAGTTTGGTTATGGAGGAGGCTCCAAGTAGTTTTAAATTTGCTCGATGTTGTTCGTAATAATTCGGCAGTGGGGTTAAAACATTCTTGACATGTTGAACAAATGCTTCAGCTTTTTCCTCATCACTCTTAGCCCAGGATCCGTTTCCCTTCTGGATCGGTGGCAGTGGGCTCTGGGCCATAAAAAGTATTCACTGCTTTCTGACGCTGTTAGTCTTTCTAGGTCTAGGTGCTCCTTGAATGATTTATCTGTGTATTCCCTAATCATTTATGTAATTCTCTAGCTGTTTTATCGAATGTTTTTTTTTTCTGCTGAGTATGACGTACTTCGCCATTGTCTTTTAGCCTTTTTTCAGTTATTTTATATGTATTCTAGGGGATAATCGTGCTTTGTTAAGCGAGGTTCTATTATAGATGTGGCCTGCTGGTTTATACTATATCTTGTATTGCTTTAAATGAATGATTTGTCCAACTTTATTCAACTTTTGTATGAAGAAATTCCAATTTGTTGGTAGGTAGTGTTGCTGAGCATTTTTCTTGAACACGGGAGTGCTTAAAATTAAAAGTACCGAAGGATGTGTAACTTGCTTCCACTTTCATGAATGCATTGCCATTGTTTTTGTAGTGAAAAAGTCTAGGCAGTCTGAGACCTTGCCATGTCTGTAGGCCAATATGTTCGCTTACTTGTGGATAACTAATTTATCTACATTGTTTTCCATACAGCGTTACCTCGCCCGAAGTGTATCGTAGATCTGCATTGGGGATGCTATGCGTTATGGTCAAAACTTTTCTTGTTTGCTTTGCAGTTCAAGGAGAGCTATCCTTGGTGTCATAGACGTAGTGTCCTGGGATCTTAAAGATGATACGTCCAGTGAAGTGTGTTTTTGAGAGGCGAGAAGGATATGGAGGATATCTATCTAATTTGTGGTTATACAGATTGGTGGTGGATAATGTAAGCATCGGCAGTCCAATGAGCTAGAATACACTGTATGGGCGTTGTATGCGTTAGACAGAAATATACTGATATGCGATTAACATCTAGTATCCGCATAATCAAGGTGTTTTGATTTTAAGAAGCACTGAACTCTAGGATGCTAGATTTTAAGTCATATATGTCTATTTCTGTCTAACGTATACTAAGCCCATAAACTGTAGTCTAGCTCATTTGACTGCCTATGTTCACATTTTCTACCACCAATTTGAATATATATATATATTTAAACTTCGTAACCATGTTGCATCAACCCGTTAAAATGGGAATTTCAGCTGGCTCGCCTAAATGAGTTCAGAATAGCGGTTCATTATTCAGCCAATTTGTGCATACATGTTAATAATTGTTTGTTGCTATATGTATTCATAAGCATAGTTTTAAGACGCGCCAATGTATCTTCATCACCATGCGCTAAAATTTTTACTCAGCTAGCTCCAGTCTCCGGAGAAAGGGTTTTCCGCAGATGCCAACATTCTTACTGCGAGTGAGGTGCTGGGTTCCACGAGCCGAAGTGAACGCCGGGCAAGCAATTTTTAGTGAGTGCGTCTCAAAGCCAGTTGAAGGAGGAGTTTCTACGTTTCGTGAGAAAAAAGAGCAGCGGCCGCGCCATCCAGTGACGTGGTGAGCTGTTGAAACTTAAGTCCAAATATTACGCAAATGGCATACGTGAGTCATCAGTGCAGATGTAATTTAATACCACAATTGAACATTCGATAGCAGCCAATAAAAGACCCATTACACCGTTGAAGTTGGAGTGATCTGCTGGCGTAATATGGTAATTTCTCTAATGAGAGCATCAATGTTTTCCATCAATATCTTTGCCTGCACCAGAACTTCAGATATTATTCTATTTTGATTTGCGATTGCTTATTGCGTAGATTTCATTCAGTATTTCAGTTGGTTTGTCGTTGTGTTGGTCTATCTTGAAGCAGTTACTTGTGTATATGCCATCGAAGAGTTTCTTACAATCTGTTCCTTACCGCTACTACTGGTATTTGATGTGTACTTGTTTGTCTTGGCATTGGTAATTGTTTTTGTATTATCATAATATGCCCAGTATAAATGCAACTTAATACATCGCTCGGAGCTTAACCCTACTGCTACATATATTGTTGAAGTATAAAATCAATATGTTCTCTGAATGATGTCATTTTTTGACAGTTGTCTATTATGATATATATTTTATCGGACTCTTTCTACTATCTCGAGTGTTTATCACACAACGTTTCGGGAGTTTCTGATCTACTCCCGTCCTTCTCAGGACTAACCAGGAGTTCATTCACCTGAGAACCGGATTAGATCAGAAACTCCCGAAACGTTGTGTGATAAACACTCGAGACAGTGGAAAAAGTCCGATAAAACATATTATAAAATTAATAACACAAAAAAACTAATGACCATGAAAAATGTATTTCCTACATTTAGCCTTCAAAATGGGCTTGTATTCATTAAGCTGCTTTTTACTAACTCATTCAATTTTAATTAACAACACGTCGTCATCGCGTCAAGGTGATTCTAAATACTGTGTGACAAGGTGCGTGATTTTATAAAATCCAGCCGAACTATTTTTATATTTGAAAATATAAATGATTGAAGCTCATTTTGCTCCAGTTAGCCAATGACGTGCGAATGCAACTTGGCTGGGTGACTCGGTCTTTGCATTAAATATGAGTTTGTGAGTCAATAACTGCCCGGTGGGATTGATGTGTAATCACACGTTTCCTACGCAGACAAGCATGTACGAAGTACGAGATAGTTCTAAAACTGTCAAGGAGTAAACTATGCGGCCATGCAGGCACGCCTGTGAAACTCAAGAGTTGGAAGTAGACGGACCTCGTCTGGTAGAAATCAAAGATGTTTAGCTACCATAAACATTCGTCCTGCAGAACTCTGTTGATTCTGGGCTTAAGCCCAGAATGAATAATTCAGCTATGGAATTTAATTGAAAGAATGTCAAAGTCGTTATCGCATTGTGTTCCTTCGGAATTAAATCTCCATTTTTAGGGGGATTTTGTTATAGCTGCGAATATTAAATTTTGAGTCCTTTGAATTTTATTTTGGTACGTTTCACATTGCCTCTTGCATCTGTAATTTTCAACTGGTTGCAGTTTGTTGCGATTTGTTTACTGTTCTGCTTCTAAACTGTAATATACGAAATTAAATAAGTGTTACTGCGCTTAACTACATGGAGACAAAGTTTTAGAGAGATTCAATTTCTCAGTATTCCTTCGTTCCTTGCCTGAAATTTAGCGGTGTCACAGTACCATAGTGTAGACTCGAGCACGCAAGTTCCGCATTTTTAACCCAGCTCAAAGGTTCTCTGTAACCTCTGATGCTCGAGTTCCTTACGGAGTGCTCTTATTTCTGAGCAGGTGCCTGAAGGCAGATTAAAGCACGTGCCTTGTGGTAGCAAACCGCAATCGAGCTAGTACAGTCCTAAATTGCTACTAAGACAGCAGATGACAAGTTTCTGAAGGTCTTGCGTTTTGCGTTTTCCACCGATTTTTTTCTAAAACATCGAATAAGCATTCCTCCGTGTGCACCTAAGCGTGCAAGGGCTAATATTTTCCGTCGTTTTCATTGTAATTGCACGTAGATGGCTGTCTTTACATTTTAAGGCTGGCTGGAATGCTAAGAAAACAAAGCGGGCGCTGTCTCTGGAGAATCCCGCAACCGTGGAACAGAAATAATATTTGTATCTTGGTTTTTGTTGGCTCTGTTTGAATAAGGTGATGGTATTGTTTATTTAAGTGAAAATTTGAGTAGAAAAAGGTAAATTCGTCTTCGTTTATTTCATACTTAGCTGCTTAATTTTATATAGTAATGAATGTAATGATATTTTTGAAATAGCTACTACTAGAGAGCATTAACTATAATAGCCAATTAAAAGAGAACGGTGATACTGATGATTTCAAATTAGATTTCTGATATGGGTATTGGCACACGAAAGCATTTAAAATTTCAAATTTTACGTGTGGATTGTCATTAATGCGTTTGGTTTAGGTCAAAACTCAGACAACTTTCGCATTGCTTTTTCTTGAACACAAGAAAGCGAAATTATTGCTTCTGAAACATTTCTGAACTGATTTATTCTTAATTCATACAAATCGAACTAGTTGAGTGCCACACAGAAAGTTAATCCAGTAGTCAAAAGCTGCAAATCACTCAATTGTTGCAGACCAATCAGTACTTAGAAGCAGTGGCCAACAAGTGGGTAAAATACATTAGAAGAGCTGTTATCAGGGTTGTTTCTTTAACAATTAGGGGTTCGTATTTGACTTGTTTAAATAATACATTAACTTATTACACATAATTAAACATGTAGTGCCATGGTTTAATGACCGCAGCAATTCTGGTTGCCTAACTAAGGCATAAAAATGAAATAATAATTCAAATAGGCATAGAATTGAAATTTTGTTTATTGCAAGATAAAGTCAGTATCTTACACTAATAAATGAACATGATATGAGCAGCAGTAACTATAATTTGATTGAGAAAGGTTATCATTACATAAAGCAGCATCAAAACGGTTACGTTTAACGTTTTATCCATAATTGATGTTCGTAATGGCGAACGTACCTTAACTTATGTGAATGACAAATTTGATTTGGTAACATCAATACAATAATGTGAATTTAACATGATACAGAGATGTTTTGAGGCGTTACAAAATTATTTGAAGCGTTAAGAGTTAAAGTTATGAAGTCACCAATCGGCAAAACAGCTGACGGTTCAGAAGTAGTGCAAGGAAGAATAGAATGCAAAAGAGCATCATAAGGCTACCGAAATCTTGATAAAAACAAAAGTGCAGTGCTAATATAATTCGTGAAGAACAGTGCATTTAAACCTAATAGTGAAAATCAGAGAGTTAAAGTTTAAAGCGCTACTACGATTGACAATTTCCAGGAAAAATACACTTTAGTACCTAAGTAAAAACATTGTATCAAAACTTACGTTCAAAACAATTCTAAAATTAGTTGCTAAGATACCTGATATTCGATTGTTATTATTGACTATAATAATAAATAATAAATAAAGTTGGTTGTTGTTAAGCTTGGCTCCCGAAAATTTGTAGTTTCTATATTAAAAGTATTGGTGTGAGCCCAAAAAGTTGTTTTATTTGTTCGCAAATCCACATATTGCAGTTGGGTAACGTTTCTTTGTGTTTAAAACTCCCGGTCAAGAGGGAGAAGCTCTGCAAGAATTGATCAAGTGCGTCCGACATCGAGGTCACTTTTCGGGCAGTTTTAGAATAGTTTGAGGCATCGGCCAGCTGAAACCTTATATGCATCGTGTAGAGGAATCCTTCATTGAGCCCTAAGTTCAGGAAGCAGAAGCCAGGATTCATCCAGAGTTAGTTAAGAGCGGTGGCGTCGGTTGATTTTGTGAAACAGCAACGAAGCTCACATTTCGAAGAAGATTTGACCAGCAACGGGAGCTCGAGAGGCCTTGAAACTTGTGCTACACCTGGAGGGGATAGTGGACAATGTACTGATTGTGATCCTAGTTCCCAGCATCGTTTCAGAGGGTTTTTATCGAGGTAACGTCTCTTGATTTTGCGTTTTGGCTTCAGATTTAGAGCAATTTGCGAGAAACAGAACAATTGCCAATCAGCGCGGCCCTAATTTACATAGACAAGCAGGTTAGCTACTATTACGTCACATTTATTTGTACCTGAGGTTTTTTTCTCAATTGTTGGCGGGTTTAATTCAATTACGCTATTTTTTGTACGAACGTACTATCTCTGTTTTGGGTCGTCAATTTTAGAGGTTAACTGTCAATTACAAGAAGGTGGGGTATTTTCCATACAATATAATAAGTTATAATCAACGGTAGATAATATACGGGATGTTGAACCTAACCCTTTGACTAGAGTTTTCCCATGCTATATCCGGAGTATTTTATTTAATTCAGTTGCCAATAAATAGAATATAAAAGGCAATAAACCATTTATTTTGCAAGTAGAGACCGCATAAAAGAAAATATTAGAAGTAAAATTCATGTACAAGACTTTAATTAAAATAAGTAGCCAAGTGCGAATGAAGCACTAACCATTAGCAGCATATATTAAAAACAATTAAAAACAATCACAGTTAAAAATATTACACAAATAACAATTGATGCGTTATACTAAAAATGAACCCAGAAGTTAAAATTAATAACATATGAAAGTGATACGGGTTTCGTTAGATATTATTTTGAGAAGAGCGTAATCGGCGTACTCTACTAAAACGCATTTGAACAAGTCTTTTGGGACAAACAACAAAAATTACCACACCTTACGGACGCCAATGATAGAACCGTCCGGACACTTCTAATTCGGCAAGTTCAACCCGTCTGAATGCGTTTTAGATTACGAAATTGGGTCTTGTATAAGGAATAATTTTCTACATAAACACGCTTCGGTTGTAAAACAAGAACTATCAAATCTTTAAACTATTAAAAATATATTGCGTTATGAATACATTATCCTGAAGTGAAGTAGCATGCGGAGTAAATAAGCAAATAAAAGATTTGAACTAATTGTTTGCCTGAATTCGAAAAGCGAAGATAACCCTAATTAAATGAGTGTTTTCAGGTACTTCAAGAAGTTAAGTCTTACGTAATTTACGGACGCAATGCTTATCTCAAATGCCTTTCGATAACGAGTACTCTAAATTAAGCTTCGTAACAAAACAAATGTCAGCGCCCAACATCATAGACGTGAATATAAAATTAGTCTCGCATGCTACCTTGACAAATAATTTTACAAGTCAAATCAAGCAGCAGAGGTCGTTGACTACAAAAAATTACAGATTTAACGTTTGAAAATATTAAAAAAATTAAACAAACAATAGCTGAAATCCTAGGTTTGTAATCGCCTAGTGATTTGGAGCAACCACGCATAGTCAACAGTGTTGTCGCTGAAATGCAGTGAATTTCTGCGTTAGTAAGACAGTAAAACATAAAACCTGACCTTATGTAATCCCAGAGCCTAGGTCAGACAGCGGCTCTGTGGTTTTAAACACGTCTCGAGGCAGGAAGCTTCTTCAGGTCCGTAAGACATATGCGGAACACTTGGTGTTTACTTCAAATAAAGGCTTGATAAGTGGGAGTACACACTGTCGGGAGCACCGAAATACCCTGCAGGTGTAGACTGTTAAGTAGAGCGACCAACCACGGAAATTCTGCATGCCACTCACAAGAAGGTAGAATGTACAATTAAACTATCGTAAATGCCCCATCCACCAATTCCAGGAAAAACGCCGGAAGAAGCACTGCACCATCAAGGATGAGCTACCCAGTTGACATTTGCAAAAATTTCCCACAGGAAACCGAAATGAACATAGGCACGGGCGCTTGAAAAAATCTACGTTTTAGAAGGCAATTCAGCTATATTTGGATGGAAATCCGTCAAGAAGCGACTACCGAAGGCGTTAAAAAGAGCTACAGAAATTTGGGCCGTTACAAAATAAATAAATGAAACTAATTTTAGAAACGGCTTTAATAGATCGTTCAGATTCTCCTTTGTCAATAGATAACTTTACTTACATACATCTTTGTCGTGGCTTAGTAAAAATGTTCAATGGATTGTGGCCATAAATGCTAAAGTTGGGAAGAATAGATCGTTTAAAAGTGTAAGTCTGTGAATTATGACAAGGTAACTACTATAAACAGAAAAGTCAGAAAATGGCATACGTCTAAATCTAAGTTTTAAATTTTACAGGCCTTGAAAAGTTTATGAAATGGATATGTTTTAAGCTCTTGAAAAGAGAATTCTACTTTAATTTACAAACGTGGAAAGGTAAATGGTGTAGGCCTGAATATCTCGAGGACGCTGATACTACAAAAAGCAAGTTTGAAAATTACACATACACACCTTTGCTGGGGCTAGAAAGTTTTGGAAGTCTTGAAATGTTTCGGAACTTCTAGATAGTAAAGCTTCGAAGGCTACAATTTGTTCTAATCAGAAACCGTTTGACAAACCTTAAATAATCTTTTGGAATGACAAACATTGATTGAAGGGGACTATTCTGATATCATTTACATAATCTTTATGCTTTTATTTTTTTTGTCCATCCGAATATTATAGTCAATATGTATTTTATGTATAGTATACATATATTCTGTATATTCGGAGAAAGCAGAAGAAATTGTTGAGTGTATGACCACCCAATTTAACACCAGTAAAATGTCATATTTGAAATACATCGTTTACAAAATAGACGCTGAGGAAGGGGAAAAACTGTGGCAAGAAGATTAATGCCACTTATTGCAAATGGGGACTACTCGTATGTATGTCTATAATTGGCGTTTTAAATTAATTTCCATTGCTTAAATTAATGAGACTGACAACTCACTATTCTAAGAGCATAGCAAATCCACTTCCCAGTGCGCCAGAGGGAAGGTGGCAATATTCTAATTAGTGTCAAGCTCCGTCGGGCCAATCGACTTAGAGATTAGGAGTTAGTTCCGTACTTCCAGGAATTTAACTCAATTCGCAGTCTGTCCCTGCTTGAGAGGGTGTTTATTAGGAGACACTGCGCATTAAATGACCTCATAAACACCCTAATGAGATGTTAATTCTGAATTGTAAATCAGCCGACCCCAGAATAACTAACCCGTTATTATTGGAATTCGAACGTCTACGTTGCTTGGCGTATGGCAATTCATCCTCACAACTGTTCCGTTTTTACAAACTACCTTATATCAACTTGTTAATGCTCACTATTATTGTACCAGCCAGACCACAGGCTTTGCAATCCGTCCGTACTGAGGTTCAGACGCCGGAAACTGGAAATGTTTTGCTGGAAAACGAATTTCCAGTTTGAGGCGACCAAGAAAGCACTCCTGGAAATACTAAAAGTCATTGTGGCGTTCAAGAGCTTTCAGGTACCTTAGAGCACCTCACTTGACAGCTTCTTAATTTACAATAAGGCGTCTTGACCTACTCTACATACAGATAAGAATGTTATTTCGAGTCTCACTCGTATTAAGAAGCGAAGAAATGCGATTTTCATTGCGAGTAGTTGTGGCTTTGTGCACTTTAGAAAGCATGGTAATATCAAGTCTTCAGTTTAGAAGTTGTCATTCAAAAATTTTAAGGTAAATGATTTGTATAGGTAGTTGGAAACTTCATATTACATAAAATGGATACATTTTCATATTGTTCCTTTGGCATTGAAAGAAATACTGATCTTGTAATGTGTAGGAAACGTTTGAAGATTCCGTTTTTATAACTCTCAATTGGTTATGTAAAGTTGCTCTAAGTACTTACAAATACAAAGATTGTAAATCTGACCTGAACTTTCCAACTAACACTGTTTACACAAACTTGTAAATGGCTTTACACGGTACTTCACTCGCAAGTGGTAATTTTGAAACTAGAAATATTGAAAATATCAAAGGAAAAGGAACGAAATTTTCACAGTTTTGTGCCAGGTACAATATAATTCGTATGCAAAATATCGTCTTCCTCCAAGAAATAAGTCCGCCAAGGGACAGATAGACAAACAGACAGACAGACAGACGGAATTGAAGAAAACTGTATTTTGTCACCTAGGTACCCTGAAACCTGAAGAAATCTTGGAAGGTATTTTTTTCGTGATTCCAATACTTTCTCCGTTTTGTAGACGGGGGAATTAAAAAGTGTATTATGGGATCAATTTAAATGAAAATCGTACGACACTCATTAATGACCAATAGAAAAATTAGTTCACGAGCCGTAACCAAGACAATAACAAAATTTTTTGGAAATTTTTTGTAGGTAGATTAGCCTAACTGTGAGGGCTTGTATCGTTACGATTTTCTTACCGAATCTGCATTCGAGCATTAATTCATATCCAGAAATTATTTTTCGTGCATTCCAACAACGTCCTAATTTGCCCTCGCGTCCCGCTCGGGCAAATTAATACGACGTTGTTGGAATGCACTCAAAAAATTTCCGGAAAGAATTAATGCTCTTATGAGATTATATGTGAAAATTAAGTAAAACAATAAGTGCACTCAGCGAGTGTATAAATTCTATAGTTTTGCGACCAGCAATATTTTTTAAAAATAATTCAGTAAATGACGAGCTAAACAATTTCGAAATATGCCTATTACCACATATTACAGGTGAAAACTCATTTACTACCGGTAACAGAATTAAAGATTGCTCGCGGCTAGCTCATTGAGATGAGCGAGGCCTTAACATTATTGCTGATTTTCGCTCCACAAAAAATCAATCAGAATTTAACCTAATACAGCTATATTCAACACACACAATATTACAGGAGATGTTGACAGCAGCAAGAAATTCAGTCAAGGTTTCAAATAGCGATTAGCGTACCCAGACGAGGATGAATACAAAACTCAGGTGCTTTCAACAAAAAACATAGGCGGTCATATATTTAAAAACATAGTCATAGCCATAGTTGATGAAACCCATGTAATGTAATTATTACACCAGGATTACAATAAGCTGAATGCACTCATAATTGGCGGCATGGAATCGAAGGCCTGCAAGGCCATTGGTCAATGAAAGCAGCCAAATTTAGAGCGAAGAATAAATTGGTTGACAGATCGCTTCGAGCTCGAGGAAACCTGAAGACTTGCCAGCGAGAACTATATCTCATTAGAACGTGAACTAATCTTAGTATTGCACTTCATAAGCTTGTTTTATTCATTAGCAAAGGTGAGACAGCCAAAACGGCCGAAAAGGAGTGCTTCCGCACAACTAACACATCGCACTCATGAGATGGCTAAAAACCGCACGTGTTAACTACACAACCGTTATATAGCTTCTTGAGACCCGGGCAAGAAACTGTGTTTGCTCCTCCATCGGTCTAAAACCCAGTGCGGTCATAAAGTGTATGTACTGTCTTTCCGTACAGTATACATGATTTAACATCGAAAATTATTATGCACCCTTTTATATATTCAGTTCACATAAAATATAATTATATTTTTTTTAGAAAAATATATAAACTTAAAATACACTGTACTAAAAGCAACGCGTTTTAGTAACAGTAATTTTGAATTCATTCTACTCGTATACCATATTCACCTCATTTATTTGCTCACGGTTTGCCATTTCTTAAAAAGTCGTAAATATTTCTTGGAGATTTACAAGTACTCCAGTACACATCTAATGTTATTGGCTTCTTTAGTAAAAACATATTTGGATATCGTTGATTAAATGGAAATTTTCCGTTTACGACACATAATAAACCTCAAATTGTTCGAATTTGAAGAGTGGGAAGTCCCCCCCCCCTTTCCGTCGTAGGTTCAAGGAAAAGGTTTGCGAACTCGTGTAATTTTTGTGGCTGTCACCTGATGTTCTTCGGTGACCGACAGGAAGTGTGCGCTCAGCTACAAAATGTGACCTATTTTGCAGGATTTACTGAAAGCTCATTTTACTCCAAGAAAATGCGTGACTGCACTCTGCTTCACAGTAGTAAATTTGATAACTCTGTTAAGATAACATCCGCCGGGCTCCATAGCTCAGTGGTAAGCATTCTCGCTACTGATATAAGGGTCGAGAGTTCGATCCCCGATCCCTGAGAGGTTTTTAAAAATAAAAAAATGCGTATGAAAGCCTCTACAGAATTCCATCATTCGGAAGTGGTGTAAAGCCGTGGGTCCCACGTTACTACGATGTGTAGCATGTAAGAGATCCCTTGCTAAGGTTGGCACTTCTTAGTCTCGGCAAAATTCTAAGTAGAATTAAGGTACCTGGTGCTTTGCATGCCTAGATCTTGTCCACGGGGTTGGCAAAAAGGGCCTATGAAGGCCTACTTGCTAGACACGAGTCTCCCCGAAAATACTACTACTATTACTACTACTACTGCTAAAATTTTAACCTGCTTGTGACGTCACTTCGCACTATAAAAAAACCCTCATATGTATTTGCCTGTGATATATTTTTGACAAACACAGACATAGTGGCACCAAGGCAGCACTTACCGCTTAAGGCGTTCGTACAATTCCAACCAGGATGTATCCAAAGCTTATGTCACACATGCATTTCGTAATGTGAGACATATAACATATTCAAAACTGGTAGTGCTTGATACATGCATTACTAAATTAATAAAATCGCTCAGCTTAGCTGGGTGCAGTAATTAACGACGGCTATATGCAATAACGAAAGCAAACCAATCACCTCTTCGCTGAGCGAAAGCCACGGAAGCTCATGGAATTTATCCGGGTTGTGAATTCAAAATTTTGTGACAGCGAGAGGCCTGCGCAAAGCTAAAAGAAACAGCTGCTGCTTAAAGAATAGCTACAAGCAGTCGGCGCGGATCTACATGCTGGTGACGAAAGGTCCTCGTAGGGCTGCCTAGAGACTAAACGTTTCACTTCGGACTTCCTTCAATGAAAAAAAGCCGAAATGCATTGCCCTTATTCACAATAAAAGGGGAATGAAAGTTGCGATTGGCAGGAAGCCTGTTACAGTCGACGACGACGGGGCGAAGCTGGGTCGAAGAGCCGTCAATTCTCTAAGTGGATACATTTACGAAACGGTAACACGCAAAATCGCGCACTTCCTATATGTTTGCTGGCAGCTGACGCACTACTGATCTACTCCTCGCCTGAACTTGAGCTCGTGAGAAGAGGTTCGACGAGTTCCCCAACCCCTTCAATGCGTGCATAAAGGCAGTGACACTTTTTAACCTGACCTCCTAAGTTGCTATTCTTTATGGCCACCTAATTTGCTTGTTTTTTTTAATGTCGGCCACCACTCTTTGAAGTTTCTAATATTCTAAAATAACTTTAAATAAGATCGGTCTTTGCAAGCATTTTGGGAAATGTTCTGGGCTCGATAGTCCAGTTAGCTCAGTAAGAAGGGGTAGGGGTGTAGAGTGGAAGAAAAGTCTGACTTACGGTAGTCAGTATAAAAGTGTGCCTTGGAGGAATAAATCCGTGTCATTTATTTAGAATATCGGGGGGGGGGGGTGATGTGGTAGCCGGGGAGCGTACGATTTTTTAAATTCTAGAGTTGCCGGGAGTCGAACTCCGGGCCGGCTGCCTGAGAGGCGAGTATATCCTCGCTTTGTCATCGGCTCATCTTTCCTCAGAAAATAACAAAATATATGCACTTTGAATTACGGTGATGAATACAAAAACTAGTCACACTCGATGGATGCGACCCAGCTTGCTGATAAAAAATGGACAACTTCAGTTCCAACTTGGACTACGGGCAAAGTAGCGTTGAGCCATGAACGATATAATGAGACGTTTCACACGGCTGCCTAGGGCCAGAGCGTCGCTATAGATGCTGGTGATGGTGGTACGACAGAAGTTCTTCAAATATCCGACCAGGGGTCGAATTGAAATTTTACTGCACAACGTGATGGGAAGCGGTTTTTAGACTTGTGACCCATATGGTTTCCAAAATTGCATGCTGCAGTACATGAAGCGGTAATACTTCGTTTCTAGCTTGGCGGCGGTATTCGACCTGCCTGTCTAAAGCAATATTACGCGGGGATCCGGAATTTTACCACCTCCTTCTTCTTCATGCATACCAAATTCAGTGACGGCGTTAATCTTTAACCTGACTTAAGAAGGTTTTTTCCAGCGATTTAAGTTGATGACTTAACCCTAAAATATTTCAGGTTTGAATCGTCTGTATGTAACGAAATTAATTAAAAACTGCCTTTGTATGCATGTAAACACATGTTGTCCCTTTGTTTCTAGTATCCGTGATAAATTTCGCTGTCAGTACATACACGTACTGAGCACGGATGAACATAAACACTTTTGTTTTAATTTTCAATTCAATTGTGGCCATTGCATGGCCTTAACTTTAACCGAACAGATTAAAACGGTCTTTATGTCGCTTTCAATAGGAACATCTAAAAGAGAGATCGTTACATCGTTAGTTCTCCTGTTTATTTTTTCGTGCTATGGTTTTTCATTCAAAACATTTTCACTGCCTTTTATCCGTTCTTTGCAAAGTAAAATTCAACTGACCCCTATTTATGTAAGAAACAAAAATTTTACACCCATCTCTTAATGTGGATATCTGTAAGATGATATATTTTTTAAATTATAATTGCCTTCTAAGACAAGGTATGTTCTTCCTGACAACAGATAGATTAAAAGCAGCATTTTGATGAACTTGTTCCGTGCATGTCCTAGCAAAACGGGAAGAGTAATAGGCGCGAATTAATCGTAGAAAATTATAGAGGAAGCCATTAATCCAGAAAACATTACAACCGCCGATGCGTCGTAGCCATTTATTTTGACATCTTCAATTCTGCAGGAAAATATGCGCATAAATTGTAGATCGAGTTGTAAATTGTTGCTCGAATCTGCCAAAGCTGCTTAATGCCAGTTAATTCGCCTCCTCGTTTACAATTGCTGAATTACAATAACAAATTTGGGATTCCCCAGTTTTTGTTTTAATGTTGGGTATTAATAAGCATTTTTTAGCTATAATAATTAATTTTTCAAAGCTAATAATTGTTATATTAATTTCGCATTATTTCCGGGCTAATTTTAAATGGTTTTCGGAAATAATCCGCTGTTTAAATCCAGGCATTAAGAGATGTGTGTATTAACACAGCAGGCTGATCCTGTTTGATGAATAAATATTGCGAGAAGCTGATATGGAATTAAAATTGCTTTATTTATTTGCTGTGCATATTGTTGCAAAATCCCGTGTTTATATCTACTTTTTGGAAGTTTATTTTTAATGACGATTTATGGAAGTTGTGGTTGTGTATAAATATTTCCATTTTTATCATAAAGTATAAAGTAATCATAATCTAAAATCTGTATTTCTGACCGATATTGTGATGCTCATATATTTTTCTGGTGTTTCGCTCATAAAGCTGAATTCAGAAATCATCTAATGACCAACTGGCGTTGTCTTCTTTTTGATTAAATATCTTGTTACGGTTCAAAATCCGCGTAGTCGTAAAGCTCGTCTATTGGTCCATTTTTTACTTTTAGTCACCCGCCAGTCGTTTTTGCGCAGTTTTGTGGTGGGATTTGAGATAATTGATCTATTTACGATATTCTTTATTATATCGGTTTGTTACATTTGGGAGCACATTAGCTTAGTTTCTGCTAATTTAGGGCACTTTATTTTGGGTGGTTGGTTGGATATTGTATTCCGCTTTTTCTTATACGTGAACAATCACCCATGTGGTTGCCTTGGCATCTTTGTTTTTTATATTAAGGATGAGATATGTTCTTGTTCTGTGGTTAGGTTTGGGTTTTGTTTCGCTTATTGTGTGGGTTTTAGTGTTCGTGTTTTGAGTATTGGGGTTGGATGTTTCAACATTGTGATTATAGCAGGAGACTGGAGTGGAGAGGTTGTCTTCTGTTACGAGTATACGCCAGTTTCTTATAATTAGTCCCTGTGGTCTCTTTCCCTTTCATCTAAATTTCTTTGGTGAATTTTAGGTCTTGCGTCATTAGAATGGTCACAAACTTTCTGTCTTTCGTGTCTACATTACTCTTGCAAGTCGTGACAAGTATTGCCTATGTTAGGTTGTTTTTGCGCTTTTTGAGAGAATTATGGTAAATTTTGATTTACAATTGATATAATGTTTTCTAAAAATTTCCGTTTATAGGGGCAGCTATGTTTTGTTTCAAGTTTTGGATGGTTAATTCCTCAGACTGCTTTTCATGCCTTAGGACTTACATTTCTGAAGTTCTTTTGTTACACGGTTTAGAATCGGATTTATCCTTCAAAATCTGATTAAACCACTATCTGGCGGTATTTAGGGAGCAACTAACCTTTTGCCCTCATTAGGTTATTGGTATAGTACTATTTCTTCCTCATTTAACGTTTAACGTGTTACTGGATTTGGCTTCCAAGTTATCGTTCATTTTTTTCGTTTTCTTCAAATGATTTTTCAGATTACCTAGAAGTTATTCATGAATTCTTCGAGTTACGTTCCAGTGGTTTCAATTAACCTTTTCGTCATGAACCGCTGAAGTACTCTCTTCTTCTTCTTCAGCCGTTTCTTGTCCACTCCTGAACGAAGGCCTCTGCTTGTTTTCGCCATTTCACTCGATCGTTTGTTTTGCGTATCCATGTGTTCCCTGCTATTCGTTTTATATCATCTACCCACCTAAAGTACTGGTAAAGCAATACAATATTTCCGGGATTGGACCGTGTTATAATTGAGGTCGAAGACCTCAACGTTTCGTAAGGGGTTTTATCAGGAGAACAGGAAAAGAGTACGGTAACTCGACGCGTAAACTAAGCCGTAGGCGAAAATCTGTTGCAGTGTAACGTGTTGTTTACACGTTGAGTTACCGTGCTCTTTTATCCCTTCCCTTGCAAGAGTTTCGCCTCTGGTGTAATTTACACGTTGAGTTACCGTACTCTTTTGCTTTTCTCCTGATGAGGTCCCTACGAACATGGGCGAAACGTTGAGTTTTTCGACATTAATAGTAACACGACTCAGTCCTAGAAGTCGTTTGTCACATAATGACAATGACCGTGAAAGTCTCCGAAATCATACTAGTGAAGTTGTTCTCAGCACCTTTCGCCAGCCCGGGTTCACACAACACACTGGGGAAAAACTGTGCCACTGTATTTTACTGAACTTACGTAGTAAGTCGAACTTACTTTCCTTACGGACATTGGGTACTCCTTCGAACTTTGCTTTTAATGAAGGTTACCTACCATTTTGCATCGAGTCATCGTAATTTGTATCCAGCACACAGTCATTTGTTACTTGCAAAATTTCACACTTGGTTGTATCGAGGTGCTTCGTAATTATTTAACTGATCGTGAAAAATTACTATTGTTACCACCGGTTTTTAGAACACTGAATTGTTCGGCGTGGACTTACTCTAACACTGTTGAAACGCTTGATAAAGCTAAGTACTTGCGTTAATAAAAATACATAAACAATGTCAAAGGCAATAGAGTATATAGTTAATTCCTCATGACAGCAAGAATTAATCATAAAAACAAACATGGATTAAGATGCACACACATGACGTCCGTGTATGGCACAGATCAGGCGCTGAGCAGCGTGACTAGCGGCTATGCCATACACGAGACGAAATACACAAAATGCAAAATACAAACAATAAAATATATACACAAACCTAAGACTAAGAAACTTACGCTATCTTACTCGCTAACTTATACTGAATGTCCACAACACTACCTAGTGCGTGAGAGGTGTCGCGCTCCGGCGACAGAAACGACGCGCTCCGGCGACAGGAACGATGCGCTCCGGCGTCGAGGAACGGCGCTGGCGCGGATCTCCAGGTGCCCGGACGTTGGCGGCGGCACGGGACGGCAGCTGGCTAGCTCGGCGTCTCCCGTGGTCGGACATCGGTCACGGTGGCGAAAATCCAGCGGCAGCGACGATCGGAGGATTTACTACTACTCAGGCCCCAATCTGTCTAATCCTGAGTAGTAGCTGCCTTCTGACCTAGACTCCAAGAAGTGCCTTTCTGTCGAAAAGCGGCGAGTATTTATCTGTTTTGCACCAGGCGGCCGAGGCTCCTATTGGTGGCGTGGTGAAGCCGTTGTAATTGTAGGCTCTACCCCAAAATCTCAAGTTTGCAGGCTTCACCTGGTAACACTATTTGCGTTTTCTCTTCGGCATTCGTAAGTTTTAGCACATTTCCCCATAAGCTCTTTTATACTCAACGGCTTAACATGAAAAGTAGAATCAGCAACTTTGTATCATGAAATAATTTTAGAAAAAACGTCCAGTTATTTGCGTAGAATTTCATTTAGAACGTCCGATTTAAGAATACAGTTACTCTACCTCCATAACGTTTTTGTTTATTTAAGAGGAACTTTTCCTATCAAATCTATAAGGGCTACAACTCGGTTCTCCAAGATACTAAAAAATATAGTTTAGGTACATTCAGGTAGAAATTACGTAATATATTATTTAAAAATCAAAATAACTGACTCTCCTGACTGATGCTATGTTTTCACACACCGTCCTTATAATTTCTTATTGTTCACAGTTACAGTGGGAGAATAACGGTAGCAGTGACGTTACTATTTAAACAGTAACCCTGTGATTTTTCTCATGAAACTCGCATAAATGATCTCTTCTGTTCTGTTGCAAACGTTGTTCGATGAAAAATTCAAACCTATTATTATTATTTCCTTTTATTAGACTAATTTAGGCACATTAGCTGTCTCTGGCAGCGTTCAACTCATTTACTTCGAATTTTATAAAACCGTAAACCGTCTTGCCGGCGTTACCGGGAAGATTAATTACTAAGCATTGTCACTTAGTGTTTGCGTTGATTGCGGATTATGCGCAAACGCCTTTCCGCGTAATTTGCCAGTTTCTGATATGCGATTTAATAGTTTTTAATATGAGATTATGCTCAGATTAGTTTTAGTAATCCATGATTTGCTTAATCGCTTACATTACGCTCTTACATTAGACCAGTGGCTTGTTTATTCCACAAAGTTGTGGTTCTATGAGCCCTATTAACTCGTAAGTCGGGTAGGTGGCTAGCCTTGCCCGTCGAAATCGAGGAAGAGTTTTCTTTGTTAAGGGTTAATGACTACCATAGGTGTTAGCATGATAGCCGGGGACCATCTTATTTTTAAAATTCTTCTAGAGACGCCGGGAATCGAACCCAGGCCGGCCACCCAATTGCCATTGGCTCTCCGCGCGTTTCCAAATAATTAAATTTGTATTCTTGACGTAAACCTAAATATTCTATTGGAGTATTAAATCCTGTATAATTATATTTGAGTATTCGGTCGAATATTTGGTGTTATGTGCTGCTTATTTATACTACTTATAGTATATGAGTTTTATGTAGTAGTTGGGGATTTACGTTTCCACATGTAGATTTGCCGATTTGAACTGCCTTAAACCAGTAGTGCCACCGGACACACCGCTTGCTTAGGAGTCAAATATTTACTACACACTTTAGCAACCTGAAAATATAATATATGCATTTTAGGAATACATAGTTGATTGATATTACTTAAAAAATTGGAATTCCAGAAGTAGAAAGTTGCTTCAGCGAAGTTTAGAAGCAGGGTGATTCTCAAATTCTTGCTTTTCGAGCTTTATTAATCACATATGTATTCTAACCATTCCTTCTAAAAACTTCCTTGACATATATTTTATTAGTAGCTTCAGCGTACTTATGCGAACGTTTTGTCCGTCTGTCTGTGTGTCCGTGTGTCTGTCTGGATCGCCTGTAACTTTCGAACGGCTACAGATATCGAAATTTTGAAAGGGGGCAAAGTTGTTGCTAAGGTCTCGAGCACCTTCATGCGCTATTTGGTTTTGGCGAAAGGTCAACCGTTGGCGACCTATGTCAAAGGTCACTTTATTTTTCGCAGTGCTGAAGCTACTCTTTAGACCTGTACTTGAGCAGTTTATTTTGCTTGTAATCCAATTCTAAAGCGTATGAGTAGAGTAAAACGTACCTTTTATTATTTTTTTTTAATTTAACTATATTTTACATTTACATAGTTGCTGTTGTGTTTCCGTTATTAAAATGAATAATTTATGAACCTACGATAGCATTTGCAATATTATTTAATTTTATTGTAACTTATGAACTAAAATTGTTGCAGTGTTCATGAGAAACGAGCATTTATGCTTCATAATATTCACTCACTACAGTCTCGGTTGTAGCTGTAATTCGGTAAAGGAAATAATATTAATTATGTATTTTTCAATTCGTAATCTAGTGTGGGAATTGTACAAGCCATCTTAAAATTATGGCTTCATTTATGATAAGGTATTTCCGGGTATGTTTCGTGTACGCTGCCGTATTATTTTGTTTCATATTAACGTGGAGGCTACGTTGAAGGTAATTATTCATAGATAAGGGATAATGAACATTACCAGCAAGAAACTTTTGCCCTGCAGCCGGTGTAGCGTTGGAACACAGAATTATTGTTACGCAACTGGTGCAGCCACTAATCTTGTCAGCAGCTGAGCTAACAATACATTTTCGAATGCAAACACGCAGAGATAGAGCACGTCCATCTTTTTTCAAATACTATTGCTCCTTTAACTGAACAAAGATCAAGAACACTTTGGCATGGTATTTCCTGGCAAAAATGTAACTACATTTCCGTTGGACTAGAGAAAGATTTTATTTCTAAATGTGTATAACAGAACTGAAATAGAAAATTTAAAAAGTAGCTATGACAATTTTGAATTAAATAGAAGAGGAGCTTGAACCCACACTTTTCTGGAATATAAAAGGTATAGCTTCTAAAGACCAATTTATCAATTTGTTGATTTATTCAATCTGTACTAAAGATTCAGTACGTGATATTTCGTTTTCTAAAGGCATTTTTAACCCATAATATTTTTTTAGGAAAGTAGTAGATTGTGTGGACTAAACAAGATTTTGTTTGTAATGGACAAGGTCTAGACATGCGGAGTACCAGGTACCTTAGAAACCAACTGCTTTGGTCATATGGTCAAAGCCCTACTTAGAATTTTGTCGAGACTAAGGAGTTCCAACTATAGCAAGGGATCTTTTACATGCTATACATCGTAGTAACATGGGACCCACAGCTTTATATCAATGATGGCATTCTGTAGAGATTTTCATCCACCTTTTTTAATTTTTAAAAACCCGGAATCGGGGATCGAACTCTCGACCCTTAGATCAGTAGCCAGAATGCTTAACCACTGAGCAACGCAGCCCGGCAAAACATATTTTATAAAACAACCCATATTGACTGTGTGTAACATACACCTACTGACATCAACTTTAAACGTTTCGATACGTCTAGTCTGGCTGTATTATATTGTTATGATGTGTGTATGATTTGATATTATTATTATTATATTTTTATTTAAATACATGACTATCATCTCGAAGGGTTGGATTTTCTACATCCTAGCAAACATGATTGAATGTAATAGGCAAGATATTTGCTATTAATAATTATCGTGGTTTCTATGATTTTTAAAAGTAATAGTTTTAGCCACATGTTGTTCATGCAATAGAACCCCTACAAAATGAGATATTTCCACTGATGGGAACTACTTTACAAACATGATGCTCCAACCACAATTTATCAAAACAAGTTGGGGCTTTTCTGCCGCTTGCACCTTGCACCACTTCAAAACTGCTTACCACTCTGTCTTTGCCCCAGTCCTAGGGCTCCGCACTGTTCAGCACGAATGTGGCTGCTTCCGTCCCACTTCCAGGGCTATGTTAATCTCTCAACAGCTCTAAAAACCGCTACAGGAACACCAGCTACAAGTTAACGTACTGTTCAACACTTTTAAAACTCCTGTAGGGGTGCTACGAATTAAATCAACCCTTCTATAGCCTACCCATAAGATACTGCTCTATTTATAAAACGCTTAATTGGGAAAAATTGGTATTTACTCGTTTATAAATGGATTATTTGTGTTGAAGCCAAAATAACACACCTCACAGCTTGGCTTTACTTCCTCCTTCTTTATTGTGTTCATTCATCTTGCATTGTTATTCATTACTTCTATGCTTGCTCTGATTACATTTTATGTTTCAATCAAGGCTAATACTATTTTTAATAGGGTTTTTATAAATTATTAACTCAAAGTCAATGCTATTCATACAATTTGGAAAAATTAAACTAGCACATTTATAGAATATTTTGTAAAATAATATTTTGGGATGTTTGAAATGTTATTAATTGCTATTATAATTTTAGAGACTTTAAAAGTGTTCATTGCAATATATTGGAAAACAACTAAAGTAAATAGTTAATATAGAATTAGTAAAACAGAACCAGAACTAGATTGCTATAATTGTTTAAACATCTTCAAACCCAAATGTATTGTTTTGAATGTAGATACTGATCACTCTCGTGTCCAAAACTGTTTTTATGCAACAGTTTAGGTTTAGCGGCGGATATATCGGTGTTAGCACACTCGAGCTGTTCTTTTCTGCGCCCAAACACCACCTGGGGTGAGTAACTATTTCGCGCTAGGAAGCCTGCCCGTGCGTGTTCTATTAGAACCTTTGTTTTCCCTCTTACGGCAAGTCATACTAGGCAACATTTCGTCATCGAGCCGTACTTGTCACAAATTGCGTTTTCGCTCTGAAGTCGCTGGACCTTTTGGCCACGTGCAGCAAAGTTAGCGAGGCGATCTGTCGAGCCTCCACGGAACCGCTTCTCCTTGTCGCCGGCGCACAGTTAGGGCACAAGAGGGTACCGTACTGTGGGCTGTAATTAACCCCGAGGTTTGGCCTTTCGACCTGTGGGAGCGGCGCTGTTATTGCCGGCCAAAACGGCCACCGTCGACCGCGAAACGTTTTCTGCCGACGTCGAAGTACGATTGCAGCGACGTCCAGAATCAGAGCTCCAAGTCTGTCGCGACGAGCAGCTGGTGAGGTTGCCCATTTTAATATGTTGTAACCCCAATGTTCTGTCAAAACTGTAAGTACATTTAGTGCATGTGATATTTAATTAGGGAGGTCCTCGCCTTTCATTTCATGCTAGTTATAAGTTAGTCAATGTAAAAGATATATATTGTATTTCTGCATGAAATTAAACGATTTTAAATTATCTTTATACGAGTTGTGTTAGCTACGGTTCGTTTGCCTTTATTGAAGTTATCTTTCAGGAAGTATTGCGTGCTAGGTATAGAGTTTACAATTTCTCCATAGTTCACCGGGGTGCAATTGTCGTAACTTCAAAAATTGTTGGCGCTCTGGGCTTTTTATATTTAATAAAAACTCTACCGATATTATTGTTGCTGTCATTCATCCCGCGGCCTACTACCGATTGAGCCGGCGCGGCGGCCGGCAAATTGCACCCAAGTGTACCTATTGTGTTGTTTGATGCTGCTTTGAAAGATTGCCCAGAATCTTAGATGTAAAAAGGCCTAACAATGCAGTTGCTGAAGTTAATCTGGCTATGCCAGGATTAGAAAGTATATCAGAAACAAAACTCACTTGTAGCCTCCTTTCAACTTCGCTACGTCAATCTGGGCTCGTCTTGCACGTTGCGTGATGTTTTGATGAGCATTTCAGTCTTCTTTTTATCTCTGATATTCCTTTTGGGCTTTGTTAGCACTAGGTGAAGTACCTGAAGAATATATCTGTAAGAGGTTTTAAGTGTCTTGTTAAGCTACGCTTGCAATTACCTTACTTCTGAGGCTGTTCGATGAATTTTTACTCTGTGTGATTGCAAATCTCTACCTGGAACAAAGCACGCACAATCGACCATTCAGTTTTGGGCTGCTTCTCCACAGTTCTTGTAACTTTTTCTGGTCGCTTGCTATCTAGGATTGTACAACTTTAGGTACCTATTTGCGTTCTTCATGGTTGAGTTGTTCGTGTTACGTTGAAATGCAGAACTTTCAAACAGCTCATTCCTATATGCTAGATCTTGCTGTAAAGTGTTTTAGGTACGATACGCCGGAGGACTGGAGCATTTGAAGCGCTTGTTATCGGTCTTACATGAATTGCAATGTATAATAATTCAGATGCATAGGGCTATTGTGCGAATTTTCGGTTTACAGCGTGATGAACCTCACAGATGGGAGTTCTAACTTTCGTGCCCCGGCATCGCTGCGGTTTCACTGGCGATGGCGGTTGGAAGACGTTTGATATTGAAGAGGCTTGCGAGGAAACCATGTAACTGTTCGCACTTTATTTAGTTTATTTTAATTAATTTTTGCCAACAGAGCTATGTACAGACATAAACCATTCTACATATATAATTAATAAAATTAATACAAAACGCAGAATAAAATTAACGTCACATCGACTACAAATTACAAGATAGAAACTTATATGTATAATATTATAGGTTTATACCTCTTATAACTTTATTTGAACTGACATTGTGTAAGTGTCGCGAATTCTCTTTGACTACACGTGTAATAATTATGTTCTTCTTAATGGTATTTTAACTACAGACATATACTTAGTGTAAACACCAATTTTTGATTTTTATTTCTTTTTATGGGAAATATGTGGTTTAGGGATTTACTAAAACAGCTGCAGATCATCTGGTTTGGACCGTTTCGAAGAAGTGACGCTGCCGGACAACCCACTCTAGAGTCCCTGTATATAGTTTTATCTAACTATATACAGGGTCTCTAACCCACTCCATCCTAGTTAGGATGTGGCTGGCAAAACATTGCTACACCACGAGACAATTCCTAAATCACGGCGTTTGGTTTATGTAAAACATTATTAAATACAATTTAATTTTTTGTATGGAAATTCCTCGTGCAGCGTAGTATTATTTATAATAAGACCAGATAATAAAACTGGACCAGCAAAATAACAATCGCACTCACATTGAAAGCGTTCACCCATGCCAGGTAGGTAAAGGTAGAGGTTCAGCCTCATCTCAATTTCCTCAACTGGAGGCGGGCTGCTATAGGGATCTTGCGTCCCTCTTCAGCCAAGAATGGGAATTCTAGTATGGGTGAGAGAAAGCAGGGGTGGAGAATGGAAGGGGGCCAGGAAAGGTGGAGAAGTGCTGCCCCGGAATTTGCCTCAGAGCAGACGGTCACGGGAATCGATCCTGCGGCCTCCCGAATGCTAAGCAGGCGTAGTAACCACTAGTCTACAGAGCTCGGTCATGCCAGTAAATGCTGTAATTTGTACCGTTTGAGGCTTTTGCGATTACTCCAGTAATCAATATTAAAATTTCAGCTTAGACCGCGTCGTCTTTGAGAATAAACTACCAGCAAGTTTTGGTTGCATGCCTTACAGCTTGTGAACCCAAATAAGAATTTATTTTGTAAAAATTATTTCTACGAGCATGGATGACTTGCCCGTGTTGTCGGAATACCGCGTAAACTAAGATATTTATGCTCTTTTCCTGTTTGTACACCCATAGAAAACATTGCAGCTTGCATCATCACAATCAAAGTTGCTCTAAAAGCTAGAAGTAGCCTGCTGTGATTGTATTTAAAGTTTTCTGCGCCCACAGCACGGAACGGCCTAATGCAATTGGACGTTCTTGTCCAGTGCGCTTGGAGTTGGTGGCGCGTGATCAGCCGATGACTATGTTGGTGACACATCGTGAATACCAGGAGCCCATGCTTTACTAAATCTTATTATTTTTTACTGGAGTAACCTTAGTGGCTGCAATATACAACAGGAACAATGCTAAAAATACTACTAAAATAAAGAGCGATGACTCAGCTGGCCAAAGCCTTTAATAGATTGAAAATTGGTACATGTTTTAAGGTTTGAGAATAAGACGGAATCATTGTGTAGAAATGATAGTTTCTTTAATAGCGTACAATTGATTTTATATTAGGATAAAGCAGCTTTGAGCTATTTTCAGCATTGTTCAAAGACCTACCATAAACAAGTCGGCGTAATCTGCCCAATTTGATCGTAAAGGCAGGACAATAATCCCGAGTGCAATAAAAATTCATTCCTCCAAATTAGGCAGCGAAATGGAATCCGATGCCGAGCAGAATCCGATTTGCCACGTATAATAACCAATTCGTTAAACCAAGCAGGCTATTAAGGGAAGAAAGGAGATACCGCATTATATTATTCATTATAACAACCTATCACTTTTCTCGAGGGAGGATATTGAGCCGCGTGTAGATCTACTTAGAAGTTTCTGATGTCGCGGCCCACAGGGCATCCCCGGAGATGTTCGGCTATCGTGTTAGCCGAGTTACACAGCTCTGCGCACCTATAAACTGATTTTATGTTTATGTTGCACCCATTTTATGACTTCTGGCTTCAAGTGTTACCGGTACATTTCTTTTGCGGCCTTCGTCGCGTGGTTAGTTTTACTTGTTCATAGTAGCGTAAGCGTCGTTCAGTGGTTATGCAAAAATTTACAGTTGTAGGATAGGAATTTTAAAAGTTTGTCTATAAAAAATAACTGGATTTGAATGGATAAGCACGTAATGCATTTCACTCAAACTTTGTATTTGGAACTTTAACGATTACATCATCTAACAAAAAGCTTTAATTTTAAGCTTAATTTTAACTATGGCATAGATATGGAGTATCACACAGCTTTTTCGCTAAAAATTATTTTTAAAGATGATAATTGATAATTTTTTATGGAGTTTTCAATAAATATTTTGGTTTTTATATAAATTTAATATCCTACACTTTTTTATGACGCTTGCTGAAATTATCCCTATTCTAAAATTATTTTGTTTCTTGGTAACCATTGCGGAAAACTTCTATTTGTTTGCGCTACGCCGTTCAACAGCCCTTTCGGGACAGAATTACAGAATTGGGTTCGTTAAAAACTAACCCGTTCTTTCAAACTCTGCAGGTTTATAAAGATATTTAGGTAAAAAATAGTGTAAAATTGTGATTTCAATGTGTAAATTTACTTATATCATTATAAAAATGATAGATTGAACCCGATATGACTCAACAATTTTAACATATATACGATTATTCAATTCTAATTTGAAATAAAATTTTTATTTTTATTTATTTGGTCGCAAGCATGCTTAACCTTATTTTATAGGAGAAGTAATAACTGGTTCCATAAATTCTGATAAACGGTCAAAAACCATAATGCAGGTCGAACAACAAAGTTTAAATGATAGAATGGTAAAATACAGTACAACTCGGTTATAGTGTCTTTGCAGTGGCCAGCGATTTTGGTCGTTGTCCTAGAGTGGCGTAATTCGAGATGTAAGCGTGCATGGACAAATTAAAAATTATTTTTCAACAGATTTTTTTATACATATTATCTACAGGTACTAAGTACACACGGTAACTAGATACAGAGACGGTTTAAAATTTTAAGCCAAACAAACCATCTCTGTATCTAGTTACCGTGTGTACCTAGTAACTGTAGACAATCTGTATACCGGATGCTTTATTACATATTTTACACAGAAATACTTCTACATCTACATATACTATACACAGCTTGTAACATTCCGCCCTTCTGCTAATAAGGGCGTTGAATTAATTAATCACCATCGGGTAGCTCTCTCAGTCGGAGTTAATTTGGTTCAGACAGATATCCACTATGAGACCAGCAAACAAACACCAGGATAATTTTAGACAGTTTAATTATAGTTCAAAATATATTTACAAACATAGGCTTTATCCAATAGAACAAAATAAAATGTATTTTACAATAAAATTGGTATATATAGGAGACGTCCTGTTGCGAACACCCAGCGTCACTGCAACCCGTCATACATCCGTGCGTTTGTGGCCCTACAGTTTGAGCCCTGGTAGATCGACGGGACACCACTGGTCAGGAAATCGGGCCGTCGAAATTAGTCCTAGGGATGCCAACCGTTAAACTTGAATCTCGGTCACAATGTCAAAGGCACGTGTAACTGCAAATGTAGGTTAATTTGGCTATGTCAGGGTTATTTACATACAACACCGGGTCGTGCGGGAGATTCGGCAAGCCCCCTGTGAAGTTGGTGTTGTGTTTGTGCGGGGTGTGAAAGAATGAGAAGTCGACGGTGGATTCCACCTAGGGCTCAGCTTCGAGTCGAGAGCGGACGTCGGGAAAACGTCCGCACAGCGCTTGCCCTCCGGGGATGCTGTAGGATCTTGTTTGATCGGTGAGTAAATCTCTGTAGTCAACAAATATTAAAAGCAACTTTAAACGGCCTCTAAGATTGGCGATGTGCCGGGCCACAATAATATGTAATCTTACACGGCCAGGTCGGATATAGTTACGCTATTTAGCTGGCTTAATTATTACGAGAAGCATGCGAAACGGCCTCGTGAACGAGTCGTCGCCTCCAACATGTGTTCCAGGAAATTGTTACAGCTATTTGTTGACGGAGCTTAGGCTAAAAATTTAGGCTGAATTCAGGTTATAATATTAACAGGGCAAACCAGTGAAGCGGTTCTCGATAGAGGTCGTCGCCTCCAGGAACTGGCTTTCAGGACGAGGAATCGTTCGCGTTTTAGCTAGATACACGGCCTCCTAGTTTGCAGTTTTCGGTTCGACTTAGCTACAGGTAAATTCAGAATGCAGGAATTTAAAGTGTGAGGGAAAAATTCTCTATTAATCGGACGGGACGGACAGGATTGGGGATGATCTGGACTGGGTGGATACTGAGTTTGAATGCAGGAAGGAATGCTGGAGGGAAATGCCGTAGGGAATCTCGGAAATGAATGCTTCGTGAATCGGTCGTGAAGCCGCTTTTATGTCCCCTCTTCGTACTTCGTGCATCTAGCAACCACTTCGCACATTCTGAGTGGGAGAACCGCGCAAACGGGGACCTGCGCCTCTTCGATGACGTATTTTTATCGCTGGTCGGGCGTTCTAAAGATTCAAACTTTGATAAGAAACATAAAAATCGCTAGGGGAGAACGCGCGAATTAATTTTAATTCAGAAAAACGCGTTCCCGTTGGGCGAAACGTTACAAGCTTAGTATCTATGCACACACCCCTAGGTGTATTCCGTACATATCGCATTGCTCTTTTTTTGGAAAAAAACAATTTACCAACAGAAATATACAGTGTGTTTCACTTTACATGGAAGCACCCCTGTATTTTCTTTGTTTTTGTATGAATCGATTTGAATTTTTTACCAGTTGTACAACTCACCAAGAGGCATATATTCATGTCCTTGAGCGCAGAAGACGGTTTTGGCCTTGCCTACTACGATCAAGAACATGGGTCGTATTGTCAATATTTTGCTTCGCGTTAGAGTTACAGCAAAAAGTTATTAAGCAAAGTTGTTTAGAATCAAAAGAATACCCCAAATACCGATTTTCGTTTAATAATTCGAATTTTTAATTTTTATCCATAAATTTGTCAAAGTCCCAAATTTCAACTTTTAATTTGGTATCAAATGGTGCCATGGAGAAACAACATCTTTATTATTGTTGCAAACGTCATTAGCTTTTAATAATGGCTGAATTACGTTTAACTGTAGCTGAGAAAGTAGAAATAATTAGAATTAATGGTGAAAATGCAAGATCCAATAGAGAAGTAGCTAGAATATTTAATGGAAGACATCCAGGGCGTGCACCTCTTTATCCTGGAACTGTTTCAAAAATTAATCAACTTTTTAATTTAACTGGAAATATCGTTAACGCCAAACCAAGAAGAATAGTTCGAGAGCATCCCTCGGAGGCAATGATTTTGGCGGTTTATGACGCTAATCCTCCTGAGATATGGCATTAAATGTAGCTATTGCACCATCGAAAATTTGCCGCTGCTTGCGTCGTCAGAAACTAAGTGCCAGGAAAAAAGGTGCACGCCCTGGATGCCTTCCATTAAATATTCTAGCTACTTCTCTATTGGATCTTGCATTTTTACCAGTAATTCTAATTATTTCTTGTTTCTCAGCTACAGTTAAACGTAATTCAGCCATTATTAAAAGCTAATGACGTTTGCAACAATAATAAAAATGTTGTTTCTCTATGGCACCATTTGATACCAAATTAAAAGTTGAAATTTGGGACTTGGACAAATTTATGGATAAAAATTAAAACTTCGAATTATTAAACGAAAATCGGTATTTCGGGTATTCTTTTGATTCTAAACAACTTTTCTTAATAACTTTTTGCTGTAACTCTAAAGCGATGCAAAATATTGACAATACGACCCAAGTTCTTGATCGTAGTAGTCAAGGCCAAAAACGTCATTTGCACTCAAGGACATGAATAGATGCCTCTTGGTGGGTTGTACAACTGGTAAAAAATTCAAATCGATTCATACAAAAACAAAGAAAATACAGGGGTGCTTCCATGTAAAGTGAAACACACTGTATATTTCATACTTGTAAAGGTTTAACTTGTAAAGAAGTATGTAATTTTCAATTTTAACACATAAAACTTTTCCATCGCCTGCGTGGAAGTGTCATATTGACTACATCACGCACTTACAGAATGAAAAAAATCTGCTCCGTCTCAATTTGAACTTGTTTCACGATGTCAGCGTCTACGTAGATATCAACCGTTATTCAAATATGATCAATAGTTGCAAATTCTTCCACTTCTAACGACTTCAACAAAAAAAAATCTTTTGCACCAGAACTTGGTCAATTCTTTTTGAGTTTTGACATTCTGAGTTCCCTTGTTGAATTTTTTTATAGCGAAAGCAGTTCGGAATTGTTATCGCAACTTGATTCCAAGCTTTTTGCAAAATCTCTAGATTATCCAGAATATAAGTTTTAATGTTCTGTTGATCAACCATTCCGGACTGTTATCAACGAGTAGCTGAATTTTCCTACGGTTTTCTATAAGCTCTTTGTAACTCAGTTTCGAAAATCGATTTCCAAGAATAACATTCTCCTATCTTTAGTTTTTCATAGAAATGGTGTATCAATGAAAATGTTACTCCAGCTCCCCGTTTCACTTATTGATATTTTAATGTTTAGAATAATATCGTTCTAACTATTTAATTATATTTTTACGTGCTCGAACTGCTGTCTTTCTGATATGTTCCGAATAATATAATGCTAACGTCCACTTTCTTGACTGAGGATGTCCTAACTACTTTAGTCACTGGAGTTAAGACATTGCGCCGTCACTAGGTAAGAAATATGTAGTAGAATTAGCAAATGTTTATTTTGAGTGTCAAAGTTTGTTACTCTCCGTGTGTACCTTTTAAACAGTATGTTTACTTACAAAATATGGATAAAACAATTAAATAATAGACCAAATGGTAGTAGCACTAGACTTCAATCCTAGCAGTGATATAGTCTAATACAGGATTATAAATAAATGAAAATTCTAAATTCAAAGTTGCATTTACATAGGCTTTTTTCTGATTATTTGATACCAAATTTTATCAGAAAATCAAACCAATGTGACAACGAAAATTTAAGGGCCGGTTAGCTAACAGTGAAGACGGTGTGGGTTTTTTTTATAAAAGCTTAAGTTCATTCATTAATACAATAGGACGCCAATAAGTCTTTATACAACAAATGTGCTCAAATAGGAACGAGAACTTAAAAACTCAAAGCCTAACCAAAATCGCAATAGTCTGAAGTGCAATAAATATCTTAACCAGGTCATAACCTAGTTTCCAGAAACGAACACACACATGATCACTGTCAAGCCTATAAGATAAATAGTACGCTGGATGCACCCAATAAACATAATATCTAAAATATAGCAGTCACATGTAGAGATACAATAATAATTACGTTAAACAGACAACCTACATAAAAGTAAAGCAAGTTACACTTCGAAGAGCTATTAGTGGAACCTCATCGGAGGCATCAGCACAGCACAAGATCCAACGTACGTGAACAAGGTAAAATTATCACACAGTACGCAATGGTAAAATTCGAAGAACCCTGAAGGAATTCAGTAGAAACCGTTGACATTCGGCACAGCACAGATTACTACCTCCTGGCGACAGCAAAGCCCGCGCCAAAATATGTCAAGACCACCTCTTGAGCAGGACAAAATGCAGTTTATGAAAGTAGCAGACTGGACCATGACAACACGGGCACGATACTGGGCGAGAACATGACGGAATCAAACGGTTTAAACATCCCGTTGCGGGAACATTGCCGAATCAAGACATCTCATTTCGGGAACATGGCCGTGTTAAAACGGAACAGCTCGGGATGGAATCGGCCGGATCAAAACAGCTACAAATACCCCGAAATGTCAGACCAATTCGACAAGAATAAGAAAGCAGGCTTAAGTAACCTTGCCCCTGAAATTGTAACCGGGCTGTCAACTGACAGGCATTTAAGCGGTAATAGACATCGGAATTAAAATTGACATGAAATCGCAAGGGATTAGCAAAAGACCAGGGGCCAGATAAAATCAGAATAATACGCCAAAAAGCTCTAGCTCGAAGTTATCGAAATTACTTTGGAATCCGAAGATAAACTCGAGGATCCAAAAGCCGATTTTGCTATAGGTATTACTGCAGCTGAAAGTATAGTGTAGAAAAGTATAGAAAATTAGAAGGACAAAATTTTGTTAGAATTTGAAGAAACAAATAAGAACCAGGCGACCAATACTTTCAGTACTGACACTCATTGCAAAATGAGTTGTAAACATGAAAACCAAAGAAATCTGACTACTGGCCGAAGAATTAGATGAAAAGTTTATGGCCCATGTTAAAGAAAGGGAACAGGCTATATGGCAGAAAAACTTAGACAAAGACTCTGTAGATGAAACAACAACAATAATATGTTAACAATTTTTTCTTCGAACTTACATTGTTATACGTTATTTTCAAGCCTGCTCTGATTACATTTTGTTGTTCAAATCAAGGCTAACAGTATTTTTATTATCGTCTTACAAATTATTATCAAAGCCAATGTTATTTTATACAATTTGTAAAAATTAAACTAGCACATTTATAGAATATTTTGTAAAATAATATTTGATATGCTTGAAATGTTTTGCTATTATAATTATAAAGGCTTAAAATATGTTTATAGCAATATCTATATTTTGTAAACAATAAAGTTGAAATTCGTTTCATTTAAAACGTGACATTACGTAGCAATGACCCAATTAAGTTAGACCTTGTTCTAACTTATTGGAATTAGATTATCCTTTATCTTAAAAGTCATAGATTCAATTGTCCCAACTTCACAGTATTTAATATATGAGCATCAGGAAAGTTCATCAAGGGGAATTTCGAAGTCATTTCACATTGGTTATAAAGTGAGGTTATGATCTTCTTCTTCTTCTTTTTCCTCTGCAGGATTTGGAAATATTCCATTGCGTTTATAAGGGAGAGTCTTGAACACGGTCATGATCAAGTTGCGATATTAGCCAGTGTCCATAAAATGTGGGTGACCACGATTAGGTAAAATTTCTTGATGTTATAATACCTACAAATGTACCTTCTGAATTGTTTGACAGTTATGTGATATTGTTGGTATTCAGCTATTCAAAAAAGTATCATTAGAGGGAGTTACATCCTATAAATTCATTAGTGCATGATGTTAAAGTTCGAATCTTCTCTCCTCAAAAATCTATTTAAGGGGAGTTTTGTAGACTAACGTTACTCTTGACAGTCGATAATGTCATAGTCATCCACGATTTGTCGCTTGACCGGTAGTTCACTGGCTACGTCTTGATGTTTTTGAAATAACCTGCGCTTTTATTTTCTAATTACAGCAAACTTCTTTTTTGTTTAACAAGTTCTACTATGCGTTTTTAATTTTTAAATGTTAATGTCTTATCTTTTGCTTATAAACAATTTGTATCTCATCCCCATTAAAAATTTCTTTATCCGGATACCATTTTCTCAATTTTGGCTATACGTTTGTTACCCACTTTTTCGTTTCTTGAGGATTGACACTAATTATTCCAAATATGATTTTATTGCGACGCTTAAAACGATGAAGCTATCCAACGGAACATTTGATATTTGGATCCGAGAGTGGTAGTCGTCGTATTTCTATAACTAATCCTTAAAGGGCTGTTTATGGATTCTAAGAATTAGGATCAACGATGAGTCTCAGAAAACACCTTTATAATATGCTACTTAAGAAGAGCGAATTATAGACTTCAAGAATTATTTATAACAGGTGTTGACGGTTGACAAACTCTTATCTAAAATGTCGGTAAAACCCAAGAAAACCATAATATTAATATGAAATGTTTCTTACATGGTCTGCCATAGTAAATTGCAGGAATTAAGAATATTATGACATTAATGCAAAATAGCAAGCCAGATGCGATAATAAAAAAAGACACCTTAAATTACTATTATTTAAAGTTTCAAACTACTAATACAACATGGTATGTTGCCCACAAAATAATCACATCTATTGTTACAGTCTAAAAACCGATTTAAGTCACCGTAATAAGGTGCAAGGGGTCCGGCATCTCAGTGGACGAAGAAGGGGTGTTTCTATATTTGTGTTGGCTCGCTGAACAAAGATTAAAGAAGTATAAGACAATCTGGGAATTTTTGAGCGCCCTCTGCTTATATAAATCTTAGAAGTGGAATGGTAATCATTTCAAAAGGATAAGAACTTGCTTGCCACGGAAAACTTCCCTGGCTTAAATCCTAAATATTACAACACGGTTAATTACAAGTTGTTAGAATTGGGACAAGGACAGTGCAGACGCACTTATGCGCGCTAAAATCTAACTTGGCTGACAATGGAATTTAACTTGCGTGCGATGACTCAATCCACAACTTGCAATTTTTAATAGATTTGGACGCCCTGCAGCTGTGCATTAGATAAAGTAATGCAAACACAATATAAACTATTCGCTGAAGACGAACGTGATACTTTAATTTCGAAGTAATATAATCAGTTGACGGAAAATCTGTGATTTTAATCACATTGTTTCAACTGTCTCATCTTGGGAAAACGATATAATTGCTCATGGCATAAAAAGGGTTATAGTAGTAGTCTTTTTCTTTCTCTTTATTTCTTAAAAATGCTAATAAAACACGTTGTTACGGTACGTTTTCTATATTCTGCTATCAAACATGTACCAAAGGGTATAAGGACAATGGATGAGAATTACAAAATTAAGACCTGCCATTTTTCTAGCCATAATTTGAATAATCATAGCACATATGCCACATAATACCATTATCAAATATTTTATATTTTCACGAAGCCACTCTGAGGCGATTGTAAATGTAATGTAAGAATTCGGTAAGGTGTAAACATTATTAACCAGAGAAGTCTGTAAATACAACTGGCTTCGCTGTTTAATGTGAGGTTAATTAAAACTTCAGGGGCCTATTTTTAAAGAGCGCATGCCATCAACGTACAGCAGATTTTCGATTTGGTTTCCGAAACTGTGTGTGTTCGTTTGTTAAAATACAAAGGACTAATTTTCTGCATGTTGCCCTTGCTTTGTTTGCGCAATATTACGAATGATTTATTGGAATTTCGAGTTATCGCAGGAAGTTGGTCGGTGTTTAGTGCATTGTAAGAACGTATGTAACAATTATCTACGCTGTGATTTATGAACCGGCACCAACTCTGTTTCGACGTTAAAAATGATCGATTAACTCACTGTTTTGTTGCTGTGGGAATGGTCGCAATGTAGCTGCCTGGAAGGTTTTTTTAAGTTTAATGAAAAATGTATAGGTAAATATTATAGCCACAAACAGTCGTTACTGGTAGTAGTCGTTATCCGGAACTTTTATCCTGTGATTAATTTTTGATATCGACAATATAATATTAGAGTAGTTGTTAATATAACTAAGCAATATGTTGTAAAAGAATGGAAAATAACCCCACCCGTGTTATTCAACGTGTTTCTTGTAAAGCTTCGTAAACGTGAATTGAGCGTTATTCCATCAACGTGGATAAAAAGCCTCTGGCGCTGTCATTTAGCGTATTAATTTTGCACAAGGCAATCTTTTCTAAATTTAGATTTTCATTTCGTGTCGTTTAATGCGAAATTATTGGCTTATAGGAGGCCAACAGATATGGGATTGAAATATTAAAAGCTGCCAAAGGTTAGTGGTGACCTTTCGCAATGCCTCCCATACTCGTATAAATATTTCAGGAAATTTCGGCTGGAGAAGTGATTCATAAGCTATCAATCTTGAACGTATTGCAGAATCTACTTTATGGCTTTCGCAGAACATCACGGACGTGTAGAAATTCGAAAGCGCTGAATTGCTTCTGGTTGCTTTTTGCACCTGACACTACTGGCTAATGCCCATCATTATTTACACTCGAGGTTTTTTTATATATTTTGCACATATGTTAAAGTTCTTCATTATTTATTTGCCATTATAGAAGTTTATATACTAGGTGGACCACGAAGCTTGGACTGCAACGTATTTACACACATCATGGCAACACAATGTACCGATCTAAGAAACATATTGATCAATTTTAGTGTTCAGCCTATTGTAATGGTCTTTAAAAGTGTTATCTTTATAATTGAAAATTATTGGTTAAAGATAAATACATTACAGTTTCTAACAGCAAACCTGGTTTGTTTGGTTTCTCGAATTTTGAGAGCTGCAATTTTGTACTGCCTTTATTCTTCCTTAGAATTAGAGGTAACGATTTCTACTTGGAAAAAGTACAATTCGCTGTAATTACAGAACTTCACAAGAGAAGCTTAAACATTTTAACTGAGAGAGAAAAAAGAAACATTGAAAAAGGTGCAAAAAAGAGAAAGATTTCAAGAAGAGAAACGCTTAAAATGAGCAACATCATCAAGGTATTGGAGAGTCGTAGCACTAGATAGGATTCAATAGAGAGGCCTGTTAAAGGAGATTATGCAAAGCCCATATATATTCTAGCTAATTTGACTGCCTATGTTCACATTATCCACCACCAATCTGTATAATTTTGGCCCATCGGTATTTGTCCAAATCTAAAACTTTCTCCTATTTTTCCTTATACTATGACTTTTTATGATTATTTCCACCCCTACTTTAATTGTGCCCAAAAATACTCCAATACTTGCAAATACATCGTTGTCAGGACACTTACTAAGTCAGACTTCGTTGAACCACGTGGAGTGAGTGGGCTACCACATAAGCAGACTGAAAAATATAAAGAACACACACGAAGGAAAACAACTACCGTTAGTGTTGAATTTAAGGTATACGTTTATTCACACGTTTAGACAATGTGAGCAACATACCTAACGGGCTCCAAAACAGGGTCCAGTGCAATACTGAATTTGGAAGTAACCAATTGAGAATCTATTAAGTTTAAGCAACAGCTATGCTTAAATTCAGCTTAGCTGCGGCGCATTGACTCTAAATTGAAATTTACTACAGATTAGTGTATGCAAATCGTACCTAGAATAAAGAACCGTGGATATATTGGCTAGCCTAATAAGTTTAGTGCACGAAAGCATATAGAACCATGCGAACAAAAAGTTTGATTTGAGTACTCGCATGCGGAATCAAGTATAGCAATCGAGATCTTCAATATAGAATTGCGACTAACACTCAATAAAAGCTACAAATTAATTAGCCTCGCGCGTAGTGAAAATGTCTTGTCGAATGAAACGGTTTCATACAAACCACTTGGCTTCTTCTTCTTCTTCCGTCTTCTATTTTAGGCTTAGTTACCTGTTCTTTCTTCGGAATTGTCTCATTTATTTGATTCATCTTAGGTTGTCGCTCCACCATTTTCTAGGTCAGCCTGTGCTACCTCTTCCTATGGGTGATGTATCTCGGGCGATTTTTACAATTCGATCACTGGGCATTCGATTTATATGTTGGTTCCATTCGATTTGTCGTTTCTGTACCCATTCTTGATTGGTTCTATCTTACACGATTATCTTATGCTTTCGCTTCTCTCTCTATCGTACAGTGTTTTATTAGTGACTAGCTGAAACCCGCGGCATATGCCGCATTTAAAATGTACGACAAATGTAATAACTTTTGTTGCACTAAAGACAGTTTTAAAAGCACGCTAGAGATTGGCAGTAAGGAAAAGTTCCAAAAAATATATTTTCCAATGGAAAGTCTCTGGAAAGGAAACGCTCGTCTCTGGAAGGCGTCCTAATTAATACGACGTTGTTGGATGCAGTAAAAAAAATCAGGAAAGAATTAATACTCTTATGAGATTATATGTGAGAATTATTTGTGCCACCGAAATAATTTTCAGCTGCTTGCAATCTGTGTTTCTTTTCAGGTTTAAGCCGTTGAGGCGTTGAGCGTCATAAAAATATAAATGCGGTAACTCAAGTCTCCAGTTACGCCGTTACTGTTATTGTTAAATAACTCGATTAATTATTATTTCTTTGTCATTTTAAACTGGCATTATTATTATTATCTCTATAATAGCAACCATAAGTAACTGTTTATAATGTTTATATGCTAGCGAGTTGTTCTTAAATCGCTAGTGAATTAATAGTAGATTGTTCTACAAGTTAAGAAAAGTGAGAGTTTTCCGGCGAATGTAAAAGTTTTACGTGAGCATGGAAGAATAACTTTTCCAATGTGTTGAACATGCAATGTTTCCGTGTAATTGACAAAAATATCTTTTTAAATAATTTTGGTCAAAGTATGGAAGCGTAATGTTTACTGTACTGTATAAATACAGAGTCCGGCAACAAAGCGGGGGTGGAAGATATTTCTAAAACGATGAGAGTTACATGAATATTGTGTACATAAAAGTTGTAGGTACGAAAGTGGTGCACATTACTAAAATAGTTTTGATTATACAGGGTGTCGCAAAAAAGTATGGCGAATCAAACTTACTTTTTTTTAAATAGAATGCCCTATATTTGGGTAGCTTAAAAGTTTTGTATTGAAATACTCATCATTTTCAGATAGTTGTATGGGTCTAACGTCAACTGTTTTGGAGATATTAACGATTTTATGCAAAAAAATGATGAACTTCAAGGCGACTGCTTTAAGCGACAGAAAACAATTGAATGAAGGAAAACGTTACCAAAAAATTATGATTTTTGTAAACTATCTTTCAAGTGTAAAATGGTGGATCTGGGTATTAATGTTATATAGGGTGCTCAATATTTGCAAATTTAATAATTTCGATTATTTTTCAAATGGAACGCCCTGTATATTTTTGTATTTTTGAAGAGCCCTTTTAATGAGCTTTCTTTTGATATGTTACTTCATACTTCTAAGTTCAACTGTTTTTCAGATATGCCTGTTTGAACATAAAAACAATTTAAACCCCTTAAGATGCTTTATTTCAAGGGATAAAAACAAACGCCCTTAAAATAGTGATTTAAACGCATGATCTCTCTAAAAATAAAAGCACAAAATCCAGGTTTAGAAAATATAAATTCAGTCAGTGTTGATACAGGAAATTATAAACACGAAAAAATACGATAAATGCAGGAATAAATTAATTCCACGGTCAAATTAAATCAGATAAAAAAAAAGCCAATACACCAAAAGCTTATACGTAATTACATTAAATGTTCAAATAGTTCTCCTTTCCTGCTCTGAGTATTAAAGCTGTACAGAGAATTCATAATCTGCAAATATAATTAGTTTGATTTATTTAAATGGAACACCCTGTATATCCCTGTATTTTTAAAAAGTACTTTTAATGAGCTTTCTACTTCCACTTCATTTCCTATCTCAAAATTCGGTCGTATTGGTTATTTCTAGTTTTGAGTTCTGGTTCAATTTTTGTATTTTAAGCTTGGTTTTATCTTTTGTTTGAAGAATCCAAGTGTTTAAATCATTATTTTAAAGGCGTTTGTTTTTTATCCCTTGAAATAAAGCATCTTAAGGGGTTTAAATTGTTTTTTATGTTTAAACTCGCATATCTGAAAAACAGTTGGAACTTAAAGAGGTATGAAGTAACATATCAAAAGAAAGTTCATTAAAAGAGCTCTTCAGAAATACAAAAATATATAGGGCGTTCCATTTGAAAAAAAAATCTAAATTAAATTTGCAAATATTGAGCACTCTGTATAACATTAATACCCAGATCCACCATTTTACACTTGAAAGATAGTTTACAAAAATCATAATTTTTTGGTAACGTTTTCCTTCATTCAATTGTTTTCTGTGGCTTACAGCAGCCGCCTGAAGTTCCGCAATTTTTTGCATAAAATTGTTAATATCTCCAAAACAGTTGACGTTAGACCCATACAACTTTATATGAAAATGAAGAGTATTTCAATACAAAACTTTTAAGCTACCTAATTATACGGCATTCTATTTAAAAAAAGGTAACTTTGATCCGCCACACTTTTTTGAGACACCCTGTATAATCAAAACTATTTTAGTAATATGCACCACCTTAGTACCTACAACTTTTATATACACAATATTTATGCAACTCTCATAGTTTTAGATATATCTTTCACCCCCGCTTCGTTGCCGGACCCTGTATAAATTAACCATTATACATTATAACGGGTGTTCATAAACAGTCGTCATCCCAGTTGCTTTGAAAAACAAAATGTTATATCTTTGATTAATTCGTGCAACACAATGGAACGTCATTGAGTACTGTCATAGCGCAGTTTTTCTGAATTATAATAGACATACGTTTATGAAGTCTAAACCTACTGGGATGACGACTGTTTATGAACACCCGTTAGAATAGAGCTTACTTGAAAATGGATGAATCTGTTATTAATTCATTTAGTTCATTTTTAGGTGAAATCAATATGATTTTGAGCAGTTATGAAAAATATCGAAAAGTCACTTTTTTTAATGTCACCAATGGCAATGTGAAAAAATAATACATTATAAGAAAAAGAAAAGCATAATTTTTCCCAAGATGTGAGTTTGCAGCTCAAGGGCGATGCCAAGCACTACAAATACACAGAGGGAAAAATGGTGTTCTGCCCTGCCGTGTATATACAATTTTTTCAACCGCCAGGATCAGAACCATAAGAAACATATTTTTCGACGACTGACATCGAAAGTAGATTTTTCTCACTGTCATTTGACAACAGAAAGTTGACATTTGCCGCTGAGCGTGCGTTTTCATCACTTTGCCGCTCGCCGAGCGTTTTGGGTTTCCGCGTGAACAAAATAGGTAGCCACGTCCGAATGTTTCCTTGACAATGCCCGTCATTTGTCGAAATAATCGCGTCACATGTCTAATAGACTGTGCGAGTAATGTTAACTTGATTGTCAATTAATATTTGCAATAAAATGAAATATGATATTTTCCATTAATAATATGCTCAGTCGTCGAAAAAATAGTATGTATGTTTCGAGCTAAAAGTGCGTGTGCTGCTTTTGCATGATTGTTAGTTTCGGCTTTGCCTCAACCAGCAATATTCATGTGCAAGCGGCAAGAATGCACTTTCAGCTCTTAACATACAATATACTATTTCATTACTCTAAATCAAAATTATGCTGTAATACGGATTGAGCCATAATTATATATAACACAATGAGATAACATGAACAACAAAATAGAATGCTTGAGTATGTAAGAGATGACATACGAAAAAAAATTATTTTAGTAGGCATGTGTGGTTGACATCTGTCATAATTAAATGTACGTCAGGCCTACTCGAATATTTGCTATTATGTTTATCTCTTTCTTACTCAAGCAATACGTGTTATTTTCTTGTTCATGTTATCTTATTGCTGTTACAGTGAAATTCCTCTTCGCGGATACACGGACACCTCCCTTGGACGGACAGTTTCTCATGGTCCCGACCGACTCTCATATAATTTGCATTGTGTTAACTCCCTCTTGGACGGACATTCTCTTGAACGGACGCGGGCACAAGAAAATGTTCTCTTAAACGGAAAAAAACAAAATAAAAAATAAACGCCTTGTCTCATTTTTCTGTCGCAAGTGTCGCTGTTGCATTTCTCAATCGCGCCGCACGCCAACTTCGCTGCCTGCCTTCACTGAGGGTCTTTCCCGAGTTAACCGGAGATTCACCGACTTCAATCTTTCGGTACACGCGGGGATTCAGTATTAGTCTGACGTCTATGCGGAAAAGACACAGTGGGCGACACATTCATTGTAGAAATGGCGCCAAATATTAAAATTCTCACGCTTAAACAAAAAATTGAGATTGTTGAAGTTCACAATAGGGAAAAGTCAAGTGTAAGGAACTTATCCAAGCGTTTTGATATCGGAAAAACACAAGCTGCTGATATAATTAAACATAAAGAAAGTATTTTGTAAGGTAACAAATCCTTATCTTTTCCTTAAGTTTTAAGTTTTTTGTTTATTTTAAAAACATTTACACACACGATCATTGAAAATAAACAGGGTTATGCAACACATGTTACACATTTGAAACAATGTTTTTAGAAGGCTACTATAATCGTGTTATCCAGGTAGTACTTCATCTAATGCAGACGGTTTCATAAAAGTAGCCCGATATTGCTGAGATTTTACAAGGGGCGATAATATTGGTTGCATTGCATTTTCAATGATTCTTTGTGTACATACAAATACGTTTTAAATGTCCCAATTTCTTTAATTACAGTTTTCATTAAAAACCGATTTTTTTTCGTATTTCTTTTAGGCAGACACCCCTCTTGAACGGACACTTTCAGTCGGTCCCGTTGGTGTCCGCCCAAGGGAGATTTCACTGTATACAGACAGATCAATAAAAAAACCAATTAGGGCAGGCTGTGATATGTGTTATAGGTTTGGCAGTACTGAAGTGTATTGTCAGTCTATGTCAAATTCAAGCTTTGCAGGTTAAGTTTTACGTCGGTCTGTGTCAAACAACGAACAAAACTTAACCTGCAAATCTTGAATTTGACATAGACTGACAATACACTTCAGTACTGCCAAACGTATAACACATATCACAGCCTGCCCTAATTGATTTTTTTAATTGATCTGTCTGTATATAATTGTGGCCCCATCGGTATTTAGCAGTCTTTGAACTTATTTTACGAATACCATGACAATAGATATTTTAATTTTATTTCATATTGTCCCTTGAGAGAAAATGTGTTGTTTCTGTGAAAATCATACGACACTAATTAATGACCAATAGAAAAATTAGTTCACAAGCCGTAAGCAAGACAACAACAAAATTTCTTGGAAATTTATTGTCGGTAGACCAATCTAACTGTGAGGGTTTGTGTCGTTACAATTTTCTTACTGAATCTGCATTCGAGCGTTAATTCATATCCGGAAATTATTTTTCGTGCATTCCAACAACGTCGTAATTTGCCCTCGCATCCCGCTTGGCAAATTAATAGGACGTTGTTGGAACGTACTCAAAAAAAATTCCGGAAAGAATTAATGCTCTTATGAGATTATATGTGACAATTCTTGTAACCTAAAATATGATTCACCATTGTCTATTTGTGATCGCCAACTGTTCTTGTATCTTAAAACAAAAGCAATTAAAACTTGTAAAGAAACTGTGACAGTAAGTACCTGAAAAAATTAATTGTGATTTTGCGTCAAATGTATTTTTCCCTTTTTATTGTTATTAGTCTTCTTCTTCTTCTTTGGTCCATTAGCTGGCGGTCCGGGCGGGACGTCCCCGCAACGAATACGCTGCTGTCGGTGCCGCTGGGTCTCGAACTCCATTTACGATTCGTTTCCATTTTTGACGATTTTTGGCGACGTGTTGGGCATCGATAACCGATAATCGCTGATTCTTTAAGTTGCCCTCGATATTCTTTAGCCAGGTTTTCTTCGGTGCCGATCGCTGAATTCTCCAGTCTGCCGGACGGTCTTGCCAAAGAAGTTTACATGGCAAACGGTTATCATCCATTCGGCAGACATGTCCGAACCATCGTAGTGTCCACGTTTCCGATCCATAAAGAAGAATGGGAAGGATCAGCGTTCGGTATAAGGGTACTTTCGTTTTGATGGTAGTATTTGTTTTCTCATACGCACCATTTGAGCAAGGCGAATGTTGATGTTGCCTGCCCGATGCGGCTGTAAACGTCGGCCGTCGATGCCACTTTCTTTTTCTCAACCAGCAATCCCAAATACACTGAGCGACAAAAGTCTGGGTTTACGAATAATTTTTCCAATTTTACATACTGAAAATGGTTTCTGGCGCTTAAAATCTGATGTCGATGTTTACATATCAATAATAGTTATTTATGCATCAAGGACGAAAAATTATGGACGATGCCTGCAATTGCTGGCCGAGGCGATGGCCGAGGCAAGCAATCAGGCAAGGCCATAAAAAGCAGTTTTCGTCCGAGGTGCATATTAAATTTTTCCGTCGACCGTCATAATTTGAAAAAAAATTAAAGTGAAGTCCGAATTATAAAGTTGTTGAGAACAAAAAGCGTTTACGGACGAAAAGTGTTTGCGGACGAAAAGTGTTTACGGACGAAAAGCGTTTGCGGCTGTAAAGTGCGGCCGTAAAGTGTTTGCGGACGAAAAGCATTCGCGGACGAAAAGCATTTACGGACGAAAAGTGTTTGCGGACGAAAAATTAATGGTGTCCAAAAAGTGGCATTTTTGGTAGGTACGCAAATGCGTCCGTAAAATCACATTTTATAGTGAGGTCGACGGAAAACAAATTTAGTGCTATAGTGGGCTAACTCATAACCATACAATTGTTGAAATATTGCGATTTTGTTTCTGTCGTACATTATTCAAGTTTTTGATAAAGTTTTGTTAAGAATCGGGTTGGCGTCAGGGATATGTTTACAGCATGTCAATTGTTTCCGATAACTGTCAGTATTAACTGTTAATTCTACGCCACGAGCTCTAATTACACATTCTAGACGTCTAGGCATACTGCTAATCAGTCGTGCAAGATTTTCTTGTAGTAACCTATCCTAATGTCCGAGGCCAATTAGGGCGAGTACGAATTGTTCTTCTCAGTTGATCCCACATGTGTTCTATCTGGTTCAGGTCTTGTGAGCAGGCTGGCCAATCCAAAAGTGTAATTACAACTTCGTTTAGATACTGCAGAGTAATGTTGGCTACGTGTGGCCGTCCATTATTTTGCATTAAACGGAAGTTGTCACCAACAAAATGACTAAACGGAACAACATATTCCTCAAGAATGTTCCTAATGTACCTATCTGCATTGAGCGCTGCTCTATCACAGATGTTAAGCTCTGTGTGAGCATCTGAAGAAATCCCTCCCCATACCATTACCGAACCTCCAAAAAAATATGAAGTTGTGGCCATAGCACAAGCAGCATAACGTTCTCCTGGTCTTCTCCATACCCGTGAACGACCATCTGGAGCATCCAAAGTAAATCGAGACTCATCTGTCCATAATACGCATCTCCATTCGGGATCCCCCCAGTTGTGGTAAGTTCTAGCAAAATTTAGCCCATTCTTTAGCCATTCTTAAGCCCATTTTGAACGTTTTCTTTTTGAAACTTGTATAGCCACTTCCGCTGCCACTGCCAACGTGGTCGTAGTATCCATCACAGTTGATGAAGCGGTGATATCAGAAAAACTGAACGAAACAATCCGTTCGTGTGTGGCTGAAGTCGTTGTTCGTTTTTACCCGTGCAGACAAAACTGCCAGAAAAGAACAACGTCTGTGGGGCCCTTAACTTATTGATATTTCATCACCATGCGGTACATAACCGTGGATTTTTTGTATTATAAGTATGAATTTAGTTGTGTTTTATATAAAAAGAAACAATATTCACCATTTATATCAAAAATAAAGAAATTGTAGCGAAAAAATGTAGATACCGCCTTTTGACTTTAAATTGCAACAATCGACCGAACACTAAATACAGATTGAAAAAGCGGCATCTACTTGACAATGTTGTATAATGGAAGACTTGATACTATTAATTTAATGAAACGGCAGTTGGCCGTATCTGAACATTTGCGTCCACGAAAACAGACAATAAAGGCGGTATCTAACAAAAGAAAAGAAGAAGGCGGCTTCTACACGCAGATACTGCTTTTTACTTTTGCATTTTGCATATGACGCCTTCTTGCGCTTTATAAGTAACAAAATTTCTGTAGACAATTTTTTTGAAATTTGTGATCCAATGAAATTAACTCTTTTCTAGTCATGTGGGAAAAATCAACCAATTAGATTATCCTTACATTGAAAACTACCCATGGGTTGTTATCACTTTGTGTACAGCAGTCAGTGCGGGTTGCTATGTTACGTCAAGTTTTTGACAGTTCGCAATGCAGTATTTTAAGATGTCATATTCTTTTTATAATTGCACTTCCACTAAATAAATGTAAATAAATGCTTTCAAGGGCAAAAAATTGTCTAACCGAATATCCCTCGACCGCTGGCGTCGGGCTGTTCCCAAGCAACGTGCTTTCGAAACCTGCAATAAAATTATTGCGTAATTATCACTGTCCTTGGGATATTATAGCTGATAAGTACCGCATTTTTTCATCTGAAAATCATAGTTACAGTGCAGATATCGATTTGTTACTTATCTAAAATGATTGGAATTTTGTACCAATTCCAACGATACCAATAACTCAATTTCGATTTTTTTGTAGATACCGCCTTCTTGCTTATGACGGCAGTATTGAGCTATACACATTTCAAACTAAATTAATCTTAATAGTAATATACGTTACGAGACCGGAAAGTAGTGTTTTGCAGGTCGAAACAAGTAGATTCCAAACTTGGGGATCTCACGGTTTTCTGTATTTCTTAGGTAATCTTCAAAATGTCGCTATAATAAAGGAAACAAATTGTTATTCTTCATGTATCGGCATACCTGAAAATCAGCACGTATGCAGGTTTATTACCGACATCTTGGTACAACGCCAACTCTTTTTACTGCAACGTTTCATGCTCTCAAAGAAAGTAGATGTCTTCCAAGCGTTAGCATTCAGGATGTTGCTGAGCAGCAGTTGTTGAATTATAGCTCAATGGTTTTCTGTATTTCTTAGGTAATCTTCAAAATGTCGCTATAATAAAGGAAACAAATTTTTATTCCTCGTATAATCCTTCGTTGATCGGCATACCTGAAAATCAGCCCGTATGCAGGGTACAACGCCAACTATGTGGTATATTTGCAGCGCAATCAAAGCGATGCACAACAATTTGCAAAAGTTTCGTAGTCAAAATAATGTATAGGTTATGTGTAAACATCAGAGTCAAAGACACATTTAATACGCTCAAAAAGTACGGCTTCAATATTTCCTTGCTTCGGCCGTTGGTTGCATTCAGTAACTCTCATTATTATTAACCAAAATTCACTTGCCTTTGAAGCTGTGTCAACAGTTTTGAAAAAACACAGGTAATATGCATAATAAATAATTGTTTTCTGTGATAATATCGCTATTAAAAGTTAAGGGAAGTTTGTTTACAAAAACCCGAAAATAGAAATAAACGAATGCAACCGTGGTACTTTTAGTTGTGTAAACACGGCTTTTAGTTTTCTGCATTATTATAAGTGATTCTTCGGAGATTTTTCTGTTTCCGGCCTTGTCTCTGCTGTATAGGTCAGTATTGGCCGTACTGTTGCTCTGTATATCCTCGATTTTGTTTCGACATTTCGGTGTTTATTTCTCCATATCATGTCATTCAAACATCCCGCTGTCTTATTTGCCTTTATTACTTGTAACCTTACTTCATTTTGGGTGTTGCTGTAATTTGCTATATTTATGCCTAGATAGTTGAAAGTCATAACTTGCTATATTATTTTATTCTCTAGTTCTAGTTTGCATCTCAGTGGTTCTTTTGAAGTTGTTAAGCATTTAGTTTTTTCATTTGAAATTACCATATTTAGTGTTTTTGCCTTTTTATTGAAAAGTGATAGAAGTTTTTGTAGATTATTTTCGGTTTCAGCAAAGAGGGCTGCATCATCTGCATAACAGAAGATTTTTACGTCTTTCTCTCCCATTTTATACCCCTAACCGGCGCGTACTTCTGTGATTATCTCGTCCATTATTATGTTAAATAGTAGGGGGCTCAATGAGTCGCCTTGTCTAATGCCGGTATAGACTGGAATTGGTTCTGTTAGTTCTTCGTTTACTCGTGCTTGAATTGTGTTAAACGCGTAGATGTTTTTTATAGTATCGATTATGTTTTACGGAATTCCTCTATTGTACAGTAGTTCTATCACATTATCATGTGGTATTCGGTCAAAAGCTTTTTGGAGATCGATGAAACATAAATGCTGGCTTGTTATACTCAACAGTCTTTTCTACTATTTGCCGCATGATAAATATTGCGTATGTGCATGATCTGCCTGTTCTAAACCCTTGCTGCTCGTCTGCTAATGTAATGATCGTATTTAGTTTGTTCGTTAATATCTTCGTTATTAGCTTTAAAGTGGTGTTTAGTAGGTTCATCCCTATATAATTTGATGGATCTTGCTTGTCTCCTTTTTTAAACATTAAAATTGTTATACTTGATCTCCATTCATCTGGTATTTTATGTTCTGTTAAAATCTTTTGTGTGAGTTTTGTAAGTTCCTTAATCAGCCTGGGGCTTCCGTACTTTAAAAGCTCATTTGCTATTTGATCTGGTCCTGGGGATTTTCTGTTTCTAAGTTGCTTCACTGCCTTTTCTACTTCCTCCGTAGTGACAGCTACGGGCTCGTTAATTTGTATGTTTTGTGTGACGCCTACTTCCCTATATACTCCATTGCTTCTAAAGAGATCTTTCAAGTATTTTGTCCATGCATCTTTCGTTATACGGTTTGTTTCGATTAATTCTCTTACATCTTTTCTTTGGTTTCGCGGCATTCTCCAAATCTGCTTTTGTAGGCCATAAAGATCATTTTCTATTCTTTTTGAGAATACTTCCCAATGGTTTTCCTGTGTTGTTCACTAATATCTTTGTTTCGTTTCTTATTGTTTTATATTTCTCATGTGATTCAGGTGTTCTTAGTAATGTATATTTCAAGTATGCTTTTTGCTTTTCGTTACATTTTTCTTTATTTCTCTTTTGAACCATGGCTTCTTGTTCGGTTCTTTCATTTTCCTTATTACACGTTTTCCTAATGCTTCTGTTGCAGCTATTTCTATATTTCTGCGAAGTTTTTACCAGCTTCTTACTACGTTATTTTCTTGTGTAATAGGTTTCCTCTATATTGTATTTTTTTATTTTTGTTCTTGTGTTAGAGGTTTTGCCTTTCTTTGTCATTTTCATATTCATTCCAATTTTCCCCAGTACTAATCGGTGGTCACTTCCTATATTAGCTGAGTTTAAAGTTAAATGTCTACTACCTGATGTGGTTGAATTTTCCTATTCGTTAATATATGTCGTTCGAACTTATATTTATATTGGTGTTTATGATTGAAGTAAGTGTTGTTAATCCTTAAATTATTTATCGTAGAGAAATTTAGCATCATTTCTCCGTAGTCATTTATTTTTTCCTCAATGAATCGTTGTTATATGCTTGGAATTATATCCTGGCCGATACGGGCGTTAAACTCTCCTAACACAATAATGTCGTCTTCTGAGGGTATAACGTCTATATTATTTTGAAGTATTTTATAAAAGGTTTCTCGTTCGTTTTTTGGTTTGCAATCCTCAGGACTATATACTGACACGATATTAACAGTACGGAGCTGATCTCTCTTAATTTTTGTTGTGATTATTCTTTCTGATATATATTTACATTATTCTATTTGGTTTTTATATTTTTTATGAATTACTATTCCAACTCCTGCTACTGCTCTCTTTTCTTTCTCGACTCCCCTATAAATGAGTATATATTTTCCATAGTCAATCTGGCATTTTCCTTTCCTTTTTGTTTCTTGAACAGCACATATTTCTATATTTATCTTTTCCAGTTCTTCTATTAGTTCTTGATCTCTTGAATTAAGTGACTTGATGTTTCAAGTGCCTATTCTTAATGTGTTCTTTTTTCCATGATGCTCTTTTTAATTTTTTACATGGATTTTACATACTCATGTTCCGTTCAAACCACTTGGCGATCGTATCAATCTATTCTGATACATGACTTCGCTAAAAATTCAACACACATATTTAGAAACCAATCAAATAACAGATTTCGTTTAAAAATGTCTAATCACGGCAACTCTTTAATGATAGTTTGATGCTGGTTAAAATAAATAGCCGATTATTTTTTACTGTCACATTTATGTAAAATAAGGAGATTTGTGTCATTCGTTGCAAAAATGGATATATCGGTATAATTGGTTCTTCATTAATGGCTTGTTTGTTAAATTCTCCAGATAAATACAACTCGTGTCGTGAACAACATCAGATTGTAATTCTTCTGAATTTAATCTGATTTGATCCCAGGAAGTGCAACTACTTGCATTTCAGTTATCATAGCAACTCGTTATATTCGAATTATAATTGGCTATGTTCAAGCCAATGCGATCACGTTATCCCGTCTAGCACACAAAGGAAGGAATGATAATCAATGAGCCAGAAATAATAATTATCAACGCAACTCACCTTAAATTTCAGGCAGCCAGTGGACATTTTGATTCGAAATAAAAACCACTAGGAACGTGATGGCAGAAAAAGTTATTTCCTCCCTCTAAGTTACTTATCCAGTCATTTTGGGGTCAAAACGCATTGGTTTTAAATTCAAAGCTTCTTATACCAATTAGGCGGACTACAACGTATGCTGGTATTTGATATCGTCCAAATCGCAACAAACGCGGGCGAAAATGTATCAACCGACGCATTCGGATAGTAACAAGGTTCTTTTAATGCCTATATGTCAGTGTTTCCAGAGTTTATGTAGATTCGGACTCGTTTACGTTTATTTATTAATAATTAACACGTCCAATTTCGTAAGGAAACCAAAGGAAAGATAACTGTAATCCTAAGCCGTGATGGCGATCATGGTGTCCATATTTCTTTACAGTATATTAGTCTAAGTACGCATCATGATTTACTACCTACAAACCTGTCTCTTCTGTGTTTTCTGAGTTTTCTTATTCCTGGAGTTATTTTATTCTATATTATATCTTCTAGTATTGTTCCATCATCGCTTATTTCACCATGTAAAACCTTTTGCTTCTTGAGTTGATAAGTTGACACCTTAGGGCCATTTTACACCAAACCCGTCAAGTACAGTCACGTCCAGTCAAGTCTGACGCTGTAGGATTCGGCAGACTGTGATATCATTCAAATAACCAGCAATTGCAAAATTCTCTTTCAGACCAAACGCTTCACGTTCAGTCCGATCGCGTCAAGTCTTGACGTGACTGATGTTGATTCAACCGGTCGAATTTGTATGCCTGTCTTGCCCAGTCCGTGGTGGATTTTGGCTATAATAATACGCCGTGTCGTGCATTTATTTGTTATTATAATGAACATCAAACATTTGATCTTATTGGTGCAAGGAAACAAAGAAACCTATAATCCCAAACATCGGTATAGGGATTGTATAGCTGCTATTTGGCGAAAGTTTCTTTGCTGCCTTTTAGTTCTTCGTTTTTGCATTCGACGTACTACTATTAGAGCAAGAACGTCTATCTTTACTAAAATAAAAGCACAGATTGACAAACTTTCTACGCAAAAGACGCGTTTGGTGCGAAAACGTTGACTGGTTAGACTTGACTTGACTAGACGTGACTGGACTTGACGGGTTTGGTGTGAAATGGCCCTTACGGGGAACAATGATCACGTGGCCCAGTTTTTGTTATTTTTGTAACAGAAGAAAAGTTGTGGATTTTGGTGTTTGTGCGTGAGTTGTCACGGGACTTTAAAAAGGGGTATTGGATTAATTTAGAACTTTTAGAAGAGGGATCTGCTAGGCCTAAGTGCCGATTCGAGGTAAGGATGGCTTGTTAATTAGTAGACATATAGAACAAAAGGTCCTTCAAACTTGTATTTTGGCCATCATTAGAACATTTCAAGTACATCAACTGTAGAATATTTTTTACGTTAATTTTGCTTGAAAGTCTACGTTTTTGCTGCTTACAGACTAGTAGGTTTTTTAAGTGTTTTCATAATTGAGCCAAAACATGTTTACTTGCTTGTATTAATCTTTTAATGTAATAATAAGCATCTACCTTCATAGGGAGACCAAGACAATGTACCGAATGGAGTAGGCATAGGTCAAAATGCCTAATGCACGATAGTGATGATGATGATGATGATGATAGCTATCCACCTTTGTTTTTACTATCTGAGTTCAACATACATACACCTTGAGAGTTCTAATCGATGTTTTCTAACGTTCTTCTTCTTTTTCTTAATCTTAATGCCCTATTATTTTCAGACATTGGCTTTGGTATATCTATTTTTATTTTATCTGCCCTTTTTCGTTTCGTCTTACCTAGCAGTATTAAGTGTATAAGATGGCATTCAATGGAATTATGTTGTTAGGTCATTTTGCTTGAAGCGTATTTGTACGCGTTCCCTAAACATCTTTTATTTATATTAATTTCTAGATACAGATAGTTTAACTGTTAATTGCTTGCAGTTAAGATTATAATCACATACTCGGTATTTGAGTTTCTCGTTGCTTATAATTATGTTTTCTAAAATTTTCTGCAGTCTTTTGCGATCATCATTTATGATAATCCATTCTTCAGAATCGTTATGAAGAAGCGACTTCATTTAATATCCTGTGTTGCTCGACTGAAGTTGTTCTAGTGTTTAATAATCTCTAGAGATTCCTGAATAATACGAGGGTAATAGTGTCTAGTTCAGGCTAGTATGTTTACGGAGTCGTAGTTTATTCTGTTTGCTCACTTCTTCTAGTAGGTGCTTATTCAAGAGTGCATCGTATCAACTACGCACACTCAGAACACCGCATTAGTAATACGGCTCAAAGAAAGTTCCAGAAGCTTCCGCTCAACGTAAAAACTGTGTGAAGGTTGGATATCAAGAACACTGTGATAAACTTTTCGCACCAACCCTTCTCTGAAGACTGAACCTGAATTTTGGCAAAAAGATTGTACCAATACTCAACGTAATGGGAGTTCCTTCACCTCCAATAAGGCTCTTGCAACAAGACACCACAGTAACAAAAAATGAGCCACAAGCTTTTGGAGAGCATATTACACGAGATATGGAATGCAGTTTCTTCGCTTCTTTGCACAATATTTGCACGAGCAATCCACCGAAAGAGGATGACCGTGCAAGAATTATGCTTGAGTCGCAGGCGGCCGAACCGGGTTCGATCTCTGTCGACTACATCATGATTTCCAAATGTCGGAAGCTTTTTTATTACCACGCCAACACTTGTGGTTGTTAGGGGTGAACGATAAGGGAACTCTTGCTCAGTTTCGACGGGCTACTTGACTGTTATTTTTTCCATCTTCTTAATTACTTCAGCACTCATACCATGATATTTAGTTGACATAAGATATTTATTAGTGTTACTTTCCCCTTGACGCTTGAATATATCGGATTCCTCTCATAATGAAACTTTTCTACTTTCAGATATTGTAGGTACTTATCTTCTAGACGGCATTTAAAAACTTTTGCTCAGTCATATATGGCTGCTATAAGTATGTATATGATTGAATTCCTCAAATATTATCTTTCAGGTAGGTTTGATGCAATATGCATGTTGTTTGCTCGAACTAACAAAGCTTCTTATCAGTGTAATCGACATTCTCCAAAGTTAAATTAGCATTGCTTCTGGATTTTGTGCTGATAAAGTAAACATTACTAGAATTTTTGAAGTTTCGTGGATTTCTTATTCCAAAATTAAGGAACACTATTTATACTAATTTATATTTTCCCTTCAGGCTCAAGTGCACATTTTTAATAAATCGAATTATGTTCAAAATACACTTGCATTTTCTCTTGAACATTCACGTGTAGTTAATTGTCTCGCCTTCATCCTGATCGAATTAATCAGCCGTAAAGGTAGTACACCCCTGTCACTCAAAGGAAATAATGGAACGAGCATACGAAGGACCAATAAATCACCCTGATTCATATGCTAAGGAAGGTAGCCTGAATGTTGTATGGTGCAGGTGCACACAGGGCATAATACGGATTACCCTGAAAAGCAAAATGCATTTATGCCAGCATAATCAAAACTCGGATTTAAGTGCTCTGGAGCTCGTAAAGTCATATTCAAATTTGCTCATAAAATTACATTCAAATTCCTCGCGCGATTGTAGCTCGCAGCCCGTGGCCCATAACCGTTTTTATGTTATGCTATTTTGCATCAAGCTGCTTGATTTAAGTGCCTTACTGGAGTCCGTTTGGTTGCGGATAATAAACTCCGCATATTGTCGTTAACGCCTCAATCATTTCTGTTGTGGTACAAATTAGCCCTAATGAAATTTATTTTTCCAGAATGCCCGCTCCGGGAAACCGACCACCCCTTGGAGATTTTACAACGTTGGGGTTCCGGTCGCCTCGTTCTTCGATACACGGTTCTTAGTGCAAATGGTGAGTATGTAATTGTACATTTACCTTAATCTTTACATTTTTTTTATGTTCACCACCACTACATCATTTGTACCCTGTAATTTTTACAGACGACTTTAATGATAATTTTATTTAAATGGTTTCTATTTGAATAGCGATGTATATTAGTAGTCAGCTATGATCTTTATGTAACAATGGACTGGGATTGGACCGTTTCATTATTGGTGTCAAAGAACTCAACGTAAAGGCCTCCGAAATCAGCTATGATCCTTATTTAAACTCTTACTGAAAAAAAAACACTATTTCTTATTTAAGTATCCTAGTGGGTTATATCAAATATGTTTGTTTCAAACATTTGTACGAATATACCGGGTGTCTTAAAAATAATTACATTTAGTATGCTTTGAATTTCCCATAATGCAATACCAATAACGATCTAGCAACACATAAAAATTTACATGCAAACAAAATTTAAAACCCACTAGATGTAATTATTTTTAAGACACCTGGTAGATTTGGGGTTCGGGGCTTTTCAATTTTCTTCTGGGTTTAGATCGATCCTCATGCACAGACTGACTCTGTAACGCCCCTTCGGTGTAAGAGTTGCGGATCAGAAACAGAATACCGGGGAAAGCGAAACAATTAGCGGGATCTTTCATGTGGCATGTGGTCACATACATTCGCTCGTAAACACAATACAGCCACATTTCACAAACAGGCATGCAAACAAGAGTAAACAAATATTAAGACATTTTGCAGTACGGGTTCGGGTTGATATTACTTACAGGCCTCCGCGGCAGTCTCACGTAGCATCTAGTAGAGTATTTTGTTCAGAAGCAATCTTCAGATGCACCCTGCAATAGGGATGCTTACCGCTTCAAGCGCCCATTAGCCGAATGGTTGCCGCCCCCGAATTAGACGGAAATCACAATTCATATGTGGGAAATGTGCGTCCCACGGTTATTCTGGTGCACTTTCTGGATCACTGATAAGCTAGGTCCTTATCAGATCAAGGGTTAGCAGTAATATTGCTGGTTGTCCGCCATGCACAGGCACTATAGTTATATCTGCGGTACAGATTGGGCACAAACTCAACGATAAAACAATGAGCAAACAACAAAGTTATCTACAATTAACATCAACAATGTCCAATGCAAACCTACTCAACCAATAATGTCTATTACAGACCTCATTATTTCGGTTAATCCACGTAATTTTCACAAGTCATTTCAAAAATCTCACCAGATTTTCGCATTGTAAAATTCCACCTCCGCTCATATCCGGTTTCACATCCACACATGCACGACCATAAAAATACTACTAAACGAGGGACGATAATATTTAGAAACACAAAAGAACAGGGCGCTGAAGTAAATACTACAAGAAAATATTAAAACTCAAATAACATGCAGGAAAGTGTAAGAAAACTGTAAACTGCAATTACTTAAAACTATAGAAGCCACAAAATTTTGAGCGAAAAAGGACGAAGAAATTACGGTGGGGTACATTTGTACCCCGTTTGACATTCTAAGGGTTAAGATAGGATAAAGGTCCACTTCTTCAACTTCGGTAGGATATAGTTGGGAAAGCTGGGACAACTACTTGCAGAAGTTATTGCTGCCCCAGCAAGTTCAGTTGTAAGCTGCGCTTACGCCAACTTGATATTGCAATGTATAAGGCCACATTAATGGCAGTTATAACCCAGCATGAAGGAATTAGGCGGTTTAACTGTAATAACTCCGTGCGCCGTTGTTCTTGGAGGTAATTCTCCTTAAGGTTCTCATGCTGGACAAGTTAATCTCGCAACTTGTTTAGGCTGAGTAGTATAATACAAAGTTTATGATACTGCCATGATGAAGTTGGCGCTGTCAGCGCGTTATGGAATGCATATTCATAAGTTGTAGTGCAAACGATTCCGTAAACGACAGGTATTTACGACGATGACGCCGGTAATTAAGTCGCCTACGTAATTGCAGTACATGCACGTTCATTTAGCTGCGCTTTTATGCGCCCATCCAGCTTTCAGCGGGTTCGTAAAGCAATTTCAAGACTTAAAGGACTCCAATTGCGCGACTGTTCTGGTTCATAAAACTAGAACTCTCTCGGTTCATTAAAAATTCTCCTATAAAGAGAGTACAACTAATAAAAGCTCTTTCAGCTATAGTTGATGCCAAAATTAACTCAACTTGATCGACCAAAATGCAGCTGAAAGCCATTAATTATGAAATCATCCTCAGTTCTAATACTAAAACGGGCTACACTTATCTGGAAGCATCGGTGTAAGAAGGGTTGCAAATAAATACCCGTTCGCAGATCCTCATTTGCAGACAATTTGACATTTTGCACACTCGCAATGCTTCTAATTTGTAACCCGCCGCCACACGTCGTAGCTGCTAAACAGAACATTTTTACAACAAAACTGCAGACGCCTCGCATTTTCCTGAACAACATCCGTAATTACATCTGTGACAAGCCATTTATCTGAGCCTGTGCTCCATTCACCGGAGCTTCGCAACTATTCCAGGATAGCTTTATAGGTCTTCTGGGCTTGCAGCATCATTCTGCCAGCCGAAAATGAGGTACTCCGTTTTGTGACCAATACTGATGTGAACACCGCTGTCTCGGCAGTTAATATTCTGTCATATACTTAATACGTTGGGAATGGTGACGGTTGAAGATTGATCTCTGTATTCAACATTTAACATTATAACACCCAAACCGATATTTTGAAAACATTCACTATTCATCTTTAACCCCTTAGTTAATATTGCTTACGAGGTAAAACTAGCCCTTCTAAGATTTTGTCCCTGTCTCTGTGTAAGTGTGATCAATATGCTGCCGTCGATTAACTAAAACGTACAGCTGTCTGTTGGTGGGGTATTATTTTCACTTATTAATATTATGCGAGGTTTAAAAGCATGACGTAGCCTGCAATTAGGTAGAGGTGCCTCACATCGAAACAATGCGTGCAATTCGCGAAATCGAATCACCATTGGAATTAACGTCTGCATCGCTTTGCAGGGAATTACCTTTTTATGCTGTTACACCTCGCGAGAGAAGACTAACGAAGCCGGTGAGCTGCAAATGTGGCTTTTCGATCTACATTCGAGTCTTGCCATTTTAAGGAACATGTAGCGGAGGTGTGTTAGCTATAATTTTCTATAAATCTTCAAATATCGCAACGCTACAAGCGTATACTTGAGGGCCCGCTAGCTAGACTCGGTGAGGACGGCGTGCAGTTCTTTAAATGATGTTATTACCAAAGATAATGAGCGCCAACAAGTCTTTAATTACAAAAAATACACTCAGAGAAGTCGGGAACTTATAAACTCAAACAATCGCAGCAGACAATAGTACAATATTTAAAATATAAAAGGTGGCAGTAACGAAGTCAGACACATAAATCACAGACAATGCATTGAGTTTATTAAGCAAACGCTACATGTAATATCCAATACAACAGGTTCTAATGGCATTACTTACCCGGAAGGAGCACCCCCAAATAGCATTTCATATTAGTAACTAACACAATTAAATAGGTAATTAAGTATCAAACCAGTAAAATGAAAAATTAAGGATTAAGAACAACTTTAATTTCTCTATATTAATGCACCTAAAGCTTGCAGTATGAATATCATTAACCCAGTTTAGCATCAACTGAGTTGTGAAGGAAATCCAGCCAGGTGCGCCCATTAAACGGCACAACACGAAGGTCAGAGTGCTACGTCAATAATGTGTAATTCCACAGTTTTTACACAGCTGCGGCGAGGCAGTTATTAAGTCGTAAGTTACTTATCTGAGAGATCGGGCTTCTGCAATGGTTGATTAAATAGTCTCTCAACGGGCACTTGCAGCTATGCTGCAGAAGGTTGAGGATGCTTGCAGAAATCACCTGCGGATCACTCAGGCGATGTGGCCCAAAACCAAATGTTGCTTCCAGGACGGAGGCAATGCACAGCTTCCCAAAGTGGGCGAAATCGATGGAGTTTCAAAACTTTATTTTAGTACATCCTTCATTGAACCACTTTCTCTATTTATTTCTTCATATAACTAAAACCAAATCCAATATTATTTTCTTGTTATTTCTTTAAATTACTCTGCTTGCATCATGATTAATTTATTTATGCTCAATTCCTCATGTCAATTAATTTTTAACCTAGAAATCTATATTAATACAATACTTCAGCTTCAAGCAAAGTATTGATTTTTTTTCGTTTTATGTTTTAGCACTCTTTCTGTTACCCTTCTTCTTTCAATACAATAATTGAATAAACAGGACATCATACTCCGTAATTTTTTTCGAAGTAGATTATGTAGGTAATTTTAGATTTGAATGCGTCAAACACTTTGTGAAGTTTCTGGACATCCTCTCCTGTGAGTTTAAAGTATTGCACACTTATTCTTTGAATTAAGGCCGCATATTTGAAAATGTTGCAGTTCTTGGGTTATTTTGATTGGCTATCAGAGCTCTGTGAATGTAGTTTAGTAAATTCAAGTCAGTTGTGAATTGATTTTAACAAGCAACTACAATGTCGACTGGTAGTAAAATTGTTAAAAATATTACAACTTTCCAGATATTACCCTTTTCTCATATTTTCGAACGATTCAACTACTAATTGATTGATAAATTAACATATGGTGTCATACTGACCCAACAGTACATACATGCGTAGCAGTTTCAAACTTAAATAAATTTTTAAATATGTTATGAAATTGCTTTATAGCAACAGAAGCCTTCAAACTAAGAAACCATGCCACAGAGTGCCGCCGATGTAACTTTTAAAACCTTTCTCTCTCTTTTTGCGTTTCTGTTCATCTCTACATTTTATTTTGGTGTTGCTGCAGTTTTCTACAGAAACTACTTTAGCATAAAACTTTTCATTTGTAAGTCAACATTTTACACATGTACGAAAACTCGATATACTAACAAAGTACAAAGGAAAATTTTGCAAAAAACGACCTGACTTATTTACATACTGGAATAAGGCGAAGTTGCAAGGCCCAAAATCAGAGTTATAGGGAGAGTGTAAATTTAACCCTGTCGTTGGGCGCTTGTCTCAATGTGTAGGGACGTTGTCCTCGTGTACAGTTTAGTAAACACCGTTTTCTGCCATTTTTCATTGTCTGCAATGATTCTATTGACATTACGAGAAATACTATTCGCAAATTTTCTCAGCTGTGCCCGGGCGCATTGTCATGCAATAACCTAACTCTTCGGCGTTTGTCTTTGATGGCATTCTTCAATTTGTACATTAATGACGCAAGGCAATATTCACCAGTGACTGCGGCAGTTCGTTCCACTTGCAGATTTTACTGAGAACCCCAAAATAGATTGTAGCCATGATCTTTTTTTGAGATTATCATATTTGCTTTTATTGGCCGTGGGGATTCAGGATGCCGCTATTCCATAGATTCCCGTTTATATAGAGGATTATGGTGCACAATCAAAATATCCTCCCCAGTGGCACGGCTCATGTCCTTTTCTTGCCTCTCACAGTGTGATAAAAATTCAGTAGAGCATTCCACCCTTCGTTGTTTTTGAACAACACTCACAAATGTTGGGACTCATCTTGCACTCACTTCGTTCATACCAACCAAGCCGTGTAAAGTTCGAAGCACCCTAGTTTTTTAGTCCAGACCTAGCTGATAATTCTTTAGTTTTTAGTCGCTTATGCACCAAGTTAACTGTTTCTAGAGTAAGTGTTTCTGCAGGTCTGCCTTGGCGAAAATCATCTTCAATCGAATCTCTCGTTAAGCGAAACTGCTTACATCATTCTTTAACCGTAGAATATGACGGGGACAATTCGCTGTATACATCTAAACCTCGTTTAATTTCTGTAGGGCCTTCGAATTCTTTGGTCAAAAATTTTGTGACCACACGATGCTCAAGTTTAAATATTTCTAAGTATTGAGCAACAGCATTTCTATCTTCGACACTGCCTACAGCTAATGCTAAAGCCACAAAAGTTTAACTACAGGCTATAAAACGTAATGTTGACGGAGTTAAGCCAGTCAATTATTGTTCTAACATGTTCGGGAGGGAGAGTTTTGGACCTTACCACATATATTGCGTAATGCGGCGTTATCGATAATTAGATGTATGCAAATTCTTAAAAAGACCCCCGACCAGTAAAACCTTCGACGATAAATGTCTAACATTAAAAATCTTACAGTCAGCAGTAGTAAGGACATTTATTTGAATATTGTTAAAGTCAAAACGGCAATTAAAACAAGCAACGTCCGCTCAGATGGGTATCGATTGGTTACATGACTAAACATTTGAACAATAAGTCCCTCTCAAGGGGGTGTTAGCTCTTACGTATGATTACTTTTGATGGTACAATCCCCCAACTAATTGATGTTTAGCCCTGTTAGAATTTTAACCGGCTTAGAGACAATCATGACATATGATAGAGTTCGTTTGACAATCGTTTGGGGGAGGGGGGTAGATAGAAGCTCATAAAATGATTGCCTTAGCGTCATGAGTTCTTTGACTTAAATTCATAATCACTGCCCCAGAACTCGAGATATGGAACAATTGCTTCTTTGTGAGCGTATGCGGTGGCACTCTCCACTGGGAACGTGCCTTTCATGAATATCTGCACGCTATCTGCTATTTGAGGGAACACAAATAATAAATAATAAAATATATTTGAGTTACCTCTGCAAGCAGAAGGTACTATTGCCTCGAAAATTACACTTTATGAATTTGTAATTTTGTCGGGGAATCTCTGTGTGTATCCGGCTTTAGCCGTAATAGAATAAACGTATTTGACTCGACAGTATTACGTTTCCTATATTACGCAACTAGCAATTCTCCCATACAGCACACTGCAACCTAGTCGTACGACAGCCATGGGGTCAATTCCAAAGAAGGAGGTGACTTCGCCTTCGCCCACGCGAAGGCTGTTGGCTCTTAATTTCGTTGCCCCTGGCGGGCATAGCTGGCCCGGAGGTCAATACGTGATTGCCCTCGCGGAAGGAAAGCAACATGAAACGCCGAATTCAATCCAACGTACAGTTGACTATTGGAGTCAAGAGAACGATTCAAATTGTAGGTTTTAATAAATGTGCACTCATTCGAGGTGTTATGGTATGAGGTGCTGCCATATACTATAAGCAGTTAATCTTTAGATTAGAGTTGAAAAACTAAAAGAGGTATTCAATTGCATACCCTTGTGGCTTCAACACACTGATTTATTTGTTAATCTCTCCAAACATTCTAATATCACATGTTTTAACTTTACTAACTTAATATCGTCGGTTGTTCTCATTTGCATAAAAAAATGGTAAAATATGACCACAAAAGTGGCCTTTTGGTTCGATTTTGAATTCTATGGTACCAAGAATGAACTAACTGTAATAAGGGGTTCCACAGAGCACATTTAAGGAACCACGTGGGCATCAGTGCAGTTTGCCAACATTTCGGAGAATAATTGCAATTGAAGGTTTGCATAGAGAGCGAGAACCTGTACTCATCTGAGATGTTATGTTGTGAGACGCTGCCACATACTATACATAGAAATTTCATTCCATTCCTCCACTGTAGCTGCGAAATTAAAAGAGATATTTAATTTCTGCTTCGTATGTGGCGTTGCTGCAGAAAAGTTGTCTCGTACGTATTATGATTGTCCAAACTAGTTCACTTTAGCGAACATTTCCGTATAATTAAATTGAAAATTGAACACCCCTTACAACACGTATTTAAAATATTTAGCTCATTTATAACTGCTTTAGATATACTTTCGTTGATCTTAATGTGTTAAAATCGTGCTGTAATAGAAGATAAGCTATTTATGGTTATGCTGGTTCCGTAAACAGTTTGAATCGGGTATTCATGCCAGACTTACGCTAGGTTGCCCAACGACAAGGTAATATAAAATTAGCTTGCTTTGTGGGCTCGTAATATTATTATGACAATGTTGTACACTACCCAGCATTGTTGACAGTAAAGATAACGGCCGCATAAACTCGAATATCCTACTATAATCTCATAAAGATACTCCCAGATAGCCGAGGCCAGAAAATGCCGTAACGCAATACGCTGATCTGTGCTGGGCGTGTTTATTACTACAGCGTACGAGTTCAAGTGATGCTGTTATTTTCACTGATGTCTCTTAAAACACCCCTAATAAAAATTGTGCGGTTACAAAGAGATTGCGAACTTTATCGGAGGGATTATGTAGTTTAATGATCGTCGATAAATTAAGGATGACAACTAATTTTAGTCCTTGCAAATAAACGTTTCCTAGGTGGAGCAGGTGTTTCAGAGTTCTACTAAAATGGGAATGCTTAATTCAAGTAGTCGTTTAAACGATGACATTTATCTCAAATATTGTTTATAGAATTACTTATAGCTGTCTTGTGGTTTCAAAACAGGAACAGTAAATCAATAAGATCTCTTTTGTAGGTGTCTATATTTATGTTGATAAACAAAGTTGTCTCTGAATAAGTAAAGGTTAGCACACTACCATTTGTATGGTTTGTCAAAACAGATACTTATCGCGTCAATAAGTAAGATGATTCTATAATTAGGTTAATTCAGTTCATTTACGTAAATTGGCAAAGAATACAGGAATCTGAATTGCCCGAAAGCATATCAGCATCGATGATGTAGGTTGGATTGTAAAACAACATCGGAGCCACTAAGAGAGAAGCTAGTACGGGAAATTACCCAAGGTAACATGACGAAGAGACTGCAGTTTCAAGAAATAGTGACTAGCAGCAGATAAGAAGACAGTTTGTATAATCGCAGAAGTAACCATGCCCAGAAAAATACAGAAAGTATATGAGCAGACCTTTACATTGTTTAAGAAATAACCAGATTGTAATGAGCTCTGGACTGAAACCGAAACCACAGTTGTGGAAGTAGGGAAAGTAAGGCAGTCGTCGAAGGCGTGATGCAAACCAAATCACCCAGTACGCCGTTAATGTGTGCCAGATTGACTGGGTTTCGAAAAGAGATATATCGGCCACCCTGAGTCACCTTGTCTCAGGGCAAATTCCTACAAGGAATGAAGTACCCGACCGTTACTTTCGTCTTTTATATTAACCTGCCTGCATGGGTAGTTCAGACCCAGAGCTCGATTTATTCTCGAGTGTATACATTAAAAAGAGATATGTATATTAAGCTGTATGTAGCATGTTAAATTTTCTTAAATTAAAGTAAATTGACCAACATATTTACATAAAACAGTAAAAGAAAATGCTTTTGGGTTGGAAGATGCTAAACTGCGCTTGGAAGCCTGACATCCGCGGTACGGCAATGAAGATATTTTGCCTGACGCTGTAGGTACTCTGTATTCTCCGGTCGTTCCTGTAACTATAAGATTAAATATAGCTGCAGAGGGCGACTTCGTTACTTTAATGTAAAGTAAAGTTCGGGCACTTTATTCCATTTAGGAACATGGCCTGAGACAAGGCGAGTCAGGGTCGCCGGAATGTCTCTTTCCGAAGCCCCGTCAGTCTGGCACACCCTTAACGGCGTACTGTGTGATGCGGTTAACATCACACCTTCGACGACTCCCTTACTTTCCCTACTTCCACAACTGTGGTTTTGGTACCCAATTTTTAAAGCAACTGGGTAGGGCGCCCGCCAGTTGCCAGATGTGGGGATTGAACCCCGTACTGTGGCACAGCAGCCTAAGCACCCCAATCGCTCGGCCACGCTGGCGATATCCTTTAATGTAATGGTTTTAAATGTAAAGGGACCGATATTATCCTGACACGTAGCTTCTTCAAAACTGTATTTTATAATAATGGAATTGTTTAGCCCTAATATGCTATTTTTAAAGTACTGATTAAATTTATTAGAAATACCCTGAGCATTGTTAATTTCTTGTCCGTCAAATAAAATATTTGAAAAAGTATTCGTTTTGTCCTTTCATTAGAGATTTGACAATTTTCCACATCTTTGGATTGCCACGGCAGTTTTCAATTCTATTTTCAAAATATTGGTTTTTCCTGTCCTTAATTTTATTGCTGTAAAAATCCGAAATAATAATTTTCATTGCTTGATTGCTTGCTTAACACCACTTTGAGAGCGAACCCGTGGGTCGAATTGGCTGATTTTGGTTTCAATCGACTCAGGGTGACGCAAGTAACCCAGTAGTAGGATTTTCAAATTTGTATAAGTGACTTTTTTATGTGGATTTCTTTGTTGATAGCTAACCTCAAAATTAACTCGACACACAAAATGGATCACTCTTTTACAAATTGCATTAAATGAATTATTTCGCGCCCAATTTGGGTGCAGAACGCTAGTTTCGTATATATTTATAGTCTTCCCAGTCCCGCGTGTTTTTACTAAGTTTAGCTGTCTTGTACATTTGATTGCGTTTCGCCTGGATCTTGCGTAAGTTAGCGTTAAACCATGGAATGCCCGTTTTAAGTGTAATTGCTTTGTTGCCAATGAGGTCATTTATGGAATGTTGTATTCTGCTGACCATATCTGTAGCAAATTGTGTACATATTTACTATCTAATAATGTGACCCAGCTATATTTATTCAGTTTATCAAGCAGTTTTTAAGACGAGTAATTAGCGTACGTTGTAATATTAACTTTTTCGAAAGTGCTGTTATTATTAGTGCGTTCTTTCGTAACGTGACATCGATTACTTTATGTTCAAAAATTTGTGGAATCTGCACATTAACAATTACCTTTTCCAGATTTGTTGGAACAAGGTAAATGATTGTATTGGAATTTTTGTTGAGCACGTAATTTCGGTTACGAGTTAATTTAAATCCTACGCATTTATTAATCGTAGGAGCTTGCTTGTGTAGAACGAATCTTATGAGATCTCGCAGTTGAAAACGCGTAGAATTAATTGCTTGGTGTGGTCTTACTGTACCGTCTTACCATTTTTCAAACTGCTCTAAGAATCTTGCAGCACTGTCGCTTGGAGAAAGATAAACAGGACTGTACAGTCCGTTTTGAAATCCTTCCGTTATGTAAATGGATAACAGCCAGAATTCGTTTATGGCACATGTTGGCACTACCATATAGTGAACCCTCCACCCAGTGGCGTAACTAAGATTTTGCTCTGGGGGGTGTTCTGGGAGAGTGATCAATCTTACAATAAGAATTTAAAAAAATTGGGCGTACTATAGAGTATAGTTGACTTCATTTCTATAGGACTTGTGGTAGGCCTTGATTTAACTTCTTGACAGTGTAGACCACCTAGCTACATTTAAGAATTTACTAACTGATGTTGACAGACGTCTATTTAAATAGGTGAAATTAACTAGTGTGGCATTTTATTTGCTTAGTAACCAAAAGAAGTCAGAATAGCTATGTGTGCAACAAGTGCTAAAAGTAAAAGTTTATGCACGAGTTTGCACACAATATTTTTTCTATGGCCTTAAATTTACTGTTATTAATCCATAAATGTCGATATAACAAGGTTTGCATTTATGACAGTTATAATTTATATAATAGTAAAGAGATGGCCTTGACGGCGCAGATGACTGTTTCTGCAGCCGGTAGCTGTAAAAGTTAGTTATCAACAGTAATGTATCGAGAGATCCAAAAAAAAACTGTTCCTCAGCGGGCTGTGGAAATTTAACGTATGAATAATATGTTGGTGACACTGTACGTTAATGTCAAATTCAAGGTTATCAGGTTAGGTTTTCCGTCAGTTTTGACACAAAATGATGCAAATCCTAACCTGCTAACCTCGAATTTGACTTGACGTACAGTGTCACCAACATATTATTCATACGTTGAATTTGCACAGCCCGCTGAGGAACAGTTTTTTTTTGGATCTCTCGATATTAAGTGCACAGTGACTTGCCGATAATGCTGGTCAGATTGCACCACCGCTGGATTGTTTAGACTATTGCATAATTATATCTGTCAAACGATGTCATTTAACCAATGATCGATCTCGCTTTTTTAACTTTCAACTAATCAAAAACGACTTGCGTCGATAAGGTGTTACATAACAACTTATCGGTAAGGTGTTATATAACTACTTATCGGTAATATTCCACCTTACTCATTAAAATGATGATTCGTTAGTTTTTTAATCGATTCAAGCAATAGTCACGCAAAATATATTGCGTGCATAGTTTCTTGCTTCGGTAATACTGACCAGATTGCACTCACGCTGGATTGTTTAGATAGTACGTAGTAATCAATCTAGCGGTCACTATGCACTTAATACATTACTGTTGAAAATACGCCCTACAGCGAAGCTGGAGGGCGTATTTTCTAAACAATCCAGCGTGAGTGCAATCTGGTCAGCATTATCGAAGCAAGAAACTATGCACTCGATATATTTTGCATGATTATTGCTTGAATCGATTAAAAAACTAACGAATCATCATTTTCATGAGTAAGGTGGAGTATTACCGATAAGTGGTTATATAACAACTTACCGATAAGTTGTTATGTAACACATTATCGATGCAAGTCGTTTTTGATTGGTTGAAAGTTAAAAAAGCGAGTTCGATCATTGGTTAAATGACATCGTTTAACAGATGTATGCAATAGTCAAAGGTAATTATAATAGTACACATTTTAATGTGTTCATTACATACTGCTTTAATTATTTAAAGAACGCTTTATCTCTAACGAAAGAAGTAACTGGAATAACTTTAATTTTATAGCTTCACTTCCAGTTTAAAATTCTAATTTCAACACAGGTGTTTACTTTTAGCGCATGTTCTAAAAGTAAACAACTGATTTCACTTTTAACACATTGATTTATAAAACGTCATTTTTAGTGAAACAAGCTAATGCTAAAAGGCCTACTTTTAGTAGTGGTGGTAGAAAATAGCTATTTGTGCAACAAGTGCTAAAAGTGGACGTATATGCACGAGTTTGCACACAATTTTTTTTCTACGGCCTTAAATTTACTGATATTAATCCATAAATGTCGATTTAAGAAAGGTTTGCATTTATGACAGTTATAATTTATGTCATAGTAAAGGGATGGCCTTGACGAGCAGGTTACTGTTTCTGCAGCCGGTACCTGTCAAAGTTAGTTATCAAACGTAATTATAAATGTACACATTTTCTTTTCTTCATTACAAAAAAGCTTTAATTATTTAAAAAACACTTTACCTCTAACGAAAGATCTAGAATAATTTTATAACCTCACTTCCAGTTCAAAATTCTAAATTCGACACCAGCTGTTTACTTTTAGCACAGTTTTAGCTAAAAGTAAACAGCTGATTACACTTTTAACAAGCTAAATTATAAAACGTCATTTTTAATGAAAAAAGCTAGCGCTAAAAGACCTGCTTTTAGTAGTGGTCGTAGAAAAATAAATATTTTTTAAATAGCAACTTAGCTTGCTTGTACAACAAAATTGCAAGATATGCCTGTCCTTGCAATAGCTCTAACCTATGAAAATGTTAAATGTCATTTTGACTGATCAGTTAAATCGCGGCCTACTGCAAATCCTATAGAAATGAAAGCACCTATACCTACTGTTTATTTATCTATAAACAATAAAATCATTACAATTGTAATACAACTTAAAGTAGTAATTCAAGTTTTCTTGGTTTTTTTTGCTAACTCGTTTATAATTTCATCTACGTTCACCTGCAGTTCTCTGTGAATGGAGAGCATTGTCAATCCATTCAGCCTATATTGCCATGTTGTATTTCGGAGGTAAGTCTCAAATCTTTTTAAAGTGGAGAATGGTCTTTCAGCTATTGCAGTTGATACAGGAATCGTTGCAAGGATTTGCAGCAACTTGAATATGTTGGGAAACATGTTCTTATTGCATGTAGCTAGCACATCTATTGCTGTCTTATTGGAAGATTTTGTACATTTTGGTATTTCCGGTATAATTTGAACTCAGCAATCACGCCTCTCGCTGAGATCGGATTTTAAAAATGGTCGAGTCCGAATTCCGAATGTAATAATGATATTCAATTATACATTACTAAAATGAAATTTTAGATGAATTTTAGTTATTCCTAAAGCCTCTGGGGGGTGTTCCGACACCCATATCACCCCCCATAGTTACGCTACTGCCTCCACCACTGACGTGTTATCATTGCGTCACACACCATTTTGATTTGGAAGAATGTCCGAGTTATGTAGAGAATGTTCTAAACGAAATAAAATTAATTCAGTCTGTAGTAGACTGTATTCAATATACAATTTGTCTTCAATGTGAACTCTTCACTAGTCCAATATTTTTAGCATGGCATCAAAGTTTTTTCATGATTTTGTCATTTCTTCGGCAGCGATATTTAGTAATGAATCTTTGAAAATCCATATAGACGCCACGAAATAATAGTTACCTACTGTGTTTGGCCAAAATTCTGAAGTGTGAAAACATATTTCTATGAGAAGAAGCAGATATTTCTTGTAAATCCTCCTAAATGAATGGCTATAATTAGATGGTAGATTCTATTAACGTTTATTATTGATGAAAGAACTTTAACAAGATTCTAACTTATGGTAAGATATGTTCAAGGATTGGGTTAGTTATTCAGTTCATATTTTTCTGGAAAGACTTTAAAATACTTCAAAGATGTATTAGTTGTCTCTATGAATATATAAATTACAGAAAAAATACGTTATCCCATATTGGCATCTCCTGATATAGATATTCCTTTTACAATTTCTTTTTTCACTTGCGAGTAACAGTTTTAGTAAACAACAAAATTTCTGATGGCCAGCGCTAGTTCAACTGCAGTCTTAGCTAGCCTGTCATTATTACCATGTTCTTCGTAATTCTAGAACATTTAAGAACATCCCGCATATATTCAAGTCTGATTTATTTGGCTTTTTCTACAAGCGTTATATGTGATTTTGTAACGTCATAAATTTAATCCAAGATTGTTTATGCGTATTATCGTTACGCAACGTTTTTATATGACAAGTAAGCATAACCTTTTTATACGACAATCATAATAAATTGACGTATAGTGTTATTCTTGGTTACCAACACAAATTGTTAGGGAATTTTGACAATATTGCAATTTTTAGACCATTTCGCTTCTCCTGTTACTTCGATTTATGCCTTGAGAGGCATTTCGAAATTGAAATAATAACCGAGGAGTGAGTCGATTTGATGGAATATCGTTCCAGTAACTAACAAGTACTTTCTTGCATCAGTTTACCGATTTACTTATCCGTGTGATTAATCGGTTTGCTACATCAACTCTAATCTAGTTTGTTCGACGTTCTGCGGTGCTATTGTACATGGTCGTCCACTTCGTGGGTTTTCCAGCAAGTGTTGTCGTGTTTATGGGTACATTGGGAGCACCAGACCTGCTGCGAACTCTCGGGGATGTGAAAGTTTCGATTGTTTGGTCTGCATCCAGCTTGCAGCAGTACGATTTGAAGAAGACGTAAAGTTTAAGGTTATCTGCTTGCTTGTCATTTAAAAGTCTTACGGCCATTCATTAATGTTGTAATTGTAACGATTGGTCACTCTACCGTTATATTATTTAGAAGCCACCCGGTATCTTACCAGCTGATGCATACGGTAAACTTTCAGGGTGAAATTTATGTTGTTACAACTCTGTTTTCACACGTGACAAGTTTCTGTAGTAAGAATTAAGGTAGATTTCACAGTGTATTTATAAATATTGACATCGCTCTCAAAGATCATAAATAGTTATTTTGTACTGCATCTAAACATCCTGAACCCTTAGAGTTTTGAATGGTAAAATAAATTGTCATACAAAGATTATATCAGAACAACCGATTTTAACCAGAGGTAAAATTATAGAAATCTTACATATTTTGCTAAACAGACGAATACGTGGATAGAAGTAAGAGGCCTTCAACAGCAACCTCTCCGACACAGTGCTGTCGACATGGTGCCACAAAAGGTAAGTTTTGATTGTTTATCCCCAATGTTCAATTTCGATGTTAAATAACACAATAGTTCCGAAATACCGAATCAGAATTGCGGTTAGATTCAATCAGCTAGGCTGTATTCAATCCACTTAACCGTGATAGGTCTCTGTACCACCACTTTTTATCTGAGTACCGGCGCCAATTTACACATGAAATATTTAACAATTATCGACAAGGCCGGAAATAGTAGGCAAGAAGTATTGATCCAACAGGAAAAACTAGCAAATCGGGTTTGGTAGTCCAAGTATGAAATTGCTGCTATCAAAATTTGGAGCACGGTTGCCAGTCGAAGTACAAATGCTCCTGGCTGTTTCATGATGAATGCGTACGCGAGGTCTAATATCTAAGCTCGTAAGCTACGGCTTGAGCTTGAGCTAATAAAGCTGCTAAATACACTGGGGGTTTGACACTCACGGTTTGGCGGAATGACTAGTGCCGAGGGCCAAGAGTTTCCTTAACATGCGGATTACGTTTGATTTAATCTTGCTCGCGTCTGCCACGGCGTCATAACCGATGTCCGGATTGATTAATGTGAGAACCTGAGCATTGGAAAAAGAAAAAATCGGAGAAGTGGAAAAAGTTTGATGAGGTAGCTTACCCGAAATTAGATTTGGGCTATTGATTACCTATAGATTTTTTATATAGACAGCTATATTACACCTCCCGTACCTTTCAATTAACCTTTGGAGCAGGAAAGTTGATCCAAACGCTGCGCGAATTAAGGGAGAAGGTTCTAAGGCTGATTGGACGCGGGGATTGCGTCCTTTGTATCGCTTCGCAAAAAGTATCGGAAATGGCATCGGGCTAGTGTTTCCCATTGTCTTGGAGCGAGGAAGTGCATTATTTACGAGGCAAAAGCGTCGAGCGTAAGTTGCTTACGGTCAATAAAAAGTTATTGTTATGATATAGCTCTTGTCCGATGGAAATAAAACACTAAGTGCTTTATAAAGCGCCATCGATTTCGGGAAACAATGAGTCCCCTAAATTCCCGAATTAAATTTCGCGGGCGTCCTCGTCGCGGCACTAAACACCGGAATCCATTAAATAGGATTGAATGCGGTTGGCGCGATGGCAATCGTAAAAACTGACGAAACTAGTAAATCTCCCACTACAATGTAATGAACGGCCGAAAGGTTTTACTACTTCGTGCTTCGTATATTATGGGATGGCTGTCATAACTCATATGGGACTTAGTGCGCTACTTGCTGAATTTATCCCTCAGACAATGGAATTCTGGGGATCTGCAGCTCCGGAATCGGGAATGGGTTTCATTTATATGGTTTCGTGTGTTACGCCGGTTTAAATGTATCAGCTCCGCAGCACCCGATTATAAATGACGGAGATTATAAATCTGGCCTCTGCTTGCCGTCTAAGCTTTTCAATTAAAACGAATTCGCGTATTTCTTGTAATCTAGATATTATTGAGGATTTTCTTGCGAGCAGGCCTTGGGGGGACTTCCGGACTTACAGACGTTTATTGATGCCCTTGCTTTGCCGCTAGTAGGTCAGAGCGGTTATACATTTATTTCAGTACACGAATTGACAGCTTCTGATATAGGTTAGAGCTCTTTCCCGGTTTTGCAGAATTATTCACTCTCAACAACTTTTAAAATAAAGCAGCCCTGTACTCAGGTTTAGGATTAGCGAGGAAACAGCTCAAGAATAGCAAAGCTGCAAGAGAAGATCAAGTAAAGAGTAAAAATTTGAGATGCTATTTACGAGATGCACTCTCAACATTTTCTTGAGAATGGAAGCAGATAGAATGATTTTTAAAGACGCGGGTATTCTTTATGGATGAGCGAGATAGATAGCAGTATCTTCCGGCTTGTGGAAACAGCTGTAGATATTTGAAATAGCGACGGTCTCGTTTGGAAAAGAACGTGTAATCATCTGTTTCTTCTACTTGCTTGGAATGACACCCATCATTACCAGTCAAGTGAAAATAGCATGCGATAATGGCATTCTGAATGGAAAGAATATGCATTCGTGGGTGCGACAGTTCAAAGAAGGCCGGGTGACAACCACCCGAAGAAGCCGCGGCTACGCACCAGCCGGTCCGACAACATAATTGCGCGAATGGGGCAAGTGGTTATGGAGCACCACTGACAGACTGTGTATGAGATCACCTAAAAGTTCGGAATTCCCATAGAATCAGTACACACCATCCTTGGGCTGCTTACGTGGCATCTTGTCAGGCACTCTTGACACGTGATGACGACATGATCGGTGGTTTCATTTTGATTATTACAATGCATGAGACATTGATGCCGTTTCTCAATCCTGAAATCAAACGGTACTCAAAGCAATGAAAGCATAATGACTCGCCGCAAACGAAGAAATTCTTCCTGCCAGTGCTGAGAAAATTATATTTGGGACAGCGAAGGCATAATCCTTACTCAGTGGATTCCAAAGGGCACTACAGTGATGGCTGTATCCAACGAATTTGTTTTGAATACGAGGTTTCTTTCAGTGTTACAAGAGAAACGGCCACAAAAAGGACAGGTGCGTTCCTTGATGAAGACAACTCTCTTGGCTGGCGGCCAGTTTTCAGATGTTTCTTCATGACAACAAGTTCGCAATGATTCCTCGTGCTCCTTACTCACTGACCTTGCATCTAGCGATTTGTGGCCTTTTCCAACGCTGCAACTTCCAGTTGTGTCAATTCCTATTTTCCAGTGGGCAAAGCATCGGCGGCGGTAATTTTGCATCTAATTGATCCAGCGCTGATGCGTAACGTTTTTCCATGGACTTCCTTTCATCTAGTCGAAGCGGGCTTATAAGTTTCCAGCCTGGAGCTGGATTCTATGAGGATGCAGCGCGCCGCCAAGTCTTCGCCGCGGGCGCTCTAAATCCTTCTTTGGCCTGGAGCTGAGACTTCTTCAGCTGGAAGAAATGGGGCTTAAACTCTTTTTCTGACCGGGTTTTTATTTTTATACGGTTTTGGGATTTTATCCTCTGAGGAAACGGACTGGGGGAAGCAGAGTGGGATAAAGTAGGAATGCGCCATGAACGTCACACATCGCTTGTTCTCCGCCAGAATCATGCAACGCACAAAGGACTGATGTCTGAACAATATTTGGCAAGATAGCGACATGCATATTTCATATATTTAATGTCACATCCCCAAACTCTTCACGTTATCATTAGCGAACGTCAATATGGACGGAAAGTATTTGATTCATTTAATACCTATTTGAGAACGAACTTGTACGAGCTCGCTATAACATCACAAGCTGTAACCCTGAAAAGCAAAGATTATGAGCCAAAATAATATGGGAGCCGCACTCAAAGACCACTCTTTGTTGTGGGGAAAGAATACTTGTATCTAGTACCCAAAATAAATCTGGGTAAAAACCGACATCAACAAGAGAATTGGCCTGACCTGGGTTGCATTTGGAATGCTTGCGTACATCACCGGAAGTTTCTGTTAACCTCAAACGCGGAGTTTATGGCACATGCCGATAAAAACTCGAAACTACGACTATAACATAAAGCAGTGAGAACCGTCCAATCTGTCAGAGAGTCATGGAAGGGGCGATTTTGGGCTTCATCTTAAGAAGCAAGGATGAATAAGGACATCCAAAGAAGAACTAAAGTCGCTGACGTGATAGAACTTATCGCAAAGGATGAGTGGCAATGGGTGGGTAGCGTCGCTCGAGATCATTCCAAATGGACAAAGTTGGTGATAGATTGTAAACCTCGAAAAACGAAATGTAGCGACATTTACCCACCGATCACATGGTGAGACTATATTTAACGTCAAGCGAGAAAAGCTTGTCGCAGCTGCCCAGTCAAAGAATCATGAAGGAAAATTGAAGAGGCCTAAGTATAGAATGTTTAAGTATAAAAAGGGATAATCAGAAAAAGAACAAATTTTGCATGATCATTAGTGAGTTAGACATTTTTCTGGAATTTAGTGCAGATTTTTTGTCAGAAAATTTCATCTGTTACTCACTCCAAACTACAGTTTATCAACGTCCGATATTGGATAGGGCCCACTAAGACAGGTTGGTTTCATTTCCTCTCTGTAATGAAATATGGGATAATGATATGAACAAGTATAACGTTACACCATATACTATATACTCGTATTGTTGGTCTAACAGATAACAACCCAGAACATTCCTTCTATAGGTCTTATTTTTTGTTTACTTACGCTACTTGCTATTCTATCGAATGTGGATCTGCAAATTGCCTTCCAATTTCAATATCTGTAGTTTTGTAGGTGCCCTTTTAAGTATAAAGTTCGTTAGGGTGTAATTTTAAATTACTATACGCGATTAAATATTGTATCTTTTCCAACCATTACGTTTTATGGCGCCAAATTCACGATGATTGACTACATGAGTGTTCTTCCAAAAGTGAGACGATTAGGTAAGAGTTCCAAAATCTATAGAATAAATTTTACCAGCGTATAGTTTGGAGCATATGCAGCTGGTCTTAGACCACTGGAGGAGATGATTTTGCGTCAAACGCGATGCAGGGATTAGCATCTGCAGGGAGACGGTCAAGAGATATCAAACGAACCGCACGTATCGTTTATGGTTGCTGCTGCTTACGTGTTTTAGATTTCGTGATGCCATAGCAGACAAGTAATATTAAGGTTACAACTGCGCCGAGTTAATCAACTCACTTGTTTTTGGAATGGCGTTGGAGGTCCGTCGTCTTAGGATCATTTTACTCATGAATTCCGAACGTAGTAGGCGCGCAAAAAAGAAAAAGAAGGGGTTGCATTTTCGTTTGGTGGAGCCCGTCACGCTGAAGTGAGCGTGGGGCAGTACAGTTCGGTTCACTGTGAGTAGTTGACCAGCAACCATCTAGCGAAGAGCTTGGTTTGTGATATGGGCGTTCATTCTTAGAGTTGAACAGGACAGTCAAGCTAAGGTTTTTTGTGTTTCTGATGTGAGAGTACCGTTCCGTAATTGTAGCTATTTTATGAAGCCAGTCTCCCCAAATCGTAGACGAATAAGTTTTAAATTTCCAATCGCCCTAAAGTACATTGAATATCATATATCGATCTATGATTTCATTTAAAAGAACTACTATCGTTTATCGACGGCTTGTATCACAGTCATCCAAGCATATTGACACATTCCTGAAGAAGTATTCGATACCCCGCGTGTAGATGCGCGTTAATTGGTTGTGGAAAGTGCTTGAACTACTGTTGTACATTGAACTAGCGTTATTCATCCTTCTATGAAAGCGATGAGGAAAATCTTCCACTATATCGCGTATAGTGTTAACGCCAGTTTCGCAGACAACATCCCGGAGAAGTTCCCCATTTTGCTCTCGATTTCTAACACTTGTACGCCGGTAAATCTCGGTCAAGTTAGGCAGCGTGGCCGAAGAAAGATATGGTGCGACACCTGGAGTTTCCTTGGTGTTCGCATATTACGGCTGATTGAACTGCGTTAGAGCTAAGCCTCATTTATGATTTATTATTTAATCTTGTATTTGTCATTTACCGTCAATTTGAGGTTTATTACAATATGGTAGAATAACTTGCATGCGTAATTACGCTAAATTCTCTATGTGCTGCCATTGTGAAATAAGTTTTGCAGCATATTCACGTTCGTAGTGCAGTAACGCCTTCAACACTGTGCACCAGTGTATCAATGTTGTTTTTTCCTGTAAAATTTCTGCTCGCGCTATTTATCACGACAAGCAGGTGGAAATTTTTTAGGCAATATTTTAAAATCAATCGTTCGTTGCGGTTGGAATCTTTGGTGGGTTTCGCTTAAACGAAATGCTATGAACGTTACCTTTATTCGAGTTTTTTTAGAGTTTCCTATATTATTTTCACTTGTAAACCGCAATTTCGTTATTTTAAAGTCGGGGAATGAATTGCAGATATCCAAAAGCAATGAAAGGCCCAAGTCTCGGAAATGAGCACCGCATACATTTCCCTAAACCGTGAGCAGGATTTTCTTTGAGGTGAAACGCTTTCATTACATCATCGAGTAGTGACTTGTCATGGTGGCGCCCTAAATAAATACGAATTTATAACTGTACTTCCTTATCTATTAAGATAAAATTATTTCGAATATCCTTATAGAGCCTCTTTTTATTTCAGTTTTTTGTAAGTCCTGCCCCTATCACGCGGAATTACTGAGCACATTTTAAGCTTGGTGCTGCAGCCGGGATTTCCCAATATCGATAGAGTTGTACATAACACTCAACCATCAGTATTAGCTAAAATATGGCCCTTTTTTTGTGTACATTTAATTCTGACCTACAAGTTTTTTAAAGTTCATTGCAACTTATTTGCTAATTTATAGTGAATTCCTAATTTTACTGCCAATACTAGTCAGCTAACATCTTGGAAAATTACCTATTTAGCCAGTTTTGGAGAAGCTTTTGCATTCTTGTTTTGTCTACATTATTTTTATTGTCATGCGGAAATACCATTGTCCCCGTTGCATAGTTCTTCCTGCGAATACAGGCAAGAATTTTCATTTATTTGAAACAATAAAGATTGTCTAGCTTTTTTTTAGTTATGGATTAAAGCTACGTAAATATTTGAAAACTATCGTGTTATTCAACTATTCTAAAACGGTTTTTTGCAAGTAAATTAAACTTTTACAGAAAGAAATTATAGAAAGTAAAAATCGTGGAATTTGAGCGAAGCTCTATGTTTTTATCTTTTACTCTGTTGTGAGAGCTTTGTGTATTCAGTGTTATTCAATTTATTTTTTCGTAAAAGTTTGGAAACTTTTAGCAGTAAACCAGCTCCTCTAAGCTAATTGTAAAAAAATGTTAAAGTCTACTACATGTATTATACTAGACAATCAACCACGAAGAAATCTACATCACGATACCTTCTCGAAGGAAAATAAATCTGTATAAAAGTAAATTATGATAATTACTTTCCAAATTTGCACTTAAATCAGCAATATTAACTGAGCTTATCTTACAAAAAGTCTACCAAACAGTTTAATTTAAGTCCATTAAAGAGAAACCGTAGTATGACAGGAATTATCCAGGAAGCTTCGTGATAATCTGTCATTTGGTTCTTCCGCATGTTACTCGTTAAACTCCTAGAATTAGCAGAGTTAGCAAGATTGTTACCTAATAGAAGAGGTTGATATGAATTGCTGCCATTAGATAGACATTAAGTGACGTGTATAATATGAACGAAGTAAAAACGATTTGCACTAAGGCTTCCTCAAACGTTAATCGCATTTTGTATAAGTTCTGTGTATTTTGCTAAAGGATAATCCTTACTAAAGCCGAGATGTAACGAGTGTGGAAATCTACTCATTTAAGTGAGTTTGGAATACGACACATCAATTTACTTACGCAAAGCCAATTCGCAGTGTTATAATGAAAGGTATATTAAATTCTGCTAAAAGTTTACTTTTCTTTCTTAAAAAAATTGCAGTTCTATCTCTACTTTTAATATCTACGGAAAGTAGTCATTTTATGAAATTTGAAGTTAGGCGTCATTATCTGCAGTAAGCAAAAAAAGAAGAAGAAATTGAAACTGCTGAAATGTTTAAATTCGAAATATTTGGCACACGCTTCAATATAAATGTAACAGAATGATTAATGTTAATCCAAAACTGATGCATAGTGACTGCCAAAACCCTTTTCTATAAAATGTAACATCGAATATGTGAAGGGTAGCAAAACACGGTCTGCTGGACGCAAACCACCTACTCTCCATGCTGTAAAAATTTAATCCGGGCTGTTACCTCATCTCAGCTTTGACGACGTGAGCTTTACTTCTATTTTACTACCATACATAAAATAAATTTGCCAGCCAACTCTTAATAATGCACAATTTCCTTGTTATGAACAGTAGTTAACATCAGTGCAGTAGCAAGAACTAACTTCTGCTATATTTTCCAAGATTTTAATTTAATCTTTAACTTATTTTTCCAACAACGCGGAGGATTTGGTCGCCCAGATGGCATCGAATAGCTTAGAAGAAACTTATAGGGCAGGTAAATAAATAATTGATACTCAAAGGTATAATTTATTGCCCTGAAGATATAAACTGATACTACCGCAGAATGAATGTGTTCACGTTGGCAGATGCCATGCGAAGTAATACATTTTGGCATGGAACTAAATTTGAGGAGGTAGTAAATGATCGGCATTAATAAACCTGTGATACACAGCAGTGGAGGTGGTTCGTATACTGAAACAGCAAAATACATGCACTTACTCGTATATGCAGACAACAACATTTAAAAGACAAATTGTAATGATGGAAGGGAATTTTAACTTACTAAATGACAAAATTAGGTTATTAACTAGAACAAAACCGTTTTCAAATACATGCCTAATGACGTTTGAACCAGCTTTCGTTTTGTATACACGTAATTTTTTGCTTGGCCAGAAAAACTATATTTTCTCGATTTAATTAAATTGATGAGAATAGTAATTGAACCGACTATACGGATGTCGACAAGAAATTTACGAAATACTTTAAATGAAAGAGAATATATCATATATATACTAACATATATAAAAAGGAAGCTCGCTCGCAATAGTCAAAACAATTGTATCTGGAAAGATAAGGAAACAAATTCGTTTTTCTTTTTCAGGGCATCACATCTGGTGTATGTCTGCTGGGGATGTAATAGGGCACTTCAACCAAGAAAATAGCTATTAGCTATGGGAAATATGTACGTGCTCAGCTCCAGTATTTGAACGTAACGTGATCTCTAAAAGCTTATCTTACTTCAAAAATACGTGAAACTTTACTTCTCTTCACAAATGTAAATTATACAGAAAATTTAAGAACTCTGTTAAGATAACATTTATAAATATACATTAATACGGCCGTAAGTGGAAGGCCAGAACCGTAACCAACAATAGTAACAAAACAATCCCTAAGAATTATACCTGCTCGAGACGTCACATCGCGAGAGAAATAAACCTTCACATGTGTTCGTCTAAGAAGCAATTTCATAGGGGAAAACGCTTTTAATAAACTGGCGCAGAACGCTTCAGATGTTACTGCACTTCTATCGAGGCTCCGCCCTTAAGACTTATTGCACAACTGCAAACTTACTTACCAAACACATGCATAACTTACACTAAAGCAAGTGGGAACAATCAGGGATATCCTAGGACAGCTTGTAAATTATAAAATTAGTACAAGAGGCGCCAATGAAATAGAATTTCAAGAAAAACTACACTAAAATTGTCAGTCAAAAATGTTTATATTTTCGCAATCTATATATAAAGTCAGCTTGTACAAGATGTAGGAGGCATCATAAGAATATAGAGCCTTATCAAGAAGTACCGTCTGGTAAAGCTAAGAAATTTAATTTCTTCTCAAATTTTTTTTCGAAAAATTTCAAAAGATTTTAACAATTTCATTCTGCTTTTAATGGACGAAGTGGTCCACTTTTGTAAGCAGGACGCAAAATATTTTTACTTTCTATAACGTAAAACTTCTCTGCTTCCAGGGACGTTTGAACTTATTGAATAAGATGGATCAATATATGTACAAATTTATTATTTTTTAATTTCAACAGTTAATTTGAATCACTTTTAATACTATACTCAATTAAGTAATTAGTTTCTTACAGTACATAAATTAAGATTTACATTATCACAATGTCAGTAACAGTTATTTTGACAGTTCTATAAATTTTACTTCAATTATTCTTAATATTAATGCAGTTTTAGAAAAAGTGCTTGTATCTCAAATACGAAATGCTTTTGCGTTCTCAAATTATTTTTTTAAATCCTCTTCGGCTGCCACAAATCTCTTTTTTGGAACGCAAAAGTATCATTTCGCATTCTAGATAAAAAGTGATTATTGACAGATACTGTTATAGTATGTAAATCATGCTAGAAAAACTCGATAGTGAAAGTTAAAAATCAAATTAAATGTAGTAAGTAGATAGGTATTAATACAACATAATGTTTCATAAATTAAATTTGGATACATAATTCATATCAACTATCTTTGTGAAACTAACGTCAGTGAAAACCGGGTTATGGTAATCAAACTGCTAAAATAAAATTTGCTGTCATAGAAATCGATTAATGCACCATCACTCTACCTTTTTAACAGTCTAGAAAATGTGTTGCCTCTAAGGTGGTAATGTCTCTTAAGGGTAAATATTGAACACAATCAAAAAAATATGCTTCTTGCAAGTTGCAGTACCAGCAATTAAATTACAACAAATAGAAGAGACTCACCAAATGACAAGCATGTAGCATGAGTCATACGTCGTCTGTTGAGAAAAATGACTAAAATAGTTTATGAACGACATGTAGGAACGGGAAGAAGTCAAAATCATGAAAGAGAAATTGATGGTATTCAATACAGGCGAAGTAATAGAATCTGGGTGAAATACATCGTTTAGTACTTAAGCAAAACCTATAGATTAAAGAGGCTCGCAAATGCTGTCGTCAAAAGTTCCTTCTGGAACTAAACGCTTCCTTGGAAATATTATCGGTTGTTTCTAACGCATAATATTTGCTTTAATTGCCAAGTGACGTATGTGACTGATTATGATTAAGTTCTCTTTTTTTGTATTCTTGGTACAATTAAATATGTAATACGAAATCGAAAGTAAGGTTTAGATAAATGTGAAATTCAATAATTGAGAAACGACCGACAGTCGAATTCCACTTGTAATAATTTAACACTTCAGGCCCGCATTGAACAGTTTTTACCAATGGGCGCAATTCGGCAAAACCAGGAATTTCTCTCGTAAGCGCTCAAGGCGCGCTGTCAAGCACCCGATATTAGAATAGACAGAGGACCAGAGGACATTTTTTTGCTTCAAAAAGAAAACTACCATACCTCGAAATACGCACCAGGTGCGGCGACCCAACAACAGGGCCAAAACTACCTCTGTGGCGATGGTTTCGATATGAGAATCCCACGCATGGTACAACACTCGTTTCGTACGGACTGTTCAGGGTGGAGCATGTAGTGGACTGTATGAATTTAATTTGGACAGTTGCAAAAATATCTTAGGGGTGCAGGAATTAAAAAGGGGTGCAAACCAACGGTCTCGTGCGGTCTCACACGAGATGATGTAGCAAAAAAGACCTGGGGCCGTTGGTCAGCGTGAACACAGTGAAACAAAATTTCAAACTGTATTATTTTAATGACTAGTTCTTTCCTATTTATACATATAAAAATACTGACTTAGCTTACAAAGTTTAATATTTGCCCTAGTTTCAGCTCGCATATGCACTTGCGTGTTCAATTTCATAACAAACAAACAGCCAGTTTGCAGGATTGCAGTTTGTTGACCGGGGTCATTCGACCAGTGCTGATAATAAACGCTGATGCTTTGTTTGTAATTTCCGCATGCAACAGTTTGCTTACGAAATGTATGCATATTTAATTTTTAAAGTTAAAATTATGTTTTGGTTCCTAAACACGGACATATCGAGTAACTTCGGAAGCAAAGATCAGAAACATATCTTCCACTTCTTAGTTCAATACTGGGATATTTTATATGCAAGACAAATTCAAGCTAGGTAGGTTCGCTTCTCACTACCTTGTTTTTCACCGTTAGATTTAGTCTTTGGATTTCTAGTATGCTTCTCCTTTGACTGAGCTCTGTTTTCCTTTACTTTTAGCTACTTGATTGACTATGTTGTGGGTGCGGTTTAGATGAGCTCATGAGAATCACTAAGGATGCGTTTCTTATCTTTGCTCATTCGTATCGTTTGGGGTAGTATCTTTCCATTATGCTGGCATTTGCTTCAAATGCTTGTCTTTATCTATGCGTATAATTTATCATTCCACTGTTGACATTTAAAAGTCATTTGTACCAGTAGGCTGTTTGAGACTATACTTGGTTATGAGAACTTATCTCATTCTCTATTAATTCGTATTGCTGCTGTGGTACTTTCCGCTGAAATAATGGCTTTGCTTAAATAACTCTGTGTTCCATCATCATACGTTTGGTTTCTCATGATGTCCGTTCCGTTGATGTGGAATTTGCTATCAATAAGTCTTTTATCCGATTTGGTTATTTGAGTTCTAGTTTTCTTTTCGTTGCCTTTTTATTTCTTTCTTTTTTTCTTCTTTTACTTAACCCTGAAAATCTACGTTTTGGTGGCCGAAATTCGTATTACTATCTTCCCAGAATATATAAACGTAAGAGTAAATTGGTTTAACTAATCCGTTTGAACCCCTACAACAATAGTTTCTGTCTTTTTCTTTTCTGTACTGCCATAGATTCGTATGGTAATTAATCATTGTTAGTAGTGTGTTCAAATAAAACTGTTATCAAGTGGCCTTGTGTCAAACAGTAATTTTTGAAAGTCATGTAACTTATTTTATGGATTGCGTATGCACACAATCTCACTTTGACAACTGCCAACTCAAGTTACCCAGCGCGTTGAATTCTGGGTAGAGCGATGTAATAATAACCGGTGTTAAATTAGTAATAGTTTCATGAGGCGAGGATATGGCCCAATATTTTTATGTATGAATGATTTTTGGTGAATCTATGGAAATTACCATTTTACGATAAAATGCCATTTCTTGCCCTTTTTCAATTGCATAAACGAGTCTCTCTTTGTACAAATGAGGGACTTCTCAGAACTTATAATACTCATTAGGCAAACAAACCCACAAACCTTTGAGAGAAAGTGACTGATGAGCTGTTTAAACAGCGTTATGATAAGCGAGTAAGTCGGTTCGCAACCAAGGAGCCAATTTAGTTTCCTTCATTATTGAAAAACCGACCTGGGGGAGTCTCAGCAGCTTCGCGACGTGGGGAGTTTAGCATTCGGAACCGGTAGCTCGTGGAGTTGTGTTAAATCCAAGGTAATTTGTCATGTAGTGCGGCTATGTTCAAATATCAGGCGCACTCATAAATCATAGTAGTCGAAGAACAGATGCATTACGGATCGTATTTGCATTATGCGCGCACGACCAGCCTCCCCATTAATCAAATTCAGGCAACGACGTGAAACAAGTGAGAGGAGGCGATGTGCGAATGTCAACCGTGAGCGACGCCATCTACATCCGCCGCGACGCCGCTGGCATTTCAACTCGAAATGAAATTACCTCTTGAGGATATATTTTGTAAATGCCGACATTGGACTCAAAAAAATGTCGGGTATATTTTACACTCAACCTCGTCGCTTTTTCCCTGTTGATTTTGTTACTGTCTTCTTGACTTCGTCTCTGCGGAACTGCGCTCATCAATCCCCTTCACCCCCAAGCGCGAATATTCTCTACTTAGCCTCATCTTTGGGTTTTTGATCGTTCAGATATTAGGATGACTAACAGCGTCTCACCTGCTTTTAGAAGGCTTTCTATGCTCCAATTTGCTGGCATTTTATCGCTGTTTTGTCAGTTGTTTTTTTGTGAATTGAAAGGGCACTAAGCCCATTTGCATTGCTGACATTGCATTTCTCAGTTTTCACTTTCCTCGTCATTACGTTACGTGATAATATTAATGAGGTGACGGCTGGTCTTACACATAAACACATTTAAAGATGAAACTACAGTTTAAAAAATTTTAACATATTTTAATTTTAATTTTTTAAATATTTTTATAGGTTTTTCTTTCATGAAAAGGTGTGGTAATAGATATACTTGAATAAAAGAGGCAAACACTATTTGACTATATTATAGCAAATGCGAAACTAGCAAACAAGGTAAAAAATTTCCACGTGTGGGGCAGCGAAATTGGGCATTGATCACTATATATGAGGTTTAACAATTATGAAACGAGATCGATTAAGTACAGACCACTTGAGCACTCTGTCGAGGAAAGTACTTCTAGAATCCTTCGAAGTAATCTCCTTTGACTTGTTACGGTATAAACACGACTATACGACAACACAGGACCGCACTTACTACATCTCCATTTCTCGACTTAGGTTAACCCTTGAGAGGGCGTGGCTTGCGAAACTCGCGAAGTCCAGTCATGTTTTAGGATAGACACAATAGGAAAATACTAGGGCGCCACCGTAATTCTCAGCCCTCGATGGAATTGCCTCGGCAATTGGGCTTCACACAAAATACTTCCTTTTCAGTTCAATTTCTTGTTCCAAAAACAACCTTTCGTTACAATACGTTTTTACAAATACTTTCACATAAGGAAAATGTTCAATGATACCTTACACACTAAACGCACTTGAGGACTACGTTCTTTATTGTTTTAACAAACTATTCTGTAAACAAAGAATCACAAATAATAATGTAACAGACGTAATTTATTCTAGTTTGAAATCATTGGGGTTGTAAACGTAAACAGGAACAAACAATGATATCTACGGTATGAACGTACAAATCAACTTATCATATTAAAGTACACACAAACATAATAGTACAGAATATACAAAGAACAATAGCATAAACTCAGCATACAAAAAAATATGAGGGCTCCCGGTAACTTTAGACAAATAAATTACTGCTGTGCTTAACAAAAAAAATCGGCAAAAATTACACCAATCGAAAAAAAGGTTTTCTTTAAGCTTCTACGCCAAACCCTCTTTTTCTGGCGTACACACAATCAATCTTAAATGTTGCACAGCAACAGGCGTAGTGTCTACAGTAAAGGGTCATTGCAACAATTCTCATTAATATTTCTGCTAGTGCTAGAACCACCAACGTTTTAAATAAAATAGCAAACAATTGCATTCAGCTACTAAAGGGAAATAGCACACCACTATAATCTCTTGAAGGGCACTGGTATGGTCTATTCACAAACTCAGAGAGTGAAATTATAAGTACCTTGTCGGAAAATCTTATTCAGGGACAGCTACTTGGGGCTGAACGACCCTTAGTGTGCAGCCTCAACGTGACTAGGCAGTCCACCACTTTGTACGTTTTCTTTGAATTTCTGAATGGGTCAGCTCATCAGCCACACCTACCCGTGGCATTTTCCGACCACCTCCGGTTTATACACACAAGAAATTGGGGCGCATTGCAATAAATCCGGACAAAGACAGTTTTCACACATCGTGACATGACAATACTTCCACATAAACGACTTTAACCCACATATCCGACGATGCTGTTTAATTCAGGGAAAGTTATCCACCGCGAAACGAAATTTAGAGGCTCTACAAGGCGGTCCGGAAAATTTAAGTAAGAAACTCGAAGGGGGTACGACTCTGTACTTCGTTGTTCGGCGATCGGCTGCATGATCCATTTGGTTGATGAAATTTCTTGATAAACGTCGCGAATTTGCCGTCAGGCAAACGCCAACACGTATCGGGTTATAGCCTAGTTAGCGACCAAAATCCATTAAAACATGACGTAATTGATAAGACATGACTCGACGGCGATTCAGACACGACTGGTTTTAAAATAATACTCAAGGCGTTCTCTATTGGCCAGTGTCAGAAGTTTAACTAAGCGTGACATGCGACAATCAGAATCTGTAATTAGGGCTAGCATTTGCAGATCCCTGAAGAGTACTTATAGGGAAACGGAAGACATGTCGTTAATAGTTTCATAGATCGACTGAACTTAGAAAATCACATTACAGACTTTTCCGCATTATTGACATTTACGGTATAAGCACCAGAAAGCATGTTTAAACTTGGCGCAATTAAGTGCGTTCACTTCGGTGGTAACATTTCGTTGAATATCATCAATGTCGTCAAAGCCCCGCTTCTTTACGATCACTTTAAGCTGTGCGCAGAGGTTGCCAAATACGGCCGCACACGATGAATGCCCTTCAGAGAATGCCTTATGACACCCTTGTAGTACAAACTAGTGACGGTGACACTAAGTGGCAGAAATTTCTTGTGAACGTGATTAGTGATCAGCATGCTCTTTGCCCTTGATTTTTGGAGGCGAAGTTTCTTTGGCCTGGGAGATGATTACCACTGCATGATTGGTCTCTTTCTTTTTCGATCGTACTGAAAGCACCAAGACTCGAAACTTGGGTTACTGCCGGCCGTTGCAATGAAGCCGCGAGATGTGTCCACTCGATGCGTTTTTTCTCAGGGCTCAAACTGTGTGGGACGTATTTCGCACACACCTTTTTTCCCAAACCCTGCTTAAAAATGGTTCTAATGGCACAGTCGTCAGTCAGCAGTCACGAGTTGTTGAACTTTTTAGATCGTTTTAGTGTTTCTGGCTGTGATTGGACCAGCAGGTTTCGAATCATCGGAAAGGTCCGCCTGACCTTTATGACACCGAGCACCATTCGGTGCTTAACATTTCAAATGTTTCTATGACCATTTTCCTCAGTTTGACTTGATGTTGTGACGGTGCTTCTAGTAGTTATGCTGAAGTTCGAGCCTCACCGTTGCAAGAAATATCACTGTATAAATTTATTATATTTATTTGTCCTTTTTTTGTCAGCCGGCTCAGCCTACAACTCTTACATTTTTTTCCCAGTCGACGTATACTTGGCCGTAGTTAGCCCACTTTAAACCTGAAATTATATGCTTCAAGCTTATATTCCAACAAAGAACAATTTACTCACAATCGGTACAAATAAAACGAGAAAAGAAGACTAGAGGATAATCGTCTGATACGCTCATATAGAATCTCATAACATCTGACCTTGCATGAAATCCAGTCCTGACCGCAAACTTAGCCGAGTCTTGCCATGTAACCGCATACTCCAGCGATGAGAGGACGTCTCACGTCAAAAGTCGCCAGAACATCTCTCGGCCAACCCCAGAAGTTTCACCTGGTATGAAACGCATTATGACGCGATGCGGTGTAATTTGCTGATTACTCAAATTTCAAATGGCAGCACCACCAATTTTTACGAACTGCGTGTAGATACGGAATGTACTTATTTCCCAACTGCAGTAGGCCTCTTCACGTAGCTTGAAGACGAGCACCGTTCTTTAGAAGTTTTGCAGCTCTTTTTGTAGATGGGATCGACTTGTAATCACAACTGATGCTTCCTCAGAGCCCGCTAAATTATGTAGAGATCTGACTAGGATACCCCATCTCTGGGATCCGAAATGTGTTTCAACGTTTAGTACTAAAATTAACTTTTATGTGCCTGATTAACTTGGTCGCACAAAATAGCCGATGCGAGCTATGAATGTCGTCCCCCCTACACGCGATTGTCATACTTTATTTTGTTTGCGTTTTAAAATACTCATCTTTGGCGACGCTCACAAGAACCACATCTGTTGGCCTTCGTGCAGTGTCGAAATTAATATGTCGGTTGTTTTCCTTTGTGCGCTTACCGCATGTTTAAAACGTAATTTTGTTCCGCTAGTTGAATTCCCGGCGGTTAAGATGCAATTATTGATGTTTTAAGTAAAGGTGACTTTTCCCGTATTTTGTGTTTGAACTGCACGTGGTTGTTGACGGTCGGGCTTGGGGGCTTGTTACGTGTGGTCTATCGATGTCGTTGTAAGCCAAGGGTTCCTGTTATATCTCGAAGTGGGCAGCTTCGAGTACGCTGCGTTTGGCGGAATTTATGTAGGAATATCTGCGAGGCTTATTTGGCATAATTAAGTTCCGTGGACCCTTTCGAATCTTTGCCATGTTGTTACGGATTTGTGTTGCCCTCTTCGGAATGTTAAGGGCGTTCAGACCTCTCGCGCCGGCAACAACCTGAGCTTTTGCGCAGGTTCTGCGGCCACATGCAGTTTCGTTGGATGTCGAGTGCAGCCACATGGACTCCTTATTAAGACACCGTATTTATGCATTAGTTTTTATAGTGCCTAGATTACAGTAACCGTAGTGGTTTATTGAAGTATCGGCCAGTTTGCGTGACGTTGTTGTCAATGTAGAATTTACTGTTTGCACCATTGTAGTTGTCAGTTGCTGAATTGAACATTTACCCTCAGATTTAATGTTTTTGTTTAGCCTAACGTTGTGGCCATTAAAGTATCTGCCGCATTTGAGCCATTTGTTTACCGTCTAGTTTGATTGTTTACGAGTCAGTTCCTTAAATATTTAATGTTGTTACTGTGTGTGAGTCATTTCGATTTTGTATTGTCAAGTTTACCACCCTTATCTAGTTTGAAACGTTACGTAATATATTTTAACCCTTACTAACCTTATGTTACATTTATTACCTAAACCAGTGATTATTTACATTTATTTTTAATATAGTTCGTTTTCATTTAGGTGTGTTTTTCCTTCTGATGTTTATGATATTTGCATGCGATTTTGTGTGTTGTCATTTGTAAAAGGAGAAAGCTGCACAAGAGCTTTCCCGCAAGGTAAGTTCAACGTTGTTGTTTGTGGTTTCGTCAATCTTCCACTTTTCTCGGTGGGCTCACCTGCGTATTACCCTTATTAGGAAAGTGGCATCTAAAATTTGCTTTTCTTTTAATATGCCGTTGCGCTGATTGGTTTCGTATTGGACCACCCCATCTCCACTAAGTGACGCCGGCACCCCCTTTTGTTACAGGTTGGACAACGTTCCTGTGTAATTCTTTCCCCGATTTGGGTCATTTTACGCGCTAGTCATTTAGCTAATTAGTGCCATTTCGTAAAGTCCCGTTTATATGGTAACAAACTGGTGCTCTTGTCGTAATATAGTGTTTAGCCTCTAACACCGGGCATACCGGATCGCTGACCGCTCAAGTTGAACAATGGAGGCGGGCTCGTAGGTTGCAAACGGAATTATTAAGACACCAACATACTCGTATCTAACAACTAGTCCAGGCGGTCGAAAAAAAGATATCGCCCGACAATTTGGGTCAGAGGAAGAAGACCGAATTTAATAGTGAAATAAATGTACAACGATGGTTGTAGGTTTCTTTATTAAACCAAGTGTTATAATATTCTTCTTTATCACAGAAATTTTCGATGCCAATTATACATACTAATATTAGCTGTTTTACTATATATTTTGAATGAGATTCTGTCGTATTTACAATTTTCATATTTCTAAGGCTTTCAATGAAATCTATTTCGTTCGTTCAAAACTATGTAGGGTTTAAATCGAAAGATATCGAGGTAATATGATTTAACGGAATATTTATAAATGAAACGTGTGGAATTATTAAGGCGTGTTTGTAGTTTGCAAAGCATAATGTGATTTATTGTTATCTGTGTATATTATAGTAACAGCGTATCATTCTGCGCTTGTTATAGACTTTATCTATGAAGCATCTGTAAAAAATAATTGTGTCGTTAATAATCGCCTACCGTAGGTGTTAATAATACGCACTCCTTCATAACTTCGTAATCTTACCTTAGGATATTATTACTTAATTATACTAAAAAATAATATGACATGTATTACATTTGAAAATAATGGGGGAAATCACTGCAAAATAACTACCTTCACTGACTGCTATAATAGATCATAATTTATTATGTAATATTCGAATTTAAGTTTTATCACTTGCTACTTACGGGATTCTTTATTATGTTTTATGTCATTAACTACGTGAATAAGAAATAGATATGTATTAAGGAATGTAAAAAACTAACGTTATTGTTGTTGTTATTGTATATTAAGCTCACATTTCTCTAAACTAAATCCTCTTTAAACTGAATATTCTAACCTAATTTCCACACATTTCTCTAAACAAAATCCTCTTTAACCTAATTTTTTATGAAAAACACCATTCTGTCATGGATTCGGCATGTATCTCTGTGACAGTGATAAATTTCACCTAATTAAAATATATATTTTAGAAAGTACGGACAGCACGAACAATACATTTTGAAGCTGAATAAAAGTTTGCAATTGTTTTTGAATAGCGTTGCAGCAACCGGCTTATGATAAATTGGAACAGCTACTTAAATAATTCTAATTAGTTCGGTTATATATCAAATCTGGTCTCACTAGTCTGCTACCAAACTTGGAATTAGTACGAAAATAGATCAGTTATGTGCTAGTGGAGCTGTCAGCAATGATTAGTTTGTTAGCCTCTCTGTACACACTCGAAAGCTCGGCGTAATGAAGATAATACTCGGTATAATGCATAATAGCTAATCAAGATTAATTAACTCGCCATGTACCCCGTTATGTAAATTCCTCTTCTTTTTGTGTTAGCGTCAGCTTAATTCTGCCACGGGAGCAACAGTTGTTATATGTTTATATATTTACTAAAAAATTTCATGTACTTCAAACACAAAATTTAGTAAGAAATAACGTTCATGTGTTATTTGTTAATGCCAAACATTTGAATTTTTCAGGGATATATCAAAACGCGGCCATAAGGTCTTTTTTTCATGATGAGGTTCAACTGTAAGATTTACTAATATATGGAGGAGAATGTTCGTCCCTTTTACAATAAAACAATTATTACTGTCTTCAAAGGAATAAAGTGACGACAAGACACCTTAGAAATTCATTTCTCTGCTATCCCTAAAACATATTTAATAATGCAAACTCATGAATTGACCTGAAATTTCTACCAGAGATGTTATCAATCTTTTACCAACGTCTGAGCTTCAAGAATTGACAAACAATGTATCATAATGTTGTAGGTTTTAGAGTTAATACAAGAATTCGAAATATTGCTGATAAGATAATATATTCAATATTTATATCCATATTTCAATTGCATGACTAGAACCTAATAGATTTTCGGGAAAAAACTCATAAAAATGTCGTATCTGCCATTTGTAAAGATGGTTTTATTAAAAATTACACACAATAGAACACCAAAACTCGAATGTAATTTTAACGTTCTGAAGAGTAAGTTAAATAAGTTAATGGAAGAATATGGAAAACTAAAAGACAAAAATATAAGAGAAAGGTCCTACTATAACGTTTCGCTCTTGAATTTAAATTCTAAGGATACCTAAAAAGTATTTGGAATTTAATTCTTCGCATTATTAAACATTTGCATCTAACCACCGCTTCAAACAATGATAACGGAAGCCGGTAGCCGATGCGCGAACCGCTTAAAACATACGCAAGAGTTTTTACCTCCACACATGGAGCACTGACTCCGCACGCCGACAAGAGGTCGCGAACCGTATATAAAAGAACACATGGCAGCTCCCGAGAGCAGAACCCAGCAGAATCCAGCAGAACCTGTTAGAACCGAGATAACTTGTGATCCCTCTCGAGATCCTTTCCTGCTTTACTTGAAGTGACTCCCCTTTACACTGACAGCGTTACTGTCTAATTAAAGAGAAATCAATTGCAAAGGTCGTATGGTGCTGACAGCGTCTCTGCCAGCCCGTGAGAACATTCTAGCAACCTAGTGAACCTTCCTGAAACCCGACCGCAGTTAATTACAACCCGCAACCGCGGCCCCCTAATTATCCCTGTATCCCGTATAACAAGACCGCTGTTAATTAGAGCCGAGACCGCGGCACCTGTATATTAATTTTTCCTGCTTCCTGTATAACCAGATCGCTGTTAGTTGCAAGCCGAAACCGCGACACCTGTAAGCTAATTTTCCCGTAATCCGCCGAACAAAGTCGCCGCTGCTATTTTGCCCTTAATCTCCCGAAACCAGAGCCACTCCGAGATTTCTTACTGCTGCAGCCGTCTGCCAGTAACCGACCCCCGAAGATCTCGAGATAAGGCGCTCACCTGCAAAACCAGCTGTCTGCACCCTGGAAGTCCGTACGTGAAGGCGTCCCAGTTCCAGTGCTCCGCCGTTTCAATGAGGGAACTCCGAGGTCACTGCCGCTTCGAGATTCGAGCCTCGGCTACCGACAAATTTCTCCGCTAGAAGCCGGGCCCGTTCACCGTTCTCCCGGCCGTGCTTAAACAGCCCGCTACACCCAGGTAACCTGTAGAACCATACTTTTAATACGATGTATTTATAGCGGCCATTGTTGTAAACAATTGGTTATCCCAACTGCTGCAAAAGACCTACAGCCGCTTCCAGCAGAATCGACGTGGTGGAGCCTCCAGCATACAATCCGGCATACTTTGTATTGTTGCCCATGGACTCGGCGTACGCGCTAGGACAGCGAGCCTGCGATCCTCCCGTGTAACCGAGGTTGCAGCCCTACCCGGCGACTCAAGCAGCCTCTCGTTAAGAGCCCTGTATTTTGCGTAATATACATGTCATCTTTATTCATTAATGTACATAGTTCAAACATTATATTTAATTCCACATGCCAGCTGATGTTATTATTGATCTATCTCATATTTGAGCTGAAAGTGATACTCCGGCTAGAGCCGACCCGAGGCACGAATGTTAGCGTCTTTATTAAAGAAGGTGGAATATTACACTACTAAGCATGAAATAACGATGTGCAAATCAAATTGGGTGGAAACGATTGTTTTGGGAATCCAGGGCATGGCAAGGTACAAACAATATTAACTAAAGCAAAATCAAAATAAACTAATTAGAATGCGCTAGGCTTTAAACAGTATTCTAAAACGTACTTGCACGTTTAGATATGAATTCCGGACATTTTCAGAAAACCACAAAAAACCTTTGAAATGACACATCTTAGAAAGATAAAAAGACTGTGTTATCGGTAAATTTGTATTTACGAAATGTAAAAATTGAAAAACGTGCCCAGTAGCTCAATGGCGTGGATGCGAGTCGTAGGCTTAAATAAAAGGGGGGCTCACTCGCGAGAGTCAAAATAATATTATACATTGAAGAACACGGGGATAAATTCGTGTTACTTTAGGTAGTCACCTAGATGTTATCTACAAATGAAAATCACGCAATTTCATACCATTACATTTAAGCGGGTTAACTTTGCAGCTGTGGCCGGAACAAGGAAAGGTAGCCGCAGCAGTTCTGAAGAATTCTACCTGCCTGTCCTGACGTCACGTCGCACCATAAGAAAAACTAGCAGATGTTTGTATACGACATATATTCTATTTGGGAAAGCGATATCGATAACCTCACTTAAGGGTACTGAAGGTGTTACGGTGAACGGGGATATTTCCCAAAACCTTATTTTACAGCATGCAGTTTGCTTGCTCAGACACATATAGAATTGGTGATAAATCTTATTCCAGTGCCTGAGAGTTGCACAAAAACTTTGTCGGTGTAGTAAATCTCTCGTTATCCAAGTTTAAAATTTGCAGGCTTCAAGACGTAAGTAAATTTAACAGCTTTCCAGAATTGCTACGGGCAATTTTTGCATGGTTCTATAAGCGATGTGGTGACACACCCTTCAGGGCTACATCAACGAAACTACAGGGTGGAGCGCAGCAACTTAGGTTTTTAAAAAGAACGGCTTGAAGTCTCAAAGGGTCATGGAGGGTGGGGGATGATCTCAGTGTAAGGGGGCAGATGGAAAGTTTAAGTTGCCACCCATTTTAGTCACAAAAATGCTGTGGTCAGTGGAAGAGCGCGCAACTTGCTTTTTTCAAAATTAAATAAAAAACTGTACAGATTTGAAAACCCTTCATTTTTATTTTTGAATTGTAACATAATATGGGAAGTTTAATATTAAACGGTTTTAAAAAGAATGTCTTGCAAATGTCGTCCTCCATTGTCAATACACTGTTAAGACGCATTCGGAGGTTTCTCTCCACATTTTCGATTATGGCGACCGGTATGTTGGCAATTTCCACTTGAATATTGTCCTGTAGGACTTCCAGGGTCTGGGGTCGATCGTTATAATCCAGCAATTTGAGATAACCCCAAAGAAAGTAATCGCAAGGGGATAAATCAGGCGAGCGTGCCGCAGTTGATGTCCCCTCTCAGGGAGATCAGCCGCCCAGGGAAGGTTTCTCTCAACAAATTCATCGAAATTCTTGCTGTGTGGGTCCAATCTTGCTGAAACCATACATCGTCCAGTTCCATTTGTTCGAGAGCAGGCAGAAAAAACTCTGATCTGAATTCTCGCTTACAGCACGACCGTTTTCTTGAAAAAGGTAAGAGCCAATGATCCCTATTCTTGATATGGCACACCATACCGTTAAACGATCCGAGTGAGGGGGTCCCTGGGATTTGTTTCACTCCAATACCGCATATTGGAAAAATAAGCCTCAACGGCAAAAGCGCGCTTATCTACTGACCACACCATTTCGTGACTAAAAGGGGTGGGAACATAAACACTCCCATCTGCCCCCTTCAACTGAGACCATTCCCCATCCTCCATGACCCTCTGAGACTTCACGCCGTCGTTTTCAAAAACGCAAGTTGCCGCTCCACCCTGTATAAACAATTGACACTAGTAGTTTAAAGGTTTTTTAAGGGTAACGTCGGCGACGGGCGTTACTTTGCAGGATGGTGGCAAAACTGTAAATAACGGGACGATACATCGTGTTTTCTGAATATATCCGACCATAGGTTGCTACGAAATAACGCGGAAATCAAAACGAGACGGGATTCAGAATTTCACATTCGTGGACTGGGGGAGCGATTCAACAATCGTCGAAATTTGCCTAAAATTGGCATTGTAAGGCTTCGAGAAGCTCTTCGTTTTTCTGACACGCTACCCATTACCCTGAAAGTGACTACAATGCCTTGTACTTATAATATAAATAATTTTCTATGCCACTGAGAATTCATAGTGTTTTTCCATGAGTTTGTATTTAAACCTGTTCTAAGTAAAGTTATACTAATTTACTACAGTTCAATGATTTTTAGAACACTGTTTAGAATTTGATTATTTATTAATTAAACCTGCAATGAACATGAAAGTGGTTTTCCGCTCGTTACTATGGAAGACGAACGTCAATGTACTTTGTCGCTCGTTGCTTAAGAAAAGAACAAGCATTGATGAAATTGATTTTTTTTCCAATTTTATTATTAATCAAAATAAACGTTAACAGACAATTTGTACAATTATTAATGCTGGTGTCTCATTTTGCAAGAAAATTTAAATGCCAAATTGTCAAATAACGTCAAATTTTAGCATCAATAAAAATGTACTTAAGATTTTCATTTTTAAGTATTAGATCACATAATGTTTGCTCATTTTAGATGTTGCAGCAGAAAAAATCATGTGTGTATTACGAGCGCAAAGTGTTATTACCAATTTTGAGAGATTGCCGCGCTCCGCTAACGCGTCGCACAGCAACATTCTCTCTCAATCGGCAATTTCCAACTTTGCACTTTTAATACACAATATACTATTTTCTACAACTGCTATAGAAAGTAGACTTTTGCGCTCGCTCTTGTCAACGCAAAGTTGACGTTTTCTAAGAAGCGAGCGCCAAAGTGGTTTGCCGCTCCTTACTATGGAAGACGAGCGCCAAAGTATTTTCTCGCTCGCTGCTTAAGGGGGATAAGGAGAGGGGTTAGGCAACACACTGCATTAGTCAAATTTTAGGATAAAACTTAAAGTGTTTCGTATAATATCACAGCCGCAAAAATTTATTTGGAGAAACGTTCGCTAATTCATTTAGATACTATGAAATAGCATTTATTGTTATCAAAAAGCTATTAAAGCAGATTAAAAATGGCAATAGGAATACTTTTAATCATTGGACCATACGGCTAATGGTTTAGAAAATGTAAAAAATAGACTCCACTACAGCATACGTAAAGGTTTTTATAGTACAATTGTGCCTTTAAAACCGTTTCAATAAAATTCCTGATCTGGTAATTACACACGAACCAATATTTTCTAACACTTTTCAGGAGTGTTTTTAATCTAAAGTTAGAAGTGTTATAGGCAACCTAACTAACAGCTATTTTTGTTTACAAATAACAGGTATTGGAATGTACTAATCCCCTATAGGTACATACTCTAATCCCTTTTTGGTTTATCAGGTAAGAATATTTAAACACTAAATACTTTTAAAGGGTATCTTTTTAGTATGTATGACGATTTTGTAAATGTTTTAATCTTCTAAAAAATACTAATTAACTTTTTTCGTCAAATTAAAAAAAATGCAGGGAAATACATTTATTTACTACTGAAAATGGATACAACGAAAAAACATACAAACAATAATTAATTATAAGCAATTATAGATAAATACAAAACTTGAATTAATATCTAAATACAGCAACATTTTATAAGGATCCACTATTGTCTGGCATAAATCAGAAAATACAACTGTGAGTTCAAAGAAAAATACTCCAGGAGTGACTTCCGGGCTGACTTTAATAACTAAAAAATAACTAATAAAAACAGTTAAAAAATGTAAATATCAAATGGAATCTTTAGTGATTCTATCGCTTTTATTATTGATAAGTGGGTGGAAAAATTAATAAAATACTTATTTTTAACACATGAACTTTTAATTTATTGAACTTTGATATTAATAGTTTAAAAATGTTTGCTTATGTGAAATTGTTCACATTTCATAATGCTACAGCTTTAAAAAATAAAGTACGTGCGTCGTGCTAAAAATACTAAATACTAAAAATATTATTATCAAAAGGAAAATAGTTCGAACGGTGGTAGATATATATATATATATATTTAAATTAGAAAGTACTTTATCCATAGTTTCTATAGAACATCAAAGTGATTTAGTTATAATCAAAATTTAAGTGGAGTATTAATTAATTTTTGAACGAATTTAAGTTTCACTAACAGAACCGAATTAGAATCTAAGTGAATTTGTAAAATTATGATGATTTTACTAATCAGTAATTAAATATTTTCGATTGAAGGGATGACGCATCAATGCGCTGTTTGTAACAATGCGTTATAGCACGACGGAATAGTAATTTAAAGTACATGTGCTAAAAACATATTTTATTAACGATCGAAATTTTCCCGAGTTAATAAAATGTCTTGTCAAAAGTGCTGTATGGAATTTTATTCAATATTCGGTAGTTGAAATTTGTCAGCATTTTATGAAAATAAATAATTTTAGCAAAAATTACCTGTTTTAGTGACATGTAAAATTTGTTAACCAGATGAGCAGATATTTTGTTAATAGTAATTTTTGTATTAAGTGCGTGAAGTGAGTGTTTTTGTGCGTGAGAATGCCACTTTTTTGACGAGGCCAAGTCAAAAAACATGTAATACAAACAATATTTTTTCTACAACCGTCAAACAAGAATATCAAAATTATTTCGCGACCTAGTGCGCGAAAATTTTTGGCGCTCTAGTGAGCGAAATGCATTTTTTCACGTCGTCAATATTAACGTAAATAAATATCCCATTTTTTAACACGTTCAAAAATGGAAAACTTCGCGCATTGATAGCGATACGCGAATGTCCCCTTTTTTGGCGGTTGTCGAAAATGCAATATTAGTACATCCTTATTAAATTTCATTCTACAAAAATTACGTCAAATAAAAGCCGTTCACCACCTTTTTGGGACAGAGTTGGCTACGATTTTTTCTTTTCATGTTGGACTAACTGATTCGGTGATGTAGCGGATGCAACTTTATTTTTCTGTCAGTGTCTATTCGACATTTTCTTGCCACCGCATTGCCAGATTTATTATTTTAATATTCTTAAGAAAATAAATGATTTATCAAGCGTGTAAAAATAATTTTAATTTCCGTCGAAGGAAAAGTCAAATTGCTCAAAATAATTTTGTTACAACAAAAAATTTCCATTAAACGATGCTACTTCCAATTTCAAAGGACAGACCAGATTTAAAAGATCACGAGTTCATGTCGAGACTAGAGAATATATTTGCTGTACGTTAAAATGATGCATTATTGTTAAATACTTGTAATAACTTAATGTTAAACCGATAGTTCAAAGAAGATCAACAGAGATGAAACTAGAATAGTACGCAAGTAAAAGAAGAATAAACAGATAACTCGAACTCATTGGTTTGGGTAATGGGCTAATGGCCGATTTCAGCAGAACAGCTGACCGCAGATGATTCACTATCTGTTGTTTTTGAATTAATTTATGCTGTTGTGAATTTGGTGATTCTGCTTTGAGTAGTGGTTATGAAAATAATTAGTTGCAAGAATGTATTGCTATATTTGTAAAAGCAATAATCCAGTGTAGTAATGTATAATAATTTACTACCTACCTATTTATTACTATTTTAGTATTGAAATGTTATGTGGTAGATGTGAAAATCAACATGAAGTAAAATCAGCAAGCCATCCATTTGACAAGATATTTACATTTTTCACATGTTAATTTCTATAAGACCAATATTCCTCAATTGCTCTACTAAATTGATTTGGCATCAGTTTGTGATGTCTTTATCTTTTCACAACAGCAAGCAAGCAAGCAAGCAAGCATGCAGCAAGCATGTAAAATAAAGTAGCATATTCATATCATGTACACAATTCTTATCCAAACTGCACATTAATATTGAATGCGTTTGTTATGCATTATTTCTCATTTTCGTTTCTGTCGTCAATTCTCAAATCATTTAAAATTTTCATCCTTAATTTAAACAGAGATCCGACAACAATGTACCTATTCAGAAAATATAACCTTAAACTGAAAACAACCTAATCTAGCACAAAAAGGGTCAATTTCCATTAGGGAGTTTAGTTACCACAGAGGTACTGCCAACAAAATTACTATATGGTCATAGCCTCACCTGACCCAAAAAGATCGTGAACGGCATATACATATCTCTTATATCTTGCTCACGGCACCTTCTAGAGTCCACTAATTCGGGAAGCAAGCATTTTAGAAAAAAAATTGTTTAATTTGGTTACCATATTTGCTCTCCAAAATTCGTCATCCCTAAAAAAGAATAAGTAGGAGATAAATTTCCTGAAGAGTATAGTGATATATGTATTACCTTTTGATTTCTTCTACAGAGATGCCCCCTTTTGCATATATGATGAAATAGCAAGTTTCATGTTTTGTAATTCGCAACAATCCTTGGATTTGATAAAAATAGTTGTGATTACGTTTAAGAGTAACATGTCTATTTTCATATAAGCAGTAATCTATCTTCTTTTGAATTACTGCATCCACTGGAGGCAGATTGCCACTTTTTTCGGAGCTTTTTAGTTCCACTATAGCATTGTTGTCTACCAGTCCGTCAGGGGAACAAGCTAAATATGGAAACTCTTCGTCTATAACTAAACCACTTCTACGCACGAATTTTTAAAATTGTTTTTCCAACAACAAGATAGCCTTATCTTCGTTATCCAGTCCAAATTTAGTAGCACTAGTACCATAGAAAGTGGAATATAATAAAGAAACAACCGTTTTCACGGTAGATGTAGTTTTAACTTGCAAATTTTTCCAATAGTTGATGCAGTAACTCGTTTTCTTCGTTCAACTTTCCAGATTTCGCTGTTAACTGTAACATAGTTTCTTGAAATACACGTTTCTTGCAAATTTTTGCCAAGTCGCGTAAAAATTGGGCAGATTGTACAGCATATTCTTCTTCGTTCATATCTGGGACAAAGTTTGAAACCTCAGGACCATAATACCGGTATTTTGAACACACTGTATTAAAATATCCCGTTTTTATAAAACTTTAGTATTTTCTATTCTAGATGACGACCCCTCAATTTTCAGAAAAGAAATATTGAAAAGTGGGGAAAATGTGGTTTCAAATGAAAGCTTGATATTGACAAAAAATCTTTAAAACATTCATAAATTGAAAACGCTGCGTGCAATTTAAAAGAAAAGTTATTGTTGAATATAGCACCTATAGGGGCTTGAATAACCGTAATGATAAAATAAAATTAATACTTTTTCAAGCCAAACTTTCTTGGGACACCTTGTATAAGTTAAATAGTTTTAAAATGTGCCACCTTCAACTATATTAGGATCGCCTCAATCAAACTTTCCATAGGTAAAAAAGTAAAGGCATAATCGGAGACCGGAGAACTACATGGACACACTGTATACATCTTAACACAATGAGCCTCTGTGGTCTCGTGGCAACGGCACTTGGATCGTAAACTAACAATGTCGGTTCAAACCTCGGCCAGGGCAGGATTTAAAAAAAATAAATATAATAATACAACGTGCAAGACCAATCTTGAATATTAATTATAGCTTTCTTTTATAAAAAACAGATTACACTGCTACCATTTTACTGGTTTAAAATGCTGTAACATAAAACGGATTTCGAATGAAACTATTTTATTTACAGATCTTCAAATATTAAATTATTATTAGACAAAGATTGTTACGTTATTCAGTTGGTCAAAACGTGACAATGCGATACTTACACTTAGTAAACACGAATTGTCTATGTAAAGTGAAAGCGGGGAAAAGCCAGCAAAAATTGCAACGGTAGGTTCTAACATATATTTACCTCAGCACAACGAGTCTCAGCGGTCTCGTGGCAACTGTACCGACTAACAATAATTTTGTTTGTTCATTAACGAATTAAAAAAATCCATAATACGTAATTATTTATTAAGAAAAATTATGTGAGAGAAAAGCATAAGAAGGCTATCTATAAATAGTTAATTATATTAGTCCCCAACATCTTAATTTCAACATATCAGTTGCACCAAAACATTTCAGTTAAAATTCGGCAGCAAACTTAAGGACGTATTGGGCCAACTGGGTTATAAATAGAAGGTTCGTCGCAGTTAATAGATTAACAGAAAAGGTGCCTACTGAGAAAAATAATCTGCTTTCGACATTGGCATACACGACAACATGGTGTATCTACAGTTTTCTAAACATTAATTTTTCAAGGCGCAAAAGAAAAATTCTATGAGCTCTCCTTAGCCGCCTTAAGAAAAGAACAAGCATTGATGAAATTGAAATTTTTTCCAATTTTATTATTAATCAAAATAAACGTTAACAAACAATTTGTACAATTATTAATGCTGGTGCCTGATTTTGCAAGAAAATTTAAATGTATAATTGTTGTCAAATTTTAGCGTCAATAAATAGTTAAGATTTACATTTTTAATTATTAGATCACATAATTTTTACTCATTTTAGATGTTTTAGAAAAAAATCTTGTGTGTATGTCAAGGGTAAAGTGTCATTGCCAATTTTAAGAGATTGCCGCGCTCTACTGACTCGTCCGCGTCAACATTCTCACTCAGTCGGCAATGACCAGCTTGGCGCTCTTAATACACAATATACTATTTCAACCAGAGAGCATATTTTGTATTCGACACTGTACCACGGCTCGCAAAACTATAAAGTGCTTGGAGAGGAAAGGAATCAATTATAAAATTTTCAGTAAAGAGATGCGAACAATTTTGAATAAAAGTGGGATTAAGACAAGGAGGGTACTTAAACCGGGCGTTGTTTATCTGAAACAAACAAAAACACATGTTACATACAGAAATTCAGATATCGTATGCAGGAGTATGACTATTTTAGTTGACCTACAATTTATAAACATGTGCTCGAATTTAAGCTGTCATACGCCATGGATAACACATCGTCATCAGGAGTGTGTCTTTAAATTTGAATTTGGCCAGAAATGAGGGTTGCTATTTCACGTCATTTTCATCCGGATGCTTAAATCGGGGAAGCAGAAGTCTAATATGATCTCCGCGCCTCTGTCTCTCTCAAATTGCAGATTTATTTAATGTCGTTTAACGTTTCCCGGAGCTGAACCGGAGTAATTGAATGTTTGCAATGTCGATCCGCTCCGGGCAAAGAAATTATGTGACGACCGGGCGCGAGTGCGACTCGCTGTAAACACGTCAATTTATTTTGAAGGACTGCCGTTAGTGTGCACGTCGGGGCTTCGCAGTCTTTGATAAACTCGAAGGCGGTACGGAAAATTCTGGGGCGCGAAGGTATTGCGGCATTTAACACCAGTTTGATTTTACAAACCCAATAGCACGTAATTTAGGAGTCGGTAAACTGTTATGCTGTATTAAAGCATGGGGGATGTCGCCATGGCTTAATAAAACTACTGTTATATTCTTTATATTTTGCCAGGTCAAATTACTCCTTTTTTACAATTAAGAATGAACTATTACGTATTTTTCATTTCTGATTGGTACAGTGGCATGCTTTAAAAGTCCGTCAGCAATCATTGTAACATTCTGTGTGATGATTTAAGCTGTAGCAAGAAGAAGAATTTATCAATTTTTAGATTTACTATATCCACAACTGTAACGGCTTTTTGTTCGAAAACACCATCTATTTTCCGTACGTATACATCTAACACTTTTCGTTTTGTATTAAGAATTTCCTAGAAAAATTAGCTATTCAGACAGATATCATACTGAATTGTTTTCGGTACATCATCTATTTCCCAGTTGCTATTGTCAAACTTAATAAAGGGCTCTTTCCTTATGCCACTGGCCATTGGATGACGAAATTGCCATAGGCAATACTTCAATACTTACATCTTTTCCGAGGTCAAATATTTTGCAGATCAGAGACATGATGGATGATGATACAAAAACAGAGAAAGAAGAAAATAACAGAACTATTAATTGTATAGGATGATAAAAAATCACTAGAAATGAGAATTCCGGAACGTTGGCTGGCACAGAAACTGCTGTTAAAATATCATGAAATCAGCGTAATGAATTTTTTTGCAAAACAACGAAACCCTGTTGTATAAAAAAATAAGCAACGTAAGAACAGAGGTTGACGCACGTACTTATTACAACGTGGAAAAACCGAAAGAAAATTTTTCTAGCGACTGCAAATACAACGGGCAGACAACTTTAAGCAACTTCTTTGATGAGAATAGAGAGCAAAACGCGCAAGACGCAATTAGCAAACTTAACAATAATAAAAGATCAAATAAAAGAAACTTACCAGCAAACACTTTGTAGATATAGAAGAAACCTTACCATATACTTGTGTAACCTCACATTGTAACGCGGCTTCTTTAATTCTGCTGTTATTCAAACCCACCGTTACAAGACGTATTAAAAAATACATCTCATACGCCTTAATATGTGAATAATTACTTGCCTCGTTGTTACCAGCTAGCTCAGTTTACAACAAGAAAACCCTTACCTTTGATTCCCAGTCGAAGTGACGGGTAATCAATACAATGAAGTTCTAGAAGCCGAAGCTAAAGATCTGAAAATAAATTCTCCACATTTCCACTCCAATAAGAGCCCATCTATTTACAATCAGTGTACTACAAGTAACTATCAGCTTTAAACACATATATATAACAAAGGAGGCAAATAGAAGAATATATAAAATAAATGATTAACGACCTTAAAACGGGTCTGATTAATGCAATCACAACGACAGTATTACGAATTATTTGTAGTTTCGCTTGCATTAATGAAAATTAGATAGTTGTATTTTATTTTTAAGCAGTTTGTTACGATTAATTGGTGGTTTGTCAGTCAATAGGTACTTCTAATATTCAACTAGATTATACTTTGCAGTTTCGCATGCAATAGTGAAAATTAACCAGTTGTATTTTATTTTTAAGCATTTCGTTACGATTAATTAATAGGTGGTTTCGCAAGCAACATTTCTAATAATCAACTAATTTCATTATTCGCATTTATTTCCCCCAAATTTTGCCTGACTAAGTAGGCAACTCTATGTGCTTTCGTTATTAACAAGTATCTGGCTTAAAACTACAATTGCACTATTGTTATCTTATGGGAACACTCCAATTTTTCAGGGTCCTTTCGCACAAAAATGTTGGGGAGTTTTGTTAACCTGGCTTGTTGGGCATGTGTTGGTTTTCTTACGTTTCCTTTTCCATTGAAAATTTGTGCAAGCAAGTTGCCCCCCCCCCCCCTCGCCATAGTGCTTCAATTAAGGGCCAATTGGTTTGGCTACACTCCTTTGGTTATATGGAGGATCTGGAAGCACAAATTCCTTTTTGACGTCCGAAATTACCACCTGGAAGCGCTAGGAGCATCTCCTACCTGCAGCCTACTCGCTCTCCCCTGGTTTCAAGAAAAGGCTCCCTGCGATACTCGATCCGCTTCCGGGAGCTGGCGACTTCTGCTCCCCGTGCCCTTGAGGCCCCAGGTGTGTTCCGGAAGAGCTCGCAGTTCTAGTTCGGCACTTGCCATCCGAGTCTGTGAGGAACACACCAAATGGTTAATTTAGGGTGTGTACATGTACTAGCCAATTAATCGCATAGACAATGTGAAGGCATTTTATGCAATTCGTCTCGCCTTATGTATTTTAGTTTGGATTTTGTGGCGGCTGCATTATTTGCGTTGGCCATTCATAAGCATGTTCGTTTTAAGGCCCTTCTCGTGGTGTTGAAAGCTGCGTCCAAATTTAATTCGTCCCGCCTTACGCATTTTAGTTTAGATTTTGGGGTAGCTGCATTACTCGCGCTAACTATTTGTTAATATGATAGTTCAGAGGCCCCTTTCGTGGTGTTAAAAGCTACGTTTAAATTTACTACGCCCACGTTGAATGTGTCGAAGATTGCCTTTGGGTTTGAGCACGCCTAGTTATTCTCTCTTAAAGCCACAGTAGGACGTTTTTACTCACTTAGGACACGTTTTCGCTGTGGTTTTCGGCAGGAACCGCTGTATTTTTGGCACTTTTGCACGACCACAGTTTTTAGGTTAGGTTATATACGAAATTAACCCGCTGTGGCTCTTGAAAGTTTAAGTATTCGTAAAGTGATTTTGCAATTATTAGTTAACACTGTTAGGAGCGTATTCAAGCCGTTGTTTGAACGATCATAATAAGCATGATAAGTTTGTCATAGAAATATCTTCGACTCTGTATGTCCATAAAATCGGAAGGTGTTTCGCCCCTTCAAAATCTTGAATATTGTCTTAAGGTCAGTTCGAGCTAACAATCGGGGTAGAACTTAGCTTATCGCTTGTATAGCTCCGTTCTGCAGCACCGTGCTTAACAGGGTGCGTGTTAATTTGTGAGCCCATATTGTACCTGCGTTTTCGTAATTATTTAATAATAATAATTATAATAATAATAATAATAATAAATGCCTTTATTTAAGCAAATTCAATGTACAAATTTACTGAATTATTCCGACGCTGTCGGCCGTATGCGAACCTCCGCTTCACGGGGTTTTCCATTAATTAATCTCATCCCCTAGTGGGCAATTTTAAAATTTGGGTTTTAACTTAATTTTCTGTTGTTTAAAACCAACTTCACCTTTTTATCAAGCTATTCATGCCAATTTTAGTGAAACGAAATTAATTGTATTTATGCAGCTCGCGCAATTACATTTGTTTATGCAGCGCCCATATCTTTTTAATGTGTTTAGGCTAGTTGTTGGTTTGTTTGTATATATTTATATTTATCATCGCCTTTGCATGTTCATTTGCCTTTTTATTGTTACTGTTTGTACTATAGAACCAGTTGTTGATTAAATAAATATTGTTACGAGTTATTGGTTTTGGATATTATTTGGATTGGTGGATTTATTTCATACCTTGGGGAGCACCGACCCTAGGGTTTGTCGACGGCGAGGACCTGGCGCCCTCTCCTCTAGTTTTTTTCAGTTTAGCTGGAACCCCGACCCTTCCCGACAAGTTAGCCAAATTAAGCCGATATTTACCAGCCGGCAAAATACCAAGTATAACTTTCCCCACCAGGTAAGGCCGACCCTTAATCCTTCGTCACAACAGACCGTAAATCATGTTTCTATCAGCGTTGGAAAGTTAAAGTAATTAGCATGTATAACGACAACTGGCATACATTAATAAGTACACAATGTCTAAAAGATATTATTCGAATAGTTTAATGCGCGAATTTCAAATTCCACTGAATACTGAATCCACTCCTGTTTGGAGTCCGCCCCTGATTCGCATTCTTGCAGGCACCTCATACGTAGCTTGAAAACGTAGACCAACCTTTGGGGTTGGCTGCTTCTTCTGGAGATGATGCTGGCCTACCAGCGCACAGTTATTTCTTGGGCCCGCAAAACTACGCTGAGATTTAACTAGAAGACCCAGCGCTTAAAGACAAGGCGTGATTTCAACACCTCGTAATAAGATGCACGTTGAGCTTCGCCGACTATGAGCGCACTTAAGAACACGGTGCCCCTTTGGACATTCGCGTTTTTAATGATGCACTATTCACCCGCGTGTGTCGTACTTGAGTGTTCTCACTTTTTTAGCTTGCTTGCGACCAAACCTGCAGAAAACACACTTTTTAACCCGCGCTTTGTTGCTAGCACAAAAATTCACATGCACTGGCGTTTCGAATTATCTGATTTTAATTAGAATAACTCAACAGACAAACTTTTATCTGAATATTGCACACTACCTAAATACACAATATATAAATGAAGGTTTTTAATTATTGTACTGAGCTGTTATAGCGGATCAAAGGCCCGTTTCAAATTTTTCTTTAATTTTGTAGGTTTTTATGAAATGTAGAGCAATCTTGAATTTTTCCCATCGTTCTTTACCTTTAATTAAATGCACTCAAGCATGTTTAGTGTCCAAAACGCTTTTTCACTGGGGTTGGCGGTGGAACTTTCAATTAAATGGCAAGTGAAGGCGTGATTTCGTATAAGTAACTCATCGTTTTTGCTGTGATTCGTTTGTTACGCTTCAATAGTTCTTGTTCTTATTGTGACAAATTATCTTTTGTCGATTATTAATACAATTTACTTTAAGCGGCGACGGTTTATTTACTTCTTTATGACAGTTGCAAATAAATTACTACCATTTTTTACAGACTGTGCATACAGGTTGCGTTCATAATATCTTGCAATTTATGGTAAAATATAAAATAAATTTAGCTTCGAGTTCTCATATTTTCTAATATTTCTTTCTGTGTGGGTATCGTTTTAGAAGTTATCGCCTCTGCAACTTATTATTATTATAAATCATTTATAATTACCCTATGAGATTTATTTTGGTTCAATGACTTCAATGGCGTTTTTTTCTTCATCTTTTGAATAAACCAGTTGAGAGCTACGATAAGTTGGTTTTAAAGAATTTTTCAAGCCATCACCGGGTTGCTATAAGATGCCATTATCATAGTGCTTAGCGTCTGTTGACTTTGTAAATTCTGCTGTAAATGCTGTATACAGTACAGGTCCCGTCATAGTTCTCTGTTTAATGTTGACATTAATTGTCTGTAGTTTTAATGTCTAACTAGAAAATGTCGTTCGTTAATGTCGGATTTCAGTGTAAGGTACAAATTGCGAGAGGAAGGTTTAGTCTGATCTTAAATAGCGAGTCTGGATGTTACGCCTTTTTAGGAACCGGAATTAAAGAATACGTCGCTGCAGAATTTTCGGTTTTGAAGATGTTCGGTGATTTACATACTATTCTGTGTATGTGCTCTGTCGCTGCATATTTATTTAAACCCGAATTCGTGTTCTGGGATTAGTAGTTGTAATATTGGTTGTAATCTCGTTAGTAGTAATTTCTCATGGACCTTTGGCAATGGAGCTGAGAGACGTATTGGGTGATATGTTTGTCACTTTTCCTGAGGTTTTCCAGGTGATAATATTAAAATTATCCAAACCACTTTCAAATCCTACTGCTTCGTTGTATACCATAATTTATTGTCTTGCATGGGAGCCGTTTTAATATTCGACGGGTCATCTCTGCCTGGTGCTACTGTTTTTAGATAGTTTGTAAAAGTAACTGCTTTGTCTTCGTGCGTTCTAGCCCATCCTTGATCTCCTAGCCTAATCTGTGGAATACTGCGCTGTGGCTGTAAATCCTGCAGGTTGTCTACTTCAAAGATAGTTAATTTCGTATAATTGTTCTGTTTATATTCACTGAGAAGCAGAAGACCGTGAAGCGGGCTTGATCTGGCTCGCTTGACTGTGCTCAGAATAGCAGTTTAATATACATATATGTATATATTTTGTTGCTTGTTAATCTAATTTTGTAATTAACTGCAGTGCACCATTAGAAGCTTCAACACGCCATTGTGGTTGTGGATACGGCGCCAGTGCTGGAAGCGGTCGGGCTTTGTAGAGTGTGTCAGTTTCGGCTTGGAACTGGAGGAGACGCCGCGCCGGTTTAATTTTGACGAGCAAGTTTCGGAAGTTACGGCCTAGTGTCAGCTTAAACCAAGAGTTCAGTATTGTAACAACTGATATCGACCTCATGGAAAGCGCCGAAGTCTTGTAATCATTGCAGTTTGTAATTGGCGAACTGTTTTCGCAAAACTTTCACCATTTTTGTAATGTGTTTTTACAATAATTAAACGTTGTTCGTTTGAATACTTCTCCATATTCTTCAATCGCGTGGTCTGTACGTGACAACTGTAAAAAAATAATCGTACAACTCGTATTAACAAAATGGCGGCAAATTTAAATCCGGTGCTCTTGTTGGGACACCCATAGAAACATCGCCATAAAGATCTGAGAGTGCTAGATTCCGGTGGCCAAACAAGCGGAATTCGTTAATCTTCATGAAGGCGATTCAGTACCATATTTAATCATTCCAGTGGGTTATCGACGCAGGCTGCGTGAGTTATTCAACGTCAACATGCGTATACGCACGCTTTCTCTTGTATTTGTTGTTTAATCATATGCGCTGTAGGCTGTCACTACAAAGTCGCCGTTAAAAACAGCTGTCGGGGTGTGTTTTGACATTATTTTTACACACCAGCGCTGTGTCTTCTGCGCAATAGACTAGCGGTTTAAACGTGTTGTATAGAAATCTGACAGTTGTGTGGGTTTTTGCGAGTCGACTGACATTATTTTTCGTCTAAGTGCGGAGTAGAAATAGCTATTTGATCGTGGCTTCGCATTTAAGTTTATGATTAGCTAGAGTTGTTAGTGTGTGTTGTCTTTTTTTAGGAGATTTTTGCAGTTGACATTTTTAGCTTAGGACGACTGGTTCAGTACATCAATGAACTTTCGATAACCAAGAACTGACTTACTTTACTAGATGGATTCCACATTTGATACCTTCTTCACTAAAGTCGTGGGCTTGATCTCTTCCTCCTTAGGAATTTCTAAGAAATTGATGCTCCTAAATGAAAACTGTATTTTGTGGTCTCAATTTCGTTCGAACCCATCATTCCACTCTATATTAAAGCTAGACGCCTTCCTATTTGAATAATCAGTTTCGGTTTGTGCTTGCCTTGCTAACGCTAAGAACATGAAACTTTTAAATGTCCCAGGCATGGTTGCGAACGATTACTATTTGCCATAAAACAGGAAGCTGGTCTATCCCTTAATGTTTTCGGGCTGAAACTAATTTCAAACAATATACAAGAAAAGCCAATTTGCTTACACAAACGTATTGACTTTAAAATACAAATAAAAGCAAACGACCACTGAATTAAATCCAAGAATAATCGACTTGTGATATAGCTTGGTGCTACTGGAATGTACGTTTAAAACATACACAGAACAACATGAAACAGTATTAAACTAACGTTGAAATAATTTATGAAGTGCATTCTTCCAAACTGCCAAATCTTCTCTGTGGGTCCTGGAGGTATGCAGATTGCTGCGTCACATACGGGCCTGCCCTTGAATTGCATCATCCAATCTTGGAAGGCGTAATGCGCGAAAATTGCCACACTTGGAGGCGCGGGGAAATTCCGATTTGGCGCCGCTTAGCCGTCTCCCTAACGAATGTACCTTTGGATGTGGTGTAAAATTCTATACCCATTTTATGTACAGTTTGCTATGAATGCAAGCGCAGGTTTGCTACATTATTAACTTGTGCAGCACACTTTATATACTTCCAAGCCCTCTTAGGTTGCTAATAAATTCACCGTAAGCGATTTTGCACAATTCACTCAGGAGTAGTTTGTCTAGGTGCGCCCTTAGGCCTGGCACGCAAACGACTGAGCCTTAACTCGATAATTTCATCGAAAAATGTTTAAGTTGAACATTCTCTCATCTCGAGTACAGGCTATGAGATCAATATTATTTTCTTTTAGTGGTAGGTACACGTTCATTACTACGGGAGTATTTAAATCGCAATTATTCTATGTGTTTCCAGTGGACGTGCCACTATTTGAAGAAGTGCTGCAGGAGCTGTTAATTCCTTTTTCATTTTTATGGGTGTTGGTGAAACAAAATTATAATTTAGGTATCCTTAAAGTATTTTCCCTCTGTAACTATCTTTCCTAAAACAACTTCCATCTTTTCTTATATAATGATAACCTTAGTATTTACTTTTTTTATGTTTACTACGAAATCACTTCGCTAGGAAATATAATTAACCCTAGTACTTTAAATTTTTCTGGTAATCCATTGAAGTCTTTAGTCTTTCGCTACGTCTATTTTTGTTAGAAATTTACTGAAATTGCATTTATTTATTTACAAAGCGTTCGTTATTAGTTGCTTCGCTAATTTTCGAGTAGATTTTCTTAATCAATATTTCATTGGATAAACTTTCACCTTCCAAACCGCTGTATACAACTTTAACTTTGCAACATTAAATTCCTTCGAATAAATTACTAGGTTTATTATCAGCCTGGCAAATCATTAATTTACAATGGTAATTATGAGGTATTACTAATGAACCTTCGCATTATTTCGGATTGTTAGAAAGTTCCCTTGGTTTAATTAACTCCAATGTTCTTAATTTTAAAGTGAAAGTCGCCTCAGTGATTATCTTATCGCTTCGACATGTTCTACAAGCACGATCTCAAACGAGCAGTCATTAATTAAACCAGATTACCGCCTCCATGTAACTACGTGCTTGTAACATGAGTTGTAGGGTGCTAGGGTGTTGCCCTTTCTTCGAGTTCAGAAGAACCGATGATAAACTTGTGTTCCTGTTAGGGGAACTTTAGCGGCAAGAAAATGAATTTATTAAGTTTCTTAATAACACTCCCTTTACGAGCACGCTGTCATTTTTGTCCAAGTTTGCAGACAGTTTGTCTTGTCCAGTCGTTGGTTGGCTAACGTGCGTAAAGTAGATTCTGGTGTACACCTATTTAGGGTTATGATGCAATTTTTTTCACTTAGGTTTGCACAGCACTGAGAACCAACGCTGAGCTTTTGTCACGTACAGGTAAAAAACGCAACCCTGTTGTTTATCGAATCCCGTAGGAAAACCATAAAAACGTTGATATTTGTAAAATTATTTCCCTCATTCAAAGCTATTTAGAATCCTAAATCCAACGATTTAGGAGGGTTATTAATCCATCTTAAGCAACTTCATATAAAAGTAGATAAGTCGTGCAGTTATTTTTTTAATGTCTTTTTTAATTATGTAGTGAAATATAACATCGTTATACAGACATATGATGTAGAGATTATAGATCTGCATGCTTTCATTTACAGATACACTTTAATAATAATTTTTAATAATGGACTCATAATTTTTTGACGTTAATTACTCAAAATTAACTGCCATATTGGTCATTCAAAGTGATTTAACAGGTTGATGCAACTTTTCACCAGTGTGAACTCAGTTTGTTGTATTGAACTTCATTATCACAGCTTTTCTCCACTTAAATTTTTTTAGCGTTTCCTTAGGAGCTAACATGGAGTAAAAAGATTAAGAATTTTAGAAAACGATATCCTATTCACAAAAATGATTTGCTTTTTATCAATTGAATTGCGAAATCGATCATTTTATTGATAATTATGCCTCTTAGGTATGCACAATGTTAATAATTTGTATTCTCCTCGCGACGGCGCCTTAGAACGATTGAAATAAATTGGCACGATTACATATTGTAAGAGGAACTAACTTTATAACTTCATACTTAATTGTAAAATTACCTTCTCCGTTATTTTAGCTAAAGCTCATAAATTATCTGATTAACCGAAGAACGTAAATTACTTTGTAAACCTCGAAGATATGGTTTATATAATAGCAAGTCGATCTCCATTATTTGCGCCCCAAATGCGTATTCATCAAGTGGCGTGAAATTACTTCGCAGAAGTTTTCCCACCACATGTTTAACGCATTTTTCAGGGCCCCAAATAACGGTTGACATTCGGAAAACCAGCAAGGGAAACTCATCCGAGCTCAATACAGGCGGATGTCATATTTCAGTTTAGTCCTTTGTCATCCCTTTAGTCCTGCAAATCCCTTTTGCGTAGCGTCATCAATTTTACCACTCGCGTTTATTGGTCAACCGCCCTCAAGTTGGAAATGCCCGCAAAGCCTGATGATACAATAATTATTTCTTTATGGCGCCGCAGCGCGTGCAGACCTTCGTCCATTTTTCAGAATCTGGAAGATCCTAATACTGTCGACTGGCACACGCCTCTCGTCCTTTTTGGCGTGTTTATAGCCATCCCGGGACCCTCTTCTGAACTCGCTGGAGAAGAACGAACGATTGTTGAAGGCTCGTGGGCGCCCGCATCCCCAAATTTACCGACGCAAGATTTTCATCACTGGGGAGGTTTTGCGGCGGAGGTACTCATGAATTGCTTGTGGAGAAATATTGCGCTGATGCTTTAGAAGTCTCATGCATTAAACACGACATTTAGCGTTATTTCAATTCGGTTCAAGGTATGGACGAAACATATACCGACAGCTTTGAGTCGCAGTTCTATTTACTTTGTATCTGTGAGACCTGGATTTGTCGAAAGCGTTTAGTGATTGACGTTAATTGTAGAGATATTTTTATAACATGTAATTCAAAAAAGTTCATCAAAGTCACCTTAGACAAAAATCACGTAAGTCTCTGCTTGCATTTGGAACATTTGAACTACTTAATGATGTATCTACGCTGTGAGTGTAAGCTCAATCACAATTGTTTTTTAACCATTCCACGTTTCTAAAATACAGCCGTATTTGATGATCAATGCAAACCATGACGTAGTATATAAAATTAAGGTGCTTGTCTGATAAGCGGTTTGGGACAATAAAATTAAGCTGACATAAAGTGACAGTTGTATTAATTAAAATGACCTACTTTCTGATTCACTACTGGACATACAGCTTATGTCTAGTTTTCCCTTCCTTGACCCTCTTTCATAAACTTTTTTTTTAATGAGATGTTATAATTATTACTATATCAAATAGATGAAGAAGGCGAAGGTTTACTAGCATAAATTTCTATTGTCATCCAGCGTTTTTAAGAAATTAGGAAATCGATTTCTTCATTTTCGTAAATTAACCTTAAAGTAATGTGGACAGCTTCGTGGCGGTCTTAAAATATAGCTAAATAAAAAAACTTTTATCTGAATTCTATTTATTACTTAACAAAATATTTCCGATAAATCGCCAGCAGAAGTCAGTATGAATACTGACTTTTTTTATTCAGAAATCTTATTTATAACCTTATCACTAGAGAGCGGAATTATAAGCACAAAAAAATTTAAAAAAAAGCGCTTAAAAAGCCCCAAAAATTTATTAAAAAGCATTAATTTAAGAAAAAAAGCATTAACCTTACAAAAAAGCTTTACTATAAGAAACGTCATAAATGAAAAATAAACTATTTTATTCATTGTACCTATTCTCCTTAGCATAGAATTTCGGCTTAGACCGCGTAGTATTTGTATATGAACACCCAGCATTTTCTGGCTTAATGTGCCTTGCACCTTGTAAAGTCGAGCAAAAACCCGCGCGATGGCTATGCTCTTTGGTGGCTCGTGTTGTTTGAGTATCTTGAGAACGAGGATACTTATGCAGATTTGGCCGTTTTGCTGTTTGTGCATCCATATTCACTAACGTTTCGCAAGACCTTGCAGCTTGCATCATCAGAGTGAAAGTCGCACTGTACCTACTTAAATGATAAGAATAATTCCGAGAAAAAGTATGCAATGTGGCACTAACAAATCAAATGCAAACACAATTCATAGACAAACTTTTGAATGTAATACAAAACATAAAATAGAAAACTTGGGCACTCAAAAATTAGTCTCTCAGAAAACTATTAATTATTAAATATTGTTCTAAATGCTCCACTGTTAAATTTTATCGCATTTCACTTAAAATTTTCTTATATGGAGAAAAACTTCTTTCTACGTCAACACTAGTTATTAGAGCATATTTTAAATTTGCTACAATAGTCGGATCACTCTCAAAATCTTCTGCAATTTCGCCTGCCAAAGTTGTGGAAATTTTAGCTAAAATATTATAGCCTCCTTTTTTGTAAAAAAAGCCTCCTTACATTTAAAAAGAACTATTTGACCAATTCGACGAGGTGCCGCACAAACAGCATCTTTTAAATTATTAAAAACTTTTTTTTTTGCAAGGTGCTTTGACAATATTTATCCAACAACATTTTGAAGGAACTATTTTGTCATTTTTCAGTGTTATATTAGATTTTGCAAAGATCGAAATTAAACTGTGCTTTTTCCCTGTTACCTGAAGTAGATGCAAACGAAGTTAAAATTGTCTGTTGTTTTGGCTGATTTTTATACTTCTTTAATTGTTCTTGATGCAATGTGGTATTTTACATGTGAAATGACGTATTTTTTGTCGCACTGAATCTAAAATTTTAGTACTTAAATAATTTTGAAGAACTCTTACCGCCTGAATACAAGCTTTGCAAAATAATCTTCTGTTTTCATATTTTAATTCATTATGGCTTCTGACACAAAGGATCATAGGCGTATAACTATCCCCAGATCTGCCGTATCGCTCTTGGAAGAGGAATAACTGAGTTTTCTGCTTGTGTGTGTTAACTAAAACAATTCAAGGGAATACCTGAGTTTTTAGTAATTCCCTGAAAACCACTGCACTGCGTTTTTAAGCCCGCCGCCGTACAGGGGCAAACTGCATGCAAGCAAAAAATATGCTGGCAAACAAACCAGATTGAAATATTTTATTATAAACTGAATTTCGCGGAAAATAAATGCAAAAAACTGAAAGCCTAAAAATAAGTAGGTACTTGTAAGCACAATAATCCGAAATATGCATAAAAAGGTAAAAAAGGCAGAAAGGGCATTAAAAAGTTAGTGTCAAATACTTCAATTTCCTGCAATTCGTAAACATTATTAGAAATCATTTTCCTGCTTTTAATATTTAGAATAAGCTTAATGCTTAAAAATCCGCTCTCTACTTATCACACTGTTTACACTAGATATTACAAACAATTACACGGTAACATAGTACAATACGGCAGTCCCATTATTTACAGATCAAAATGCATTTCAAGATAGCTATTATAGTGATGGCCAATATTAACTACCTATTTATAAATGATATTGTTATTTATCATTTACCATGTCTGTACATAATGCAAACAATGACATGGAAAGGAATTATACAATTATATTTTTCTCCAGCTTTTATAACGTATTCGGCAGTTTTAAACATCGTCCTGCATATTGGGTTTGCTATGTAGTTCTTGTTTGAATACATCTTTAGAAGGGGTCTAGGACATCTCGCCGCCGCCACTTCGGCACCGCCATTTCGGCGCAGGGTCATCTCGGCGCCGAATTCAAATTGAAAAACTACAGTGTGGACTACATAAGAAAATCATTATATACAAATAATAAATACAGTGATCGCCAAAAAGCTGTCATAAAATGGAGAATTTTGTTATCTAGTTTCTTGAAACATGAAACACTGGCGACCAGAAGTGTTTGAAAAGTGACTACAAATGGGCTAAATAAAAATTGTCACTTATAATACCATGAGTAGTCAAAGTTATGTCGAATATTTTTGCTGTGGTATCACGAATGTCCATTGCGCTTAGGTTCGATTAGAACGAGTGCGCTAGCACGAGTCCTAATCCCAAGCGCAATGAACATGAGTGATACCACCGCAAAAATATTCTACCTAACTTTGACTAAGAATGGCATTCGAGGGACTATTCAAGGAACCAAACTCAAATTAGTTTTCAGTAAATCTAGCAACAAACTACGCAATTTCTATAGTAACAGAACACTAATATTGACTGTTTCTAATAAAAATCACATTTGTTTAAAATATTCACTATACCACTAGTGAAAATTGTCGATTATTTTCACTAGTGAAAATTGTCAACAAATATTCACTATACCACTAGTGAAAATTGTCGATTATTTTCACTAGTGTAAATTGTCAATATAGTTCATTTTTATTGACTCAAAGACCTCACATCTTGTATTTTTATTGGACAGTTTTTGATATACAAGTGAGTTGAATAGTCACCTGACTTCCGTTATCAGAAATATTATACATTTTTTAAAAATTATTACGAAAGATGCATTTACTAGCGAAGATAGAGACAAATTTTACGAAAAAAAGTTGTTTTCTGGCCTTCAGATTGTCCAGTCAGCTAAAATTAATACACAATAAAAATCTCATTCAAATTTTGTTTAATTTCCGTGAAATCACTCAATATATCTAATACGGTCTAATAAATAGGTTGTCAGACAAGCACAAATTATTTTCGTAAAAAGCTTTTTTGAAAAGCAAAAATAAAAATGATTCCAATTTGATGCCGACTCTTTTGTGGTCACTGTATATTTTTCAAAGCCAGATCTGCGCCCAGATGGCCTTGTGCCGAATCGGCTGGGGCCGAGATGACTGCGAGCCGAGTTGTCTCGGCGCCGAGCTGGCCCCGCGCCGAGATGGCGTTGCCGAAGTGGCGGTGCCGAAGTGCCGGCGCCGAGACGGCGGCCACGAGAGTGTTAATTTTACTTGTCATGCTACAGATATTTTTCGGGGCTTCTTATGGAGACGCTGTGAAAGCGGTTTTATCCCGAAAAATCGCCCATAATCTGGTAAACACTTGGTTTTGTTGATTATTGTATTATTGCACCCGTCTGATTAAATTAGACTTTGATAGTATGTATAGTCGTAGGTAGAAGCAAGCACCTGTTGGCCGCCCGAAATCTCAGAACTACCTTTACGTGATCTGACGTTTAATCCAATTCATTTTCGTTCCTTCTTTGTTTCTCCGACTTATCCCAACGTTAGTCACAAAAAATCACATCTCCTCGTAGCACGACTCCATTCAGGCATACTACAATTCCACCTGCAGGGCTGTTTTATTCCACCTTTTGAGTACCTGGAGGCTTAGTTCACCTTTGCGGTTCCTATTACGATTTGGAACCACATAGAATGTAGAGTCACGTTCGTAGAGAAAGTTGTTTATTATAGATTTTGGATGCATTCTAATTTAATAGCTATACAGTAAAAAGCCATTAGTTGTTTACCAATTTTGCTTGCCTGATTGTAATTATTATTTTACTGCTAGTAACCAACCATCACTTTATTGAAATTTTATAAACAATAAATGACCGTCCGTTGTATACCAATTTTTATTACCTTTTCTAGAAACTGTTTCAGTGATACATGCTTACCACCCGACGATTATACGAAGAATTGTTTTTTTTATCGTTCTTCTTCTTTCAGCCTATTTGCATCCTTTCCATTTTTGGATGTAGGCCTCCCCCATCTGTTTCCATTTCTCTCTATTTTGAGCCGCTCTTTGCCACATTAAGCCCGCGTGTTTTGCAATGTCATCTTTCCATTTCATCTGTGGCTTTCCTCTCGATCTTTTCCCTGTGTATGGTCGCCATCTTCCTATTTGGTGATTCCATCGTTGATCTTGGAGGCTTTCGTTATGTCCGGCCCAATTCCATTTTAGTCTAGCTGCTTGCTCAATGACATCTATGGCTTTCGTTTTACTTCTTATCCAGTCATTCCTTTTTCTATCTCTAAGCGAAATCCCTAGTATTTGTCTCTCCATGGCTCTCTGTGTCTTTCTTATCTTATCCAGATTTGATTTAGTGAATGTCCATATTTGAGCTCCATATGTGATGTTTGGCAGGATACATGAGTTTAGTATTTTTGTTCGTAAGTGTAAAGGTATCTTTTGGTTTTTTAGTATGTACGCCAGTTTGCCAAAGGCCGCTCAACCCATTCGTACTCTTCTAGCTATTTCGGCGGTTTGATTTTCCTTGTTTACCTTAATGATTTGGCCTGAATATATATATTCAGTCACTTGTTCTATTTCTATGTCATTTACTGTTATTTTGTATTGCTCGTTGCTGTTTGACGTTATCTTAGTTTTGTTGAAATTTATCTTTAGGCCTTTTTCTAAGGATTTCCGATGTATGTCGTTGATCATTTCTTGTAAATCTTCTTTTTTCTTAGCAAACAGAATCACAACGTCGGCGTATCTAAGATTACTTAGGTATTTTTCGTCAATATATATTCCTTTTCCTTCCCAGTCCAGTGTTTTGAATATGTCCTCCATAGCCAGTGTGAATAATTTGGGAGAAATTGTATCACCCTGTCTTACTCCCTTCTGATTGGTATGCGTTCCGTCTTCAGTTCTTCGTCTAATTGTACTGTCATTGTTGCGTCTTGGTATATGTTGTGTGTCAGGTCGCGGTATCGAGAATCTATTCTGCAGTTTACCAGTGCTTCTTCCACGGTCCAGGTTTCTATACTATCAAACGCCTTTTCGTAATCTATCAGGGCTAAGTATAGGGGAAGGTTATATACGTTGGTTTTTTCAATCAAGATTTTTAGTGTATGCAAATGGTCACATGTACCGTATCCCTTCCTAAAGCCTGCCTGTTCCACGGCTGATAATTATCAAATTTGTTTTCTAGTCTGCTGTTGACTATTCTAGTGAACGTTTTATATATCTGTGACAGGAACGGACAGGACGGCTTCGCTGGATCACCCTTTTTATATATCAGGATCGTTTTCGCCTTTTTCCATTGTTTTGGTATTTCACCCTCGAATAGGCATTTGTTGAATAATACTTCTAGATATGATACTACTTTATTGCCTCCTTCTTTAAGCATTTCAACTAGTATGTTGTCTTCCCCTGCCGCTTTGTTTCTTTTTATCTCTTTTATAGCTTTATTTATTTCATCCTCATTAATTTCTGGTAATTCTTCAGAATTTATTTGTTATTTTTCTTCGTAGAATCTCTTTTGTTGCCAGTGGAGGAGTGTTTTTTGATCGATATAGGCTTGTATAGTATTCCTCAGCTATTTCTAATAATTTATTCTTGTCTCGTTCTTCGCCATTTTGGTTTTTGAGCAGTATAATTTTTGCTTTCCCTGTTTTGGATTTCATACCTTTCAGGTTCCGGTTTTCTTTTATTGTTGTTATTCGTTCTTCTTGATGTTTTCTAAAATCTTCTTTTATTTGCTTTCTTATGGCTTTATTTATTTCAGTGAATTCAATGGTGTTTCTTTTATTCTCGTTTAGCATTTTTCGGCGTTTTCTAAGCATTTCTTGGGATTTATTACTGATTTTTGATTGTTTGTGTTTTTGTCTTGTTGCTAGTTTTAAGCTTGTCTCTAGTAGTTCCTTAGTTATTACTGAATTCATCTCGTCTAGGTTTAAATCTTTTAGATTTAGAATGTCTTTTAACTGATCTTCATATTGCTCTTTATTTTCCTTCAGGAGTTCTATGTCTATCCTTTTTTGGGATTGTCTGTATTTTTTCCTATCTACCATTTTTTTATGCGATAAGCATAATATTTATAAATGCCTCATATTTCGGTAAAGCCTCGTCGACCACTGCGTCCGCGGATTACGATTTCATAGTTTGTTTTGAATGCTAGCGGATCCATTTTTAATTAAGGTTTTTCATACTTCGTCGAATCGATTCCGAGCGCTCTTAGCTAATTAAATCTAGAGTCCCTGTATATAGGTAACTAAGAGTTGGGCGAACAACGGGATTCATTTTGATTGGTTTGGATCACTTTTTGCAAGGCACGTGTGATAAAAGTGTGGTTTTTGCATATTTTGTAACATGTTATGCCTGATAGTTTCACACATGCAAATCTAAATCTTAACTAAATTGGCCGTATATTCCTAATAGTCGGTCCTAGAGTTTCTAAGAATGATCAATACTCTGAAAACTCTCTCATCAAAGGCAAGTTAGCAAGGTTGGTTCCTATAACCTCTTTGTTCGACATATGTCAAATATCTAATTTGGATCAAAAATGTATCAACTCAGGCTGTTTGCCCAACTCTTAGTAAACTATATACAGGATCTCTAATTAAATCCTTTAGATTACTTGATTTCCGTATACTGTTTGTACAATTAATATTTTATAATAATTAAAAACTTGTGATCAGATGGCCCAGCGACCGGCCCCGGTTCAATTCCCGGCGGAATTTATAGACGGATTATAAAACTCGTACGCTCCTCAGCCACTACGCTAACACCTGTGGTAGTCGCTAACCCATAATAAGGGAACTCTTTAATTTCAACGGGCAAGACTAATCATCTACGCGGCCTAAGGGCAAAAAGGGCACTTTGTAGTTATAATAGGCCATTGGCCTACAAATAGAGGAAGAAGAAGAAGACGAAATAGAAACTCAACTGATCAGTTAATTTGACTGCCGAGTTCGTTTTGAATATAATAAACTCGGTAATATTTCCAGGTCACTCTTATTTTTAATTCCTTTAGTTGAACTTCCATGATTGTTTTACCTATTCGGAGAGTATGTAATTCTAAATTATGTGTTTTGTTGAAACACAATCATTGTTCGGAATTGAAATTATTATCTTTGCATATTTGCGACTGGTTCATTTTTTTTTTATTAATAATTATTGAAGCCCCTGTGATTGTTTATGCACTTCAGTTGCGTTTAACTGCATTATATTTGTGTACTTTGGGTTGAAACTTAAATGAAAGAAAGAAATTACCAGAACGGCCGGTCAAGAGTCTTACACGTGCAATTTACATGTAACAGACTAAAAGTCACACGCTGCTTGCTACAATGAGAATTGGGCGTGGTCTTACTCTGAAAACGCCAGTAATTTCGTATAAGTCAGTTCGGTAGAGACGTGAAAGACAACTATTATTATTTGTTACGCACCACTGAATTAGCAGCTCTAGCCTAAAGATGGTTGCGACGCTTTCAGCTGAGAAGAAGTCGTCGCGAGGCATAGTGAGGATTTGGAGTCATATTTTCTGGATAAACTTATCTTACCTCTATCTAAATGGTCTAAACGTCAGCTACAGTGTAAGGTGATTTTGGTAAGCTGGCCGCAATCCACCCCACATCAATACTAACTTAATTATTCTTTTTAATTTATTTGCCCCGGTAACTACTTCAAGAATTACTAAACCTCCTGCACCATGGCTAACTTATAACATTAAATGCATGATGGCTGAGCGAAACAATGCTCTACAGGGATTCAAGAAAACTAAAGCACCTCAACATTGGATCATTTATAAACAATTACGAAATTTAGTAACTTCCTCAATACGCAAAGAACAGAAAGTCTTTTTCGAAAGACGTCTTGGTAATAAAAATCCAAAGATGCTTTGGAAAGAGCTCAAACAACTAAATATGACTAAGGATAAAAGGAAATTGTCTTTACCTCAAGAGCTTTCGAACCCTGATAAAATTAATGACTTTTGTGTTAATTCTATACCCAGTATTACACGCGATAATCAAAATTTACTAAATTTTTATAATAATAATGTCATGAAAAATATTAATTCGATTCTTGAAATTCATACTGTTGATGAAATAGAAATCTTAAAAATAATCTCTACTATTAAAACTAATGCTACTGGAGCGGATTTAATTAACATACAAATGATGAAACTTACTGTTCCCTTTTTGCTACCGTATATCCCTAACATAATTAATTTTTGCATAACAATAGTAGATTATGTTATTAGGAGTAAAAGTGATACTTTATGTGGCGAAGCTGAAGTTTATTTAGCCGAACGTTAGTGAGGCAAATAATTCAGCTAAGCCACATAAAGTCACTTTTACTCCGAATAACATATACTATTTTATCCGCAAACGTATTCAGGTAAATTTCAGGCTAGCACTGTACCCCTGCGCCAACCTCTGTTGTTCAGATAACGCGCAACTGTAATGATATATGAACATACTGAATCACCCGTGCTAATAGCACACGGCCACAGCAGCTGTCACACCATAACCCACGGCGACAGATGCTGCGATCCGCTGCTTAAAGGTTTATTTAAATTAAAACTTGTTCGTACTTTTTTGAAAATAAAAACCGGCCTACGAACTAATTCTAAAAATTAGCAAAATTTTAAGCCATCATACAATTTAATCGGTCCAGTATCTTCGGAGGAGATGGCATACAAACATAGAAAGAAAGAAAGAGAGCAATCATTTTGTGTGCTTAGGCAGATAAAGTACGCAAAAGTCGCTATTTTGTCTGCTTAGGCAGATAAAGTGACACTTTTACCTTGTCAATAAAGACAAATAAGTTGTCACTTTTGTGACGTTTGCGGATAAATGCCGTTTTTTCGGACTCATGGCGCCTATCGCACGTTGTACCTATTCCCAAAACAAATAAGCCGAATGAATTAAAAGATCTTCGACCCATCAGTATCCTCTCTACTATGTCTAAGATTTTTGAAAGAGTAGTTGCAGCGCAAGTGAGAGTTCATTTAAATAGTAACAACATTTTACCTGTCATGCAGTCTGGCTTTAGACCTGACTATAGTTGTTGTACTGCTCTTCTTAAAGTTAGTGATGACATTTTGGAGGCTACTGATAGGGGTTTACTTACATTATTAATATTACTGGATTATTCCAAAGCTTTTGATACCCTAAATCATAGCATTCTCTTAGCCATCTTGTATTTTATTGGATTTAGTGATAAATCTATTGTCCTATTTGATAATTACTTGAAAAATCGTAAGCAAGCAGTAAAATACGGGGGAAAAATTTCTAATTTTCATGTCAGTACTGGAGTACCTCAAGGTTCAATTTTGGGACCCATGTTGTACACTAACTATACATCTCATTTTCCCACCGTGCTCAAGTCATGTTCATATCATTATTATGCGGATGATACGCAGATATATTTTTCATTTAACCCCAGTGATGTCCACAAAGCATGTGACGCCATAAATAAAGATCTTCAGGAAATTTATAAAATTTCCGATGAACACTGTTTACATATAAATCCTAAAAATCTGCTGTTATGTTATTAGGGAGGAGTAATATTATTAATAGCGTCTCTCGAGAAATTTCAATCAAAATTCAGGACGTTCTGTTGCCGTTATCAAATAATGCAAAAACTTGGGGGTAATAGTAGATCAACAACTTCGTTTCGATCGTCACGTGTCGAAATGCGTCCAAGCTGCTTATGCAAGTTTAAAACTAATTTTTCATAGTAGACACCTATTTAGTCAAACGACAAAAATAAATTTTGCTTTTGCTTTACAATATAATACCTTCAAAGTGATAAAGTAAAAACAGTTTATCGGTTTGAGGATATTAAGCCGTTGTTTACATTTACAAAAGTAGGCTGGTAACACAGTCGTAACTGTATCTGTACGGTAATACTTCTTTGCCGTACATGGCAACCATTACCATACTGAAACAACTGTATCTGTACGGTAATATTCATTTAAGCTACATGGCAACCATTACCATACTGCAACCGATAAACTATTGAACAAACCACGGATGTTATGAATCATAACAGCCTTAGATGTCTTAAAATGTTCGCTCTACGAGCTCGGATTTCAAAGCGACATCTGCAGCAGTTATGATACTCATAACATTCCTAGATATGTTAATACCTATAATAAATTATAAGACATGTAATGACAGCGATTACCATTATGTATTTTTATCCTTTTTTGTTTTACATCTGAACAGATTGTTTTGATATAGAATGTACTGTCGATTTTTGCATAGTCAAATACAATCTACTTCCAATCTTTTAAGCTATTTATTCACTTTTACTAAATAAAAATAATAATTTTAACCTTATGGCTTTCCATCCTTTTTAATTTTTTGTGCTTTGTCTCCTATAATTTCTGTTTTCCCATTATTTGTAAAAATGGTAGAAAATTTCCACAGCACTTGCGAATACTTCCAATATATGATTTTCCCTATTTGTTCAAACTCAAGTTACGAAGATTTTGTTTTCGTCTTTCAACTTTATACATTTGACGCTTTCACTTTTTTCTCTCAGCTGCGAGGAAACTATGTACAAGTAGAAATTGAAGAGAAGGTGGAACCGTGCCTATTTACATCAACACCTTCCTCATATCTACGTTTATAATGCAAAGTATCACTAACACCTAATTTGTAATTAATGAATTGTGCGTATATAGCACTAGCGTGTCCTGATGTTCTATAGGGCACTCTACAAATCCCCAGTAATATTAAATAAAAGACTAACAGTTACTGAATTAATTAAACGCGTATTGGGTCCAATTACTTTAATAAGGTTTTCTTTTAAGCCCACCAAGGGCTTCAAAAGAAATAAAGCCTTGTCCCAATTTTCCAAACAAATATCAATTAAATAAGCATACGGGCTTTTGCGATTCAAGCAGGGTCTGGTGTAGAGTTTAAAACTCGGTCAGTCGGAGCTCATATAATCTCTGAAATTCTGGACAGAGGATTAGTGTCCTGACTGAAGCCACTGCCGGATGAGAGGGATTACTATTTGAATCATCCAGTATGTTTACACGCGACACGTTGATTTCACGCTTAGCCATGGTTCTCCCTTTACTTGTTGACATCAGTTTTTTCGTTTAAGGTTGAACGATAGGAGACGAGATTTCGACCTAAATGATTTAGTTCGTAATTCGATACAAGAATAATGATTGCAGTTTAATGCTGTGAAAGTGAGTTTAGATATAGTTTTTAATATAATTTTCATTGATGTGCAAATTCATACATATAAAGAAATCAATTTCATCCAATAGAATTGCGGGCACGATTATTTTTGTTATCCAGGTAGCATCGATTAATCACTTGATGCTATGCAGTTTACTGTGATTTTTTATCTTGAAGGACTTGTTCTCACAAAAACTATCTGCGTAGAAACATAGTCAAAGGTATAAAATCAGAACACATACACTTGAAAGGGTAGAAGTTCCTGGAAGGTTTACCATGTGGGAACCTCTTAAAAATTCCCAATGAAGTTTTAATAAAGAAGTTGAGTTTCCCATAAAATGTTTTGGGTTAAGAGGATATTCAAACAAACACCAAAATACATGATAGTATCGCAAAGAGCCAACAAAGTGTACTGTTACGTTTATTTTGACGTAAGCAAATTTCTTTGCTTTATTTACTAGCGCTAATTCTAATCCTCTGCTTGACCTTAGCTTAAGCTACGTAATTGGGTTATATAGGTATGTTTTCGTTAACGTTGGATTTAGGAACGGTCATGCAATTGGCCTGGATCATCGCAGCATCTCTCCTCGAATTGTGTGGCGTCTTCTGGTTTTGTCAAAACCCTTCTGAAAGGGTTAACGTGGATTAATTAGCTCTGTGAGCTCAAAACTTACCTATCAGATTAAGTGATTCTCTTTGACGTTTTGAAGGTTATGGTATATTCTCATTTGTCGTTAGGGATTGTTAGTCTGTTTGTGAAGATTGGTAGCTGGCACTCAAGTGCAATAGGCGGTGTCTTTTTTCCTATGCGAGTGACAACCCTTAACAGCATTTACAGTAGTGCATTTTTGAATGTATCTAATTGAGTCTGCGCGTGATATCTTGTATTGTATTAGCTTATCGGGCGTATTTTGTAGGGAATTTGGCGTCTACTTTATTTTAATGCGGCCACTTCGTAAGTTCCGTCAACGATCAGGTACTCTGGTGTCATTTCGTCACACTGTGGTGGTAAAATTGCCAATTAGCCTTCTTATTTTCGATTTATGAGTATATCTGATTTTCAGGTGAATAATCCAGCGAAACCTTGCGTCCGACCATTTATGGGGATTTATAATTTAATGATTGTTGCTTCTCCCTTATTTTTTCTTTTCTTATGGTCGGTTAGTATGGTGAAATCAGGGAAAATATACCAGCGGGTGGATTTATTGGGTGCTTCTTTAGTTATAGTTCAGTCGTCGAATTTTCGTCCCATTTTTAGGCGTTTTTCGATAAGTCTACATTTTCGTAGTTACGGATTTGGAGAGATAGATTTGCTTTCTAGGATTTTCGAGTCTCTATAACTGGGATCCTTAGATTATATGGGCTGTCTGGATTTGAGTTTCTAGATTGTGATTGGAGTCTCTGATAGCGACTTTGGTTTTTTGGACAGATAAACAACAACCTTGATTTCATTTAAATACATAATTTTTTTATATTTGAAGTATATTGACGTAAATTAGTTCGAGAACCTACGATACCAAAATTTTCTTGTTTATGCCAGACTTACTGACGTATTGACTAATTATTAACTTCAACTACTTTGAGCTTTGTGTATTTGTGCGTTAAGGTTATACTGGGAATTAAAGACGTAATGCTATGAACGTCTGATAAAGGTAATTTTGAGAAATTTCCCTTGAATGTAGTTTGCGATTGCCATTTCCCTGGAGAATATTCCAACTTTGATTTGCCAGTTGTTGAACAATGAAGTTAGTGGCGCCCGTATTTGGTTTTGATCATTGTGGTGTTAACTCAATTTTCTCATACGGAGTAGCATAGTTGGGCCGTTGAAAGCTATTGGTTACGGGACTGCTTTGGGTATTCATAGCTCGCTATCTGGCTTATCTTGGAGTGTTGCAATATTATAGTTAGTAAATTCTAGTGATTTTAATTTTTAATTTAATTTAATTTGCACTCGGCCAACAGCCGTTAGGCCAATTACAGGCGTCGCTGTGCAGTTATGAGGACTTCCAACCCCACTAACGACTGTCATGATGTTGTATGACCGCCGGGACCAACTTTTTTCCGTGATAGCCGTACCACGAGGCGCCGAAAGATGCAGCCGTGGAACTCCCATCCAAGTTCTGACCAGAGACAGCGTTGCTTAACTCTGTTGATCGAACGTGGACGCTTGTTCAAGCTACACCACTCGGGGATGTTGCGTATTAAAGCGTTCAGCGGTGACAGTATCTTACTTACACTATCAAAGTTGGAAGTCTTCTTCTTAATCATTTTCCTGTTTATTCTTAATCATTTTCCTGTTTATAATTCGAGTGTTGCCACGTAAAAATGATCAACTTAAAAAACAAAGAAACTTCGGTAACTATTTTCATCGAGCATTTTGAACAAGCACGTAAAAAATTAAATTGTTTGAATAAAATTAATAATTTATTGTTTTAAACAACAAAGATTCTAAACGCTTTCCAATTTGTTTTTTTAAAGATCGCAATGTATATCTCCAGTTATACTAATGGTAAGAAACATTGTCAATATAAAAGCTACTACTTTTTCAGCTAAATTTTCGTTTTCGTATGTGACCAACTCATTTGCTACGATATATTAACAAGTTTGCATAAACCCTTGTCAAAATTTTCAACCTGAAGCAAGTAGTAGGATCCCATTTTTTGTTAAACTTTGGAATTTCTTTCTTCATTTCGTGTGTACAACTGAAGAACCAGTACCGTCACCGAATTTCTTCGTACCAATGTTTTGCCCTAAAGTATTTAACATTCATAGGCTGATACGAACACAAATACAATTTTGGGAGAGAGACAAACTTAGAAGGGTGCAATGGCTAAGCGTCAGGAACGGGCCTTAGACTGAAATAAAAAGAGGCTCTCTGACAATAATCAAAACGGCTGCACCTGAAACCTTACGGGAACGTAGTCGTGCTATTTTTAAGAGCCATATCTGGTATTTTATCTGCTGGTAATGTACTGGAGAAAATTCCTGTCAGGATGCTGTACCTCTTGGCGATAGGAAATATGCCTACTCAGTTCTAGCTATGATTGACTTTGCAAGATTTCTGAAAATCTTATTTTACAGCAATAAAACACGTAACTGTATGTCGCTTTATATATGAAAATTATACAATACGTCGGGCGTCGGTCAATAGCGTTACTGCACTTCTAACGGGGATACACCCCAAAACTTATATCACAATTACAAGGTGTCCTCTTAAACACATGCAAGGTTAGCAGGGATTGACGCATTCAAACTTAGTTTAGTACATATTCAAAATTTACTATAAATAACACATACAATAAAGACAGGTTTAACTTACCTTGTGTATTGCATTCAATCGACGGCATGAGATGCCAAAATCAAGGAAAGTCCCGGTCACCCGGCGCTAAGCAAAAATTGAAGCCATACTTAACGGTTAGACTTCTATGAAATCAATAGGGAGCGCTTCAAGATTGTCGACGGGCGAATTGGCAATATGGCAAGTGATCTTCCAGAACTGCGTCGGCTTTTCGAAGAAAAAATAGACAACGACAAATTAACTACGAATGTCGGCGTTGATCCACATGGTGATAGCGCAATGTTCGCGAGGGCTACATCGAGATACAGGACGTTGACGGGATAATACACATCCGATCGGAAATCTACATAAAATTATGTGAGATAGTCAACCAGACAAAATTCGTAATTGGTAAGCCGCATTTACGGAAGCTGATTGTACTCGACGAAGGCCGTAATTTACCAAAATTGGCGCCATGAGGGTTTCCAAACAGCTACATTCACGGAACGATAACGCCCACAATTACCAAATTAAGATGGCTCACCCTCGCACTAGCCTGGCACGAAACGAACCTCGCGTGCATTAAGACGCTAGTAGCGCCATGAATTTATAATTCCTGTGTGTGGTATTTTATCGAAGGTAGTTGGAATGCCGAATAATTCTGTGGATTCTAAAACTCAAGTATACTGTCGCGATCACGAGACTCTTGTTCGACATTAGAAAAAATAGGAGGTATGACATAGGAATTCTACCACTAAATGACCCAGTACGACAATAGTAGTTTATTTATCTAGAACGAAAAGTGGCATTTTAAAGACGAGAACGCTGTTTACTGAATTACTTGCGAGGACCTTTAAAAACACTTTTCGTTCGTGGTGAATACAACGGTTTATTTCATACTGCAAGTTTAATGAATTTTAAATAAAAAGTTGTAAATCATTTCAAATTTGATGTCAACAACTGACGTATAATTTTAAAGTACTTGAACTTTAAAATTTTACTTTAAAGTACTAGGATTTTAATGTTCCATTTTTTGTACCATAGATAATCCGAAAATGTCATTTTTGACATCAGTATGAAATAAATAATATTACACACGTTTACTCAAATAATATCCGTGCCAACTGCAGTTGTGTGAACAAACTTAAAAATAGTTTAATCGATAATGATATTCAAGAGAAGCGCTGGCACAAAAATTCCTGTTCTCGTGATTGGACTTTGCTCTATTTTTTTTTAATTTCAACTGAAAGTTTTCGTATACGAATGGGTCGTAAAGCAAAAACTTTCTGTTTAGACAAGCTTTTTTCAATTCTTAACATTTCAAGAAACTCATGAAATGTGTAAACTTAAAGGACAATTATTTCAACAAAGAAATGAGAATTGCTGTAATGATTGGTCGGTTTCTCTACCGGAGGTAATCTCTACTTATACTTCTATCGTCTCAGAAACGTAGGTATAATCGGAAATCGAATACACCGTTACGAAAAATAATTTTTTGAGGAAAGGAAACCGTGCTATCAAATACTGGAATTGCACCCCTGGGGTAGGAAAATATGCAGCTTTACATTTTAACATGGCGTAAAATTCGATGTAGCAATTTCGACACTGAATTCCAAAATTTATATTTTAATAAAATAAAAAGGCCGTGCAGCATTTTACTCGGTTTCCTGGCATAAACCGTAACTTACGCAGATAAAATATTTCAATAGGATAGCTTCAACAAAATTTTCTTGCGATTACGATTTTTAAAGGAGAATTACAGCATTATAGACAAATGAAAAGTATATTATATTAAATACAACTTGACTTTCTGATATGAGTATCGAAATAATTTTTTAAGCATTTTTAATAGCCTGCTTACATTAATTCTTTATGCAGACTTAATGTTTTTATGCAATACAGCATTTTGTAGGCTTTGTTTAAGATAATTTGCATCTCAAGACATAAACCCCGAACCCCAGACGTTGCTACGCATTTTCCCCATCCACAATTAAGTTTCCAATATTTCGGTACCGTGGTCACACTAATTTTCTATAAGCGTTTATGCTAAACAATACTAAGTTGGCGTTGTGGTTGTTAGGTTTTGTTGAATGGAAATACGGACGCTATCACTAGTTTCATGTCAGCAGAAGAGGTATTTTCCATTGAACATCTACGCGAAATCACGCGTGTGTCAGAAACCAGACAACTACCAGCAAGTTAACGGGATGCTGTTCTCGGATTTCTCGTTTTGAAGACGATGTAGTTACCGTATGGGAGCATTCTACGGTCCTGTAGCGCCTTCGGTATTTTTAGCAGGATATATACAAGCTCGCAAGCATAACATTGTTTTGAAGTTCTATTTACGTTGCCTTAGTGTATCGGAGAATTTTATTTTCGATCGAATACCGCGACCACGCCATTTCATTCCGTCCACCAGTAATGCATAACAAATATATTTTTTTGATACCATCTTCGTAGCGACGCCTATTCTCACCAGTCAAGTAAGCTTTATCTGGTCGGTTGCCGTCAAACATTTCGCTAGAGAGTCAACTGGCTGCGCCTCTCTCGTCTCTTGCAGTCAATTTTGAATGTATGTATACATGATCGTTATTGCCGCGTCATGTGTGAAATATTTTACAAACCGACCGCTTAGCGCATTCCCGTCTGGAGTGTGAAAATCGGTATTTGGAATCGGTGGCTGATTTGTACTCAAGCCATCAATACAGGTTCCACGAGAATTGTATTTATCTTGTGTAGTAATTACATCCTCATTGATTTATTGTGAAGCCAAATGGAGTACACATATTTAGGAAGGTAGGTACGTGACATAATTTTTTATAAGCGACTTGGCTTTTCTACTATAAAATTTTATAGGTATTGTTGTTGTTAGGACATACGTATATTTTAAGGTACTGTGTGATATGACCCTGACATTCGAGCAATGGCCGTGCTTTCCATTCGTCAAATCCCGGCCCATTTCAAAAAATCATTTTTTTCTCTTCTGTCAGTTACTGCTCTCGATTCCGCTTTGATTTTTCAAGGAGCAGAAACACCGCGAAATTCAAGCCCGACTTAATTAGCCGAAAACATCGCACAAAGCGGGCGCCATGCAATTATATAAAACAAAGACTTCAAAGCCACCGGCGAAATGCAGCACGGAAAAATACAATTTAAGGAAGACGGCCCTCGTCGGGCAATTGCCGACAACGGGACAGCTTGAAATATGCAAATACAGTACATCGAGTGGCCGAAAAAATCTAAGAAAGCGCTCAACACGGATCCCTAAGCCGCTAACGGTACAGCCTGAAATATGCAAATTTCAACGCTGCTGGCCGAACGCCAAAGCCTCGTGAACAATAGAACAAAAAGCAGAATGCTTTAAAATACTACAACCTCTTGTTAAGTGAAAGTCCGAAAACGGATTTACTCCGAATGCCTCTCAAAAAGCGAAAGCATTAACTACAAAAATAAACAAATCCGAATTTCAAAAGAAGCCGCGAATAAATCATAATCTTCTTATATCTAAGCGCCTATGAGCGTGTTTGATCTCATTAAACCCGTTCAAACGATGGAAACCATCAAAAACCTCGGAGGACTTAATTAAAAACGCTACGGCTCGATTAATTAACGCCACCCAGAAACTGATAGAGCGCCTATTCGGGCCCTCACATCTCTGCACCTCGAGGAACGGATTCCGAACCCCGCGTTTGGCTCTGGCCCGGCCACCCCCTAGAGCTCGAGGTTCGCTTCAGCTGCCTGCACCCGAAGTGTGTCGCCCTCAGAGGTACCCTGCCCGGCTCAAGACGCCCCAAGCTTCCACCCGCACCAGCCGCGTGCCACGGAAGTATGTCTCCGCCAGCGGTCCTCTGCACGGCCCCAAGACGCCCCAAGCTCCAGGTCTGCTCCAGCTGCTTGCTGACCAGAGTGGGTCCCGGCCAGCTGCCAGACGTCCGGCGACGCCGCCAGCCACCCCCAAGCTGGAGGTCCGCTCCAGCTGCCTGCATCCGGAGTGTGTCGCCCTCAAAGGTACCCTACCCGGCTCAAGACGCCCCAAGCTTTCGCCCGCACCTGCCGCGTGCCGCCGAAGTGTGTCTCCGCCAACGGTCCTCTGCACGGCCCCAAGACGCCCCAAGCTCCAGGTCTGCTCCAGCTGCTTGCTGACCAGAGTGGGTCTCGGCCAGCTGCCAGCCGTCCGGCTCCACGTCGACCGCCGCCATCACGAGCCCCAGTTTGCCGCCGACAACGCCTCAACACCGGTTCAGCATATCGCCCATCGAGATACTACCACCGAGCAGCGCACCGAATACAACCACCCCATATTTTATTCCCTCTAGGTTACTTTTGTAAAACTGTACATATTAATTTTACATTTAAAAATAAACAAACTAAAAACCAATCGTTATCTTTCGAGAGGAGATCCAATCTTTGTTCTTCCTTCATACTCTTTACCCTGAGCTAGACGGGAAATGGCCCTAAAAACGCCATTCTTAACCGCGGCCACGCCTCACGCAAGTGAGACCGTCGTCGTATTGTGTTATGTGTATAGCAAAAAAGAAAGCTCAAATCCCAATCCGTAGTGTGGCCATTACCGTGGTTACATTAATTTTATATAATGGCTTTGTAAGTGTTTTTGCTGTTACGACATAATATTTTAAGGTGCTTTGCTTAGCAAAAAACAGCACCGCGAATCCCAATCCTTTAATACGTGCTTTTGCCGCAGGCAATTCAGTTGATATTATCTGGAGAGCCATCATGTTTCCATGTAGATAGGTGAACCCAAAGTGCACTCTAACCTCAAATTCACCGCGATCATACGGTCGGAAGGCTTATGCAAGCATTAGGCAAATGTCTGCTACGTGTTTCGGCGGATTAATTTGGTTGCTCATTATACGAAACCGCACCCAGCGCTCAGGGTTTACCAAACTGCGTGTTGTAGTTCCCACTACAGGTGTACAGCGTACCTATGCAACTAAATTATTAATTCCCGATAACGCTATCGCGCTCGTTCATCAGAATCTTCGAAAATGACGAATTTGATTATGATGAACATTAAGCCGTTGAGGAGTTGTTGAAGCGGTGAAATATTACGTGTCGCTCGGGGGAGCATCATGCGTTTGTACATTAATCAAGCCATAGAATTCGGCTTTAATAAGTATTGCGGGGAAGATGAGCTAGTGACTGCTCGCCGAGCCAGGGATTTTCCCAAATTGCGTTTCTATACTGTATGAAATTAATTATTTCGAGTTGTGTCGCAAACTCGGTTATATTATAGTAATTGTAAATCTAATTGAGGTAAATGAATTTCAAATTGGATTAGCATTACTTAATTTGACAAAACACCATGAAGCAAAGTTTATTGGAATTTATTTTCAAAAATTGTTTTCAGATTAACAAATTTTTGTGTTAGTATTAAAAGAAACAATGTCTGATAATATTCCGTAGCACTTAATAAATGAACATACGTTTCATTATGTCCAGCGTTGATGCTAACTATAAAAATTTACACCTTTATCGGCAGATCAAGAGCAAGTATCTACTGAAATATACTTGGGACTACAGTACAGTTCAAAATTGCTTTAAAATTAAAGTTGTCAATATAAGAACCATAGAGGCATATACAGGGTGTCTCTAAAAGGTTCGTACAAAATGCTAGCACAAATTTCTGAGTTAGCCTCAGCCTCATTATGACGATGTAGCCCCACTTACCTTAGTCCAAAAGTTTATAGTTTTCGAAAAACAGGGCGTCAAAGTTATTATGTTCTTTTTTAACTTTTCAATATGTATCTTAATAATAACAGATCTGATCACAGTTTTGATGTACATTGCAGAGGGCGCCACCAGCAGCATTTCGCATACGTCTAAGGCTTTATAACTTTTTTTGTGGCTCGGTATATTAAATATCTAATAAAACATTCTTATTCTCTGGAATTTTTGTCCAAAACAGATTCATGGTATCGTTCTTGGCCGGACCAAAATACTATCATACCGGGTGTAAAAGGAATTACATCTAGTAGGTTTGGAATTTTGTTTGCATGTAAATATTTTTGTGCCGCTGGATCTTTATTAGTATTGCATTGTGGGAAATTCAAAGCGTACTAGGTGTAATTATTTTTAAGACACCCGGTATATATCTCGACTCTGTCCATCTTATTTATTTGTTCCGCTGTTACTTCCGTCCTATATAGCTGCTATTCCGGGTCTTGTAATAGTACGTGAAGTTTATTCCCGCACGTTGGACTTTAAATTTGAATAATACTCCTTAATATTTGAATAATTATTTACCCTGACTGTACGGTTAGCTAGGTCATTGAATATGAAAGTGCCTCAGTTTACTGATATAAAAGATAAATATTTGCAAAGTAGGAAGTTCCCCCACCCCTGTAATATTTTCGAGTTGTAACTAACTTCACATAATGCACAAGAAAAGCCAATTTGCTTACACAAATGTATTGACTTCTAAACGCATTAAACATAGAAAAATTAGGATTAACTCCTAAAACAATTTGTGAGCGACATTCATAGCTTGGGGTACTTGCATGTACGTCTAAATACATACATGAAAACGTATTATGCGAACCTTATTACTCCCAACATTTCCTACAGATATCAGATTACCTTTCGACGCTCGAAGTCACATCCAACCTGTTACGGTATTAAAAGAACTTTACGACACCCACCCAAGGTGAGCATCGCACCACCGAATCAGTCCTGAAAAACTGGCACACTTGCCCTGAAATCGGTTCGAAATAGGCTAATAGGCCACGGCTGGAACGCTCAGGGAGTCGGGCGTGAGTCACACGATACGTTCTGGGCAAGCGTGTGGTGACATAATATATACAGGGTATGTCGAAATCATGAGGGCGCCACCAAGCCTGTCTTAACCCGGCTAACCGGGCCTGGACGGTTAGACTGGAGCGAAGCATGCAAAATACTCCGCCAATAGGATTACTCAAGAGTTGCAAGGTCAAATAACAATTTCGGGATTGCCTTATGCAAGGATTGTAATTAGGTGTCAATCCGACCGCGACTACACAGCTGTCTCACCCACCTGCACGCTCAAAGCTTCCTCGTTCCGTCGTACAATAAACAGTACAATGAAGGGGGCGTCTATCTGTAACAGAACATGCACAAGTCGAAACAAAACAATAGTTCCCTTAACTAACCAATCATCTATTGAACTTCGGGTTACAATGGGGCAGCAGAGTGCGTCGCCCTATATCTATACTTAACCTATAATTAAGGGCACCAGCTGGCACGCGCGCTCTAAACTTAACGACAGATGTTGAACAGTAACGAGCAGTAATAAGTAGTAATGAGTACAAATATGCGCGTCGCCTTATGCGGCGGACAGCGAAGATTTAAATTAGCACTCGCGGCATGAACAGTCTGCAAGTCTGAATGAATGCACAAGAGCAGTAATAAGTAGTAATGAGTACAAATATGCGCGTCGCCTTATGCGGCGGACAGCGAAGATTTAAATTAGCACTCGCGGCATGAACAGTCTGCAAGTCTGAATGAATGCACAAGAGCAGTAATAAGTACGAATATGCGCGTCGCCTTATGCAGCGGGTAGCGAAGACTTAAATTAGCACTCGCGTTCACAGCGGTAATCAGGTTAAAGTCACATACCTTAATGCGTAGGCGGCGAGGGAGCCTGGTACAGTTGAGTTGCGACAGGCTGCAGTCGTAGGTGGCAGGTACCTTCGATGTTACAACGGCTATAGGGGTGAATGCACAACCGCCTTAATGGCGACGGGAGACGCGTCAAGACGCGTGCAACGGGACGACGAAAAGAATGGGCCACTTTCGTTCTGCGGAACAAATCCTCGTAGGTCGAGATGAAGGGGGCACGACCCCTTACTTACGGAAGCAGGAACTGGGCTCAAAAACACCCACGCTACGCCGAAGACAATTCGAAAACTCCGACTCACAACCACCACACGAGCGTTCTCCGCAACGGGCTGCGGACGACTGCCCCTTAAGGCGAAACAGTATATCACATGATTGCTGAAGCAGCACTTGACGGGAAAAAGGGCTGACGCCCCCGCCAAGGGCGGAAGCGCCGCACGAAAGCACACACTCTGCGACCTCTTGTTCGTTCGACCGCTCTCGGCTGAATCCCCAGAGGGAAGCGTTGGCAAAACTCACCTTGATCGCGTCCCCACGTGACTAAACCTTGGCAGCCAATCGCAAGGCGATAAAATGAAACAAGCCAATGCGGGCCACGATGGTATCACGCCACAACAGCGTGCTTTCTAGCAGATTCGGAATTCGAAAAAAAACGCCATCAGAGGGGGAGCTCCAACCGACGAAAAATACTGCTTTTGGGGCTAAATATGTGCGACATCGTGATTCTGGAACTAGGCGATGGAGCCAAATAAAGAACTAAAAGGGCTTAGCATACGGGCACGCTGCCCTAAAGCCTAGGTGGCTATTTAAAATACCAAAATGACCTAAATAAAGGCGTGAAATGCGATTAAGCATCTGCGACAGCAAAATGACTTAACAAACCTTGAAAAGGCGTGATGCGTGGAAAGTGTCCACACTTGGAGGCGCTGGAGAAGTACCCCACGCTTTTTGCTGGCGCTGACAACCCAATGATGACTGACATCACATTTTCGCAACGAACGTACGAATGCGCCATTGGACGTGCGCAAATTCGCGTACTCACCTGAACATTCAACAAATGCGTTTGCTGGAAATACAAACGCTGTTTACTGTAATTAAAACTTGTGGCAGCAGTTTAAATACTGCTAGGGGATTTTTCACAACTCTGAAGCCACAGACACTTCCGCCCTTATTTAAGGCGAACCTGCGTCTGAAAATCCCAGCATCCCGCGATTAGGCTTGGACGTTGAATTTATCACGGCACACACGCAAATTAAAATTCACCAAGCGCTCATAGTGCAGGGTCGGCTCTATAAACTTTTATATTTAAATATAGTGTTTAAATCTAAGTAACAATAAGAACATAGAAGTAAAAGTTGGCAAACACTACAGGCGAGGGATAGACAAGCCCGTTTCAGTGCCAATTCTCATTTCCTTCTTTGCCGTTTGTCACATTAAAAGAGCGCTCTATTCCTAAGCACATTTATCCGATTCGGGCCTCTCTTCCTTTATAACGCTAGGTCGCTAACCCTCCTTGTATATCTGAACTTGGGATCAGTTAGTTAATTAGTTACTGAGAAATCGCTATTAATAAAATCAAAGCAGCCAAAGTACAAGGACATGATACAGTGACATATTTAATTTAAGGGTAGCGAAAGAAAAAAATCTGAAGTACTAAACGTTACCTGGAATTCGTTTAAACATTTTATTATGCAACATGTCTTATCCGTAATTGCAATCTTCAAGTTCAAAATTTGGCAACGCTTTTCCTTCTTTTACTATACAAATTGAGATTTACGTCTATTCTTTCCCTATGTCTGCTCTTTCCATCTTCATTAAGCTAACATTCATCATTATTGTCAGCAAATTCACCACGCTCTCTTGTATTGTAAATTAGACGTTAAAAAATAGTTCACACTCGTTACCAACGCTATAATAAGAAATGTGTACTAAATTATGTATTTCACTTCAATAACGCATTGTGTAATTTGGAATATTAAGAAGCAAGATGCATCTAAATAGCTTTTTGAACTGCTGTAAATGACGTCTTTCTGAATGTCAACCACCGACTGTTCTTTAATACTCTTAGTTCATTGAGGTCGTTCATTCATAAATATCTTCGCTCCACACGAATTGATTATTCCCAAAGCAGCTTTGCGTCCAATATGTCAGCCATAAATAAAACATGACAAACTACTCATTTACTATATGTCTTGTATCTTATCGCGGCTCTCCTTTAAGCATCTGAATCTTAAAGATTGCGTTTGTTTGAAGGAGGATTTGTGTTAAAATAAAGACGGAAAGGTAGTTTACATTACTGCTACCACAAGAATGTTAGAGATATTGTTTGTTAACTGAGTTAATGTGAAATTTCTTTTTAAATATATTTTTAAAAACTAATTGACTAAGTTTGCATAAAAGTGTTAATTGTTTGACAGTTTTAAGAACTGCTGTTTAAGATCTTGAGTAATTATGTACATCCGCTTTCAATAGTATTTTTTAAATAAATATTAATCCAATTTAAGCTTGGTATCGTACTAGGTGTTAATTATACACAAAGACAAACTTACGACAGACGGAGTATTTAGCTTTGTAGGTCATATTATAAAATAATTGATATTCACAATTATTGCAATTTTTCGACAAATATTCTTCAGCTGATTGTAAAGTAGCTTCTTATTTTTACAATTTCTGCTGTACAATTAGAGTGTTGCTACAGGCAGCCTTTTATAGTGCTGAAATAACAAACTAGCACTGCTTTTAACAACACAAACATTCGTGATGGATACTGCACCGTGATATGTTTTCCTTGGAATAATAGAAATCTGTGTGGGGGTCCAGCGCTTTTAGCGAAGATGTTATTATTGTTTAAGTATAAACAAACATCCTCACTGCTTCTGACATTATTTTCTGATACTGCAATAATTTCAGGCATAAGAAAAAACGCATAGCAGTTTTATAGTAGGAGAAGCAACAAAAGCAATGTTATATGTATATTGTTGATCTAAAAATGGCTTCTTTATGAATTTAATAAATTTAGATTATAAATCTGCTCTAATTATATCAACCTTTGTAATGTGCCCGGCTAATATTTGTTTATACTACTTATTTATAATTGACTCTATCTAAATCGCGAAATCCAAATTTTAAACTACTACTAATTGGCTATAAACAATTATTCAAAATCTGGTTAACATTTAACTGTACGCACTCTGTATGCCCGCTATTTCACTAATGGGATTTCAAAAGTGTAGTATTTCTAACTGATGAGAATGACATTGATTTCAAACTGGTTTCTTGATCTTGACAGTACATAAAAACAGTTCCAAATTTTTATTTAAATCGTTGATGTCTACTTAGTAAATACTGTTGCTATGCAATAATAATTGAATGTAAGTGGTGGCTTTCGCTGAAGTCGGGGGACTGCACCACACGTACGGTGCTTGCTTATGCGCTTGTTAACGCATTTATAAAATTGGTTGGACCTCCGTAAAATATCATTGAAATACCCTGGCTTACACTGGACCAAATTGATGCCTTCTGCAGAAGTTGAATGCCAAGGAAAACTTACACAAACAACCCAGGACACACTCTCACAATAAAACACAACTTGTAATCAACTTGGGTATTTAATAGAACATAAAAATCACGTATTTTGTGGGAGCTTGGCAAAAACACAACTAACTCTCTTGAAAAAGCTACCCCAATTGTCTTGTTTACAGTTTTTTTAGTTGCATCAGATGCTATTCTGAAAACATCATACTATCAATTATTTACAAGACCTTAACTATTTTATAACAAATCTGAACTTTAAATTATTATCTTTACTGGACGTTCTTATGGTAACCATCTGTTTTATTGGTTATGTTATAAATTACCAATAATAATTATTTGACATACAAGGCTACTAAAATATGATCATAGCAATATATATTCTTTTATTGTTATATACATTATATTACAAATTAGCAAAATGTGCTTCATTAACACTGCTTCTCACCAGCGTTGAAATTAATGATTGACGCTTTTCCCAGTTTGCACTCGTAGCCTTAGTGAATATTTCTCGACCTTTTCATCACATTTTGCTTCCAAACTCCAAATTTGATGTGGACTGCTGTGTAAGTCTTCAACGTAAAGCTATTACAAATTTAGTTTCCATATACACAGTTAAAGTTTTTTAAAAGTATTTAGTTAATTTTAGAACCATAATTTTGTTTATTGCCCCTCGATAGTGATTGTAAAATGGCTTTTATGGCCCTAGGGTCTACAAAGCTGCTAAGCAGCATAACAACCACCAACAATGTAATATAGCAACACCAACAATATGCATAGAAACCATAGCTAACCAAAAATTCACAGCGTCAGTGATGGCGCAGTAGACTGTAGCCAAAATACGGAATCCTTTAATTTTGTCCATTTTGAAAACAAAAATAAAATAAAATTTTGTATGTACCACTGTTTAATCATGATCATAGCTCTCGAGAAATTTAAAAGTATTCGCTTCGTATCGCACTTTAAACATTCCATCGTGCTAAAATCTATTAATTATGCCCTTACTACATAACTATTATCCAACACCTCCTAGTTATAGGGCTATTATTTGATCCATATTAGACATCTAAAGCGGCCCATAACCCACTAGTGAGGTGAAAACCATAACCCACTAGTTAGATAGAAACCATGCCATTCACTACTGAATTGTTGGTAGCACTGTCAAGTTATGTCAAATTCGAGATTTGCGCCGGTTAGGCTGTATAGGTTTATATATTTTTCTTGCTCTTGTCCATCACACCATTTTGTTATTTTTCTATTTTCTATCGTTCGTAACTCATGCTATTTCGCCTGCGTAATTCCATTTTAGTTGTGTTGCTCAGTTGCTGTATGTAGGATATCCGTTGTTGTTATTCGCTGTCGAAGTGTTTTATTTCGAAACTTGCCTCATAGTGTTGCTTCTACCATTTTTCTCTTCATCGCTCACTGTAACCCTTAGTTTTCGTACTGTCTGTTTCGACCCATCGACTACTTGGTTGAAAATATTTCAAATATGTGCATATATATTTGAGGCTTCAACCAGTACATAGCTGCTTTACCAATGCGAAATACCATATCGTTATATCCATAGCTTGGTTTTCGTCCAAGTTTCAAACTCATCATGACTTTCACTTACCCTCTTCTACCATTTTGGAGGTCTTCCTCTGTCTCTCCTTCCTTCCGGTGCCCTGGAAATTTGTTTTGGCGACCTATTTTCGATGTTTTCAATAAGTGGCTAAATCAAACAAATAACCTTTAATGGTAAGATCTTTCGGGTTATGCTGTGGGCGTCGATCTGAACTTGATGCTTTCCTGATCATGCTGTCAGCTTCTTCAGAACTTTTCTAAAGTCTGATGTTGTAGTCTCAAGCTTCTCGTTATATACCGAGGAGCCATTCCGGTTGGTTGCCGCGGCAAATCTTGTCTGTGATTTGTATGTTCTGAAGAGCCACGCACGACTTGGAGACACGCATCAGCTATCGCCGAGCACCTACTAGAACAAGGGGACCGTAGATTAACTAGGACTTCATAAACATAGTATCCAAGACTACAAACTACAGCCCTCGTACTAATAGGGAGTCGCTAGAGATGATTAAAATCCGAACAGCTTCAATCGAGAAGATGGTTACCGACTTAGCAACACATGGAAGATGGCCCTATAAAACAAGTTAAGACACACTCGTTTTACGTGGACAGGAGCAACTCTTCGGTATATAAGGAGAAACATGAGACTTCAACACAAGTCGTTAGAGAACTTTTAAGCATGCTGAAATTTATCCGATTATTTTAATTGACCTTTGTTCTCACGCACAATTAGAGTTAGCGCCATCTTCCAATACATGACATTTATATAAAATATGTTTTGGTTTTCCGGCAGTAAATCACTATGGCGTTCTTTCCATTAGCCCATCTAGATTAAGTATTCATTCTTGTGTAGAGACTATAAATTCCTGTATTAAAAGGTAGGTTACTAAAGAAACATGCTAGATGTAAGCATGTCAGTTTATCCTCCCACGAGCCATAAGTTGTGGAGGCCTCGAAAGTCACATGGGGGCGCCCCACATTTGCATACTGACGAGTCCATAAAACCAAACATTAGGGTCGCTTATTTAGATTCATTCCGCCAATACATTCATTTTGCGCCGCTTGCATCGGCCGACCAAGAGAGTACGAGGGCCAGAGAAGTGGTGATAATGCGGGGAATTGGGGAATGTATAGTCGGGGAGCCCCCAGCGGCGCTCCAGCCAGATTAAACACGCGTCGTGCCCTGTAATTGCGTATTTCACTCGAGTGCAGCCTTACATTTGCGCTTTCATGTGGGAAACGCCGGAATGAAACACCGGTGGGCCACTTTTCCTTGCAAAAGTGGAGATTGAAAATAACGGCGGCCCTTGAAGTCTGCACTTTCAAAAATTACCATTAGCCCTCGCGCGCTGCGGAGTAAATTGAAAAATAAATTTGGGCCATCTGGTATTGCGAACGCGGAATTTATTAATCGAACGCCTGTTGCGCTACGAGCTGCAGCAGACCGAAGCCCTAGGCTCAGCTTGTTTATTTGGGATAATGGTGTGTTATGCTGAAACTTTTAGCTGTCTGATTATTTTAATTGAAAGTAGTTAACCGACGGAAACGTTTTCCCCTCGTACAAAAATCAGCATGGGATTTGATGACAAAGTCAACGTCCACAAAATGTGTAGGCGTGCTGGATTTCACGAATAAAAATTCGAAGAAGGGTTATCCATTGCCATATATAAATGCTCAGATAAACTAACCCCCCGATTTTACTCTTCTTTTACAATATGCTTATATTATTGGCGATCTCGCACAGGTTGCATTGTGCGATCTAAGGCTGCACCTACTACTTTTTCAATTGGATCTTTTAAGGTCTTTTGGTGATTTTTTTTCCCTAATATCTTCAAATTGTTTAAGGGTCCGTTAGAGGCATATGCACGACAACCGTGCTTAAACTTGTAGTTATACTGTCATTAGGATAAGCCTTCATCACCACATGTGAACAGCAGCGACCGTTCTCCTATTTTCGACTTATAAAGTACATATCTTAGATTCATACCAAAATATTGAGAAGATTACTGACCTTACAAGGCGCAATTTTACAATATCAGATTTGGATTTATATCACCATGTGATGATGGCATGAATTGTTCCTGAAACTTTTTTATTAATTAATTTACTTGACTTTTGCCTCGGGTATGCTCAGATGCCCATGGGTTCGTTACCACTCAAATGTATAAATACCGGAATAAACCTTTTAGAAATGAATGACATAATGTTTCTAACTAAGTACAAAATCAATCTTAATTAGTAATGATATATACATTATAACAGAAAATTTCTTCCGGTAACGGTCTGGATCGATACTACTTGGAGATCAAAAACCCACTATACACGTCGGTTCCCGGTTGCTCCCCTGGATCGTCTCCAAGAAAGTTTGTATAAGGTAGAGCTCCGGTGTATTTGAACTAGAAACGATCGGTCTGAATCAAGAGCTATAAATGTCACCAAAAATGGCGATTACTAGTTTTACGGTGCTGGTGACGTGTGTAATTAGGGTGTTAAGCTAGGCAGGCCGCAGGGTTTTGTTGGTATATAAGTTTGGGTCCCCAGGAATAACTTAAACAGGACGTATTCACCTGGAGCAAAGTCCGCCTTTTCACTGCCGTGGTTTCCGGCGAGCCATGGAGGATCGGTTATGCTCTCGTGCCTCGACCGGCGAGGCTTTCGCGGGATTGTCAAGAAGTTGTCGTCGGATCAACCGCGTTCTTGCTGCACGTATGCTAGTGGTTTATTAAGGTTTTTGGTTATAATAACTTCAAGGACGCCGGTGGATTATCGTCAAATTGACGTGGTGGGCGCCGGATGCAGGATTTAGGTTAACAGAATATTCTGCGAGACGGAATACCTTCACACGGCAGAACTCTGTCAGATTCAGGTTAGGGGGGAAGTCCTGCGGGACGGGTTTCCGTCACAAGACAGAACTGCGTTAGGTTCAGGTTAGGAGGGTCAGTCTACGAGACAGGTTCCCGTCACAAGGCAGACATAGGGCAAGAAAGTATTAGGAAAAGGGGTCAGGCAGAGCTGGAGGTCTGCATCAGGAACTCAAGTCTAAAGTGCTTGAGAGGGATGCAGAAGTTGCTTTTATACTTTTTGGTCCGCGTTATCGGTGCAGTCGCTTCCGACAGAATTCAGTGGGAGCGGCGCTGTGCTTGCTTGTACGAGACGCTGCGCACCGCTGGTAGACGTCTTCTTGTCTTCTGTTCGAGCGCTTGGGCTATATAAACGCAAATTGTGGCGGAATAAACGCCTTACAAATTTCTAGCTAATATAGATGCTTTAAATAAATGTGTTACTGGCGCTAACGTTACAACCATGGTATACAGAATTCGCAATTAAGGCTCTTTACAATATGTATCATACTACATACTGATAACGTACCCTGGTTATACTGACATGTCCATTTCGTGATTAGTTTTTAAGGTAACATTATTGGTTTTTATAATAATAATATACGTACTAAGTATTAATAATTGTTAAGATCCGAAATCGGTAAGTTTTCCGCCGCAGGTCCAACGAACTTGAGCTCCAATGCGGGTCTAAAGCCGTCTATGTAATATAAAAAAATAGATGTGCTTTTAACATCAAAATTTACGAAGCCCATAGTTTGGAGGTGGGAGTGATCTTCTTCGACTGCTGCGTTCCTGTCTTACGGTCGCTGGCTCTTTAGATTTTCGCCTCGAAAGTCGTTCTGAACCACCATCTAGGCGTAATTATGGTCCTTTAGTCGAACCGCTGCAGTTGGCGATTTTTTCGAAACGCGATAGTTCCCGTTATGAAGCAAAATATACACTGGGCGCCTAATACCTACGTTCTACTCCGTTCTCTTCCATTTTCTTCCGCATCTTTGTTTTTCCATTCTCTTTCTATCCCCCTATTATCGTCTTATTCTGGGAGACCCTCTTTACTGGCTACCAACAGTGCCTGGTTCTCTACGCATTGGAATTCGTTGTTCGACATAGCGGTATAGCTACCCATGTCGGCGAGGACAATGACTGTGACCCCAAAAACTCCAAGCCCCGCATGATGGTCTTAATGGAACAGTGACGTGTTTTGCGCTTCTAGACTAGAACATTTCTAAGTTCATCGATTTACGGTAGAAAGTGAATCTTCTTTTTTCATCCGAAAAAAATGTATTGTTGACAGGCGACTGTTCCTCGCTTACTTTTTGTGCAACTACCTTGTACTGGCCCGTATTATTCGGCGATTACAGCGAAGGTCGACGTTGGAATTTCACTAATGATTGTTAGCTTTTATATGAAATCGTTACGTAAGAAACGGCCTTATCGACATCATTCTTCGAATTAATCTGTAGTTTTGTTGCAGCATCAATTGTAATGGTTCAGCATTCACCTCGAATAATTTCGCACGAGATCAGGCAAATCAAATTTTTACTAGCAGTCCCTTGTGCTGTTCGTGAATTTAGTTCTTTGAGCTAGCTGATATGCTGTAATTTTTCTGACTGAATCGGATTTGCATATACGCCGCTAACATTAATTTTAATTCGTTAGTCGCTTAACTAAATTGATACTATTAATTTGGAAATTTGTAATGCTAAAATAAACGAATTATGGTTGGTTATTACTAGCCCATGTTGTTTCTTTCGTTTTGCCGTTCGTTATCCCTTTCAGCCTGTTTCGTATTATCTCACTCGACCTGCGTGGTTCTACGAAACCTCATTTAGTAAATTATTAAAACTGCCGCCCTTATTGATTAACTCATCATTGATGACTAAATTTGATGCTAGCGATCCGTCGCCGGCATTTGGTTTAAGCTAATTGCTTGGAATAGTAAAAGTTATGACGTTCCTATTGGGGATTTTCCTTAATGTTATGCTTTATTTAACAAAAACACCATATTTGACAATTAATTTACATTATAATTTTTTTGGCGTTCCAGTATTTTCTGTAACATCCTCCTTGGTTAAAATACCTTACATTTTTTGGTTGCCATGAGGATGATGTTTATTTGCGCTGTAGTTAGATGTTTTAGCACTCTTGCATGGGAAAAATATATTAAAAATGCATTAAGTAAATGTGTTTTGTCTGTATGCATTTTTTAAACTCGGCGGTGACAAAATCACAGTTCTCTTGAGGAAACGAAAGGATCCACGTCATGAGTTGAAGACCTACGATAAGCTGTGCTACTGGAACTGGTAGCAGTTTTTACAAGTTTGTCCGGTAGCGTCTACACAGCATAAAGCAGAGTAAAGATAGAAAACCCTACACAATCCTAAAAATTCCAAACGTAAACAAAGGTGAATAAATTCGAGTTTTAAAAACAAAAAGTCTTACCTGGAATGAAGTTTTTTACTGTAAATTTCGTATAATCTTATCTCAGTACAATAATCGCATATCTTATGAGAACGCACAAACCCTAGACAAAATAAACATTCTAGAGTAGATAATTTTATTCAACACTTGCATGTAAGAAGAAAAGGCGAATAAGTCGCTAGCCGGTAAACAGGCATTTATTGGGTTCAATAAAAACAATAGACCCATATAAGTTTACTTGAGAAGAATTTATATCACACATATAAAACTATACAATATTGAAGTATAATTAAACTTTTAGACAACTTATTATGCGTAAATTGTCTGATTGAGTTCTGTTATATAAAACTAGAATATTAATTTAAAAAATAAGGAAGTGCACTGCTCTCACGTAGAGGCCGACTCCAATGCATTACAGTGTAACTTAAAATATAAAATGATTCTCGACACTGCAGCAGTGTTTACCGAAAAACTGTTAAATATGCCGATAATGGAGGAATTTGAGCCTGGTTATAATTAATTTGTAAGTACCTAAACAAAAGCAACAATATCATAAATATTTAAATTTTGTTCAAGTTTACATTTATGTTCACCCTAGAGTCATGATTCAACAAATTCATAAAAAAATCTTCAATTTCCTGTATCGCAGTTACCTGGGCGAATATCTCCCAATCCGCACATTTTATGCTTTGAGCTGCCTAATTAGATCTCAAAAAAACCGTAACTCTTCCCGTGTGAGCTTTCGGACGAATTAGCTTGTAACGTCGGCGAAATGGCACCAAAGCCCGTTTGTTTAAAATTTAATCAACCCCGGATCCCGCCACTTTTTTATTGTTTTTACGTCGCGGAGTTAACACCTAGGGAAGTTTATTAAACTTTTAATTGTATTTTGAAATATGCTTTTAATAAAACGCCTCTTTGTTTGCTTCTCCAAGGGCGCAAATTGCTCCCGCCTCTTCGGATTTATTAGGATTTCCTCAGATATCCCGAATTTATCGCTATAATCATCTATGGTTTGCTCGTGAGGGAAGCCTTTAACTTGCAATTTAACTTTTTGATCGTCTTGTCGTTTCGGAAAGTATTGTGGAAACAAATTATATTTAGTAGCTCCACAATTAGAATTTATGAACATCCTTAAAATTGCAATAAGACTCTGTAACGTTTAATGCCTTTTTAAATTGCAGCCTCTAAGCTGCTTAAAATTAAATATTAACCCTGTTTTGGCTTCTAACTAAGAATACTTAAGTTTAAACTATTCAGTCTGTAATTTTAAATTGCTTCATAATCTGATTTCGTGAATCCTGTAAGGCCTTGCTTCGAGTTCCACCGATTCGGTGCCCACATTTTAACGCGCCAGTTTTACTATTGGAATTTGTATGGACTGATTGAACTTTTCAGTCGCCAAACAACGTCAGCAGGACTTTCTGTGAAGTCGCTATTAGATTATTTTTAGGGGTTCCCCAAGAGAATGCAAAAACTTCTGATTGGAACTGAGTCTTGCCTTGAAAACTATGATCGACCGGGTAATTATAAGCAGCCTCTGGTTCACCCTGCAGTCCCCCTGGAGTTGATCTAATTATTAAGCTTTACTACAAACAATAAAGAACATACCAGTACAAATCGGTTGTATATTACAATGTTACTTTAAACACATTCAGGCGAGCAAGGTCAAGTTCCGGTTAGAAGCATGTGGGCCTGTATAAGTATCTAATTAAAAAATACGTTTAGTGGATTTCAAAAATGTGAATAAATTTGATACTAATGCATCCGGCTTAGAATCAAGCCGTCTTTAATAAAATATATCGTCGATAATACTTTCTTGACACTATTGTAAGGTCTACCCAGGTAACGTTGGAATGATAATGTGTATAAGAGGCTTAACGAAAGAATAGTGCCTAGATAGAAGAAATTGAAGATCGGGGACGGAGAAGCGATGTCAGCTATTGGAATCCATTGTACGAGGTTCTTTCGGTTATTGTCTGACCATATGCTTCGAAATGCTCACCTTGGAAAGTCACAGCCTTATTCTAGCGCCTCCGCCAATCTACTTCTGAAATAACCTCTAGCTGCTTGATCGTGTTTTCCTTGATCCGCTTCAGATCCTGAAGTCTCTTTCCTTTGAAGACGATTTCAATTTTTGGAACAACCAGAAATCGCAGGGAGCTATTTCAAGGCTGTGGACGTGACGAATGAGGTATTTGGCCAAGAAATGCTGGATAATATGGAATAAGTTGGTGGGTCTCAGAGATGAGACTGCTTTTTCCACGTATCTCTCGATCTTCTCAAAATGTTTAGGTAGGTGTTCACCGTCTAACCTTGTAGGCTGACCATAGTCAACACCCCTCTGTGGTCAAAGAGAACAGTGAGTATTGTTTTGATATTGCTCTAACTTTGAGCTTTGATCTTTCTTCTTCTGATAAAATTTGCTGCTAATTTACTGCTCAACACTCTCGTCCATTCTGAATAATTCTGAAGTGCGACAGACACACATTCAGTGCAGTACATCATAAGGTTTGTTATATCTATTTAGGTTGTCATATTGATTTGAAAAGCAATCGGCAACACTAAACATAATTGGTTTGTCTTAACCGCCCTAAGCTCAAAGTACTAAGGTTTGAGTGTTTCAATTCCCACGCAAACGACTGCTTAGAAGCTCCTACAACAAATAATATAAATATGAACAGTAAATTCGTGCTTGCTTTATCTGAGAAGTTAATAAACACCGAGGATCACAGATTCGTGTTCAAATGTTACCAAAAACACCGACTAATCGGCTAAAGCGCGACCCCAAACATAATTTTATCAAAGCATCAAAGTAACGGGGCATAAGCCCAGCAAGTGTACTGCAAAACGTTAATAAGCTTAATTAGGCATTGTTCAACAGATCACGAGTCAATAGCGCGGCGAAATCTGAGTTGTTGCTGTACACAGCGGATCCGAGCCCTTTGTCTGCCACTCTTCCGCAAAGAAAGCCCTCTGCGCAACGATACTATCACGGCTTTTGTTGTAATCCTTTTCCACTGCTTGATAAATTGTTCCTAACGGTATTAATCCCTGCAGGGCGGTCCATAAATCCAAACATTCGCAAGAAATAAAACATTCCCGAGGTGCGGAATTAATTTATATCATTTACCCGGATCCCTTTGCTTGGCTTAGTTTATTTGCTGGGTAATTAGGAATAATAGAGAGGAGCCGTTTCCTTCATCAAAATTTAATCGGTTCGACTGATCTGTTGAGCAGAGATTTTCAGAAACGTAGCAGGCGAGGGCAAGGTAACCACTATTCTAGTGAAGATTCATTTGTGCACATTTTCGAGTATTGATGTAATAAATATAGGAAGTTTATTGCATGGATTGTATCGATCGTCAATGCTTTATATGATAGCAAGCTAATTAAAAGCATATCGTGAGTGTACTGCATTCATAGAAGAAATACTATTTTATGAAAAGAATATCCGATAAGCTACTATAATTAACACACAGAAGCACTTCTATATATCACAAATTCGTTAAAACCCCTCACCACACAAATATGCCACTTGCATTTGTGATTTGGTCACGAACATACCGTTGCCATTTTGCTGTGTAAGTTTTTTCATAGCTGCTGATGATGACAGCTTGGCTGTCGAAATACGTATTTACAGTTGTTAAATATTTGTGTGGTGAGGGGTTTTAACAAATTTGTGATATTTTCAAACCACAGGTTCGAGCAGTGTTTTATTTTTACTTCTATATATGGTTCATATTTATCAACAATTTTGCAATTTATTGCTATTTAGACAGTCTTGCTATGAAGCATAAGATACTTCGTTACCAGGTTTAGTCCCTGAAAAGAATGTTGTTTATGATGCTTGAACATCAATATATCTCTAAGGAGCAAACCGTTTCTGCGTAATTCGAAATATAATCTTTTTCCTTCGTGCACCTTATTTATTCAGCATTATGCCATGCTGCTCTTATTCTTATATACCGTGTGGTATAGTTATACGTAGTACCGATGAGGCCACAATTATACCGATGGGGCCATAATTATATACAGTGAATATATTTTAATGGTTAACATAGCAGTTTCGTTTCTATGCCAGCATTTAATCATACAAATCACTTCCATAGTTACCAATTAAATCAATAAATTAGAGCGTTTATTTTACGAGTTAACATACGAATTTGAATTAGGTACTTGCTAATAAGAAACTGTAATTTTGTTATCAGAATGTAGATATGCAACTAAAAAGTAGACACGTAGGAACAACTTGTGTGTTGTATCTTTTCTTCAGTGATATACATTAGGATAACTTTTAATTGTCTTTTTGACAAGTATAAGTCCTATGTTAACTCGTAAAATACACGCTCTAATCTATTGGTCTTATTTGTAACTATGGAAATGACCTGTATGATTAAATGGTGGCATAGAAACGAAACGCTTATGTTAACTATTAAAATAAATTCCCTGTATAACAACAATGAGATAACATGAATAACAAAATAGAATGCTTGAGTAAGAAAGAGATGGCCATACGAAAAAAATATTTTAGTAGGCATGTTTAGTTGACAAATGCCATAATTAAATTAAGCGTCAAGCCTTCTCGAATATTTGCTACTATGTTTATCTCTTTCTTACTCAAGCAATACGAGTTATTTTCTGGTTCATGTTATCTCATTGCTGTTATATATAAGAATTTTCGGTATATAACAGCAATAAGACAACATGAACTAGAAGATAACACGTATTGCTTGAGTAAGAAAGAGATGCACATAGTAGCAAATATACGAAAAGGCTTGACGCTTAATTTAGTTATGACAGTCAACTAAACATGCCTACTAAAATAATGTTTTCGTATTGCCATCTCTTTCTTACTGAAGCATTCTTTTTTGTTATTCATGTTATCTCATTGCTGTTATATATAATTATGGCCCCATCGTATAACGAAATGATTTTTATTATCTCCCATATTCTATTCTTCCGTCTTTGATAAAAAAAAATCCAGTATTCGCATTTATGGCACTGTTATCCATGGGAGTATGATTATATCTATGCACTCCGTAATTACATAACTGGCATCTACAAATGATATCAGTAACAAATCTTGCAATGGGATAAAATAATAAATCAGAAACAGTTGTTAATTTGTGTAAATGCAAAAGTATTGATAATTTGAGCACTGCGTTATAGTGTTCTGCGTTATAGAATATTGCATATTATTCTAGATATACAAGATGTCTCAAAAGGAATGGGACACCGATTCGTGTGTCATATATTTCTTAGGTTAACATAAACCCATTACACCTAATATACCTTAGACAAAATCCTCCTTGTAAGAAGTTATAGGGCCTTAAAGTTAAATTTTAATTTCTTTCTTGTTTTGTCAATTTCCACAAATGTAGGAATATCCGCTTGACTGTGCCATATCAAATAGACGCAGATTATTTTGTATTACACCAGCAGAAACATTTTCATAAACTAGACTTAACAGTAAAAGGCGCTTTACTTATCTTTGAAAATATGTTTAGCTCTAGCTTTGTTATCTGTAAAATTTTTCTAAATTTTAGATTATTTATTCTGAAGCGTAATTAACAAGCGTAAAAATAAGGTACTCGTAGTTCAAAAGCGTAAAAGCAACGGGTTACCTTAAAATGCCTATCAAAGGTTTTTGGTTGTCGTTAAGACGTGCAATTATCAAGTAGCCATGATCACAAAAACAAGGGGTAGTGATTATGATATAATTAATAACAATGAAAAATCAATTAATGACATAGGGTGACATAGAAATGTTTTTTACTGCCTTGTATTGGATTCACCCCAAAAATTCGAAATTGAGTTTTCAACAGATCTTCACGTTTTAGAGTCCCCTGAACCCAAGAAACATGTTTTTGTTCATTGATCTGTCCGTGTGTCCGTCTGTGAACAGAATATCTCAAAAACGAAAAAAGGTACGTCGTTGAAACTTCATATATAAGTTTTATGTTCTATCTAGATGCGACAGCAACTTTTTGAAGAAAATCGCATAACCGGAAGTATGATGTTTACTCTTGTGATTTTTCAGTTTTTTTCATTTTTTCAAAAACGGCTCTAAAGGTTTTTTCAAACTTTACATTTTTATTATATTTTTAATGTGTATTGATGTGTATAGGTGATTTTCCAGTTGAATACCTCTAAAATGGGTTTCTTCTGTTTTTTCCTATTTTTTTATTAACTCGTATATTAAATAGAACACTCAGTATATTATTACATTTTTGAATTCAGCTGGAAATTTTAGAGAAAATTTGTTCCTTGCACTAATGCTTTGTTTTGTACCGTTTTTGTAGAACTTGTACATTTTTATTATTTTTGACAAATGCTTAAAAATCAAAAATCATATCACTGACGTTTGCCACACACAATTCAGCAGGGCGTGCCCATAACGAAATAAGCAATAAATGAAAGTTGCCTAGGTAACCACGACTAACGTGGTTTGTGATTGGTGTATTTCATATCCCCCCATGTGTGAATATGAAATCATATTCGTTCAGTTAACTACAATTGCCTACTTATCCATTCTGTGGATTGTAAAGAAAATGTAATATTTAAATGTGGGAGTAGAAAAAATATTTTTTCGACGACTATTTTTCTACTAAAAGTAGGCCTTTTAGCGCTAGCTTTTTTCACTAAAAATTTCCTTTTATAATATAGTGTGTTTAAAATGAGATCAGCTGTTTACTTTTAGCCCACGTGCTATAGAGGTTATAAAACCACTATTTCGAACTGGAAGTGAGGTTGTAAAGTTATTCTAATTAATTCTTGCGTTAGAGGTAAAGCGTTTTTTAAATAATTAAAGCGTTATGTAATGAATAAAGTCAGATGTATACTATTATAATTACCTTTTATAACTGACTTTGACAGTACTGGCTCCACAAACATTCACCTGCGCGTCAAGGCCATCTCTTTATTATGACATAAATTATAAGTGTCATAAATGCAAACCTTTGTTAAATCGACATTTATGGATTAATAACAGAAAATTTAATGTCGTAGAAAAAATATTGTATGCAAACTCGTGCTAAAAGTGTTATTGCACTCGACATGTTATGAAACTCAGCCTTCGGCTTCGTTTCATAATTTTTATGTCTCGTGCATAAACATCAACTTTTAGCACTTGTTGCATAAATAGCTATTTTATGCCAGCAACGTCATTAATTGACTTATCATTATAGTTTACTAGATCACAGTCACTATCCATTGTTTTTGTGAACGTGGCTGCTTGATAATTCCACGTCTTAACAACCAAAAACCTTTGATAGGCATTTTATGGTAAACAGTTGTGCGTTTCAGAGAATAATCTAAAATTTTGAAAAAATGTTACAGATAACAAAATTAGAGCAAAAAGTATCTCAAAGATAGGTAAAGTGCCTCTTACAGCCAAGTTCCTATAGGGTTTATTTTAACCTAAAGAATCTATTACTAATCGGTGTCCTATTCTTTTTGAGACACCCTGTATTCTCAATAAGCAGATTATTGAGTTCCTCAACAAGGTTGGTCTTCTCCTGTGAAGAATTTTTTTATTCAATCTTAATTTCCATGTGATAAAACCTAGGTCTTCCTCGTTTTATTCTCTTATCAATTTGATCAAAAAAATGTACAGCGACGCCTATAGTTGGCCTAACGGCTGTTGGATAAGTACCAAAATAAAAAATCATTCACAGACTAATCGCTTTATATGTTCTTCCTGTTCTTGTGGTAAACAAAGTTGGTGATGTGGGGCATCTTAATAATGCTCTTTTTGGTTATCTATTGTTGCTGATTATTTTCTTCTGTTCTATAAATATTTTATTACATTTACATAAATCTTTTACTGAGTTGATGAACGTATTAGTGACTATTCATTGCGATAGTGTTTTGTTGTTTCAAAAATCAGATGAATTTTTCAATATGTCACTTATTGCTTCTCTATGTATGGTAAACACGTGAACTATATTCTGACGTTAGTGTCGTAAATCCCATTGACTTGTTCCAATATTCGTTCTCCTATTTGTTCTACTATTTTGTTTTTCATTAGGCTCTTATTATTGTATTAATTTTTCTATAGTTTGTTACGTGTAAATTTTAAACTGATTTAAAATAAAATTAATATCCAGAAATTGCCTTGAGTTTCCAGCTATTTTATGATTGTAGTATGATGTAGGTTATGTCTCCGCTTTTTGTTGGTGTGCGTTCGGTTGCCGAACCTCCTTTTACATTTCTGCTTACACTTCGCTAATCCTCGGGGCGCGGGCGTAGAGAAATTTTCGCGGTGTTTGAAAAGATTATCAGTACATAGAGAGAGCGATTTTTTGTATTCATCTTGAGTCGATTGATTAATAGATTGCTTCTGGTAGGTACTGTATGTGTGCTGAATTTTTCAGAGATTCACGATATGTGGAGTTGAGTTCTCTGATATTTTGGAAGGTTTAGTTCAGCATTAATGTGTTGTATATAGACTCGCTGGTTTCCTTCCTTTTTATTTTAGTTTGGCTTCGTGGTACATAGCGTGTGCGCTGGGAATGATCATTCCGATTATGCATTAAAGCCTTACCGTATAAGCAGATATGCGAATCGTTACATTCTAATTAATAAACTTTTGAACATGAATATGAAGTGGGACCTAGTCGTTACCTATACCTTTAATAAGTTAATTGCTTTGTGATTAAAAAGTAAACCGTGTGCAATTCACTGATTGAGTGACTTATATAATAATTTTAAAGCGAAACGATACTATCTAAATTCTTATTTAATTTCGTAGTTATTAGTTAGCACTGTATAAAACATAATAATTAAAAAGCCACTCTTGTACGTATTTAATACAAACAAAATATTTAGAGATAACACCTCTTGCGGCTGTTATTTATAAGCTCACCTTTGCAAAATTTGAGAAATGAAAATTTATGTAGCACTTTGTACATTTACAGATTCGTACACAAATATGACTTGAACCAACAACTTTTACTGCATATTGAATTAGATAAAGAATCGCCCATTTGCATAAGGAAGGAACTCACTTTGCTCGCAATGTAGAGACAATTTCAGAACTGAAGTAGCGTTATTGGACTAGTAGTGTATCGACAAACACTTGAAGTTCACCCACAACCCGAGCACGTGCGATTTGCATATAGATTACTGCTAATCCCAGGGGCAACTGGAACGCCTCAGGTTGAAAACTGTCTCAATTGAGTTGCACTTGTGTCATTAGTGCTGCTCCGTAGCAGGAAATTATTTTATCTACAAACTAATTGCTACAATTTTTGGGCAATAAGCCAACAGTGGATGGTGTACACGACTGGCTCCATATCCAAACATATTGGAAACACGGCGGCTATGTAAATTCCAGCGAACTTTGTCCATAAAAGTTTGCCAAATTTTAATCGCAAAATAAAACAATGTAGGCGATATTGCGGTCTCCAAGAAAGCAAATTAGGCCGTAGGTGGGTGCTTATAAAACGGCCGAATTTTGACCCAAATAACTTCGAAAGTTATTCATGCATTCCCCCTTGCAACTTTTATGCTTGTTTAGGGAATATTGATGGAACATCACAGTTTAAGGTTAGTCCGAATTTATTTAATTTCGTTAAAACCAGAAAAAAACGGGTATTACGTGCACCTTGACATTTTCCAAATTAGCAAAAAGCAATTAAATGTTATCTGGACTCAAAAATAAGCACCAAAGTGGATACATTATATGGAATACATGGATAATTGAATGCGTACTAATAAAATTAAAAAACTAGCACAGACATGGGCTTCGAATAAATACTTCAATTTGAAGCTTTCAATTGGATACAATACGATGGTGTGACTTTGAAGGCATTTTCAACCACCCCAAAAGCGCTCTCGTAACAGGCGTAAAATAGACTGTTTGTGTTTCTTGGCACGAGATTCTGTAACACTCCACCTAAGGGAAAACGATATTGTGTAAATACGATTTGGAGGGTCCGCTATCAACAAATCTTTGAAGTTTTCAGTATCTTAACTTACAATGCAATAGAATTTCGAGAAAACAGCGACAAGGAGTGTGATGTATGCATCGTATACTTAGCATCCTTAGAATACTTAAAAGTCGAAAAATAAAGTAGTATTGACAAATTAAAAATATGTTCTACTGCAGACAATTTGGTTCCAAGGTAGGTGGATCAAGACCGAATTAAGATCTTTTAACACCTACGTTAAATTATTTTTTGTTTGAAAAAGCTACATTGATTGGTTATACAGAATGCAGCAGGCTGCTACGACCATTGCAAAAGCAAGGAGGTTATGTATGTGCCCGTCGCGTCGTGGTGTTTAACAAACGAAAAATCAATGTACGATAGCGGTAGGTCGTTAGGATCATTATAAATACAAGGTATATATTCGATTTTGAAATTTTGTAAATACAATTACGGCCACATCTAAAGTCCCTTTGATTTTGCTATGGTGCTAGTGGCCTGCCGCCATCTATATACAACAGGATGGCTTTCGAGAGGGTTATACAGTAAATAATTTCAATGTTTGAGGATAAAGCTTACTCGTTAAATAGTTATATACGTGAACTTTTAATACGTGACAACAATTTAAACATCTTGTAATGAAAGAGAAAGTCTATCTAACGTTACTTCTTCTAGTTTAGTTTTATAACTGTATTGGTATATCTTGAGATTTTGACTTTTGTAGTTTATTGACGGTCGCTTGATCTTATGTTACTTGAGAAAATGGTACTTAAACGAACAATACTTAACAATAACTTGCGCAGTCGAGTTAAACACGGTTTGAGGTATCGGACATTGGTTTGTTTGCTATTTCAAAATAAGGTTCAGGTCTTTGAGACGTCTCCGACCTTGAAGAAACAAACGGTTCTCAGGAAAATGGTGAAATGAACATCTGATCACTTACCTTGCCTTCAGCTATTAATTTCGCTATACAAATATGTTCTCTACGTCTGCCTTACAACAAAGTAATAAAAAGGACAGAAACTAATATTTAAAACACTATAATGAGCACACCAAACTACACGAAATTCTTGTTCAGTAATAAGGAGGCTCGCTTTTCTTATATGATGTCATAAAAATATAAGCTGTGGAGTGCTTTACTTTAAATGTATAAACATCGGCCAAGAAGGCACTCAAATGTCCTGCAGGGGCTACTAATACTAAATACAGCAGTTCACATGTTTAGACGGTAACAGTTCGAACATAAACCGAAATCTAAGCATTCAAGATCTACAAAAAGCATGGTAAAGTGGCGATACTAAACACAAAATTTACGTAGCATGCAAAGGTTACTCAATATATTTTAATATAGCGAAAATGCAGAATTTGTTACGATACCTCAAGACGACGAAGAGGAAAGGCAGTGTCCAGCAGTCCGATATACAGGGTGTTAATTAAGTACGTATACAAACTTTAAAGAGTGATTCCTTGATCAATTCTAAGATAAAAAGTTTATATAAACATGGGGCCTAAACGGCTTTGTTTTAAAAATACAGGGTGTTGAAGTTTAAACAAAAAACTTTTTTACAAAAATTTTGAAAACGGCTGGAGGTATCCTAATGAAACTTGGTGTAGGTTAGTATTTCATAAAGTGGCATTGTTCAGTCAAAATAAATTTAATTTATTTCTACCAGTGGCGTGCATCGGGGCAACCTCAGTTACCTTATTTAGAAAAATCTGGTACGCCACTGTTTTTTAGCCAAAAGTTTTGTAGCTATTGTAAGATTGTTTGTTATTAAATAATATATTTTTAAAACTTTTTTAAGCTGTATTTTGAAAACGAAGCCGTTTAGATCCCATTAAAGTCCAATTAACGAAATTGCTGTTACAGATTTTTTCGTTTTTCTCGAAAAAGGTTTATTCTATCAAAAATATAAAAGAGCCATCTTTTGTATAGTTTCAATGGGTGAAGCTAAATAACTTGTCGTGTTGATTAAAAAACAGTGGCGTATCAGATTTTTCTAAAATAAGGTAACTGAGGTGGCCCCGCTGCACGCCACTGGTGGAAATAAATTCAATTTATTTTGAGCAAACAATGCCACTTTAAGAAATACTACCATACACCAAGTTTCATTAGAATACCTCTAAGCGTTTTCCAGATTTTTGAAAAAAAGAAATTTTTTGTTTAAACTTCAACACCCTGTATCTTGAAAACGAAGCCGTTTAGGTCCCATGTTTGTATGAACTTTTTATCTTAGAATTGATCAAGGAATCACCCCTTAAAGTTTGTCTACGTACTTAATTAACACCCTGTATATGTAAGAGAGAGCCAGAGAGAGAGAGAGGTGGCGAGAAGATACCTACGGAGGAAGATGCAACAGGAATGAATCGGCGGCGATGAAATGCAGCCAGCTTCCATGGAAAGACCTCGCAGTCGTCAGATATTTTAATCCGATATACTATCAATATTTGGGGCCGACGGTAAAGCATGGAAACCCCAAATGTTAATTTGCATAACACAACTTAAGAAGTTCAAATTAAATTGAATTGCCTTGCGGCTGGTAATTTTATACTTGAAAAATACCACAAATAACGAATAACAACAGCGTTACCACCTACGGCAATCTCTATCCCGACACAATGAAACACCTCCAGCTGGATTTTTATAAATCACCAAGCTACCTTTCGAGACAGCTTAGGAAGTCGGAAGATACACATGGGGGCTTAAATAGTCAATCCCGACTGCCGGCCCAAAGACGAAGTTTGCAACTTGCTGGCTTCGTTAATTTCGTCTCGCGGGGTGTGATGGCAGAAAATATAATTTCCCACGAAATTATGCAAACGTTAATTGCAAGATATGCAGTATCTCCGATCGCTCGCGGAGTGTAAGGGAACAGATGAAACTTAACAAATATGCAGGGGTTATGCGCCTAATTTCTAAAAAACTAACGGACAGGGCGGCTTTTCCCAAAAAGGCTTAAAATTAAATGGATCACGTCTACTGGCATTAGAAATTAAAATTAACCTAACACTTATTGTAATTGCCATTTTTTCCGCAATAGTTACTATTATATTCCAAGGCTTTGCTTTCTGATGTACCAATACCTTGTTCCATATTTCTGCATTGGCTGGATTCCATATTGTATGTATACATTTTTTTTCGTACACTAGCATTGAAAGAGCTACTTTGCCGTATAATTTATTAATCAGAAAGTTGCACTTTGCGGTATTCGTACGGCAAAGTAGTATTTTGAGGTATTCGTACGGCAAAGTAGCACTTTGCCGTACGTTTCCTTAGTTACAACACATATAATATTACATTACATTAATATTACTCTACTTATTTGCTATATACGAGGATAAATTTAGTATTCCGTTTTGTATGCTAGTGTACGAACAAATATTGTACGAAACTCGTATGAAAGTGGCTTTTCCATACTCGTCTCGAAATTCCGGACTCGGCCTAACGGCCTCTTCTGGAAACATCTTACTCCTACTGAAAAGCTCCACTTTCTATACTTGTAACGTAAATTACTATTTCATGTTTGAATATACTAGGTGGTTTCTTACGAAACTGTATCTCCTAAAGTTGTTTATTATAAAGCTCTGTTACGACAAAAACCGTTAAAGAAGCACTCATAATTATGTATTTATTAGAATATGATTTTGCACGCAGCGTGATAATTTATTAAGAGTAAACGGTTCAGGTTTAGCACTTGTTTAAACAGTACCCAAGATAATATTAATCGTTTGTCTAAACGTTTTATTTCAGAGATAAAATTTAATGGTATATCATCAAGATGGTATGAAAGATCAGTTTGGCATCGTTGTTTTCTGAACACCTTTATTTGTGAATATCTTTATTTTTCTTAGTACTTACTATCAGCCCATTCCAGTGACTTCAGATTTGTACTGTTGTTTACGATAAGTAACAAGCTCAAAGGGCTCAACTAGCACAGCTTCAAGGGGCTTTATTACATATAAAACGATAATAACGACATAACATCCAGCTTTTGTTACCCGATAAACGGGAATTATGATACAAAAGCCGGTCACAGCTTTAATTTGATAAGTCACAAAGTTCAAGTGCAATTCGTCTCAACGGCATTATGATGTTAATGTAACAATATTTTTTCAGCTTAGCGCGTCGGGAAGGGTATGGTTCAATTCGATACTTGTTAGTTAGGGCGCTGACTTAAATACGATGTTATTAAATGGGCGCCACAGTTTTTAATCTTAAAGTCTGAAATGAAGGCAATCTCTGTTTTTCCTACACCTATATGACGACGTAGAGGGTTTACATATTGCTAAACAACAATTTATGACTTTTGTTCGATATTTAAGCTTAGGTTATTAATTGTTTAAGAAGAAATGGAGTTTATTACTCAATGTAGGCGTTATACGGTGTTTTTAAAAATCGCCACTCTGCGGTTAACTGACCACAACACTTAACACGGTCAAATCGGAATGGGCACTTAATTGTTATAGCACAATACCTTTCTATCTTATCACTCGATGTACGTCTGCAAACATGGCTGTCACACTTTATGTCGGCCGTCGGCGACCTACAACCTCTGCAGAACGACTTGGGGAAAAATTTGATAGATAAATGAATATGTTATAATCAAACTAGGTTAGGTTGGTATTTCTTTTATACTGCTAATGTTACGTTATTAATCCATATAAGTACTCTTCGTTTTTGTGTTTAATTATATCGGGATATATGGACCGTTCAGTATAACTTCAGACCATTTTTCGTGATATCTCGACTACCCCAGATGGTTCTGGTGGGTTGTCACAGTAAGCCTAGAAATAGTCTCCCTAAACTTCAGTTTAGTGGTAACGAATTTACTGTATTACGCTGCTCGCAGCCCCTTTCCGACTTTCGTTATTGAACTGTCTATTTCGTTATTAAATTGTGATGTAGATATTCGACACACCCTTTAATTTGGTTTATCTCAACTCGCAAGTATGGTAGCATGCGATTAACTCATCTGCATATAAAATTGTATTATATGGTCATTATTTGTTCCCTTCGTTGAGCTATTAATGTCATAAAAAAAGAATGCTTAAAGGCAACCTTTGTAGAATATCATGGTTTTGACTTAGAACTTGAAATTAGCCAGACTTGTATTAGCTAAGAAATTCGTAATAAACCACCAATTCTGTTCCTCTTGAATTCACTAATTTAATGAAAATCATTGCTCACTTGAGGCATTTTCCATGATATTTTAATATAAAACCAGTCTCACATAACTAGGCGGGCGAATCCGAAATTTAGTATCAATTCTGGAATCCTTAGATGTCTGTCAATCTACGCAATCATCTTCAACTTCAGCGCTGGAAAATAGTGCAGCTACACATTTAATTAGCACATTTCGCGTAACAATAAAATGAAATTGCCGTAAAACAAGGCAATTTAATTTAAGCTCCTCATTAATTTCGTAATGGGCTGAAGCCGCAGTAAGTCAAAGACAAATCGAATGCAGCATTCGGTTAATTACGGAGCATCAGAAGCCTCACATTCCGCCGTCTAATAGCATTTAGTTACTTAAACGCGAATATCTGCAGGGGATGCATGTGGAGGAGTAGTCGAATTTAATTTCGCAGTCGCAGAACCCCCTTAACGCTAATTCAATTAGGTAATATCTCCTTCGCAGATAATTTCCAATAATAGCTGCACTGCAGCTTTTGTATTAAACACTCCTTTGCACTCGTGGCTCTTCTAAGGGCCCGGTTTAAACGGCTCTAAACCTAAAATCCTCGTCCTGCATAATGCCGAACGGACGCCTCCCACAGCTTAATTGAGATCGTGATAAATGTAATGTCTTCGCTTAATATTTGCTACTGCAGCTGGGAATACACCGTCTCCGTCTCTTTCATGCGGAATGCAATTAAAACGGGGCTTGTCTATATACCGAATGAAGCGGGGCGTGTTTAATTTGCCATTACGTATACGAATGGGTCGCGGAGTCCTCTTGGTGCACTCTAAGTTACAGTTGCTTTCCTCTGAAAATAACTGAGTAGTTAAAGCTTTAGTGTATCTGCAGCATTTAAGCAGGTTGCAATGAAACCATTTCTCTGTTTGATGTCGTATAACTTATTTCCAAAGCAGAAAGTACGAAGAGCATTTCTAATCAGAAAATAGTTCGAAATGGGTGCGTAATTCTTAAGCATATCTGGAAGAACATCGTTATAAGCTTAGGTTCAAACGTTGAAAAGCCATCACGATTTACACCACGTGTTGTAGATGTTAGATTTCATGTTTAGAACAAATGTTTGTAGGGTGTGAATCAAGGTTTTTCAATAGCAACGATCGAACTTTAACAGTTGATAGTAACAATGTGGAAAGATACACACTTGAACAACGATTGCAAATTATGCCACACAGCAAGAAACACAATGAATTTATTGCGTGAAGAGTTCGATGGTTTTCTTATTTCGCGAGGCGGTGATGTGAACTGGCCACCAAGGTCGTGTGATCTTACCCCCTTGGATTACTTTTTATGGGGATATGTGAAATCCCAAGTCTATGCCAACCAACCCAGAACAGTCCCAGCCCTAAAAGAAAATATCACTCGGGTTATTAGGGATATTGAACCCGAACTATGTGAGCGCGTCATCTTCCAGTGGAGCTCCAGAATGCGCGCCACACAAAGTGGCGGCGGCCATTTGGCCGATATTATCTTTCATACATAATGGTATTAAATGTACTTTCGTAATAAAAAAAGTTTTTCACGTTATCACATACGCAACTTGTTTTATTTTAAATTAAAAATCGATCGCTCTTATTGAAAAACTCATATAAACGCGTGTTATGCCTGCGTCTCTCTCTGCGTCACCTTTTCATCGCCACTGATCTGGGGCAGTTTGTCCGCGATCGGCTGTCGTGTCTAGCGTATTTTATAACAATTTTTGTAAGTAGTATCTGGCATAGTAAAGTAATTGGTCTATAGTTCTTTAATTAGGATCTCACCTTTGTGTAAACATTGGTTCAGAAGCTGAGCTATTTCTTTTATTAATTGTTTTCCGCCATATTTCTTCATCTGCACAATGATTTCGTCTTTACCTGGTGGTTTATTTAGTTTCATTTTGTTTATGGCTGTTTCTACTTTATTTTCGTTTACGTCTGGCATTTCTTCCGAGTTTATGTTCATTATTGTTCTTTTCAGTTCCTGTTTTGTGTTTGCCGGTGGTTCTATTTGTGAGAGGTATAGATTTTTATAAAAGTCTTTTGTGATCCTCAGTATTTCATTCGTAACTTATTTATATGAACAAACAAAATCTTCCTCTTGATCGTCGTTCTTTCATCTTCGTTTTCCATATTCCTGTGCCTAAATTTTGTTCTCTTAACCTGTTTATATGGTCTTCCCCTTGGTCGTCGTGTTTCCATCTTCGTTTTCAATATGCTTTTGTTCACATTTTGTTCTCTTAATCTGTTTATATGACCAATCAAGGTCTTCCTCTTGGTCGTCGTGCTTCCATCTTCGTTTTCCATATTTGGTCGCATCCTGTTCAAATGACCAAACCAAGTGTTCCTCTTGGTTTTCTCGCGTCCATCGTCGATTTCCATATTTTTGCGGAAACTGTATTTTATCGTCTTGTTTATATAGCTAAGGCAGATCTTCTTCTTGGTCTGTGTGCTTCCACCTTCACTTTTTCATATTCCTTTGTGGAAACTAAGTTTTCGTAACCTATTTATATAACCAAACCAGTTGTTCATCTTTGTCTTCGTGCTTCCATCTTCGGCTTCCATATTCTTTGCGAGCACTATCATCTTGTTTATCTTGCTAAATCAGGCCTTTCTCTTGGTCTGTGTGCTTCCATCTTCACTTTTTCATATTCCTTTGTGGAAACTAAGTTTTCTTAACCTGTTTATATAATCAAACAGGTGTTTCTCTCAGTCTTCCTCCATCCACCTTCTCTTTCCATATTCTTTTGTCAAAATTACGTCCTCTCAGCCCGTTTGTATGACCAAATCATGTTTTTCTCTTAGTTCGCGTACTTCATTTTCGTTTTCTTTATGCTTTTGTCAAAAGTATGTTTTCTTATGCTGTTTATATGTTCGAACCAGGCCTTCCCCTTGGTTCTTGTACTTCAATTTTCGTTTTTCTTATTATTTTATCAAAATTGTGTAGTCTCATGTTGTTTATATTACCAAACCAGGTATTCCTATTGACATTCGTGCTCCCATTCTCGTTTCTTGGATTCTTTCTTTAGAATTATGTTTTCTTATCCCGTTTATATGACGAAACCGAGCCATCTTCTTGATCTTCGTGCTAGTAGTTTCATTTTCCATATAATATTGTCGAAACTACGTTCTCTGAGCTTTTTTATATGATGAAGCCTGGGCCTTTCTCTTCGTCTCCGTATTTTAGTTTTTATTTAACGTTTTCTTTTATCAAAATTATGTTATCTCATCCTATTTGTCCAGTCAATCAAAGTATTCTCCCTTGTTCTCGTACTTTTATCTTTATTTTAATATTATTTTGTCGAAATGATGTTCCCTAATTTCGTTTATGTTTCCAATCGAGGTCTTCCTCTTGGTTCTCGTGCTTGTACCTTCCTTACAATATTATTTTTTGTAATTATGTTCTCTCATACGGTTTATATGACCAAACCAGGACTTTCCATTGATTTCATGTCGCCATCTTAATTTTCTATATTCTTTTTTCGAAATGGTTTAAGCCTTTTTCTTGCTGCTTTAATCTTCGTGTTTATAGATTAATTGTTTATATAGTATGGTCGAAATTACGTTCTGTTGTCCTGTTTATATAAAGAAAATAGGTCCTTTTTAGTGCTTCCATCTTTGTTTTCATTTTTCTTTGTTGAAATTATGTTCTTTCATCCTGTTTATATGACCAATCGAGGTCATCTTCTAGGTTCTCATGCTTTCTTTCAACATTCTTTTGTCGAAATTATCCTCTCATGCTATTCAGATAACCAAACTAGGCATTCTTCTTAGTTCTCGTGTTTTCCACGTAATACTATTCTATTATCTTAACCTGTTTATATAAATTATGTCCTGTCATACTCTTTTTATGACAAAAACAGATATTTCTCTTGATATTCGTTCATCCATCTTTGTTTCTCTTATTATTTTCTGTTTTTTTTAAATTCTTCTTATATGACCTGATCTTCTTCTTGGTCTTTGCGCTTGTAATTTAATTTACCCTATAATATTGCCGAAATTACGTTTCCTTGTCTTGTTTATATCGCCCAACTAGTTCTTCCTTTTGGTTGTCGTGATTTTGTCTTCCTTTTCTTTTACCAAGATTATGTTTTCTCATGCTATTTATATGACTAAATAAGGACTTTCTCTTAACTTTTGGCCTCCAAAGGTGGTGTTTTCCTATCCTGGTTATATGCCTGAACCAGGTCTTTCTCTTGGTGCTTCTAATTTCATTTCCACATAATTTTGTCACAATTATGTCTCATCCTGTTTATATGACAAAATTAGGTGTTCCTCTTGGTCTTCTTGCTGAGATTTTGGTTTTCTATATCGGAATTGATTGTTTTGTTGTATCACTTCAAGTCTAAGCTCCTATTTAATTACATCGTTCTTTATTAGGCCGGGGTTTGCAACGTCCGCAATTGTTCTTAGAAATTTCATTTCTATAACTTGTAAGCGAGTGTTATGTCTTTCCTTGAGCGCCCAAGTCTTACAATTTTATGCAAGAGTAGAAATGTGCTCTGGTCTATAATCTACGTTTCTCAAGATATTTCCTTTTTGGTAATAAACCTATTAGTCACTTCGTTTTGTTCCAAATTTCCTTTTACCTTGCTATTAGAAAGTGTTTTGTTTTTACGGTGTCAATTTTCATATTCCTTTGCTTCATTATTATCTGAAACTTCGAGATTGTATAGTAAGTCATTTTAGCCACAAAAATCGGATTCAGTTTGTAATACCTTATAATTTAATATATTTTCACTTCGCCATAATAGTGTTCTAAACCGTGGCGAGATAGGTTCCTCCTTGTCATACTCCCTTGTACTGTAGCAAATGACCTCGAGCCGCTGACATCTGTTTTAATGTAGTCTATACACTTCTGTAAATACTGGCTGCCTTGAACTACGCTATTGTTTACGTTTCTCTTTTACATTACCTGCCATATTTCCTCTTTTCGTAGTCGATCGAATGCCTTTACTAGTTCGATGAATCAACAATACATTCGCGGATTGGGCCTGATCTTAACCTGCACTGAGATGCTTCAAGAAACGTTCCAATTTCTGAGTCTGTTCTTGACAATTTGTTCATGCATCGCCATGTAATTTCCTCACTGCTTGTTATAGATTATTAACATAACTGCTATTTTAGAATCAGAAATACATTCTTCTCTTTTTATGGTATATTTAAAATTGTTAGCAGTATTTTCCATCTTTCTTTGTCTACGTATCTTATTATTTTGTTGTGTTGGTGAATGTACTTACCTTATTTAAGCATCGGTTATTAAGTCATCTAGTTGTTCTCGCATCATTTGCTCTTGTTCTCAACTCTGTGCTTCATCTGGCACTTTATCATTACTTGGTTATGTACATTCTAAAATTTTCATGAAATGCTGATGCCTCCTCTCCATTATGTCACTTGTTTCTATCAGTATTTTCTCTTCTTTATTATTCAGGTCAGCGAAGTTTTGATTTATAATTTAAAGCTTTTTAGTATTTCCCACAATAGCGTTTTACTACTAGTGTAGTTTTCAGTCATCGTCATTCCAAGTTTTTTTCCACGAGCTGTTCGTTGTGTCGTCAATCGTTCTTTTTGTTAATTTGTTAGTTGTTTTGATAATTCAAAGTCTTCGTGGTCTTCTGTGCTTATATACTTACCATTACTTCTACTTTATATTGCAATTGCTAAATAACGTAACGGCGTCACACATTAACTGTATGTCTCTATTAGGGGTATGTATAATAATAAATTGTGCATTCAACTCGAAAATACAGTTTTATAAACGAAAAAAAAAAACGAGAACATGTAAAAACAATCTGCCCTGCTAACGACAAGCATTTCAAAAATCTCTGTAGGATTTTAATAGTTTCCTTCTTGTTTCAGGTAAGCGAAATTCCATACATTTCAACTGCTACAGACGTATCAGCAACATCATTTAGTAAGTATAATAGTGTTAAACGAAGCGTGAAATTAATTTATGTCTTAAATCATTTCCACACAATCACGTTTACGTTTGCATTCAGTCGACAAATTGTCACTCTGCATGAAATGATATTAGCAAATCGTCGCACTGAACTAGAAAGCTCCATGCAGGTGTTGAACTTAGCATATCTGCGGTAAATCCTGACCAATGAGACTAAATAAGGAACACAGCGATAGTAAACATTAAAAAATACATGTAAGTAGATTCTGCGATTCAAATGCTTCAATTTATTAGAAACACATTTCCGATTTTGCAATTCCAAACGTTTATAACAGTTTATAATGGATAAACGTCTTGCTCTTTGCGGTCGATATGTTCTCAGAGTGAACATCCCGATAAACAATGGCAATATGGATTAAGAATTGTGATATTATGTAGCTCCGGAAAGAAATCTGTAATGGAGATTTCACCTTACTTAGGCCAAAACCTATTAAAAATCATCTGAAATCTCTTTTCGATTTGGCTTGTTGCTTTACTCACGCGTACATAATAGAACAACTGAGTAAATTGGGAAACTACTACTGTATGTTCCTTAGGAGTTTGATCAGCGTTTACTTACTTAGTTACCCAGACGTTGAAGACGTCGAAGTTCTTCGAGGGATTACAATGTCCGTGAGGTGGTTCCATACCCTTAATATGTCACATAGCTGTATCCAATATGTTTATCGTATCGTACATAGGTGCTCTTTAGTTTCAGGGACACATAATCCATCCTCTTCGTTTTTCTTTAACAAACCACATTGTTACGGTCAAAGGTCGATTCTTTCTTATTTTCCTTGTTCATTTCTCGCTATTCTGTTTAAATTTCTAAGTCGTTGAGCTCGTATTTGGTCGCGACTGGCAGTTTTTCCTAAGGAAATTATCTATCCGCCTTCGGGTCCGCTAGCTGGATCGTGATGTGTTTTTGCTTCTCCCGGTTTGTTCCAAAATGCGTGCATATTTGGTCCGCATCTCTCCGTGAACGCACGTAGAATATCGTTGTGACGTTTCTTCTTAGTTTAGGGGTGTGTTTTGTTGTGGTTCTGTGGGTTTAGTATGCGCTAGTTCCACTTGCGTAATTCACGGACATTTAAATTGGGCAATTTATTAGAGATTATCAGATTTGTCTCCTCCTTGTACTTCTTCATGTGGCCGCTGCTTTACTTAAGGTATGTGTTTATTTTTTCGTCCATCGTTGTAATTAGGCACTTGCATGACAGTTTATACAGTCGACAGCCCTCCCCCCCCCCCCCCGAAGTTGCTAAATCAAGCAGCTAGTTTTGATGCTGACTTCTGAAACTATTGGGAAGCTTTTGCAGCTGAGTGTTTGCTGTGTGCTGCCTGTTTTCTGGTACAAGAGTAGCGAAATACCCACAAATTTAGAAAGAAACTTGAACTGCCCGGTTAATCTCGGAACTTGTTCGAATCGGTGCTCCGGTTTTGCGTGTATAATTATTGAACTAAATTTCAGTTTGTTCTACACTAATGTAATTATTTGAGCCCGCTCAATTCTTAGGTGAATTCTTGAAAATTGTGCAATTTTTGTTAATGAATCGCTCCTATAATTAGCTTGTATCATTTGACACACTGGTACTTTGAAACTGCTCTAGCAATTGAACTGACTGCACTACTAACTTTCGCCTGTAGCGTTGGTTGTAACTGGCATACCTCCTAATATAATTCTCTCCATGATATCTTTGGTTTTATGTATGGTTAATTCAAGTAATTTATGTAACCAACAACCTTTCAAATTTTCATGTGAGAGTTTGTAAGGATATGTACAATCAGTTGTATTTAAAGACGCTTTGGCGCCCCCTGATAATTTGAACACCCTTTGATAATTTAGAAAAGAACCCCACGGGGTTTTTACTGTAGCTGGTCGGCCCTCTGATGTCTCCATGTAATCTGAACGTTTGTTTGGTACTATTTGAACTGTTTTCTAGTGTTTGAGTCTGGATTGGTTGATATTTGAGTTTAATTGACGCCTAGCTCGTGGCAAGATGTTATTTAACTTTTCCAAAGTTTGAAGAACAATACGGATTAATTTGATCAGAGGTGTACTCACATGAAATATAAAGAACCAAGAAGGAATTCCGACGCAAAAACAGTATCCAGACAGCAGTTTATATATATTGAGAATAGAACTGTGAAACAGGATAAAATAGTTATTTATGTACCAAGGGCGTAAGAAGGCGTTTATGGTCGGCGACGTGAAAACACGACAAGGGCCATTTGGCTACCTATAATGTCGCTGCTTGTCAAACTGACAAACCGATGACAAACAAGACAGTTTAACTGGCCGTAAAGTACTTCAATGCTCTTGTGCTGTAAAGTGATACATTACGCCCTCAAAAGTGGGGCATAACGTAACAATTTTCGCCTGATTGTACATAAAGTACTTTATATGTTCTTAACCATATAAAATTATAAAGGCCTCCGACTGTATTAGACATATCTCTGAAAAAATCTGAAGGTTTCGGTTTACTTTTTTTAGAACGTAAAAGTAATGTTTTCGGCATCTTTCTTCACTAGTTGAGAATGTTTTTCAAATAGTTTTATATATCAAAAGAATGGAGATTTGCTCCTAAAAAATTTTTGTGATTTATCGTGCTATAATAAATTGCACTTCAATTTAATTGTAACAAATATCTGGTCAATTTGGAGAAAATTTAACTGATGAAGCAGTGTGACAAGCCTTTTAGTATCTAGGTGAACATTTTTTAAAGCTTCATCTCTAAAAATTGTGGTTCTTTTTGCCAGAAGTCGTGCTAACCTGTGAGGAAGGATAAAGGGTTTGGCCTTACCTGTTGGCGAAAGTTATATTAGATATTTTGCCGGCTGGTAAATATCGGCCTAAATGGGCTAACTCGCCGAGAAGGGTCGGGGTTCCAGCTACGCTGAAAAAGAATACAAAAAAATACGAAGGGAGAAGGCGCAGGTTTTCGACGTCGACTAATCCTTGCGTCGGACCATCGCAAGGTGCAAGATAAATCCAACAGAACAAACAAAATAGTAACGACCAATAACTTATCACAGCTTTTATTCAAATTGGTACTATAGTGCCAGAAACACACGCACACGCAATAATAAATACAACTACATATATAAACCAAGGCAGGCTATTACAAAAAAAAACACTTTAAAATAATTAGATGGGCACGGCATAAACAATTAAAATTTCCTCCACCAGTAACGGCGTTCCGCGAAAAGAAAATTAACAATAAACTAACCTGCAAGCATCCTGTGAGGCGGGATGCCGCAGAGCAGAGCAATGCAAGCAATCAGCTGACGTCTAACCCCGAGTGTCAGCTCGAAATGACTCTATTATAATATTCAAAATTTTTAAGAGGCGAAAACACCGGATTTATATGGACATACAGATTCTAGGTAGTTTCTTAAAGTAAAGACATCAGAAATGTCAATAAACGCTTCAAAATCTGCTTGAATATACTCTTGACAATATTATACAACTTTAAAATCGCCTAATCAAATCACGAAAGCTTGAAATCGAACAAAAGTTTCCCCAGGTCGATTCCCAAGACACAGTCGTTAATTTTGTACTAAGTTTCCAACCAAGCAAATGGCGGATAATGGCCTCCGAAATAAAGGGCCGAGTTTACCGCAGCCCGGCCGACAAACACGGCTAAATCGTGCTACCGGTAAGTAAATCCATCTAATCAAATAACTAGTTACGCAAGTAAAGCACACAAATAGTAATACACAAGATACCATAATAGCAATTCTGAAAGGTCATACTTATAAACCAAATCGACAAACAATACATAACTAAATTGCTACAAACACCTCTCAGGTTCCCACGGCACGTGGTATCGACCTGGACGTAGCCCCCAGGCAGTTCGTGGCCATGGAGACGGCCTCGTAACGGGCTCCAGACGAGCTTCGTTGTTGCAATGCGGCGACCGCAGGGGATTAACAGCAAACTTCAGCTGCAGAGATGAGCGGCACGCCAGCTCGTAAATGCACCACCAGTTCCAGGTAGAATAAACCACACCAATGCGGTAAACCATTCCAAGCGATAACATTCAATTCGCAGGGCGTAGATGTAAAACTCATTTTGAAGGCGTAGAATTGAAAATCTCAATTCCAAGGCCTAGAATTAAAACTCAATTTCAATGACGTAGAATTAAAAAGCTTCTTCTTCCTCTTATTATAGGCCAGTGGCCGGTTTTAACCACAAAGTGGTTCTGTGAGCACTCTGTACCTCTAGGCCGGATAGGTGGCTGGCCTTGCCCGTTGGAAGTGAGGAAGAGTTCCCTTGTTTAGGGGTTTACGACTACCACAGGTGTTAGCGTGGTAGCCGGAGAATTAAAAAGCTAAAAATACAAATTTCTAGGTACACAAGAAGAAAAGAAGTCGTAACAAACCTGCAAGTGGTGACGAACAGCTTCACGCCAAGTTCAAATGGAGAAGAGGCCCAACAAAACCGCAAAGAAAAGCGTAACGAACGTCTGGAAGCAGCACACAAAGCTCCCATGGCGTTCCAAAGGGGCACTTGCCTCACACATCCCTCCAAGCTATGAGGACAGCTATGACCAAAGCTGAACGAAGCAAAAGGCTCCCAGGGCACCAACTTCAACGATCGAATCGATAGAAAAGAATTAAAATTGCCCAGCAGTTCACAATCTCAGGTTATCAAAGTGTTCCAAAATTCGAAAAAAGGAAGAAAAATTATAAGAGTGCACGTGTATTGTGCCAAACTGATAAAGACAGTGCTGTACTTTGAATTTGAAACTGATGAATGTGAATTGCCAAGTCTGACTAATTATTTCAACTATTATATGAGAAAATGACAAAATGAGCGTAACTGGCCTTTCTGAACTTTATATTCCGATAAATCTTCGATTATAAAGAAAATCGGGTGCACCTGTAAAATATCAAAGTAAACATTATAACTTCCATTTGAAATAATACAGCTAACATACTTTCATTCTTTTTGTACGTGTTCAATTGCATTTTCTTGTACACCATATCCATATATAAAACGTAAAAAATTGGATATCCCCGTTTCTTGATATTTTCTTTCGTATCTTTCAATATTACCTGGCTGATGATTCACCAATCAAACTTTGTAGTTATAACCCGTTGGAAATAAAAGCTTGCAAACATTTGCGAAATGTTTATATAAATGTTCTTAACGCTAAACATTGGATCTGAACGTGTAAATCCCTTTCAATTGAGACTTATCTTTTACCTTGTATTATAATGACTTATCTCTATTCTATTATTATTATTAAACAATGCTGTGCCTGTTTACTGCCGCAAAATTTATATTGTATTTACTCTAACCATTGTTGTTAGGCAAAACGTTTAATAACATATAGCAGCCCAAACCGCCTCCAGTGCTTTAATATTGCATGCTCACTCACTGAGTATTTCATAGCAAGAAATACAAAACTCCAGGAAACGTAATATGACAGCAGGAAGCAACCATCGTATGCTCTTCGGACGGAGACTTTCCGTCTTGTCGGCGTCATCTTTATTTATTGCACCGCGGAACGCTCCCCTTGTTTTAAATTCACGGCTTAGGGAATTCTCATACTATTTTCCAGTTGTTCGATCAGAGGTTCGGCGATGCCAATCTCACTTCCTGGAAAGCTGTTTTAAGGTAATCTCTCCGAAGACGAAGCAGGTAATGCTTTTAAAGTAACAATCTGCTGGAACGCGGCTGCGTCGGTCGCAGATTTTGCGCGTCGTCCCTTTTCGGCGGGCTGGGAAAAAAGGGATGAAGAGAAAAACGGAAGCGCGGAATATTAAAACGAAAGGGCGCCCCGAAGGCGTTAATTTCTGTTATTAAGTGAACTCTGAAGGGTGGGATGGGAAGTTATTTTGTGTTTATTGCTAAACAACTTTACGCGTTTAACAGTGCTGTAATTTCCGTTGACTTTCATAAACGGTAATTACAATGGACAGATGCTAGTGATGCCATAAGAATCAGTTTTATTATTCTTTATTTATACCAAACTTATGGTCAAAGTATCCATACAATGAAACGCAACTTCTTAAACCACCAAATATACAGGGTTCCGGTTTTACGAGCATAGGGGTGGATATCTCACTTATTTTAAAGGAAAAACGTGTTTCTGTTTTGGAGAACTACCAATGCTTTAATTCTGAAATTGGTCTTATCTGTATGTCTTCTGTCAAATCGACGCACTTGGTTCATCGATCGTATGCAACTTTGAAAAGGCTACCTTAAATCTTCGGTACCGAGTAAAAATAAAAAAATCTCTTATACGTACTAAGTAAAAACAACGTGGACGCCAGTTGCCATTAGCAGCAACAATAAACTGGATCTAATTAGCAGTCTAAAGTAAATTCACTTACCGCTGAAGGCCTCTATTGCACACAAATCTATTCAAAAACCGAAAAAGTGTCGGTAGATGATAGCAAAGAAAATTCTAGAAGTAAAATTCCAAAGCTTTAATTAAAATAAATAGCAATTGAATAGAGACCAGCGGAAATCCCATTATAAAATTGACCCATCAACGGATTACGCAAAGTACACATTAAAAGCCATAAAATGTACAGCGACGCATAATATTGGCCTAACGGCTGTTGGCTGAGTACGAAAATAAAATAAAATAAAAATAAAATAAAAAAACTATTAAATACAACCATAGCTAAAAATTTCTTTATACTCAAGTAACCTAGGAAATTGTTAGTTACATGTGAAAGTTACACGGGGTTTGTTAGATTCAAGCCACCCAGAATGTTAAAATAAAAGAAATTTTTCTGAATTTTTAATAATAAATAATGAATACAAAATCATGAAGTGAAATAGTATGGGAATTAAATTAGGAAATAGAAGGTTTGAATTAATTGTTCGCCTAAAGTCAAAAAGTGTCTTCAAGCACTCCAAAAGGCTATGTTCCTCAACATAATTCACTAGCGCGACGCTTACCACAAAAACCGTTCGACAACGAAGCGCATTATATATATATATATATATATATATATATTTCGGGTCTGTAATGTATATTACAATAAAGTTTCATGTATCTTGTATTGCTACACACTACAGTACAGCTAATTGCCGCATTCCCGTTCTTCTTCGCCACACCTCTCGATTTAGTGCTTGCTCTTCATCCAAATTTCTTTCTGCCATTGCGCGCCTTATCCCCTCATTCCAGGACCTACGTGGTCTACCTCGCTTATTCCTTCCTGGCGGTCTCCACTGAAAAACGCTTTTAGGCCACCTATCGTGTGGCATTCTCATTAAATGGCCGAACCATTTTAGTCCTCTTCGTTCGATTCTGTCCGTTACCGTTTCATTTGCTTTCATAAGATGTCTAATGGTCTCGTTTGGGACATGTTCTCGTCTTGATGTTCTGGTACTTCTTCTTAAATAATCCATTTCGACTGCGTGGAGCTTTCTTTTAGTTTCTGCATTTATAGTCCATACCTCGCAGCCGTAGCATAAAATCGACTCGACCATTACTTGTCCTACTCTTTTTTTGTTTTTCAGAGATATGTTTTTGTTCCACCACAAAGAGTTTAAACAGCCCACTACTCTCCTGCTCTGGTGTATTCTGTGCTTTATTTCTTCCCTTCCTAGACCATTTTTGTCAATTATGGCACCTAAATATTTAAAACTTTCCACTTGTGTAACAGTAACGTCATTACTAATAGTGATGTCAAACTTTATATCAGAATTTACAACCAGATATTCGGTTTTTTGAATACTGACTTGGAGACCCCATTTTTCATATTCGGTGTATAATCTTCTGATCATAAACTCTAGGTCATAAGCGTCTTGGGCTAAGACTACCTGGTCATCTGCGAAATTAAGGGTAAAGAGATGTTTGTCGTTTATAGGAATGCCCATTCCTTCGCAGTGTCTTTTCCAATTTCGCAATGACACTTCCACGTATAAATTAAATAATAGTGGGGAAATACTACATCCTTGCCTAAGGCCTTTTGTTGTTTTTATGGGATTTGAGATCTGATTTTCTATTTTAATATACGAGAAATTATCTTCGTACAGTTGTTGTATAATCAACAGTAGGTGGTCATTAATGCCTAAACTCTGTAATGCTTCCCATAGTTTACATCTTGGGATCGAATCATAAGCTTTTTCCAAATCAATAAAGGCCAAATGCACCTCGTCTCCTTTCCCAATTTTCTTTTCTAAAATTTGCTGAAGAGTGAATAAATTATCGACACAAGACCTTCCTGGCATAAAGCCACTCTGGTCTTCTCCAATTTCAGATCCGATATCGTGTCTTAATTTGTCCTGTATTATCTTCCCAAAAGCGCATTATAATACTTAAAATCAAGCTTTGCAAAAAAATGTCTTTGCTCAGCACCATGAGCATGAAGATCAAGTTAGTCCGTATACTCCCTCATCTTTGAGTTGAGCATCTAAACTTCCATTAGTAATGTCTCTTACGTAATAAACTACACCACAAAAAGTTCTGAGGACAATGGGATCCATAATTCTGCAAAAAAAATTGTAAATAAGATATTATAATATTTAGCAAGCTGTATATGACACGCCCAATGATTCCGAGTAGGAACACATCTAACTTTCAGCAATGCAATTTATTCACACAAGCAAAAATCAATCATACCTAAACAACTAACATTTTTGTTTAAAGTATCGTTACGTAAGAAACGTGTTGGGTATTGGATGACTAGCTCTTGACACTTAACAATGCCCACGTCAAAATAGATCAATACTGGATTCTGACAGCACGTCTACGATACAGGACGAGGACATGACGTACTCAGGCGGCTCAAACATTTCCCTGAGGAACAAGGGCCGGTACAACACGAAACATCTCGGTATGGAATCATGGCCGGATCAAAATAGCTAGAAATACCCCAATACTTTAAACCAATTCAGCAAGTATAAGAAAGCAGGTTCAAATGACCACCTGCAATGTACCCCTAACGGTCGAAATCGGACTCAGAAAGGATAGTATTGGCAGATATTGGTATCAAATGCCAGGAAATCGCGCACTCGTCGCAACAGAGGCGTACAGAATCAACGACCTTGAAAATTATTAAGTAATTGCTTCTTAGAAACGTTGCCCAACAAAGTCATTAGGAATTAAAGTAATAAACGTTTGCTATCTATATTACCGGTGGTTACTATAAAAGCAATCACCTAAAAATATCTTATAAATGATATAAATCCATCAGGAGCAAACATTATTTCTATATTAGGGCAAATAAAAGAAAAGAGACATTAAGCGAAATATTTCATGCGCTGTAAACGAATAGAATTGTTATTATTGAAACTAATAAATATATAACCTTATTTTTAGTTGGTATAAACTTTGTTAGTTCAGATCTCAATACAATAAACTATAATCAATTAGTGATCCTTTCATTTTTAACTCGACCCTCTCCATCGTCATCATCATAACCAGCGTTTAGTATTCCATCTATAGACGCCATCGCCACTCTTCGCTGCTTGCTATTCTCTCGTCCTCGTCTATGTAGTTCTCACCACTTGTATAATATCGTCCACCATCATGTTTTTCATCTACCAGGGTGTCTCCTTACCGCCCTCGGGCACTACTTAATCGGGTTTTTGGTCCATTTATTATCAGATGCTTTCTTTATTTGACCTTCCCTCTGCGATTTGAGTTTTGTGATACTTTATATAATTCTCCTCTTCAAGCTATTGCCACGCGTCGCGGCTGGTTATCCCCCCCCCCCCCACTTTCTGAGTATCGTATCTCTATCATTTTCTTGGTCTACCGTGGTGTTCCCTTCATTTTCTCGGATTCTACTCAACCATTTTTTTATCCATGTCTCATCACATGCTTTCACTGTATGACCTGTCCACTGCCACTTGAGCATCTTTATGTCTTCTGTATACCTCTTTCCAAGCTATTACCACTATTTGCCGCTCGCTATTCTCTCGTGCTCGTCCATTGAATTCCTTCCACTTTTTGAAAATAGTCTCTCCATCATGTTTTTGGTTTACCGCGGTGTTTCCTTCCCGTTCTTAGGCTCTATTTAACAATTTTTGGACCATCTATCATAAGACGCTATCGTAATATTATCTACCACTACCACTTGAGTCTTGTGATGCATTCGGCAATGTGTGTTACTTTTTATTCCTAATCCCGTCGATTGATTTCTGTCATTTATTTTTATGCCTAGGATGCCCTTCCATTTTTGTATGTGCGATTTTTTCTTTTTTAAGCATGGTTCTTGTTAGACCCCAGGTTTCTAAAGCGTAGATGAGTGGCGAAAGAATTTACTGATTGAAGGTTTGTGCTTTCCGATGTTCCTAAGTTCTCGATAAACATCCCATCCCAATTGCATTCCTCTTTCAACTTCTATTGTTTGTCAGTGTATTTGGTTCCAAATTTATTGCTTCATCTACAACTTTATGTTGATTGCTTTATAGTGAATTGGTGTAGCATCTGCCAATTTAACAACAGCTGGTCACCGCACAACGGCAAACAAATAAAACACTTAACTGGGCACAAATTATATACTTTTATCAAGAAAATTAGATAACCACTCCCAAGTACACGAACTTGTTAACCTTCTGCATCTTAGATATTTTTCTGTATTTCCGTGTGTATCTCCCATTATCATGTATTTTGTTTTGTTCTGGTGTGTTTCGAATCCAAACTTTCTTGCTTCTCACTCTAACTTTTTAATAATTCTGATCATTTCTTTTTTGCTTTAGTTACTAGAGTTAAGTCGTCTGCAAAAGCAAAACACTTGTTTTCATTATTGAAGATTGTTTCTTGTGTTTATATACCACTTTTCTTACTATTTTTACTAAAATTAGGTTGAAGACTTCCGTTGACAGTGGATCACCTGGTCTGAGTTTCCTGTTTACATCGAATTGCTCTGATTTGTTTCTCTTCCATACTATTTCGTTTTTCGTCTTGTCGAGTGTCATTTTAACCAATCTCACAAATTTTGCAGGTATCCCCAAATTCCTCAGTGCTTGGTACATTTTTCTTCTATCTATCATATAGGCCTGCTTAAAATCTATGAAAAAAGCGTATAGTATCACTTTGTATTCGTAACATGTGGTCTGGATTTCTATTAGCGAAAAAATTTCGTCCGTTATTGATATATTGCTTCTAAATACTGATTGGTATTCCCCCAATATTTTTGCGAAATAATTCTTCAGTCTTGTAACAACTTTTCAGCAGAGCAATGTACCTATAATTCTCTCACAGCTGCTTGTAATTTTTTTATAAATTGGGCACAAAATTGCTTTTGACCAGTCTTTGGGCATTGCTTCTCCATCCCATATTTTACTGACAAAATTGTATGTTTTTTGCAGCCGTACTCCACCTGCTTTTAACATTTCTGTTGCTGTTTCACTGTCCCTTGGCTTCTTGTTATTTTTCAGCCCTTTCAGAGCACCCTTAGTCTCTTTCTCCGTTGGCGCTTCTACTGCTATTAGGTCTTCTTCAATCTCTAAACTTCCTTCGCGTATTTCTTCTTGCCCATCAAATAGCTCTTCAAAGTGTTTTTTCCATCTTTGCATGACTTTTTCTTGCTCTTATATCAGTTTTCCTTGTTCCTAATTAATGTAACTGGTGCTTTTTCTGCTTATTTGACTTCCCGTAAAAACAATCTTATTTCTTTGTTTTGGAACTTCTACTTCTTTTAGTTTTTTTTATTTCCATTATATTGCCTCTTTTTTCATGTACATTCTTTTCAGTTGTTCTCTTATTTCTTTGACTTTTTGGGCCGTATCAACACTCTGATCGGTTAGCATCTGTCGTCTTACTAACTTTCTCTTAGTTTCACACATTTCTCGTCAGGCCAGTCTTTTATTAGTTGACGGTGACTTTTTTTTAGGATGATTCTTTCATTTGCTTTTGATAATACCTCTTTGGTTTGTTCCCATACTTTCTTTGTTTGTGCCCAGTCTTCATACTGCTCGATTTCTCTCTTTCCTCTCCATACATGTCCCTGGTTTCTTTCTCTTTCAGTTTTTCTAAGTCATACCGCTTTGTTATTTTTTTTATTTCAATTGACTTACTTCTGTTGTCTTGGTCCATTTTACAATTCACTCTTACCATGAATTGGTCTGAAGCACAGTCTGCTTCTCTGATACTTCTGACATTTGTGATGAAGTTCATATGCTTTTTCTTAATCAATACATCATATAGTTCATTAACAGTCCCATTGTACGGCGAGAGCCACGTGCCCTTATACATATATTTCTTTTCCAATTGTGTGCTTCACACTACCATATGTTCCTCTATTGCAAAACTGATTAGGCACTGCCCATTGTCATTCGTTTTCTTGTGCTTCCTGTGCGTGCCTACTATTGCCATGTAGATGTCTTCTCTTCCTATCTTCTCATCGTAATCGTCCACAACTATGGTAATGCCGTGTTTGGGTAACCTTTCATATTCTTTAACTAGTTGTTCGTAGTAGATGTCCTTATCCTCGTCCCGTTTATCTTCTGAGGGCGCCTGTATGTTGATTATACTTATATTTCTTCTCTTTCCTTTTATACGTAATGAACATAGTCTATCTGAGATAGGGTTGAATGCCATAGCATTTTCCATATATCTATTTCTAACTATAAAGCCTGTCGCTAACATCCTATCTTTCCCTCCACTTTTGAAGAATGCCGTATCCTCTACATCCATCATTTCTGTGCCTAGTTGTTTAGTTTCCTGCAACGCTTTTATGCCTAGCTTATATTTCCTTACTTCTTCCACCATTTCTTTAAGATACCCATCGAAAATGTATTTTTAACATTTCCTGTTGCTAAAGTCATTATTCTTTCCTTTTTATTTTTTCCTGTTACTCTTCCTTTCTCTTTTTTCTTCTTGTTTCTATTCTCAATATTTTTTCTTTTATTGGTTGCTTTGTCCTGTATCGTATTTTGGTCGTATACCTGGTCATTCGTATTATCCCTACTCGTATATGTAGTTACTCAGTTTTTTACTCTTCTGGCAAGCTTTCCTCCAGGCCCCATTTTGCGTTATTCCATCTCCGCTCTCTATCCTCGATCGTCAGCTTCTTGTACCCGATATTCACTTTTTACCTTTTAGTTTGCCTCGTTTGCTTTCAATCTGATAATATTTTCTCTTTGCTGTTCATTTCTTGTCATATCATTGTTTATATATATTGCTTTTCCTAGATTTTCAGATTAGCTTTGTTTTTCATGACTGTCTATTTTGCGTGCTTTCCATTTCCAGTGGACACAGCTTCTGCCCTGTTTTTCGAGCCGCTTTTATATACGTGTCTATTATCAAGTCTAGTTTTAAGAAGTTTTCCATCTCTTGCCTTAGGTCACTTTCTTTGATCGCTTCTGGGTTCATCCCCGGAACCACGATGTTGTTTCTTTTTTTTTTTTCAATCTGTTTCAGTTTATGACTCCGTTTTCTTTTTTTATTACTTCGTTTTCTTGTTTTATCATCATATAACCCTCTAAAATGTTTTTATCCGCGAAAAGTACATAACATTCTTTACAAGACTACACCGAAAAATTTATACCGACCAATTTAAAAAAATCGGTGACGTCACAACAAACAAATGGCTTTTTTTGTCAAATTGTAGCAAAGACCGTCCTATTTAACATTAAATATGATTTGTTGTAAAAATACAATTGAAGGTGCTATAGTCTTGGGTCCTTTTTATACAACAGAGTAACTCTGAAATCGCCATACTTCGATGATCCATGTTCTATGTAAGGCTATATCGTTAGCGATTGTAGGTTAGTTAAATATTTTTCATTTTAGTTTTGCATTGGTAAATATTTTGGAAGAGATTGTATCTCCCTGTCGTATACCCCTATCTATTTTTTTTGGTCTTGCTTATTCTAGCTTTCTCATATAAGGTCTGCTGATAGTAATCTAGTCAATTTAATAAATAATTACCATCAACAAAATGAACCCAAAGATATTATATCTTTAGAAAATTCAAAAAACGAAACCTTAAATAACTACTGTGGCGTATATAAGAAAAAATGAACTTGATAATACATATAGTTATTAGAAATGGCGAAACACATATTTCTCAAGCGTCTTTTAAAATTCTGCATGCAAAGTCCCAATAAAGACAGCACAGACAAAAATTAAATCTTAATTTGCAGTGTTTTTCATATACGTATTTGAGAAACTAAACGAGCAGGTCAATTTTTTTTAATATTGACAACACTATATGCTACTCATTTTCCATAAACTAACCGGCATTGTACTACTGAAGAAAAGCCAGATCTATATTTATGTAACCCAGAAACGGGTATCCTGTCTATAGTCATCAAATCCGAAATAATGCTGATGTTTTGCTGTTTAGGTATTCTAAATATAATCCATTTAAGTACACCCATTTACTGCTTTAACAAACAGCACTTCGTTGTATTAATGAAACATTTTGTTGACGAGAACCAAATTACTTTACTTTGTACCGCTAAACAAATACAACGACGAGCAAACATGACAAAATTATTTGTTTTCCCGTAACGAATTCTGTTTTAGTTGACAAAACAGTTTTTACATGTGCTTAACCACTCACAATCACCAAAAGTTTACTCAAATCAGATATAATCCGTCGATATTCGAGTGTCAATGTGATGTTTATCGGACTCCCCGAAATTAATTAAAGTTTAATTAATCGGGAACCCTGCGAGGAACTTAATTGTAAAGCCTTCCCCGGCATCGTTGTGTTCGTTCCTAACAAGTTGCTTGCCAGACTGATGTATTTTTGTGCTGACATCAGGAGTGGGAATTTGCACCTGACAGATGACAAGTGGAAGGCCTACAACGTTATTGATTACCTTTTTCTTTGCCCTAAAATTGTTTTCAAACATAGTCGTGAATTGATTGCTTCGTCTGATGTATAAATGCCGGAAAATGTCGATTGACAATATAAATTAAAAATTTTAGTTAGGATTAGGATGTTAGTTTCTTCTAATTTAAAGTATCTGCCTTATGCTGGGTGGTTAGTTGGGCTCTGGGCAACGATGTTGGATGTTTTGACTATGCGATTGTGGTTTGAGATTCGAACGGATGATTGTCTTTAGTTAGGGGTATACGCCAGTCTAGTCACCGGCGCCCCTTTTCTATCTATCAGCTAAGACTAGTCTAGCTCGACACAGACTTGTGCCCTGGAAATGATCCCGAACTTCTTCTCGTTCGTTTACATATTATTTTTGAAAATTTTTACTTATAATACTATAAGTACTGAAAGTTATGTCGATTATTTTTGGGGGAGTAGGTATCACGAAAGTCCATTGCGTTTGGGTAGAAATAGGACGAGTTGCGGAGGACATGAGTGATACCACCCCAAAAATAGTCTACCTAACTTTGACTACGAATAGTATTCGGAGGACTGGTCAGTGAACCAAACTCGTTTTTCAAATTAAAAAGACGCAACACTTAGTTACACATATTAAAATAGAATTTGTGTAAACATCTTCACATATAGTTTTGATTAATTTTGATTTATGCTTGGTACGCTGCTTCTTTTTACAATTTCCAGTTTATACACCTTTGGGGGAAGGGAAACTATTTCCTGTTTCCATTTTGGAAGATTGATTTTTCGGTTTGCTTCTCATACCATAGGACGCACCTTTTAAAGGTTCTTTTGGTGCAAGTATGCACTGGGCGGATTTACACTCTCAAAATCGTCCGGAATTGAGTTCAAAATTTATTTGATGGTTTTATGTAATCTGCATGATGATATCAAGATTTGACGATATTTAAGAAGCAACTTATCTTGTGGATTTATGACATTGCAGGTACGAAACCGTTTATCGCCCTGGTTTTACATTGTTTGGCGTGTTGCTGAATTTATTTAAAATAATTTTCTAGTAATAGTGTTGCAATCCTAATTAATCGTTGATTGATCCTTAATCACTCTGCATATGATTATCAACTCATCATAAATCTACCGAAATACTGATGGAGCTGCTCTTAATATGTTAGAACAATTTCCCCGCGCTATTACTTTCCGTATTTTTAGCTCGAATTTAGCCTTTTTCCTATTCATTTAAGCCAAATCTTTAGCTTGGTAATGTTACCAAACTTTGATTCCTGATGAACATTATTTTCGCGTAGCCAGTATATTAACACTCTACAGTTCATTTATATTCGTCGAAATTCAATTATAAATTCACGCTTTGTTATCATCTGCAAAGCAATGCAGTTTAGCTTATCGGCTTCTCAGAATTTCTTGTTGTTCTAACAGGTTTAAAACTTCCCCTTGAGTATCGTGTGAATCGGTTAGCCAGCCTTCGTCATTCTAGAATTTTCCGAACGTTTTGCTACGAGTGCAACAAGGATCAACCAGTAAGTGGCAGTTGCGCAATTCATTTTGACTTCGGGGATCTTAGCGCAAAGCTTCATTTAGCCTCGGGCCTTGAGATCCTGCGCAAGAGTTGGTGATTAAGTGGCGTACAAATGACGGTTTATCCGCGGTTCTTCTGTTTTGTGGAGTCAGGCAACTCCGAATACGCATAAAGGGGATTATTAATTGAAGTCGTTTATTGTGTTAAACCATCAGTGGAATAAAGGCACGAGTTTCGTTGTCGTAATCTGCCTGTATCGAACGTGCTTTATTCAAGTTCACCCGTTACAATGATGTTAGGCCACTCACCCTCACTCGATTATCACACCTTCGTGGGGCTTCCAGCAGTTTCCTGTCATTTCCGTTCTTTTCGTGGCAGTGGCTTGGGATGAGACTTGCAGCTGAGAAGAACAACGTAGTGAGCACATCTAAGTTCCTACCAGGTATTTTGTTAGTTATTGACCGTTGTATCGCCTACAGGCCTACACATTCATAGTGAAGTGATTCTCCGAAGTGTGGTTTGGGCAAATTGTGCCCTTTGGTTGGTTTAAATCGTAAGATGTTAAACAATTCCGTCAAGTTTTATTGTCTACATGCTGTTTTGTGTTTTACGCTCAAGTAACCGTTGTTGTACCACTATTGAAGTGATTGTCGATAAATCTTGAAACTGTAAAGTAGTTTCTGTGGTTAAACTTAACGTTAATACTGTTTTGAAATGTAACCATGGTATTTCTTGCCGTTTTATCATTTGCGTCTTTAACCTAACTAACCTTTTCGCATACTTTCAAGTAATTATTGTAACGTTCATTGTCACCTTTTACATATTTTATTTCATTAACATTAACATTGTTTATTGTTTTTCATTGGTGTTTGCATGCCTGTTTGTGTTTGTTTTAATGTACAGGAATTTAGATGATGTAAGCAAGTGTAATGAAAGGTAGGTTGCGGTTGCTACCTAAAGTTGTGCCAAGGCGGAAGTAGAAAGTTGGACCTACTTACTTCCACATTCAGAGTGGGCCTACCTGTGTTGCTGATGTTGATTTTACCTAGATCTATTAAGAATGTGTGTGGTGGCGTACCTTTTATTGAACATCTTTTACTCCTTTTACCGGAGTACAGCTCAAAGGTCGTAAAGAACCCGCCCTCGCGACTAAGTTTTTCTAGCTGGAGCACCTTTTGTTACCGCTATCTTAACTGAGCTAGGGCCGTGTATTCTAGGTATATTTCCCTATTGTTGGGAATAAATTAAAGCTTCAAACTTATCGTGTATTTGCAGTTTAAGATCTATTGACAATTAATTACTCAAATACCTAAACACATAAAATTATAATCCTAGATTCAATATTAAATAAATTAATGTCTTTTACTCACTTGTAGCCTGTTTGTTGCTTTATTTCCGTTTATTCTTGGTTCTTTCAAGTTTTATTACTAATGATGACGTTTGACACTTTTGTGAATTTCACAATTATGTATGTAATTTTTAACAGAAACAAAATAACAAACAAACAATCAAAATAACTACTTGATAAATAATATGGTCTCTCAAAACTAGTCAAATATTCTTAACACTCCCGCCCGGTACAGTCTAGTCGGAAAAAGAGACTGCACCCTTTTCATTAATCTGTATGACAGCCAGTTTAACAACAGGACGTTCAAAAATTCCTTGTTGGGTTTGAACTGTTGCCTTTCTCACTTGTCCATCAGCTGCCTTTTTTATTTCTATCACTTTACCCTTTGGCCAATTGCATCTTGGTAAGTCTTTGTCACATATGACTACAATATCGCCTACCTTAATAGAAATAATTTGTTTTTGCCATTTGGGTCTTAATAAAAGATCAGGTATGTATTCGGAAACAAAACGTTGCCAACACTTGTTTGCAAATTGTTCTCTGTATAAGTAGTTAGATTTTAAGACTTTGATGTCATCACTAAGTTCTCCAATTGGTTTGTCTCCATTTGAAGAACCAGTTAAAAAATGATTAGGCGTTAAGGCCTCTGATTCCTCAGAATCTAAAGAAAGATAAGTAAGAGGTCTGGAATTTACGATATTTTCCGTCGAAATTAGACAACTATAAAGCAATTCGTCAGTGGGTGTTCTGGTAGGTAATGCGGAATACAATGAAATTTTGACTGCTTTTACTAGACGTTCCCACGCACCTCCCATATGTGGAGAAAGTGGAGCGTTGAAATGAAACATTATTTGTAGGCTCACTAATGAATTTGCTATTAATTTACTATCAACGTTTCGTAACTCTTCTCTTAATATTCTTTCGGTTGCAATAAAATTCGTACCTCTGTCACAGTAGATGTGTCTTGGTCGTCCTCTGCGATTCATGAATTTTGTAAAACAAAGTATACAACTATCAACATTTAATTTATAGGCGATTTCTAAATGAACAGCTCTGGTTGTTAGACATGTAAAGAGAGCTCCCAATCTTTTCTCTGTTCGTCTTCTAACAGTTACGTTTATCGGGCCAAAATAATCGACTCCGGTATGAGTGAATGGCGCCGTAAATGTTGCAAGTCTACATTCAGGTAAAGGCGACATTTCTGGTGTTTTTGGTAATGCAAATTTTATTTTGCAATAATTACAATCATGTCTTATTTTGTTTAGAAATCTTCTTAATTTGGGAATATAAAAGGTTTGTCGTATTTCATTCACAACAGATTCATGATTCCGATGTTGATACATTTGGTGGTAGTCTTCAACGATGAGTAACGCTAAACGGCTTCCTCTTGGCAATATTATTGGCCTTTTGGTGTCGAATCTGACGTCTGTTGCTTTATCTATCCTCCCACGAATGCGAAGTAGATCATTTTCGTCTAAATATGGTGATAATTTGAATAAACTGCTTGATTTTTTAACTGTTGACTGTAAATCTGAGTTGCTTTTCTTATTCTGCAGTTGTTTCATTTCATTTCCGCAATTTTCAAACTGAGTTTGTTTTATCAAGGTGTTTCTGGCTATTAAAAGTTCATCTGCAGTCAGAACGTCAAATTTTATTTCTTCTTTCTTGAGTTTTGATTTAAAAATATCTGCAGCTCTAAGAACGTAGGCAGTAGCTCGTAAGAGTCTTTTGAATTTACTAAATCGGTCAAACTGTATTAATGTGAAACAGACAATATTTGTTTCTATAGTATGGTTATACTTTTCTTCTTGTTTTAAGCTGGTATCTGGAGGCCAAACTTCTTTTGACTTGTACAAAAACTCAGGACCTTTAAACCAACGATCAGTGATTTTCACATTGGGTTGACCTTTCCATTTGGTGGCCTCGTCAGCTACATTCATTTGTGTTGAAACATATCTCCAGTTTGCAACTATTGAGTTCTCTTGGATTTCGGCAACCCTATAAGCTACATATTTCGTTAGCTTTCTCGGGTCTTCATTTCTTATCCAGTGTAAAACAATTATGGAGTCGGACCAGTAGAAAATGTCATCGATTTTTATTGACAGGTATTGACAAATGTTCTTGGCAAGTCTTGCTCCTATCACGGCGCCATCAAGTTCCAGTCGAGGAATCGTTTGAAGTTTTATAGGGGCCACACGTGTTTTTGATCCAATCAGTACACATTCTGTTGTTTCTTTTTGTTCAATTCTTAAATAGGCTACACTAGAAGAAGCATGTTCACTGGCATCTACGAAAATATGCATTTGAACTATGGTGTCTTTCCAATCCCTAATATTTGTAAGATAACATCGGGGAATTGAAATTTCTTCGATTTTTGGAAGGTATTTTAGCCAAATAAACCATTTTTTATATTGTTTGTCGGAAATAAGTTCATCCCAAGAGATCTTGCTTCTCCATATCTCCTGAAGGAGCATTTTCAAAGAAATTAAAATATTGGAAATTAATCCTAAAGGATCATATATGGACATCAATATTATCAAAACTTCTCTTTTGGTTGGCTTTCTTTTGCCATTTAAGACATCTTCTTTGCCTTTGATAAAGTTTAGATTAAATTTGAAGCAATCCGTTTTTAAATTCCACCACATACCTAGAACTTTCTCTGATTTTTTATCGTTTCCGAGATGAAGGTTAACTTCGAGATTATTTTTTACTTCATTATTCATTGACTCCATAAATTCTTTTAAATTTGATCGCCAATTTAGAATTTCAAAATTTCCTTTGGCATGTATTTGCCTAACTTCTGACGCGATTTTAATGGCCTCTTCTTCGGAATCAGCTGAATCTAAAAGATCATCCACGTAGTGGTTTTTAACAATACACTCAACAGCTCTTGGATATTGCACACTGAACTTTTTTGCGTTTGTGTTTTTGACAAACTGTGCACAACTGGGTGAGCAAGTAGCACCAAATGTCATGACATTCATGACGTAAGTTTCCAGTAAATTTTCCGAACTACCATTTCGGCACAAAAACCGTTGGGCATGTTGATCTTCATCTATAACTCCAACACGCAAAAACATCTCCTTAATATCTCCAGAGAAGCCAATTTTTCTTTCTCGGAAACGCAGCAGTACACCTAATAATGATGAAAGTTGATCGTCTCCTGGCAATAACATGGTGTTTAAAGATATTCCTTGCACGGTTGCAGCTGCATCGCAGACTATTCTAAACTTATCAGGTTTTTTTAGATTAAAAACAGGAAATATGGGAAGGTACCACACTTTTTGTTTGGGTTCAAGTATTTCTTTTTCGGAGAGTTTTCTAATATATTTCTTTTCTAAAAAATCTTCGATCTGCTTATTCATTTTTTCGCCCAATTCTGAATTTTTCTTTATTCTTTTCTCAATGCATTCAAGTCTCTGTAGAGCCATGGGTTTGCTGTCTGGTAGTTTAAGATGGTCATATTTCCAAAACAATCCGATTTGGTATTGATTTCCTTTTTGAATCAGAGTTTTCTCTTGTAAATTACTTGCCCTTTGTAGCTCTTTTGACACAGACGTTTTTAAAGACTGAATACCTAAACTTTCAACCGAGAAATATTCTTTAACTACATTGAAAAGCTCTTGATTCCTAACATTGTTTTCATTATTATTATTACTATTACATTCGCAAATATGATAGGAAAAATTATCCTGACAATGATTATTATTAGAAAACAGTGCAAAAATAGTCCAGCCCAACCTACATTTTGCACCTATTGGCTGAGATTCCAAACCCTCTTTTACACGAATAGGTAAAGCCAAGCCCCAGTTATCTAGACCAATTAATATTTGAGGTTTAGCATGTTCGTATGATCTAAAGGGTAGGTTTTGTAAATAGGAAAATGTTTCTTTAATTTCCTCAGCGTTTAGTGACTGTATTGGAAGACTTAGGGCCGGTTGCAGAAAGCAATGTTAAGTCTGGTGTTAGCTAACGTCGCGTCAAAGTGAACAAAATCGCATCAAATTTTGTTTACTAATGTATTAGTTACCATAAGCATTTGAGATTTGATTCGTTTTTGTTCACTTTGACGTCGCGTTAGCTAACACCAGACTTAACATTGCTTTCTGCAACCGGCCCTTAGTGTACTAATAGTTCTGGCAGGTCGGTAGTCAAACTGTTTGGCTCCAGGATAATCGCCAGCAATTGAGAGTTGCACCTTTTCCGATTGTTCTTCTAAACGTTCTTGATTTCCTGTCCATTTTAGACACAGTTGTTCTGGATTTCCCCTTAATTTCAATTTTTCCGCGATGTCTTGATCTAATAATGTGATCGAAGATCCTTCGTCTAAAAATGCGTATGTGTTAACCTTAATATTTTCGTTTCTTAAAACTACAGGCACTATTCTGAAACGTATACCGTTATTGAATACTTGACTCATACACTCTGTAGATATGGTTACGTGATGGGACTCTGGATTAGAGTTTTTATTTGTGTTTTCTAAGTTAAGGTTTTCACTAGGTGAGTAATTTTTTGCAATGTTTTCATGGAGAAGAGGATGGTGTTTCCTTTGACAGTCATCTTTGCTACATTTTACTGGATATTTACAGGGAAATCTATGTCTTTTTAGACAGAGCCTGCATAAGTTTAATTTTTTAACACTCTCCCACCTTTTTGGTATAGAATATTTTTGAAACTCTGGACAAATAGCGATTCTACTACAGTGTTTTTGGCATATTTTGCAATTTGGTATTTCAGTGGAATTTGAATCGTGAACATTTGATCGTTCATTACTGAAATATCTATTTTTATTATTGTCACAGAGTGCTAGGGAAGGTAACGCAGAACAAACGTTTATTGCTAGATTATACAACCAATCAGCAAATTCACTTAGCCCTTTAAAATCATGAACAGTACTACGATATAAAGCCCAATTGACTTTAATTTGAGAAGAAAGTTTGTCTAATAATTCATGGAGGAGCGTAAGATTATTCAGGTAATCTTTTAAATTGGCTGCTTCTAAGGAAACGCATAAGTTCTTAACATCCAAACTAAATTCGACCAATGTTTCAAGTTTTTCAGCTTTTGGAGGAGGCTGTCGGCGAATAGCATTAATATGAGCTTCAATTATTTGCTCAGGTCTTCCATATAGAATTTTTAAAGTAGATATTATTTGTGGCACGCATTGTGGCAAAATTAAAAAACTTGAAACACTGGCTTTAGCAGCTCCTTTCAAGGATTTTTGTAATCTTGGTAAGTTTTCATGATTATCCACGCCACATAATTCCGTAGACCTCTCATAACTACTTATGAAAATAGGCCAATCATATGGATTGCCGTTGAAAAAAGGGAGCTCACCTGGAATTCGTCTTGTTCCAAATGACATACCTGATCTTTCTCCACCATAAGCTGGAATAGGCTTACCAGACGTTGATGCTAAATGAGGGATATTGTTAAGCGATGGTTGATTAATATGCAAAGACAACATTTCATTGGCCAAAGGGTCACACTTTTTGATTTCCTCTTCGTCGATTTCTTGGCTGTCGTCGCTTTCTTGATCTTCTTCCAAAATTCTGCGGGATTCTCTTGATAATTCGATTTCTTTTCTTATTAAATTTCTTTCTTCTTCCAGAAGTTGAAGTCTCATTTTAGATATAGCACTCTTTTTAGAGCTCTTCTTATTTTTGGTTGTAGATTTTGTAGATTTGTTTTTGGATTCACATAGAGCACACTTCCACGAGTCATTAGACGATACTTTTGAATCATCCTGTATATTAACACATTCGTAGCAGCACCATTTCTTACACTGAGTACATTCTACCATTCGTTCATCTCTGTATGGTCCGGAGCACACGGGACACTGGTCATTTTTGGTTCGTCCAAATACTGATGGACCCATATTGCGACCAAGTCAATTTGTGAATCGTACCAAGTGAATCGATGCGTAGTTTGAGTATAAGTATTTGAGCTTGTTGGGAATAAATTAAAGCTTCAAACTTATCGTGTATTTGCAGTATAAGATCTATTGACAATTAATTACTCAAATATCTAAAAACATATAAAATTATAATCCTAGATTCAATATTAAATAAATTAATGTCTTTTACTCACTTGTAGCCTGTTTGTTGCTTTATTCCCGTTTATTCTTGGTTCTTTCAAGTTTTATTACTAATGATGACGTTTGACACTTTTGTGATTTTCACAATTATGTATGTAATTTTTAACAGAAACAAAATAACAAACAAACAATCGAAATAACTACTTGATAAATAATATGGTCTCTCAAAACTAGTCAAATATTCTTAACACCTATTATGTAGTAAAGTCGTGTTTGTGCGGTAACAAATACCTTTCACCTGCTCGGCGAGGTCCAGATCACATACGGGGGTAATCCTCGTCCACTGCATTATACCGACTGTATTTTAATTGTATTAATTAAATAACAATAGCATTAAATAACAATAGCTGCTTTTTGCTGTATTCAGTTAATTTACTTTCTGAGTGATACGTTCTAAATACAAGACAGGCCACAACAATCCGGCGATATGTCGAGTAAGACAATATTTTATGAAAAGGGGTGTTGTCTACTCGTATTTTCAAAAATCGACCCTATATTAGATTGTTTCAAATATCGCCTCAAGCAGTAACAACGCCTTCAACGCTTTGTTCAATTGTATGACTCCTTCACTCGTGAATAGTTCAGAAAGAATTTCAATTTTCTTACTCTTTTGATCCGCGAAATGTGTATTTCCCAGATATGCAGAATACGCATTTTTAAGACGGAAAGTGAAACGAAAAAGTTTACCTTTTGTTTATCAATGCCTTGAGCCTGAGGCGCAAAGCAAAACGACCACAAAATTGCCGAGGTTGCCTTCGTGTTTAGTTATTTGACTTTTCACTCAGCTCGACAGACAACGAAATTTTATAAATATGTACGATTTGGGTCACAATATCGTGTAAAATTGATCTCTCATATTTGTAGTCTTCATTGCTACGATTATTGGCTTTGGAAGAGTTTTGTATTTATTGTAAGCGTGTTACTAATAATCACAAAACAATTCTCAAATTATAGGAGCTTATTTTTCTTAGGAAATGAGGGAAAATCCGAATTTTTCGAACCCTACATATACCAATGACGTTATATTTACTTCCTATGGTAAGTTAATCAGTTTTGACGGATTGTAAAGACTGTTCGTGTTTACAAGTAATTATCGCTACATGGCACCACACTGGTTTGCTAATCTGAAAATATTAAGGTCATGATACAAATAAGCTCTAACAGGGAATGCAATTAATTGGACTTGTGGTCGATTGTGTGCAAAGAGATTTGAAATTGTAATTCAGCTTTCAGCCACTAGGAATTAAGCACATTGGGTTGATAAAATATAAATTCAACATTATTTTTCGTTCATTGGCTCCTATGAAATCTTACAATTTAATCATGAACACATTGAATTGTGTGCTTGATGAAGCTACAGTTATTCATTTTTTCGTTTTATACCTTCAAAGTTAACTTCCAGGCTGGCCAGTGAAAACAAGTTAGTACATTATCATATTACATACTCCGAAGCACGCATTATTTGCTTAGTTCGCACTGCTTTTTACCAGTGTGAATTCCGTTTGTTGTTTTGAATTTCATTGTCACCGCTTTTCTCCAGTGCACAAATTTCATTTATGCTTTTCAATAGTTTCTACAATTTCAAATGTATTCTACATACACTTAATATTTATTCTAACAGATTTTTATTTCAATACCTATATTACGTAAAACCGCAACTAAAGTGTGCAGTTGGTTGTACATGGGATTCGTGGAGGTAGAATTTTTTTAGAAAGTTGTTGACTAAGCGATTAAATGTTACTTCTTTCTCTTGCTAGTTACATACGTTACACATGCCTCTTTAATTCGTTGAAATTATGTATATAAGCTCACTTTGGTTGCAAGTGACGTTAGCAGCTATTAGGTACGCTACTTAAAGACATTATAATCTACAAACAGAAGTGTTACCGATCTAGTTATAACTGTATACTGGCGGAATCAATCGGTGTCCCCAAAGGACCAGTGCCTCCAATAGAGTGGTGTCTCCAATGGACTGGAAAACTGCAACCAGCATTTCTATTACCCGGGCGGTGTTTGTTCCTCTCGAACCAGGGTGTTGGCTTAGTTGATAATTTTGAATAAAATCGTCCTCCTTCCTTCAGTGATGCTTGTCCTCCAGACAGGAATTGAGAGTGGGTGATGGCAAACTAAGACTTTGAAAAGTCAAGGACCTAAAGCTTAATTATTTTTGAAAATTGTACTAAAGCTCCTTGGCCATCCTACCGACTGCGCCAGTTTAGTTTTCTTAAATTTTTTTAAGTACAAAATATGAAGTTTACAAACGTCGTAAACGAATGAAAGCGGATGCAGAACCGAATTCGAAGCTGCAGCTAAAAGCAAATCATAAAATGTATATGCGCTAATATTAGCGGTGTAAGCTAGTCTAAAGACACTCCGCAATAAAATTATGGAATCACGTAGGTTATCCATGTAAAAACGTTTCTATAGTGTCAGTTTGTGTCCATTTTGTTAAATAATAAAGTATCGACTTAAAATTAATGTATTTCACAATTACTTAAGCTTTAGATATTCCATATCCCCTTATTATTTGACGAAAATTGGTAAGTTTGAAACTGCGTTTTTTTTCCTTTGTCATTTATCACGTGTTTTTCATTAAGGACTTTACTGATTAAAATGAACACTGGTTCTCCAGTTCGTCTTGTATGTATCTTAAGCCTCGAAGAAATCGTCCGAGCCATTTCTTTAATTCAAGATGGTAGAGGTCAAAGATATGTGGTGATATGATAGGTGCACAACAATCGACGATTTCAAAAATCGTACGTAGATACAGGGGAATACAATAGAAAGCCGGGGCAAGGTTGGAAGAGGGCAACTACGGCCTTAGATGATAGTTTTTTAAGAATTTCTGTCTTGCGAACCAGACATTGCATGGCAAGGTGGCTTAAAAATGAACTGAGTAATGTTCGAAATGTGGACATTACACCACAAACGATGAGGAACCGTCTTTGAGAAGAGGGAATACGTGCCAGAGTACCGGCCAAAAGACCTATACTCACCAGTGAACACCGAACTCGAGATTGCAATTTGCGAGAGATCAGGTTGATTGGATCGTTCAAGATTGGGCTAATGTGTTGTTCACGGATGAGTCTAGGTATTGGCTATTCTCGTTAGATAGACGTATGCCGGTGTATCGAAAAGACGGCGAACGCTTTAGCCACTGCAACTTCAAGAACACCGCAAATTTCGGAGGTGGATCGATTATGATATGGGGATCTTTGGAGGCTAAAACGGACTTAGTGGTCATTCGCAATGGCTCCATCACTGCAGATAGGTACATAAGGCATGCTTTAGAGCCACATATGGTCCCATTTGTCCTTTTCATAGACCTACATTTTCTTTTAATGCACGACAATGCGAGGCCGCACGTAACTGATATTGTTCAAAATTACTTAAATGAGGTCGGCATTCGTGTCTTGAACTGGCCAGCAAAAAGTTCAGATATGAATTTAATAGAGCATGTCTGGGACCGTACGGGTGGGCACTAAAAAACAGAGGTGTTCCACCAACAACGCTGGATGAGCTAGAAGCAACTGTTATTGCAGAATGGAACCAGATAGGCCAAGAATACATCAGGCGTCTTATCGAGTCTTTGCCTAGGCGAATACAAGCAGTGATAGCTGCTAGAGGCGGAAATACCCGTTATTAGATCAATTTTTCAATTAACTTTGTTGTTCTTAATTTTTCTCTTTGTTGTGTCTTAGTAACAAAACTTAAAATTTTGAAGAAATAAAGAGTCCTTACAAAAGAAAAACAGGTGATTCCATAATTTTTTTGGGAAGTGTATTTTAACTTGCTTTTCAGACATAACATTTGAATTCTATTCGCATTAGACTTGCGCTCTTTCATAGGGGTTACGACCACGAAATGTTTTGGTATGATAGCTGGAGAGCGTATGATGTAATTGATGTCCGGGTGTGCGGTTCGAACTTCAAAGCTCATTCCTTTAAAATATACCGATGCGATGCCTTTGGAATTATGCTGAAACAACTTAATCAAAAATCTAAGCAAATAGGACTATAAATGAATATGAATAAAACAAAAATTATGACAAACACGTTACAGCCAGCACAAACAACAATAAATGCACAACAAATCGAAAAAGTAAATTTTTATATATACCTAGGACATACTCTTAAACTAGGAAAAGAAAATCAAGAAGCTGAAGATAGACAGGAGAATAAGCCTTGGATGGAAAGCATTCGGAAAGCTGTCGAGCATTCTTAAATCAAAGTTTTCCAATTAAACTAAAAATCAAAATTTTTGACACATGCGTATTGCCAGTCCTTACGTATGGAGTAGAAACTATAACATTCACAAACAGGATTGTGGACAAACTATTGAAAACGCAAAGAGCAATGGAACAAAGGATGCTAAATATAACATACGGGACAGAAAAAGAAATGAATGGGGTCGACAAGTAACAAAAGTAACATACATAGTAGAAAGAACAGCACGTTAAACATGGAGCTGGGCTGGGCATATGACAAGAACAACAGATGAGAGATGGACAAACAGACTATCATATTGGAGGCCACGTCTAGATAAACGAAGTAAAGGACGTCCGATGAAGAGATGCTCCGATGATATTGTAAATGTAGCAGGGAAGAACTGGGTGAAACTAGCACGAGATAGGGAAATATGGAAAAAGAAGGGGAAGGACTATATCCAAAAATGGATAAAGAGGAAGAGAAGAAGAATCTCATCTTATGGTGAAAAGCTTACCGAACATATTCCGGTTTGTGGTTAGTTATTTGCGCCTTTTTCCGTTACATGTTGTCTATTAATTATCCAACAATATTGGAGACGTTTTGGACGCTTTTACACTGCTGCAACCAATTTTTCTTGTCGCTGATCTGCGGGCGACCTTATTTGAATGCGTGTGCCGTCTGTTGAATGAATCGCTGCTTTTGGTGAGTCAATACTTAGCTTTGTTAGGATTTTCCGCTACGGATCGACGCTGAGGATTTGCACTGCAGGTCAAATTTTGCTCTTTTATTGCACCCAGTGAGTTACTGACGTGAAAGTGGCGCCCATAATCATAGTTAAAATATTTTAAATAAAGCCACAGTTTTAATTAAGTATAAATGTTCTTCGTTCTCGAGAGGTCTCTACGATAAACATTGCGTAACACGATTTATATTAGGCAAACGGCGAATGAGGCTGCAATTTACTTGAAATAATTCAGGAATTTGTTATAACAATGCCTATTTTAATAATTTAGCAAGTGAACTTCTAAATTTCTTTTTTTTCGCAGACGCGGTGTAGCCTTTTTATATATATCAACAACAACTTTGTGGGTTGTCTTGAATATGCGAAATACAGCGTAATGTAATTATTAATTTGAATCTAAACTAATATTAAATCCGAAATTCATTTAAATTTATGATTTTTTCGTAAATTATGTGACAATTTTATATTTTTATTTGATTCACTTCGTTGTACCTTCCGAGTATTATACTCATTTACTCGGTACTTAAATGTTACTTCCGGTATTTTTCTCTTCTTTGGTCTTCCGATATCTTCATGTTTATTTAAGATTAGGATTATATGTGTGTGTGTGTGAGAGAGAGAGAGAGGGAGAGAGAGAGAGGTGGGGGGGGAGAGAGAGAGAGGGAGAGAGCGAGGCTCTCAACGGGAAGTAAAATTTGTTTGGCTTGCTGTTTAGATTGAAGTTAGCGTTATCACAAGAGCGCAACTGGCGCCCATAATCTGTTCTCACTTATTAATGCTGTGATATAATACAAGAAAATCCGATGGAAAAGAGGACTAGTGGAAAGCCTGCCATCAGTGTCTTGAAGTTCAATATTGGATCACCTGTTTTCACTTGTTGATACCTTGATACAATTCAAAATTTAGCCACCAAATGTCATGCTTAATTATATTGCAATGAACAATTTTAAAGACTCTAAAATTATCATAGCCATTAATAACATTTCAAGCAGTTCAAATATCATTTTACAAAATATTCTATGAATGTGCTAATTTAATTTTTGAAAATTGTATGAATAGCATTGGCTTAGAGCTAATAATTTGTAAAAACAGTATTAAAAATTAGCCTTGATTGAAACATAAAATGTAATCAGAGCAGGCTTAAAAATAAGCAATAACAATGAAAGGGGAATGAAAAACAAAAAAGCTGTGAGGTGTATTATTTTGGCTTCCCCACAAATAATCTATTCCAAATCGAATGAATACCAATTTTTCTCAATTTTGTGTTTTATAATGAGTGCAGTTTCTCTTAGGTAGACCTGTATGATTGGTTTGATTCGTTGCACCCTTACAGGAGCTTTAAAAAGTGTTGAATAGTACGTCGAGTGGTAGCTGGTGTTTCTATGTCAGCTTTTAGAGCTATTGCTAGGTTAGAATAGTCCTGGAGCGAGAAGGTGGCAGCGACATTCCTGCTGAGCAGTGCGGGAGAGAAAGACTAGCCCTATTCTGTCACGGGACTTGCTGTGGGATCGCCTGGTGTCGTATTTTGCATCACAGAAGCCAAATAAGGTTAGAAAGTTATCCTAAAAATAGAATTGTGTTTCCTTGTGGCGTCTACTTAGGTACTTGCGTTTGTTAAATAACTTAGGCAACGCAGTCTTACGTAATCATTGATGTAATTATTGATACGAAGCCAACTTGTTTTGAGAAATTATATATTTAGAGCGTCATGTTTGTAAATTTGTTACAATCAGTTGAAATATCTAATTTTGTAGCGGCCCCATTGGATAAACAAGCGGTGGCTAAAGCGATTACTTTTAAAAATAATAAAACCAAGGTAATGATCTTAATAGCAACTTTATTACCTAGATATACATTTAATCGTATTTGCTAGGATGTAGGAAACCCAACTCTTTGAGATGATGGTCATTTATTTTATTAAAAATCTAATAATAATAATATCAAATCATACACACAGCGTAACAATATAAAACAATGTGGAATAATCTGGAAGTATTAATATAGCTATGAAATTGCTTCACCACCGATACAGGTAAGAGCACTGCCGCTGGCAAGGTTTTACTAAATTTAAAAAATATGAAAGAGGAGAGGATCCAGTGTAGAACCTTGTGGGATACTTGCGGTTAAGTTAGAAAATTCATCATCTGTTTACACTTGTTGATATCAATGCCATCCCAAGTAAGGCAATTTAACTACCTAAAGGTTGTGCTAAGAGATACAAGCCTCTGGTTCTAGGACGGAAAATCTGGGTTTAAGTCCCAGTAACTCCAACGGCCTTCGCTACATTCTCTAATCCGGCTTTGACAAACGTGAGGTCTGTGATACCTAAACCTTCTCAAAGTGAAGAGGCCGATACCGCTGCAGAAACAACAACAGCAGATGTAGATAAAATCAGGGACGCAACTGGAGAAAAATATAAAATCCTGTCGAAATCGGTTCAGCTGGAATAATTCTGGTGGAGGCGAAGCGGTCAGATATACGAATAATCCCCGATAAGAATCCGACAGGTCGCAGAAACTCGCAGTTTTTAGTTATCGCGTCTTGGGCTTAATGAATTAAGCGAGAAGGTGGAAGTGGAGCACGGCAGAGTGTAACAGGCAATTTGTGCCGCTATTAAACACATGCCTACACTGCACGTTAACTGAGATTGCCTAGAACTTCATTAACAAACGCGATATCGCATGGGAATATCTGCTGTCTCTAATTCGGGATAGATGCAGCACTGTCGTTAAATACGCCCCGAAATCATCAGAAAATCACACTTCATTTGCCCACCATTTGCCGTGTGTGTTTAATCAGGCTTTAATGTCTTCCTGTGCGAATGCAGAGTGGTGTTACGATTGCGCCATTCGTTTTACACATGAGCACATTTCAAGTTTAATCGCTCAACGAACGATCTGTTAAATTCTGGTCTGCGGAATTTAAACAATTTTAGCAGCAGCTTTGTTTACTCGTATATTCTTTCCTGTTGCGTTATCGCATTAACTGAGTGAACTGCTTCATAACAATAAAGGAATACCGGGCTGTCAGAATTTAAAAGGGCATAAAGCTTTTATAGCTCACAAGTTCAGTTGAATTAGTACCAGCCTTATTGATTCCCGTGAATTGCAGAAACGGTAATAATACGAGGCTTGTACAGTATTTATTGTTCCTGGTTTATTTGGCCTTCGTTGTTGATATTCAAATGTTATCTGTCCAATTTCATACTTATTCCTGCGTTGGCAGTAATAAAAATAACAACTGACATATAACAAAATCTAAACAACATAAATGCAAAAGGCGAAGTTGAGAAACCATCATCATCAAGATGAGCATGTTCTTCCACTTAGTCTTTAATAGTATTATAAATTCAAGCTGTGATACTATATAACATTAATCAGATTAAGTAAATTACTCAAGCTGAATAACAAATGAACACGCAGAGCATATGTAAAATGTTTCATTCAGAACGTTGCCGAATGCCTATATTGGATTTTTTGGTAATGGAGTTGAAAAGTTGAGAAACACTATTTAGTGTATTTAGACAGAATGACACAAAAACAATTCGACAATATGTTACAGCCTAAATTCGACTTTACTACAAAAAAACATGGCACCACTTTGGAATGCCAGTTTGTTACAGCATAAACTGTTCTTTAAAACAAAACCGCCAGTGTGTTACCACATAAAAACTACTTTATCAAAAGGGGACAGTCGTTTACTTTACAAAATCTAGAAAGTTATACAGATCCGTTGCGCCGACCTTGTTACGATGACCTGTAACAAAAGGTGCGGGCCCTAAAACGCTCAGTGAGAAGTCGGAGTTCTTTACGACCTTAGATTAAGGCCACGAGATACAGATGTTAAATGTTTAGCGCCACCACTTTTCTTGGTAAATCCGTTTACTCCAAAAGTGGAAACAAATGAACGGAGCTCAAAAGGTGTTTGTAGTGCTTGCTTTAAACTAGCGGGCAGCCTCAGTGAACTTACTTTTAATTTTCTCTAAAACTCCCCTGTATTCCTTACAAAGAACACACAAAATACAAGTACGCATGCAACAGTTAATATACGAAATAATAACGCTCAAGTTAATTAACTAAATGAAATCTATTGACTTAGGGACATGTGAAATAGTTATACAAATATGAAAACAAAGAAATGGGTTAGTAGCTTTAAAATTACTTGACAGGAACAAAGTTTATCTACAATAATGACATCAGTAATCGTGTGTGGAACCATACACTGGGACTATTGTAAAATGCGCATGCGCCAGTTGAACTGTTTGGTTGGCTTGCACATTGACACCTGTTGCTGACCTTGGCTAGCCATGTTTAAATTTTATATATTTTAACTAATTTTATACTTGTTTTAAATGTATTGTACATATTTTAAAGTAATCATAACATAAAGACATACCTAATCACACGTAACTACATACAAACCTGCGGCTTCACCCAAATCAATGTTAAGTAATAAACATTTTCCATCCTGCACATGATTGCAATTAACCTAATTTTCGGTAAGAATTACAAGTTTACCTACTATTACTCTCTACAACTGTTAATCCTTTTGTAGGTCTTGATAATGATTTCAATAAAAATAGAAACGTCGACAAGATACAAGTGGTATTCTTTTCCTGTAACCAGTAGCTCAAAACTTTACCAAGTGTTGAGATATGGGTATGTACCCTTTTCCCAATCAACAAACCCACACTATTATATTGTGTGTTTCAAAAAAAACTTATTCGCAGCATGCCATGATCAAATTTAAGTTTGCCATAACTTAATATACTATACTCATTGAAGCATATGAACTACCATAAGTCAGAGAGAACTAAATTACATTAACTTATTCGCAGCATGCCATGATCAAATTGAAGTTTGCCATAACTTAATATACTATACTCATTGAAGCATATGAACTACCATAAGTCAGAGAGAACTAAATTACATTTTGATGTTGTTCTTGTGTAAATGCCACCTTATTTTCATTTTTGCTTGATACAAGTGAACTTAATGTGTATAAACTTTTGCCTATGACAGTGACAAATGTTTGCATAAACAAAATGCAACTTGACATCCACCTACAGACTTAAGTTAAGACATGACTAGATTTTTAATTTTTCCTTCCAAGACCTGCCCTGAATGAGTTCTTTTTTAACACACGGTACATTGTGTATTTCACTATAACACAGGAAAACTACTAAGGTATCTACACACTTGGATGTGTTCTATAATAACTTTTACAGTGGACGAAGCCCATAAACAGTGACAAAGGTACCATATGATTCGTTTGAATCTATAGTCTATGGTGCAAAGGGATAGACCGAGTTAGCGGTAGCAATTTCTAGTAGTTTCTTTGTTTTTTGTAGCTACAGGGACAGGCATGATAAACTGACACGTTTTAATTTGATATAAAAATTAAAATGTTCTCTAATATTGAGAAAATTCTTTATACGTTTATGGCTTCGGTCTACTCTGTATGGTTTAATGGTTTGGTTTACATGTTATCGGTAAATACTCGTTTATGACATTTGTAACAAGCGTAAAGGGTGATCAGTAGCTTATCAAGATGGGGGTGGGCCGTCGTAGACTGAAAAAAGAGGTGGTTCACTAGCGATATTCGAAATAATTGTACCCTGTAAGATATGGTAGTACAGGAATAAATCCATATTATATAGGGCGCTACCATAATGTTTTGAATGTCTGTGGTGGCGTGAGAGTTTCACCATAGAAAAGTAATGGAAAATGTATGCAGTGCTCACCTTCGAAGTTTAGACTTTATCGTATTTTAGGATTCCTGAAAACTGCGCTATGCTCTAGAAATAAAAATCATATAAGAAATTTTAAAGGCTACTCTTATTAAGATAACATTCATAATACTACATGTAAGCGGGCCCGCCTTGCAATTTCAGTGCTTTAGTTGTAATTCAGTTTAATCGCCTGCAAAACACGAAATCTAAGGAAATTCATAGACACCCCACGTTCCACAAAACCTTAACCGAGCGTACTTAATAGCTGGCCCCCAAATTTGAACGATGAAAGCGGGCTCGAAAATAATGGGGCTGCTGACTCCAAAGTTTCCTCGCGATTGATGTACAGGCCGTGGATATACAGGACGTAGCTCTTTCCTTTATTTCATTATTTTACCATTAGTTATTTAGTCAGCTACAGAAAATTGGAAATATTTCAATCAAATGGAAGTTCATATTGTATTTATATAAAAATTATTTATATGTAATATTAATACTGATACATTTTTAATATACATTGTTACCGTCACTCTGGCCTTAAATAGGAGAGAAGCAGAGGCAGCCGACTTCTCAGCCGGAGCTGATCTTGGGTTAAACGAAAGACTCTTAATTTATGCTGCAAAATAAAAGTATGAGCGCCAAGTAGCAAGTAACCCCAAACACTTTTTTTAAACAAATAAAGGCACACCTTGAAAGGCGCTACCAACCAATCCCTGAAACAAAGGACAGCGGCAAGGGCACAAATAAAAATCGCAAGCATAGCTAGCGAATTAATATAATTTACCATATACCATAAAGATGCAGTATAACACACAAAAATAAACAAACACCGGAAACCAGCTCAAAATATCACCATAAAGATCTCAATAGGACAATATCACAGCAGTTAGAGTTGGTTTAAAGATCAGCAAAATGTATAAATATATAATGACTTTTTGAATGTTTGGTTGGTGTACATAAATTAAGTAAAAACGACTGTTTAAATAACAATTTGCATTACCGGGAGGTGTTCGGTAAAGGCGTATGACCGCAACAATGTTGCCAAAGGTTAATTTTGGGTTTCGTGTTGAATTTGACTCGAAATCGTCAAATGCAAGAACATTCAGGTGTTATTAATAATTAGCAAAAACGGTTCTTCCGATCCCAAGAAATTGGATCAACGCAAGGCGTTATGTATCCCGGAATAAGTTTGTTAAGTATTTTAAATCGTTATTGATATCAATACGTCGGGTAAAGCGAATTAGTTAACGCAATATCTTGCAAGTAGAATATTAAAATGAGTTTAATTCAACCGTGTTATGCGGTCACTAATATGAAGCGAAAGTCCAAAACTAAATTACAAGGTTCATGCAGAATCGCTTTACAAAAGCCAAAATTACAAGTAATAATAAATGCCACGTGAGACACATCCATTGAGATTGGCAGGTTTTTAATTATAAACAGTGATTGAATTATTCGAATAATCTGTTCTACGTTATGCTATTATTTAAATAATCATGAAGAGAATCTGATATTTTCCGGACACATTAAAATCTAAAGCGAAAACACCAACATTGAAAGTAATTTCATATTACAGGTTAGGCCGATATGTGTTGGCGCAGGGAAAAATAAAGCAGATTGCAACAGACCTTCTGTAGCGGATTTACCAAGTAGTAAGTAGACGTAGCAGGAAACCCTGTCGATGAGCCTCAAGGGGGTGTTAACGCCAGGTCTGAACAGCAGTTTTGCATAGCAATCTTCAACTGCAGATCAGAACCTTTCTTCGAACCAATTGAAAAAAGGAAACCCTTATGCATACGAGGCATACGCAATAAAGCTGCGGTAAATCAAGGACGAAGTGCGTTCGCAAGGACCTCAATTTCCCCCGGGCGGGAAAAAGAGCTAAAGAAATAGGAGGCCATGAAATCTAATCAGTTAATACAGAAGGAAGCTAGGCCTGCCATTAAGACGTTTTGCTCTGTTTTGCCAAGATAGAGACATGTGCTTGCACAGTATAAATCCAAACCATGTTGGATCTTTTTAAAGGCACATTTCACTTCAGAAACGTAATTCACAAGGCAGCCTTTCTGCAACAGCACATAATTTTCAAATGGCCGTAAAAGATACGGGCCTTTCCCAAAAACTGGAAAAACCTTGAAGAATTCAGGATAGACAACCATAGCAGCTCGGACTGAAACCTGAACTAATGTAAACTATTCAGAAATTCTAATACATGGAAGTTGACTGACAGCTTAAGTAAATTTTAGGTAAAATTTAGATTTATCAAGAAAAGGACAATTAATTACATATTTACTGATAAATGACTTTTGACTAATAACAACATATTAAACATTTTCTTATAATTCCTATTCCTTCAACTCCGCCATGTGCGACTTACCGATATGATATATTTGGTAAGTATTTTTTTTATCTATGAATTTATTTCCAAGAAGATTGAGAAATCCTGGGCATAGAGATTTTTGTTTTTTTATTCCATTTGCTTTTGTACTACTTGGTACCATATTTCCCGGCTTTTTATCTTACATTACCTACCCAACCCTTTTTAGTCTATTAACGCTACGTCGATTCCGTCTTTGTCTTCACAATATTATGTATTTGATATATCTGTCAATTTCCCGCCTAGCAACATATCCTGGCCATCTTCATCTTGAAGTTGCTATGACTGTTATCGTTTCCTCCACTTTTGATTTTTTTCTTATTTCTGTTTTCTTTATGCGGCTTCTAAGATCTATTAGAAGATGTCTTTAACAGCCGTTTCTAATTGAGAAACCGACGGAGCCTTCCTTTTAGTATCTTTAAACTATGGCTAACTATAACTGCTATATATCATTTTTTTAATTCTGCATAGCTGTTAAGTTATGATCAAGTATTAATCCAAAAATTGGTCAATGCGACATTAAAGTTCACTTGTGACAGTAAGAACTTTTGGATTCATAAAGAGCATTAGAAGTGCTTTGTTGTTCTTTATGTCGTCCATAATTCGTGAGAGTTTTTAAATATCACTAAGGTTCTACATAATCTTCTAAACCTAAACGCTCTTAAATGTTACCAAGCCCTTATCCTACTTTCTTTAGAATATACTTTCTGGATATGTAACAAAGCCAAAGAGCAGGGTTCTTTATCAGAGCTTACAATGTTGAATAGTAACAGGTCTCCAACCGCTAATAATAGGAAAGCAGATATCAAATCTCGCAGTTGTGTAACGAGGTCGGCTGCGACTGAGGAAATAATAATTGTACAAAATGATTGCGTTTTCTCCCCTGAGCACCGGCAAAAACGTTATCAGTTCAAATTGCAGTTGTTTTAACGAACTCGTCGCGTATCAGCAACGCTAAACGAAGGCAATTCTCTAATTGTGGACTATAATGTGGCACATTTCTGCACTCTGGTCTTAATTGCGCTGGCTGGGGCCTCGCGTCCTGATTTCCCATGAAGTGTCTTTTAAAAGGGACGCCTGCGAAGGCGGATTTAATACATCCCTGAATTCTCCGGCTCATACATCCAGGAAGGGCTTGTTCGACAGAAGCTAATAAGACGACGGTCTCTGCGCCTAATTGCTAAAGTTAATTAAACTGGGCAAAACAACGCACTGCTGCAAGAAGACCCCCAATTTGAAATGCCCGATAATAAGCAAAAAGCTGGATTGAAGGCAATACGTGCGACGTGCTAATTTAATGGATTAAGTGCATTAAGGGCGATGATTTCTTGACGCATTTAATTAAGCTGCCAATTAGCATCATCCAGCCGGAATTTTGCGAATTACTGCGCGAGTGTGTCGCGGTATGGTGCATTTTTACGATTTTTTTGTTATTGCCTTCGCCAGGATCTTGATTAATTAAAATTCTTACGTGCCTATCAAATTCTTCCCTGTGAAGAAGATGTTTACAACTACGGGTGTTAAAGAATTATTTATTAAACTGATTTTTCTCAACTAAATCCAGTTGTAATAAATGTCGAAGCAGGATGGCAAGTTTCTGTTGCAAATCAGATTTTATTAAAGTTTTTTGGCTCGCTCTATGCACTTTAGCAATTGGCAGTGTTCCAGACACCTTCTAATTCCCGTACCTAATGTCTTACATCTTGAGTTCCGTTTCCTGTTCTTCTATAAACGATTTTTTTATAATAAGTTTCATGTCATTGTAGAATATAGAAGTTCTTATTTTCAGAAATTGAGATTTAAAGATTTACATGTGGAAAATAGGCAACATTCATTGCTAGCTTTTGGAAATTTCTAAGAACGTGGTGAACGGTACTGATAAAGACGGTATTTTTCTAGAAACCTAAATTAACACTAGTGTCACATCTGAAAATGGAACAGTGGGACATGGGCGCGATTTACTCTGAAAGCGTAGGTATCTACGTATAAAAGTCAGTTTATTGTCTGTTGGGTACCACTGACTTATTTACGCTAGCCTGAAGGTTGAAGGTATTTGCGACACTCCCAACTCTGCAGGAAATATATGAGGTCTCGTACAATTCTTAGATTCTTACTTGCTGTATGAACTCATCTCGCCTTCATCTGCTTGGCGCTCATATCACTAGTAAACGCCTCCAATGAAGAAATACGCTATATTCAATACACAATACTACAAGCTATTGCTAAAGGGGTAATTCCTTGAGGTGACATTATCCTATGAGGAAGTAACTTTACCAAGCTGGCTGCGGACGTGTTCAAATGGCGTTTAGCCTTCCCAGAATTCGAAAACTTAAACGTGATGTTCGGTAGGCTAACAATTACCAATAGCACCTATGTCAACCGCATAAATGTCCATTACTAAACAAAGCAGGCGTAATTATTTTATCTACGAAGAACGATGATATTCCTACAGAAGTTACATATACCGTAATACAGCGATTATAGTGTAATACAGTTTTCATGATACCAAAAAATTATAGAAACAAGGCTAATCTCTAGCTCGGAATGACGACCTCAGTAGGTAGCGATGTTTAGGTAGCTCCGGCAAGGTTAACTGAGGCTGATAAAATGTTACCCCATGAGAAGATAACCTGGGACTGATGGAATGATGAGTTCAGCAACTAATGTGGGAAAGTCTGGGGGTTGATGCAATTCAGCCAGCGTGGAGAAGAAACTAATCCAACGGAAAAATTAGGAGTGCGATGACAATTCAATTAGCAATAACGAAAGACAAAACATCAAGTGTTTAAGCACTAGAGAAAGTTTACTTATATGGAAATAACTAAAGCGTCTTCACGACTGTAAAATTACTTCTGAAGGTTATGGCATGACGGAAATGGAAATACCGGCTACACACGTGCGGTTCACTTAATTTCTGTCAACCCTTTCCAAAGGGTAATAATTAACGCGATTCACGCCAAGGTGCGCGCACCGGAATAGAAACGTCTGCTTCGCAAGTAGCCTCCATACTCGTCGAATGCTGCTCCGCATTCCGCACAAAATTATCTCTGTACCAATTTTTGCTTGAGTCTAAATTCATCTCATGTTTAATCAGCTTTTCGGGATTTGGACCCACTGTGCAGCGTCGCTTGCTTTTTTTGGGCACTCCCCTTCCCCCGGACAACCCGCAACAGTAGATATTCAGAATCATTGTACTCAAATTTATATGTTAACCAATTTTTAGCTTTATACGTGGTTTTAAGAAATTTTAACTGCGCTATTTACCCTGGACTAACGTTAAACAGAAAGATTTCTTCACCAAAAACATAGTTACATGATAATAAAATACTCTCAAATAAAATCAAAAAGCAAAACAATCAAAAAGTAAAACATTGTATTCAAAAAGTTGTAGTATTCCATAGTTATTAGCTACAAAATTGGTTTGTTATATAAATTAGCTTCAGCCAGCAATTGCAGCTATCGTCAATAAAAAGGTAATTTTTCGTCCTAGATACAAAAATAACTATTCCGTCGACCTCTCTATAAAATGTTATTTTACGGACGCGTTTACATTCGAAAAATGTAACTTTTTTGGACACCATTAATTTTTCGTCCGTTACAACTCTTATAATTTAAATAAATCCATTTAAATTTAAACTATTATTAAATATGGTTGTAAAATTAATAAACATTCAACTAAATCGATCACATTAATTTTTTAAAATAAAAGCGGCGTTGGATACATTTTTTTTCGATGAGTGGCGAGTACTGACGTAGACAGTGATTTGTCATCTAGAAAAGTTTGACATTTTATTGTCGTTGGTGTTTTGAAATTTGCTCCGTATTTTTGACTGCTACGCTCAAACGGCTCAGTGTTTCTTTGAATTCGAAATGCGTTCTCAGTTTATTTCGTGATGGCCGACGAAGAGTTTTTAATAATGCTCCACCAAATCTTCAAAATATGTGAATTCAAATTTATCGTACCGAAAACACATAATACACCTTACACTCTCACTAAATAACATGCATTCAGTAGATGATGCACTGTTAATCAGCTTTTGTAGAAATTTTAAAAACGTTGCAAATTTGAAAGGCTATTCGTCGTCGTTTTAGAAACATCTTCACTGCAGAGGCATCGGCCTCTCCTCTTTGAGGAGATTTCTAAGAATTAAGACCCTACGGTTGCCAAAGCCGGATTGGGGAATCGCAGTGAAATTGGTATACGATTTTTGTGGCCATTGAAGTTACTAGGCTTTGAACTCAGATTTTCTAGCTTAGAAACGGAGGTCCTACCACCGAGCCACCTCCAGCTATGGTTATAGGAAATGAAAAACATACTAATTTAAGTTTACAACATAACTGCTGTAACAGATTATAATAAAATTATTTAATCTAGACTGAAAATAATATATTTTATGAATGAAAACATGTACAGTATGTCCTCGGATTGAGATTACACGAAGAAAATATTTTTTTTTCGTAAAATGTTACTTTTTATAAAAGTTTTTGCTTTTTATAAAAAACCACAGCGCCATGGAGAAATTTGAAATTGGATATACGTACAGGGAGTTTAGAATTTAAGAGAATATGAAATAGCTAAAGAGAGAGGTATCTTTTGTTTTGACATTATAATTACTGAAAGCTTTACTTCACAAATCTGTGCAGCCTACCACAGCGGGGAACTAATTTTGGGTGTTACACTGCGAGCAACTAAGTGTCTAGTGTCGTAAACTGTGTGTTTAGTGTTGCGAGTGAATAATTACATACGTAGCTCCACTCAAAGGCGCGCAATTTAAAACTCTGATCTCGGCAACATTATAGCATTTGTATACTGTTGCAGTGAATCCTGAACCAAAACAGCAGGTAGATCACCCGCAGGCGAGGAAGCGGGTAATCATACTTCGCTGAGGAAACATCCTGTTGTAGCAGAAAGACAAAAAACCAAATTTCGATGCCCTGGCACGGAACACAATAGACCATAAACAACTCTCCACTTACGCAACTGGGAAAGCTTTATAAACTAGACACGAAAGCCTAGGCAGCTCATTCGGTCCTTCTTATTATATTCTCGTATAGCATTCCGTTCATTCTCATTCAGTTCAATCACCAGCATGCTGTTTACAACTTCTGGCACAGAGGGTCTGCATATCGTCTGGCTCTGTTATTGCACAAAGATGTTATTTTATATGTACGTATATGTGGACAGGTTTTATTATATTCTTGTTAAAATATAATGTGTTAAAATGGTAGCGCATTCGTTATAGGATATATCTATTCTAACTCCATGTTACTTCTTTACCGTAACTGTTTCTAGAATAGGACTAATTCTGTTTTTGCTAACCTCTAGCACGTCTTGATGATTTTCCTGATTTTGGCCATCAGACGTATTTTAGTCATTATGGTATATTCACAAACTCACAGATATTTAATCATCTTCTCTTCTGCTAGAAGTTCAAACTGAACTCTTAGTTTTATTGGACACTTTTAAAACTTGATACAATACAATAAACATATGATGTTCATCTATAGCCGATCAGTACTATGTCTAAAGTCCGGACTGATTTAATGATAAGCGTTTTCAAACAAATACTCAGTGGCGTACCCTGAATATTTTTGAGAACATCAAAAGTTAGTAAAGATTTTCGTCACTAACATGTTTGCAGTAATTTTTTCAAAATAATTATTAAAATAACTCCAACATGCCTCTACGTAATAGTTAATAGTGCACGAGTAATTGAATAATTATTCTGCTCTCACTGTATTGTAATTTATATTTACTTCTGTGAGACCCTTACGGATAATAAAACCCCACTCGCACGCCTCATAATTATTATCTCAGTTTAAAAAGTTGGCATTACTACATGTGGTACAGCGCATCAAGTATGGTCTGTTTGCTCTAATACTATACAATGATAGTCACGCTTCACCTGGTCAACTGCACAGATGGAAATGAGTTTTATACTCTTTAATTCAAAATTTGATTTGGACAACCATTACAGTTTTGTGGATTTATTGTGTTATCATTAAATGTGTCCGGACCCTAACTATGCCTCTTGTCGTCATGTCTTATCGAAACGATTGGCTGCTTTTACTAACTAAAGGAATGTGAACTTCGAGAACCTAATGTTTTCACGGCAACTACATAAGTGCAATCACAATAAGCGGAGTTCTAACACATGTAGTATAATTTATTACCCAGCTACGTTGCAAGTGCATTTCATATGCTGTCGAGCACTTCCACGTGCATCCATCGAAAAGCGCTCAGTAAAACTAGATTAAAATTTGCAAAGCCACTCCAACTAAAACTCGCGTTAGCTCGAAGGTCGAGCACTATCTGGAACTAATTTTATGAAAAGCGTTGAGCTGTAATTTATGAAAAGTTTTTACTGCAAATAGCGTAGGTAACCCTAGTTTCAAATTTTGTCTGTCAAACTCAGCAGCGCGCTGAATTCATTATCGGGCGCTATTCAAACTAGAACCGACTCAATAGTTCCGCATTTTGTTTGCATAAGTTGGACGTTTCCGATCCGCAGTGTCCAATTCAGCGGAATTGGTTTGATAATTTCAGAAAATAGGTAAGTTCGGCCTTTTCACAACATCACAATTGCATTAAACTTCGATTTGTTTATATGTTTACCTGTGTCGATGGTATGGTTCTACGCACTGTAAAACTCAATCTATTGTTTTCTCTTTGTTTAAAACATGTTTTTAACATTGAAAATGGTTAAACAATTGGATATGTGACGCTACTGGGCTCCAGTAGCGATTTGTGTGACGTAGAAAAGTGCGCAGTTTTCAATAATTTTTGCAAGTTGTACGTCTTGCAAGTGAATGTTGCTGGTGTCATTTTGAAGATCTCGCCAAGGGCGAACTTTCTGTTGTGTAAATCTAAGATTTGAGGGGACGAACGTACGGGGGTGACAATGATTTTTTGGAGACGAAAGCGTTGGTTTGGAGCTAGTTGGAAAGAGAATGAACCAACGCTCATCGTAGTGGCTGTTTTTTTGGGGTCTGCGATGCACGGGGGTGAAGTTACAGGGATATAAAGGTGGGGTGCGTTTGTAGCAAATTGGATGTTCGCACAAATAGGGGGAAAGAAAAAATGTCGACTTTTGTTTTTGGCAGTATGTGGATGAATCTGTGGGTTTTTTAAAATTTTGCGGTCCAGGTGGATTTGGGGGTTGAAAAATGGGAAAAACGTTATCAGAAAAACCTTAAAATCAATCTTTGTGTAAAATTCGCTGTTTGAGGATTTTCTACTGGTCGATTGTATCTTTTAAGAGAATGCGGGATGCGATTGTGAGGGGGAGGGGGGTTTGCCTTATTCTCTCAATATTTAAATAAGGAAAATGTGCAATTTTGTTTGCTTCTGGTCCTTTGTGAAATTGTAAATTTGCAAGTAAATATTAAATAGCGTGATATTAACGGAATGTCGGATTGAATTTGTCTCTAACATGAATATTACTTGGGATTATGGTCATTACCGCGCTGCACTTGTTGGCAGGCGTTGGTAGAACGGGAGACGGCCACCAGCAGAGTTGGATGTTAGTGTCACCTGTTTGTACTAAAACTTAATGCGCGATTGTAATAGAAAAAATTGGTGGGAACTTTAAAAATACAAATATATGTATATGTACGGAAAATGCAAAGTTACTTAGTTTAGACAATTTGAAAGCTCCCCAAACAACAAATCCTTTTAAAATATATTTATTGAACAATTAACACAAAGCTAAAGATATATTGGAATGGTCTTAGGCCCTACAACTCAACTCTGATAGCGTTGACAATTTAATTGACATTTCAATAAGCACAGGGTTGAGGTGTTCTATATAACTGCAAGGCTTTATTTTGTGAAATTCAAGTTTTAACTTGAATTTCACAAAATAAATGCATTGGTAAAGAGATGCCAGTAATAGAGTAGTAATTAAATAAAGAACGCATAAGGCAAAGCTCATTTCTCACAGGGGTCTAAGTTGACTGTCGGATCAATTTAAATAATAGGTTTGTGCAAAAGTAATAGCCGAACCAAAAGAAATTATTAATTACAAAAGCTATGTGCAAGAAAATGAAGCGTAGAATTCAATTAAACGAGACAGTAAAATTTTGTGAGGGTTCTAAAAAGGTATAAGCCAGAATAAACTAATTATACGTTGCAAAGAGCAATCAGAAGGCAGGCATAATGAACAGGAAATAGCAATGGTGAAAAGTACACATGACATAGGAAAACGAGTGAAAAGTAAACAGAGACAGGAAAAGGAATTGTGCAGGAAGCGCACTCTAAAAAAATTATCAGTGCAAGTACGCGTGTGAACAGAGAAAAGCAATTAATAAAACGTGTGGTGGCGCAAAGAACATTTTAATTGTTATAAATGTAGACAAGAAGAAATTTGTAAATATAATAGTTTATAAGCAGATTTATCTTAAGATGTAATTGATTTGAACTTGGTTAATTTCCGTTTATATTAATATTAGATTAGCGTTTGTTTATAACAGATTTAAAGAGAACAAATGAATAAATTACAAGAAATGACAATGTAAATTGTGCTCTACTTGAAATCATATTTTTACATAATAAATGAGCATTTTTCAACTTAAAAAGTATACCGTTTTAATTAGTGCACATCCCAGTTGGTGTGGTATCGTCTGAAACAATTGCTAATTTCCGCCAGCAGCGTCCCTTTGACATCATCGACAATCAATTGCTTGAAAACAAAAGATAATTAATGCCGCCAAAGCGCGAAAATTCAAATAAATACCTGTACGAACTTTGATAAAATCACGATTTTAAAACGTGTAACCACGCAATCTTGCATACGGAATCCATTTTGTGTAATATTTGACCTACTTTCAAATATTTTGTTTATGCGTATTGGAACTAATGCGGTAGACAGAACCGTACTCAAATAATTTGGAAAATTACACAAACAACCAGGAACCCCACTGAGTTAGAGTGATTGCTTTACTTATGAGCTAGCGTTTATTTATCATTATTTGGTAGATAAAATACAAAAACGGGCATATGATCATTTATTTTGACAAGTGAAGTAAATACGAATTACATTTTAATCAGCCTGAGAACTAATGTATGGGGGCTCTAACAATGTAATATTTAATTTAATTATAGAGAGCTATCCATCGCAATATATCGACTAAACAATTCAAAGTTCTATTCGCATCTAATCCCTTTTTCACACTGCTCTGTTCATCCTAATTGAAGCAGTAACATCTTTGCTCCAGTTGTTATATTTGCTATTAAAACACGTTTCATGAGTAAACAAAATAAACTATGAACAATAATATGTGGAGCTGCCAATCGCATTGCTTATAATTCTCAGAACTCCTTTAAAACAGCTACAAATATAATAAAGTATGACTAGTATAAGCAATACATCTTATAAAAAGTTATATAAAAAAATTTAAATGTGATATTAAAATCAACATCTTTATCTAATTTCAGATTAATATTAAAGTGAACCAGATGCTGAGAAGGTTAAAAAGTGTAGTACGTATTATTTATTAATGATCTGCTATGCAGTAGAACTTCTTTATTAAAGTGGAAAATTTCAAAACTTTTATTTATTTCTACCCCTTGTAATTTTTATGTGAGACTTGAAAATTAGCTATGTTCATTTTCAATGCATTAACGAAGGTTGGTAAATTGCAACATCTGTAATTTTTTTTGTATTATTTAGGGAATATAGTATACAAGTATTTAAGTTTTGTATTTCATTTATTGCTGTTTTAGAATCTAGTTTCAACAGTAGAAGGATACGTTACAGCGCTTTTAATATAATCCAGGTTACTAGGTCGTGCTAAATTGCAGAATTGTACTATCATGTTTACAACCGTAAATCTAGTTTCGTGTATAAGCAGTACTTTTAAAGAAAGTTAAGTTACTAGTTCATGTAAAAGTGACAAATGCACAGTCGCACTACCACGTGTAGATATTGAACCTAGGTGTATAAATACAGAATTTGTTTCTTAATAAATCAATACAGTCCTTACCATAGCTGTATTGACTTGTTTGTGAATTTACGTAGTCTACAGATATCTTCAAGAGGAAGTTTGGGCTGGCTTTATTGCTCACAAAGATCATCCAACCGCAAAACGAGGGTCCAATTTTCAAAATTCACATTCTTTCAATACCTACCAAACTTACGAAACTGGTCATCTCAGTTAACACAACCTATCTATCGCCGATTCATTTACTGAAGTGATTTCAAACACTCTTTGCTGTCTTCTCTTTCGTTTGTAACTAGGCCTTTCCCCTCATTTATAATGCTTTCGTGGTTGCAGTATTCCATTGTTTCGTTTTTCCATTTGCTGCTGTCTCCCATACTGGTCCTGTCTGCATAAGCGCCCTTGGGTGCGTTTATCAATCGAGTGTTAGTCCATCAATTTTAAATCATAATTTCTGACAATTTTTGTGTAACAATCTTCAAAATATGAACGTTGGTGTGACACACCTACAGATAATTTAGCTCATGCCAAGAATAAGCGTGCTGGTTGCTCTTACAAAACTACTCTCGGGACAGTTTTCATTATAGCTAGCACTCGACTCGTGTGTGAAAAATTATCGATAAGTTTGTCTCGCCCTTGCTATATTACTAATGCCAATTTCAAAGAAGGTATTAATGCCGCGGTCTTCAAGGGCTTTTAGAAATGTGTACATATATAAGGTTTTCAAAATCCTTCGTAGTTATTAAAGGCTGAAAAGAGTGGCACCTTTCACGTAAGATCTTCAGACTGTAGATGATCGCTGTTCGAAACTTTCAGCTTGTTGTATGTGCTGACATGCATCGAACTTTGCCATGAATTTATCGGCAGCGATTTTGATACACAATTATACAGATGCGATAAGAAACTCGTTGCTCTGCAATTCTTAACTGCCGTTGCATCTCCCTCCCTTTCTAGATGAATTGCTCCAGTGTTCAGGTGTATTAAGTTCTGAAGGTATCTGTTAAACAACATTTACAAAGCGTTTTACTTATAGATTGCTTTGCTTTGTTTTAACAATTCTACTCCTCAATTTTTTATGTGTTCCCTAATTACACTTGCCTAGCTAGTCCATTTGCTAACTTTTATTTGCTGTAATACTGCGAATTTATGCAGAACCACTTTTGACTATTCTTGGTGGCTGTGCACAAACTCCGTCGGTTTCAAGGTATGACTGTGCCTCATCAAGTGCGGTGTAAGGTTGTGGGCTATTTTATTATCTTTTGTTAATTTGTTGCCTCATTTTCAATTGACTTCTTCGGATGTAGTATGCGTTATTTTCTAATTGTTAAACCAGACTTGTTAACTCTCATATTGGGGTTGTACTCTATTATTTTTGCGCCAGTACTTCACTAAACTGAGTGTGTTGTGTTGAATTCCCTTCTTAAGTATTTGGTTCATTTTAAATATTCTACTATGTCCACGTATTTTCTTTTCTCAGGTGTTTTTCCGGTTTGATTATTGGTATTAAATGTCTGTTAGAAAATAGCAATTAGAAATTAAGGAATGCCTGTCAGATGCAACTGACGGCACGTCATCGCAAAACGACATCGATAACAGTATCAAGATTTCTTACTGCAGTTTTTATGTGGGACATCAGCTTCATTTATGACAATCTTTTCCCAGTATTATTTGGACCAAACAATATACCATATCATATTGTTAAGTCATTTTGCTGTTGTAGATGCTTAATTGCATTTCACGCCTTTAGGGCAATTTGTTGCTATGTCAAAACCATTTTCAATCTTTGCGCACAAGTACAATCTCATCTTCCGCACATTTGATTCAGGTCATTTTGGTATTTTAAATAGCCACCTAGGCTTTAGGGCAGCGTGCCCGTATGCTAAACCCTTTTAGTTGCTTATTTGGCTCCATCGCCTAATTCCAGAATCATGATTTTGCACATATTTGGCCCCAAACGCAGTATTTCTCGTCGGTTGGAGCACCCCTCTGATGGCGCTTTGGCAGCCGAGCGTTATCGCTCGCAAGAATTCCGAATCTTCTAGAAAACACGCCGTTGCGGCGTGATACCATTGTCGCCGGCATTAATTTGTTTCATTTTATCGCCTCGCGATTGGCTGCCGAGGTTTAGTCACGTGGGGACGCGACCGATGTGACCTGTGGCAGCGCTTCCCTCTGGGCAGTTGATCGCAGCCCGTTGCAGAAAGAGTTCGTTTGGTGGTTGTGTTATCCAGGCGGCTTCTCGAGCTGTGGTAGCGAGCGCTGCGAGAATGGTTTCACCTTCGAGAGGTGTTGTGTGTGTGTGAGTTTCGAATTGTTATCGGCGTAGCGTGGGTGCATCTCGAGCCCAGTTCCTGCTCCCGTAAGTAAGGGATCGTGCCCCCTTCATCTCGACCTTCGAGGATCTGTCCCGCAGAACGAAAGTGGCCCATTTTTCGTCGTCCAGTTGTACGCGTCCTGACGCGTCTCAAGTCGCCATTATGGCGGATGTCCACTCATCCCTATAGCCGTCGAACATCGAATGTACCTGCCACCTAAGACTGCAGCCTGTCGCAACTCAACTGTACCAGGCTCCCCAACCGCCTACATATTAAGGTATGTGTCTTTGAACTGATTACCGCTGTGAACGCGAGTGTACCTGTCCCGCGGAGAGCATTAAGCCCCGCGTACGAGCTGTATTGGGACGCCGCGAGCGAGCCCGTCACATCTCCTGTGCCTACAGGCACTGTCGTCATATTTGTGCGTTCATTCCAAATTACAGACTGTCTATGTTACAAGTGCTACTTTGTTCATTACTGTTCAACATCTGTCGCTAGGTTTAGAGCGCGCGCCAGCTGGTGTTCTTAGATATAATCTATTTATAGATATAGGGCGACGCACTCCGCTGCCCCATTGTAACCCGTGAGTCAATACATGATTTGTTAGTTAAGGGAACTATTGTTTTGTTTCGACTTGTGCATGTTCTGTTTCAGATAAGCGCCCCCTTCAGTGTACTGATTATTGTGCGACGGGACGAGGGAGCTTTGAGCGTACAGGTGGGTGAGACAGCTGCGTAGTCGCGGTCGGATTGGCACCTAATTACAATCGTTGCATAAGGCAATCTCGAAATTGTTATTTGACCTTGCAACTCTTGAGTAATCCTATCGTCGGAGTATTTTGCGTGCTTCGCTCCCGTCTAACCGTCCAGGCCCGGTTAGTCGGGTTAAGACAGGCTTGGTGGCGCCCTCATAATTTTGACATACCCTATATATATATATATGCCGCAACACGCTTGCCCAGAACGTATCGTGTGACTCACGCCCGACTCCCTGAGCGTTCCAGCCGTGGCCTTTAGCCTATTTTGAGCCGATCTCAGGGCAAGTGTGCCAGTTTTTCAGGACTGATTTCGTGGTGCGATGCTCACCTTGGGTGGGTGTCGTAAAGTTCTTTTAATACCGTAACAATATATGCACCCATAAATAATTAAACGCAAGATATAAAAGATACATTTTAAAGACAGAGAACTGCGCTTCTAAGCAGTATGAAGAAAAGAAGACAATATTCATAATTAATGATTTAAACAGTCTACTTTGAGAAAGAATGGGCGACCCGATAGTAGGAAGATATGGGAAAACACTGTAAAACATAATAGCAATAGAATGTTGTAGATTTATGTGATGAACTCTCTTTGAAAATGGCAGATGGTTTCTTCGTAAACAAATTCACCACATAACAGAAAATATGCCTTGACTACATTATACTAAGGTAACAATCTAATGTCAGATGTTCAGCCACAGAGAGGAACAAAGTGTGGATCAAAGTGTAATACAGATGTACTCTGTACAAGCATTTAAAGCAGCTAAATTAGCTTTTAGTGAATTATCACAATCGGACAGTGAAAAAGGACAACTGGTAGAATACAGGGGTACAAAAGTTAGTGCAAGAAAAGAAAACGTTATATCAAAGGTGGTTAACTGTGAAAGATCTTCGAGAGACAAAACAGTAGGTATTGTAGAAGCTGTAGAGAAAACAGAAAGAAAATATTGTGGTGTTAAAGCACTTTAAAGGATCACATACATGTAACAACAACTAAAAAAATCACTGTCGTTACTGATATTATATTAAATAAACAGTTTGAGTTAGTATCTAAAGCGAATTAGATGTGTTGTCATTGAACTATTAAATGTATAAGTTTTACTAATATAGGCAGCACTACTACTTTTGTGGTGACCCAGAGGTGATATGAACACGCAACTTTCTGATTAGTTATTAGGTTTAGTTACTATGGTTCTATTTTATTATGCATTATATATTATTATACATGTAACCACAATTACAAAATTACTGTGGTTGTACTGATCTGGGGTTCCAGTATCAGTGACTTTTCGTAGTAAATGTTAATTTTAGAAGATCGCCGTTTCATAGCCTCTTATACCAAGTGGTTTTGGCTTGAAAAGTGATCTTCCGGTTAAGGGTTGAGGGTTATGCCAGTGTACATAGACCAAGTTTATGGCTTGGAAAGCATACCTTTGTCGAAGTTAAACGAGTACAATTGTGGAGTTAATGCTGGTTTATTGACTAAAATGTATTCCCTTATATGTATAAACTTTGACATTGTAGGCACAAAGAAATAGATTGACCTAGTAATTAATGATGACCATAAACATTAAAAGCACACAAGTAAAGCGTTGCAGTTTGTTCATGGGTGCTGCAAATACATTATGCTGCGCCTGTTGTAAAATGCGAGATTCGTGGCCTGGAACGTTAATCTGCTGAATTGTGATGGCAGCACATTCTTTGAGGATGTTGACCCAACGAATTGCTTCAGGATTCTCACGCAAGTGTTAGTTAATAAAAATTTAACTTATGTTTTAACAGGGTTTCTGATATTATATTAAAGAAACAGTTTAATTTCATATCTAAAACAAATTAGATGTGTTATCTACTAAATGCATAAGTTTTGCTACCGTAAGCATCACCACTACAGTATCACACAATACAAACTGCTCTGAGATTGAACGATTAATGGGAACACTTTCAAACAGCGTTTAGAGTGTTAAATAGGCTGAAGACCAATAAAAGCAATAAAATGCCATAGATCAGTTTAGATTAGTGGAGACAGTATTATGGACGATTACTGTCTGAAGAAAGGGAAGAATATAAAAGCCAAGGCAATAGAAACATCAACGTCAACAGCAACCAATACAAAAAAGTTACAATGCAACAAATGAAAGAAGCGCTGCAAGGTTTGAAGAGGAAACGATGTCCTGGTCCTGGAGGCTATGGTGTTGAACTCATAAAATTCGCCCCTGATATAGTATTTAGATAATATTCAATAAAAGTTTACAAGATGACGAAATTGCAAAAGAATGGAAAACAGTTTATATTAGATCTACGAATATAGAGAATGAACTAAATCTGATAAACAATTGCGCACAACATACAATTATAATTAGTCATCATATGTGTTACTGTTAGAGTGAAAATTGGCAATACCAGACAAGTTTAAATACTCGAAACGTGTACCTAAACAATGCCATATGTCTACAAAATTATTTAAAGTAAGCAAGGGCTAAACGTTACACGGGTAGACGAGGAAGTGAAGTGGTACCAATAGGAGATTATTCCATACTCTGTTATTCTCTTATTGATGAATATTACGCGGGAAGATATGAAATAAACGTCGACAAGTGGGAAGAAATGGCTGAGCTATAAGAACTGAAGAAGAAATCGTGCGTAAATGTACAGAGTAACCATATTTAGGAGTTGCAATTACTAATAAAAACCGGGGACAAAGAAATAAAACAGAAAATGGTGCAAGGAAGAATGACAATTACTAAACTCCATTTTATGGAACGACCAAATCACAAAGAATACAAGCTATTTTTACTGAAACAAAAAGGGTAACAACCTATGGTTGTGTTGGTGATGAACAAAATATACCAATAAAAAATAGTCACCACGAAAACAGACTTCTCGAGGAGGGTTGAAAGAATAGGGATTGACGAAACGCAACGACAAATGGACATAAATCACATCGTTATAGAGATACTGTAGAAAAACGCAGCTGGTATTGTATGGCGATGTACTTAACGTGGATACGAATGGGTACCCTAGCAAAAATAGAAAAAAGGAAGGGGACGAACTGAATAGAAAAACTACGTCGAGAAAGCAATGAGAATCAGAAACCAACGAGAAGATGAGTGGAAAGGTCGCAGGTTGTGACGTTTACACAGCACACTTTTAGCAATTTTAGGGAAAAGCCATGCTTTAGATCTTCGCTTCCGATTCGGAGAAAATTAAATTTTTTGTTAAAAACAGTCACATTTAGATAATGGCCTTGAGACAACCGAAGGTTTAAGGCATTTAAACGGCGTATAAATAGCGAAAGCACCGGAAGTTCCAAAGTCAGCCAAGGCCTATCGCGAGGACGTCCGAAGATGCGCCAATTTAATACGTTAAACTTTGCCCTTTCAAAGAAGGGCGAAAGAGGGCAACTCCGGATATCTCAATAACGACACTAGCAAAACGCTCCTTTAATAGAGCCGTCCACTTAAGGGTAGTTTGCATATTTCGAGGACAATATCCGCGCGTTCAGCCCCATTATCGAGGAGAGGCAAAGTAGATTAACAGCGCGAGTTAGGTAATCCTGCAATAGTCCCGGCGCACTTATAATCATGCATTTCTCATAAACCATTGTTCTCCCCTAATTGCCTTCCGATCTTCGCACTCGCAGTTCGCCTTGCGCTTCATTACGTTTATTACAGGCCGTGTAGCCGTGTATCCCACATCCTTCCTCCATAATTCACAAAACAGACGCTAAAGGAGCGTTTAAACTGGAATGGAGCATGGGAGCTTATCATGGCCAACGTGGATTACACGCGCCTAGATTTGGCGGTGAAAACTTAGCAGATGCGTAATTAAATTCCGTACGGAGCCTGCTGGGGGTTCTTAACTATGAGAAATACAATTTGGGACGACCTCTAGGGCATTGCGTTTTACATATCCGAAATAATTTGCTAAAACCAACTACCCTGTGGAAAATTTGCCTTTTATTCGCTACGGATTGAAATTGGTGGAGTTTTAGCTTCTGAGATTAGAAACATTTAATGAGCACAGGCGGAAAGGATGCAGAGTGGTCAAAGTAAAAAACGATATGATCAAATATGTTGCACTATCAAACCTAGAGAGATATATTTCTTCGAAACTAATAACAAATCTTGGCCTTCTTCGAACATCAGTCTATTGAAATAACCGTCAGCATATTATAATCATCTATTTCATTAATGCCAATGGTGTTAACCGCATAAAGTGCAGATTCTCGAATTGGAGATACTCTTTGGTCTAGTGAAACGGTATTCAAGTCTCACTATTCATGTGTCATTTGATTTACTTCAATTTTGCTCCTCTTTCCTAGAGCGTTACTAACGATTTTGTACTATCAGTAACCGTAAATTATCTTCTATTTCTACATTAAATGTATAAAGGAAGCTGAATAGCGCAGAATGTAGAACGTTAGGCTTGCATTAAGCAAGTCGTCGGTTCGAATTCCATGGTGAGCGGAAATTTTCCGCAGCCTTGGCAATCAGTCTCGGGTCCGCTGAGAGACACACGCCTTACACAATGGTTGCTACGCAAGCACAAAACCAAAGCGCCACCTTTGTAACGCGAAAAACGGTCCAAGTTGAGCAATGCACTGTCAAATGCTAAAGCCCGCAAAGCAGCAGTCTCTACACCATTAAACAAAAAGATACAACATACATTAATTATATCAGCGTTCTAGGTACTCTTCGCCTTTACATATCTTCTAGTCTCTTAATGTATGTTGTTCTCGACTATCGTTTCTATTTGATTAATAGAGCTCGTGCACTGTTTTTTCCTGAATTTGTTACAGCACGCTATTCATTGTTTCAGTTGTCAATAACTCACTCCATTTACACGATTGTTATAGAATCATAGGACAAACAAGAAACTGATGAATTACTTTCAAAGAAATATGTGATCATTATTTTCGCTGATACTCGTCTTTAATACGACGCTATAAGCAGCTGGCATAGCTTAGGATTTTTTGAACAAAAGAAGAAATTCAGTCAATCATAAATTGCTTCTACATAAGAAGTTCATTGTTTGCGAATGAGACATCTGAGCTCTCAGAATACTGAATGCAGATAAAATGCATTTGCAACTTCTATATTCACTGAAAATTACTTCGACGCAAATGAAAGGATTGTCTGCTTTATTAGGTAACGGTAGATGAGAAATTCCAAGAAACTAAAGTATTTCTTATTGTCAAAGCTTCCAACAAAGATTAGCAGAACGAATAAATTGGAAACCGACGCAAATAATCAGGACTAGGAAAAGCAATACTGAGAAACTTGATATGAATTTATTAATTAGTCAGCTTTCAGCCCACTGTCGCCGCAGACGGTTGGTGAGACACCGCCTTGTCTAACTCTAGCCGGACACCGAATTGCAATAAAACTTTAACTATGAGCGTTTTAAGAACAAAACAGCTCTGTTTGCATGTGACGCCAGCTAAAGTTTTAATACAAACCGCTTAACTGCCTGCTGCTCGAAAGGATATTACCGTTTGATGACGAAGCGCTGTCTACAGCTTGCAACGGCTACATACAAAGGCAACGTTCCGACAATTAAATACCGAGTTAACACAGCAATAGCTGAGAAGCGCAGTAGGGATTCAGATACAAGCACAAAAACACCTTCCTGGCTGTCCACTCAGGTAATAGAAATTAGGCACGACAGCCTAATTAAAACAAAAATAACTCCGAGTCATTAAATGTATCAACTTTACGTGGTACACAAAGAGGGTAATTTTTGATGTCAAAATGCGCGGATTTCTGTCAGCTACTACATGATGCAGGTCAGATGATTTTGGCTGGCCCCTGGAAAAATATATAGCTAACTTTAATAAAAACATTGCAACTTGAGCCTCACTATGACACCGATCGTTAAAAATCACGGCCTCATGATGTTTAAATAGTCCGAAGGTCGGCGCCAAAATGCAGACAAGCTCTCCATGCCCAACCGAGTTGTTCATCTAAGGGCTGAACCTCCATAAGCTTGCCCAGAATACAGTAGCATCTTCGGCGGACGCACCTCGTGTGCTCACTCCAAAGCTACTTAGAGAGATAGAACCAAGTTTCTATTCCGGAATAGTTCTGTCCAGATCTAATCCTCATTCGCTGGGTACTACACACCTGCAGTATCCTCGGTGGTCACGAGCTTGACAGTCCCATCCAGGTTAAACGTATCAACACCCGTCCTTACCCATGCTACAGGAAGCCAAACCGTTGTATATACCCGCTACGGCTACGTCAAGGCCGAAGCAGCCATTCGGATTTTGTACTTTTTCTTTATCTAGGTTGTGCACCTTGGTTGATCATCTTTTCGAGCTCTTGCCAACCTAGAGCCCAGAATAACAGCTCCGTAGAAAAACAAATAAGGCCAGCTCGTCATCGCTCACCCGAATCACTTAGTTTGTAATTATTGTACATCTATATAACTATATCAACGAAATAAAATCAAAATTATTCACCGCTCCAGTCTTCTGATTAACCCATCAGTCCCAAGAAGCCGAGCTTTAAAATTCAATATTGAACGTACATATTATGTCTGTAGGTAATGAAACTATGTAAATGATTATGTTTTCGCAACAGAAATATCATCATCATAACCAGCCTTAGGAGTTCCATATGTCGACATACACCTCCCCACTCCTTACGAGTTTCAATTCTTTCCGCCCATTAAATTCTTGACATCTTGTGAATATTGTCCCTCCATCATGTTTTGGTTTTACCGCGGTATCTCCGGTCTCGTATCAAGAATTATTATAACAAACAACATTTAGACAGCGCTATAGTACCATGCATCATATCCGTACTTGACAACAAATCGTAAAGAAGTAGTAAAGAGCGAAATAGTATAATGTAGTGTTCTGGCATAGAAGAATAAATAATGCAAATTAGTTGATGTTAAACTACTATATTCTTGTATTATTCTTCACTCGCCTAAACGAACTTGGAAGAGCAGCATCAGGAAATCTTTATAAGCGTGATTGGAAGATTGCAGTGGTTTTGTTGAAGGCGCCGTAACTATCTTGAGGTCTCCATCGAGAAACAAAGTTGAACTTCACAGGTCATATCATTTATATTCAGTTAAGAAAACCAGATACAAATGCTTCTGGAAAGCAATATTAATAAGCTAACGATTCATCTAAACGTAAACGTAAAAGATATTTTATTCACAAAGTGCTGTTTGTTTGGATAATAAGCGATGCCAGTTCCACTATAAGGTTTCAGAACTGTCACTCAGAAAATCTACTTGAATCCCGGAAAAAGTTCCGCCGGAAAAAGTTCCACCGGAAAATGTTCCGCCGGAAAAAGTGCCGTCGGGAAATAAATCCGCAGGAAAAAGTTTCGCAGGAAAAAGTTACGCGTGAACACCCACGGCCGTGGAAAAGTTAAATAAGAAATAATAACATAATATTGATTTCATACATAATGTTTTATTCGTAAAAAAGGCAACTTACACTACAGATTATACCATGAGATAAAAAAAAATGATTCTGAGCAGGCCTTGATATGTGTTATACGTTTGGCAGTATTGAAGTGTATTGTCAGTCTCTGTCAAATTCAAGATTAAAAAGTTAGGGTTTGTTTGTTGTTTGACACAGACTGACGTAAAACTTAACCTGCAATATAATCACAGTTACAAAAAGTGGTAAAAATTCGGTGCACGGTCCGGTCTAGTGCGCATGCGCAAAAATAACAGTGAACATAAAAATGTAACGTTGAACAAACTCTCTCTCTCGTATTTTTTCTCTAAAAAAAATTGTCAAGACCTAACAACTAACATAAACCATTAACCTGGACCACCGCCGAGAGCGCAACGCATTGCGTTGAACAAACTCTCTCTCGTATTTTTTCTCTAAAAAAATTATCAAGACCTATCAACTAACATAAACCATTAACCTGGACCACCGCCGAGAGCGCAACGCATTGCGTTGAACAAACTCTCTCTCGTATTTTTTCTCTAAAAAAATTATCAAGACCTAACAACTAACATAAACTATTAACCTGGACCACCGCCGAGAACGCAACGCATTGCGTTGAACAAACTCTCTCTCGTATTTTTTCTCTAAAAAAAATTATCAAGACCTAACAACTAACATAAACCATTAACCTGGACCACCGCCGAGAGCGCAACGCATTGCGTTGAACAAACTCTCTCTCGTATTTTTTCTCTAAAAAAAATTATCAAGACCTAACAACTAACATAAACCATTAACCTGGACCACCGCCGAGAGCGCAACGCATTGCGTTGAACAAACTCTCTCTCGTATTTTTTCTCTAAAAAAATTATCAAGACCTAACAACTAACATAAACCATTAACCTGGACCACCGCCGAGAGCGCAACGCATTGCGTTGAACAAACTCTCTCTCGTATTTTTTCTCTAAAAAAATTATCAAGACCTAACAACTAACATAAACCATTAATCTGGACCACCGCCGAGAGCGCAACGCATTGCGTTGAACAAACTCTCTCTCGTATTTTTTCTCTAAAAAAATTATCAAGACCTAACAACTAACATAAACCATTAACCTGGACCACCGCCGAGAGCGCAACGCATTGCGTTGAACAAACTCTCTCTCGTATTTTTTCTCTAAAAAAATTATCAAGACCTAACAACTAACATAAACCATTAACCTGGACCACCGCCGAGAGCGCAACGCATTGCGTTGAACAAACTCTCTCTCGTATTTTTTCTCTAAAAAAATTATCAAGACCTAACAACTAACATAAACCATTAACCTGGACCACCGCCGAGAGCGCAACGCATTGCGTTGAACAAACTCTCTCTCGTATTTTTTCTCTAAAAAAATTATCAAGACCTAACAACTAACATAAACCATTAACCTGGACCACCGCCGAGAGCGCAACGCATTGCGTTGAACAAACTCTCTCTCGTATTTTTTCTCTAAAAAAATTATCAAGACCTAACAACTAACATAAACTATTAACCTGGACCACCGCCGAGAACGCAACGCATTGCGTTGAACAAACTCTCTCTCGTATTTTTTCTCTAAAAAAAATTATCAAGATCTAACAACTAACATAAACCATTAACCTGGACCACCGCCGAGAGCGCAACGCATTGCGTTGAACAAACTCTCTCTCGTATTTTTTCTCTAAAAAAAATTATCAAGACCTAACAACTAACATAAACCATTAACCTGGACCACCGCCGAGAGCGCAACGCATTGCGTTGAACAAACTCTCTCTCGTATTTTTTCTCTAAAAAAATTATCAAGACCTAACAACTAACATAAACCATTAACCTGGACCACCGCCGAGAGCGCAACGCATTGCGTTGAACAAACTCTCTCTCGTATTTTTTCTCTAAAAAAATTATCAAGACCTAACAACTAACATAAACCATTAATCTGGACCACCGCCGAGAGCGCAACGCATTGCGTTGAACAAACTCTCTCTCGTATTTTTTCTCTAAAAAAATTATCAAGACCCAACAACTAACATAAACCATTAACCTGGACCACCGCCGAGAGCGCAACGCATTGCTTTAAACATTGATAGCGGCAAGCGGCACCCACAACATTTTGACATACACGCTGATCGAACTATAAACTTACTTCGCTCGCAGCGGATGCGAAATAGACCGGACCGTGCACCGAATTTCACCCCAAAAGGTTACTAATGTCAAAATAAGACATTGGCATTTTATAACTTGTCAAAAGTTTGAGTGGATGTATCACGTGATGAAATCCGCCATTAGTATTCCCGCGGCCATGAGTTTTCCAAATTATAGTTTGTTTATACGGAAAAGAACCATATTTTGACGTTTTTCACAAATTAGTTATTTACGATATTCAGAACAGTATTAACATCAAACAATCCAGAACATTTAACAGAGAAATAAATATTTTCTTGTAAGTTTTATATTGCTTAAATATTCGTAAGTAACTGTTCAATAGATTATTGCGGTGTACATTTGCAATTCCAGGTTGAACATGTATAGCAAGTAGTTTAGTGTCGCGAAAACTCCAGTATAGCCCACTGGTACATTTTGACATTTCCGGAATATGAAATTAGAGGAACTGTTATGCCAGTGGCGAAACTGGATTTTAAGCTATAAATAAGAGAAATACTCATTGGGAAATTCAAATTCAATATTATTGTCGACGATTGGACTAACTGCTTGTTTTATGGTGATACACAGGCATTTTTGTACTAAGTATTCACACATCTTAAACTGCAGCTAACCTAAATTAGCACCTTGACGGCAGCCAAAATTGGGTCTGGCATGAAACTCTCGTGTTTTGCCTCCATTGTCTGAACATTTGTAGAACCTCCGACAAACTGAGAATCACATTATCAAGCGCATGCGCCTAAGCACCAGTGGGCTAGATTGGAGTTTAGTCCATGTATCTATTTAATATAATTTAGATGTTAATAAAGCAGATTAAATTACCGAGAAGATTTCTATACAAATGATGTTATATCACTTGCGTTTTGGATTTGAACTTTCCAATTTCCATTAATTGTAATAAATTGATGAAAACACCTTATGACTCATTATTTCTTCAACATTTAAACCTCTTTGTGGTATTTTATTGAATTTGAGAGATTAGTCATTTTGAATAACTTTCTTTCACTTCAGCAAATGAATTGTAAAATTTTATTTTGACTTTAGTAATTTTATCTACGACAGTGTGTAAAATTGCCTTTTAGTTGGCAGTTTTAAGTTTGTAAAACGACTGGTTAATAACATGTTTTCATTAGTTTACGTCGTCAGTAGTAACGTATTTAAAAGATTTCATTAGGCACGTTGTGAGTAGCAACGTGTTTTAAAATTTTTAAAATACTCAAAATTACGACCGGTTGCTGGTAATCCTAATTTACATTTAATTTTTTTTTTATTTACCGTGTTTTCTAGTTTTTATCGTAGATAAAATATTGTACGATTCACATGCGTAAAGCACCTTTAGTCACTCGCGGGGCTTAAAACGCTCACTCACTCGCGTTTTAACTCTACCCCACTCGTGCCTAAAGTGTAGCTTTACGCACTAGTATCGTAAATTACTATTTTGTTATCAAATGTCGCTTACACCGTTAAAAAATTCTATTTTTTTATTACATCATCATGGTTTTCCACAAAATCGTATTTTGATACTGGATAAAAAAGTACCAGTCAAAAATTGTATGGCCACACTGTGATTATATAGTCACCGTAGTAATTTAAAATACTATAAATGTAATTATAATATACATAAGAGCCCAGCAAATTTTTCCATTTTTATCATATGCATTTGTACCCTATGGTATGGTACTTATTAATCATGTAACATGGACAAACCACCAAAGCATCGTTTTCCTGCGGAATTATTTCTTGCCGAACTTTTTCCTGCGGATTTATTTCCCCACGGCACTTTTTCCGGCGGAACATTTTCCGCGGAACTTTTTCCTGCGGACCTTTTTCCGTCATCGAATCTACTTTACCGACAAATAAGAGAAAACAAAGAGAATTTCATTAAGTTAATGTATTAAGCCATAATTAAATTTATCATTCCACCTGGTTAAGAGTTTTAATGTCTCTAATTTCATTAATGGAACTAGTAATAAAGAAAAAGCACAATTTAAATAATGCATAGCCATTTGTAAATGAAGATTAAGTGAATTTGACGTTTGCTCACAAGGAGATAGGTTTTGATGCCAGGGAAGTAATTTTGATCGTAAATAAGATTCATAAATAAAACGCCACTAATAATTAACTGCCAAACAATAGACATGACAAGCGGGACCATATAGCCTACCCATAGAAAACTTAGCAACCTATTAAAATAGTACATTATAGGCCAAGGGACAGAAATGCAAGATTTTTCCTAAGGTGCGATTTGTAGTTCGAGGGCGAAGCCCGAGAGCTACAAAGCACCAAGGGAAAAATAGCATTCTGTCCTGAGGTGTATATACTATTTTTTACGCCGGCGAAAACACAAAAATTAAGAAAGAATAAAAATTTGGTCAAAGCGATCTGTAATAATTAGTAGTTTGTGGAATTTGTATCTTGAGAACCATGGTGACTGAAAAAATTACTTATAAACAAACTGACATTTGTGAATACAGCTTTGAAAATTATTATTATCCGGTGATGGAACAAGAAATCGAGGAAGAACCTCAAGACATTGCTGATACTGCTTCTGCAGTGATTCTTAACTTGCTACCAGAGAAATCTAGACATTTGTACGATGCAGCTTATAATCGCTTCAGAGAATGGTGTTCCGAAAAGAAAGTGCAGAGCTACACAGAAAACGTAATGTTGGTTTACTTTAATAAAGTTTCTAAGAAATATAAGTCATCTACTGTATGGGCACAGTATTCCATGATACGATCCTGTTTACTATTGTATGATAACACTGATATAAGCAAGTACCCAAAATTATTGCAGTTTTTGAAAAGGAATTCGGTAGGGTACCAGGCAAAAAAATCCAAAGTCTTAACTAGAGACCAAATTGAAACTTTCTTGTCAACAGCAGAAGATAACGAGTATTTAATGATTAAAGTAAGATAACAATAACTACTGACTTGCAATTTACTGACTTGCAATTTTAACTATAAATTTTATATTTTCTAGGTTGCTGTTATCCTTGAATTGCGGGTGCATTACGTTTAGATGAATTGGTAAAAGTTACACTTGATGATATGAAGACGTAAATTCATCTCTAATTGTCAAGGTTCCGAATACAAAGACTAAAATACCGCGAAATTTTGTAATTACTGGTAGTGAAGGAAACATAAATTTATTGGATTATATCGCAAGTATGCAGAGCTTGGCCCTTCTAATGTCAACCATCGTCGGTTGTTTATATTTTATAAAAAGGAAAATGCACGACTCAACCAGTAGGCAAAAAACACTTTTGGAAAGATACCAAGCATGATTGCAATCTACTTGGGTTTATCAAATCCGCTGATGTACACGGGTCATTCTCTACGCAGATCTTCTGCGACTTTACTCGCAGACTCGGGAGCTGACATCACCACCATAAAAGACACGGTGGCTGGAGATCTACGGCTGTAGCCGAGGGGTACATTCAAGATTCCGTTCAAAATAAAACAGATATTGCAAACCGAGTCCTCCAAGGTGCAAGTTCCAGTACGTGTGTCAATCAAAAAACTATAAATGTGACATCCGACGAAAAAGTATTGTGTGATTTTCCAGCTAATTATAATTTTAGTAATTGTGATACTGTTTCATTTACTGTAAATGTAAATAAATAAGTTCTTAAGTTTGCATTGATACTACTACTTTTCTATTGTCAAATAATAATAAAAACTCCCTAGGGAGAGAATATGTCACATTATCTCCTAGGGAATAATACTTCACTTCTGTCCCTCTTTTGTTACCGGAGAAACTAACTTCTCCTCCCGCCGGTGTAAAAACATATTTTCCTCAACAACGGAACACACAAATTTTCAATTAGTGCGTTCGGTTAACTTACCTACGCTGCAGAAATCTGGAGTGCAAATAAGACTATGCATGAAAAAGTAAAATCGCCCCAAAAAAATGGAAAGCTGGGTGCTAAGCATATGATTAAACGACAGAAGGTCAAACGGAATGATTAGGAATAAAACAGGAATAACAGTCAGATTAATACAATGTGCCAATCATTCCAAAAAAAGATCCTTAACCGATGTAAAGTTCGAAAAACAGTCAACTACAATAGAGGGCCACTACATTTAGAATCATACCTGCAGAACAACCCACAAATGAAATTGGTGCCGTTTAAACCTTAGATAGAGGTAATACCAGTGTACATATATCAAACAAGTAGAGACACTCAAGCCAACTGTTGAAACCTGTCTAGAGTGCCTGGGACAGTAACTCGGGGGGTATTTCTCAGCTTGATGATCAGATGGCAACACAAATTCTACAATCAGAGCAGTTACTAGCTCTGCTACCAATCATATGTGACAAAGTAGTGGCGCCACCTGTTAGTACAATCGTAAAGTACCCCCCAGGAGCCGTTCAAGGTCATCCAAATCGGTAGTTTGACATCAAAGGAACCGACAGTGAGTGTCTCTACTTGTTTGATTTATGTACGCTGATAATACTCCTACAAGTCGTACAGGAACATGTGTTCATGTAATTCTTCCCTTAAGTAATAGTTTTAACACTATTATTATATAATAATTTAAGACAAGTATCGCAAGAATCGTTATAAATATGTTGACGATAAATTTAAAAAAGGGACTTAGACCACATTAATGCATATCTTAGAAATCTGTTAAGCAGTCAAAGAAATGGCACAAAAACTCTCACACTCTGGGCATACATTTGTACATGTCATAAAATGTTTGTTTCTTGTTATTTAGTATTTTCAGAGAGCGTTTACCAACACATTCTATAAAGAAATGAATAAACATGAAGAAAGCCCGTTTTCCAGTATTTTTTCTAATAAATAGTTTTTTTTGCAAAAGCGCAAAAGGAAAAGACCCATTAAGAAAGTAATATGCATTTTAAAATATATACAAAAAACGCATTTAAATTTTTCTGTGTGTTTCTGCAAGTTGCTTAATTTTTAACCAGATAGCAGTGAGAAGAAGGAAAATTGCAATGCTATCGGATACTACCCACTTGGTGGTTTAAATTACTGCACTTGTGAAGTAGTTGAAAATGAAAATAGCAACTTATCATTGAATTTAGTATATGCTGTCGACTCAAACAAAGAAACTATTAATGTAAACGTAGGTATTAGTTGAGAAACTGCGGTGTGCAGATCATCGAATCCAATCCCCATTAGTAAAACCAAGCTTAATAGCTGGTTTACGTTTGCCGGAATCGCCGATTTAACAACCGTTTGCGAAATACTGTTCTTAAATTCGCCACAACTTGTAGATTGTATTGTTTACCGTTCTTGTTTATCGCTGTTTAATTACTTATTATTTTAAGTGTCGAATTTGGGTCACTATATGAAATTAATTTATTATATGGCGCAGTGGTGTTAAGCAGTAAAAGTTTATTTCTGTAATTTTAATCTAATAACTATAATGACATTTTGTTGTCGTTTACAATGTCAAAATGATGCATATATTCACACTAGTCGCCGTACCTATGAGATTTTATATTAACATTTGCTCTAATATAAACATTTAGAACAACTGTGTAGATTTAAGTAAATTTATTTACTATAAAAATTAAAATGACTCAAAGTTTCAAAAAATCTTGTATGCAACGTGTTGCAGAATTAGTGTTTTTCACATACAACTACAACAAACTACACGTCTAGTGTGAAAAAACGTTCATTTTGCAACTTGACATATAAATAGCTATTTGTATATTGTAGTTAAAGACTGCATGTGTAGAATAACAATACAATGTATCCATAATACACAAAACCACGAGTGTGGTGACAAGAAGATATTTAATAGATATAAATAACTATTGTACATACAAGGAAGCAAAATGTGCAGTTGACCAGATGTAAACGTAATAAGTAAAGCTGAATAGCAGCAGAAATTGATAGAACTAGAAATGCCCTACCAAAAAAGCTGGCCGAAGCTACGAAAGACCAAAATACAGTATTGAAAAGAGAATCTGGAAGAAGGTAATAGTAGAAAAAGACTGAGGTGTGTTGAAAAATAACAGTAAAGTAAAAAACACGAAGGTAAAGGTGAAAAACACAAACAATGCCTCGAAAATGTACATATAGACCAAAAACCAAAACATATATTCACACTAGTCGCCGTATGAGATTTTATATTAACACTTGCTCTAATATAAATATTTAGAACAACTGTGTAGATTTAAGTAAATTTATTTACTATAAAAATTAAAATGACTCAAAGTTACACAAAATCTTGTATGCAACATGTTGCAGAATTAGTGTTTTTCACATACAACGCGTTGCCCAACTCGCTAGCGCTCGTAGGGCAAACTACACGTCTAGTGTGAAAAAACGTTCATTTTGCAACTTGACATATAAATAGCTATTTGTATATTGTAGTTAAAGACTGCATGTGTAGAATAACAAAACAATGTATCTATAATACACAAAACCACGAGTGTGGAGACAAGAAGATATTTAATAGATATAAATAACTATTGTACATACAACAAGGAAGCAAAATGTGCAGTTGACCAGATGTAAACGTAATAAGTAAAGCTGAATAGCAGCAGAAATTGATAGAACTAGAAATACCCTACCAAAAAAGCTGGCCGAAGCTACGAAAGATCAAAATACAGTATTGAAAAGAGAATCTGGAAGAAGGTAATAATAGAAAAAGACTGAGGTGTGTTGAAAAATAACAGTAAAGTAAAAAACACTAAGGTAAAGGTGAAAAACACAAACAATGCCTCGAAAATGTACATATAGACCAAAAACCAAAACATTCGACATACTTATATTAGAAAAACAAATATTTATATCATGAAAGGGGTCTTCAGAAGGGCAAAAGTAGATTCGTGGAAGACCTAGAAACGAAATTACATAAACCGAAGAGAAAACCAGAAAAACGATTAAAAATGTCAGGGTAAAATATGGAAAAAGCTGTATAAAGTTAACACGCCTCGGTCTATGCTCAGCGGTAGGTTCTACAATGGCGTCAGCGGAAGGAGGGGTGTAGGCGTTACCCTTATTGATGCGGCTAAATAATTGGTGTAAACTTTTAATACGTTTATTGCTAATGACCCGATAGTACATACAAACAAAAACCAACTTACTACTATATATATACAAGAGGGAAAAACAAGAAAAGAAATATGTACAAAACAGTCGTCCAGACTCGGGCGCCGGTGGCGCGGGAGGTGATGGGCGACCTTTCCCGTTTGTCGGAGGCGGGGAACGCGGCCTGGACGCGGTCCGATCCTCCCGGGGAGCGCGTCGGGGCACGGCTCGTTGTGGGCGCTAACGGCGCTCTGGGTGGGGCGTGGAGCGGGGCTGCGAGGTTCTCCTGGGGCGTCGGCGGCGCGAGTAACCCTCTCGGGGACGGTGGCTGGAGCGGGGCGTTGTTGGGGCACGGGGTCGGGCTTTCGCTAGGGGAGTCCGGGGGCGGGTGGTCCGTGGCCAGCGGGGGCCGCGACGTGGGCTGCTGTCGGGGCAGGAGTGGCTGGATGGCCCTGATGACAAAGTCCGGAAGAGCGCTGGCTGGTTCTCGTCCTAAGTCCTGAAGTGGCTGGATGGCCCTGATGACCAAGTCCGGAAGAGCGCTGGCTGGTTCTCGTCCTAAGTCCTAAAGTGCCTGAAGAGAGCTGCTAGTTGGTCCTGGAAGGCTGGATGCTGCTGAGACTCTCCGGGTTGAGTGAGGAAGGCTGGATGCTGCTGGGACTCTCCGGGGTTGACTGTGCAGGCTGGAGGCTGCTGGGTGCTGAGTGTTGTCCTGGAAGGCTGGTTGGTTTCTGGTGGACTCTCCTGGGTTGAGTGTTGGATCCTTGGTGTCTTCCTTCAGGCTGGAGAGCTGGATGCGGATGAGACTCAAAGCTGGGAGCTGAGTGTTGTCCTGGAAGGCTGGATGCTGCTGGTTGACTCTCCTGGGTTGAGTGATTTCTTCTGGCCTGGGTAACTCTATTTAAAGGAGCCCCGTCCTTTGTTTTGCGCTTCCTGGACGCTCATTGGTCCGAGGAGAAGGGATGACTGCTTATTTTCCCCGTATTTAATAATTCCGCGGTTTTTTTCTCGGCGCGACATTAGCGCCTTGCTGAGTGTCGCAATGGCTGGCCGTTGAAATGCCGATCCGTTTGGCTTTAATTAAAATAAGGATTTGTTTCCCCTCGAGTTCTGCGTATAAAATTACTTAAGCATTATTGTTACTAAGTGTGTTAAAAGGTTCTCCTTGTTTTTATTATTTGTGCGCTGATTTTTTCTGTTTTTTGATACCAAATACTCCTGCATTTGATTCCTCCTACCGTTAATTAAAATTTAATTTGTAATATTTGTACATTCGCCTGCTGTATTTGGCCTTTGTCCGATTTAGCCGTTTAGGGAATACGTCTTGTTCTGTCCTGGGTCCGGGCAAACTTCGCCCGCACGGCGAGCCACGATGTTCTCGTCGGCTAAGGGAAAAATCGGTTTAATCGGCCTGTATGCTTATTAACGACTTGAGGGTAATTTGATTAGGTAGCGGCTAATTTTTTTTATGCCTGTGTGGTTTATATAGGGCGCACTATTGATTATAAGTGCCGTTGTTAATTAAAATTAGATTTCAATATGGCGTGAGTTTGGGCTACTGTTAGAGGCTCTGTTCGCCGGCTTGCCCTGGTGTTTTATTGAGGGGTGATTTGCTGCACTTTAGAAACTGGCATGCTGTTTGCATTTTATTGTTTTATTTCTGCAGAGGTTGTTATTTGGAAATTTGTGTACTTTTAAACTGGCATGGCCGTAATTTATTGTTTTATTTCTACAGAGGTTTTTATTTGAAATTTGTGTAGGATCGTGGCGTTTCGGTAAACAGATGTTTTTTTTTGTTCTTTTGTTTCTTCGTCGTCTAGTTGGCGACGCAGATTTCCTTTGTTGATTTGATCTGTTCACCGATTCATATTAAAGTATGAGAAATAGTAAGGCGACATATAAACAAAAGAAGAAAGAATTCTAGGCACATAGCAAAACTTGCATACCGAATCAGAAAAGTTAAGCAAACAAGCACATAAAGGGAAGAAAAAAGAGGAAATAGATAATGAGACAGCGGAAGTAGAAAAAACGACTTAACTTCCGAATCCCCAAAAATGCTTATTTGACTTCAAAATACACAAAAAAGCACAAAATAAAAACATACGGTAAATTTAAACACTATTAAGATAACATTCATAGAAGCTGTGGTTGCTGCAGTATTGATACTAGAAACTGGATAAGCATCGACATGCAACTTTTTAAAGCACACACAAAAGTGGCGGTAATTTATACGTACAAGATCTTATTCTAGTGCATTCTTTTTTTTTATTAAACGGTTTACTGCTAAGCACACTAGGGCTGTTCACAGTAGTGATTATTTTAGTTAACTAACCATTTCAATACTTAACTGATCACATGGTTTAGTTACTTGCACTTGTCACGATTTGTTTAGTTCACATTTAGTCACTGTGTTGGAGGAAGACATCTTGTGGTAGTCTTGGTTTCAATCGCGTGGTTGTCGGTTTTTTTCCCAGATTAAATCTTGCTGTTGCGGGGCATTTGTTTAGGTCGTCAAAAAATTTCTTGGCTGTGAGTTTAATATGTTCTTCTATGCTTGGGATTTGTAGCTCTTTATGGAGTTGGTTGTTTCGAACGTACCATTCGGCGTTCGTGGCGATCCACTGCGCCTTGTTTTGTAACGTCTGTATCTTTTGAGGTTTGTTTTGCTCACTGTACCCCCAGACTACGCAAGCATACGTTACAACTGGTCTTATGATACCTTGGTATAGTATTTTGGAGCACTCAGTTTTTGGGCAGCTTTTCTAGTTTAAGATGGAATATAATAGGGCCATTCTTGCATAGCCTTCTTGTAATTTTTGATTGACATGCAGACTCCATGTCAGCCGTCTATCAAGGTGCAGACCAAGGTGTTTGATGGCTCTGTCCTTTGGATTCCATGGTATGGGTTGATCATTTATGATGACAGGTTCCGGATTATTTGGTCTGCGGAGCGTGAATATTTTTGCCGCACATTTTGAGGGATTAATCGTTCCAGCGTTGAAACCATTTTAAGAGAACGTTCAGTGAATTTTGAAGGGCTACAGCTGCGGCTTCAATATCTGGATGTTGTGTGAGGATGGCGGTGTCGTCCGCAAACATGGCAGCAGTGGTGTTTTCTGTGGTGGGTATTTCGTGTAGAAATATGTTGAAGAGTACTGGGCCCTAGCATTGATCCCTGTGGTACGCCCGCTGCAATGTTTTTTGTGGTTGATAGTGACGAATTTATTTTGACTTTGAAGGTACTATTTGTGACGAAGGAGTGTATTAGGTTAGTTAAGTACCTTGGGAAGCCCAATATTCTCATCTTGTAGATTAAGCCTTTCAGCCATACTCTGTCAAAAGCTTGAGCAATATCGAGAAACACTGCCGTGGTATGTTGTTTACCTTCAAATCATTATATCATAATTTCTGACATTCTTAGGAGTTGATATGTCGTCGAATGCATTGTTCTGAATCCGAATTGGAAAGGTGGCAGTATTTCTTGCTCTTCTATGTAGCTATTTAGTCTCGTGAGTATAATTTTCTCGAGTAATTTTGATATGGTGCATAAAAGACTTATTGGGCTATAGCTGTTCGGATCGTTTTTGTTTTTTGCCTGGCTTGAGGAAAATTATTACTTCTGCTATTTTTCATGAGGCTTTTGGTGTCAGGTTTTTAAGTAGAACGTTTGGCATTCGATCGTGTCCAGGCGCTTTTTTATTGGGTAGTTTTTTTATGACTTCTTTAATTTCTTGCGGTGTGGTTGTGAGAATGTCGTTATGGTTTGATGGGGTTGTTTGGGTATCTACCAGTGTTTCGATGTTGATGGTGTTTTGAGTATTTTCAGGAGTGATGTTGGTTGTAAAGACATTTTGCAAGTGTTCGGCGATTAGTTCGCATTTTTCTCTATCTGTGGAGTAGTAACCATTGTTATATTTGATTGGGGGTATGTTTGGCTTTCGTGTGATTTGTTTGGTTACTTTCCATAATGAAGAGTCTTTACTGTCTACACTTGATATATATTGATTATATAGGTTGACCCTGTAGTTGTCATGCTCCCATTTCACCTGGTAAGTGAGCTTGTTTAGTTCGGTTTTGTATTGTCGATTTTGCGTGCGTTGCCATAGTCCTCTGTATGTGTTTTTTGTTTTGATAAGCCTCTGTATATATTTTGGGGTGCTAAATTGTTGATGCCTTGTGCTTTTGGAAGTTGATTGCATGGATTATTGGATGGCGTGCACTGTGGCGTCTGTTAGATGCTTTACGCTATTGTCTACTGTTTGGGTGGTATGGGCAGATTTTGTGGCCTTATTTTAGCGTCTAAGTGCTGCTTAAATTTATCCCAGTCTATTCTTCCATTTATTAGTCTGGTCTGAGAGGTGTAGCTTTCAGGCTTTTGGTTCAGTGTTATGACTACTGGTAGGTGTCCGGAGTCTAGTTCTGTTAGTACCTGATGGTTCAGTGTTTTTGGGAGGTTTTTTTGTAGCCCAATATCAAGAATATCTGGCCTGTGGTCAATTCTGTATGGGTAGTTGGTATATTCTGCAGGTGCTGTGACGTGAATATTGTGTTGAGTGGTAATTTCATGTAGTCTGTTCCCATTGGGGTTATTTGCACGGCATCCTCAGAGTATACTTTTGCTATTCAAGTCTCCTAGTATTAGAACAGGGCTGTCAGAATTAAAGTAGGAAGTTACATCATCTGGTATGAGTCGCTTGCTAGGGGGTTGGTAGGCTGCAACGAGTATGATTGTGCGATTGTGTTGAACTACTATTTCCACTACTACAGCTTCTAGGTTAATTAGGTCGTGCTCTGGAATTTGATAATGTCTAATACTGCTTTTAATTATAATTGCTAGTCCGCCAGATGCGATTGGTGTTATTCTGTCATGCCTGCTAACCTACTCAGCTACCCAGATGGCCTACAAAGCAAAGTAATGACAACGACAACTCAATGCAATACAAATAAGAGTTAATATAAGTTCATGGAAATTAACTACGTGAAAGGAATATTTAAACGAACTAGAGGCAGTGCAAAAAGAACTGTAGTCAAAAGAGAAAGAAGCACTCTCCCTGGTAGCACAATTAGAAAGTGATAAGAAGTGGAAATAGTATAAGAGGAAGTATAATCAAAGATAAAATCAGCATCACCACATATATGTGGCGAATAATACAAACGAATAAAATAGAGATCTGAGAAGGGCACTGGTAGTTTTGCTAGAAAGAAGCGATACAACGGCAGACCAAACGAAACGTGGAATAACAAAATATCTGGGAGAATTGAGAGCAATAACTACCAACCGTAAACTGCTAAAAAATAAATTGAGATTCCGGTGATGTAGTGCATAAGGGAAAAAACAAGACGTACTGCTCTTCTACTTGAGTGTTTCTTGTATCTAGTTTATATTGCGTAATACGAATGCTTTCAGGTAATTTTAAGTTATCGTGACTATATTGGCACATCTGAGGGCCGACTAGTTTACTGAAGACGGCGTAGGTTGATTTACATAATCTTAAATCAAATCAAATTATAAATAGCGCCAAGGAGTTTCTATATAATAAATATGCCCAAGATAGTAACGAAAATGCATAACCTCAAAGATAATAGTTGATAGCTATGTAATCTGAAACAACCTCCCTTAACCGCCAGGTCATAAATGGTTTACAATAACTAAAGCACATAAATGTTATGGTAAAATATGTATAATAACCAGTTGTATATTACCAAATACATATATCTTAAAATTGCAAGTATTAAAGAAATAGGGGGCACCGGGTATAACAATACTATATTTACATTACTACTACTATAAACCAGATAATCAATAATTGTAAATAATAAAAGTGCGGAATGAAATGGACACAAGTAATAAATAACTGTAAATGACGTTTAAGTAGACTAGTAAAACCCTAGGGGGGCTAATGCTGGCTACAAAAGTAATTCGGTGAAATTATATAAGTAGCCAAAATTTGGTGAAGCCCCTCACTAGAAGTTGTCTATAACTAGCAGCAATAGAACTTGGCTCGAAAGCTAAATGGCTAGAGTAGCTCATGTAAATCATGGTAAAACACCCACGGTGGCTAGGTCTACCAGAACTGCTTATAAACAGAAAGAAAACGAACCAGATCTCAAAGCTTTTAATTACAGATGCAGAACGATGCCAGAGCACAGGAAAGGGCAGGAAACAAATATGCATCCATCAGGCCACGAACGGCTCAGATGAAGCCCAAGTACAACGCGGTTCCACGAGAAGTGAGGTTATATTACCAAGTTACGATAAGCAGAAAGCATCGACGTAGAGGAGACAAACAGCTGAAAATTCCGGAAATGTTTGATAATGAATCATGTGACTTATCCCATATGTAGAATTGGGCTGACAAGAGAAATTTCCAGATACGCAGCTAAACTAATCTGTCACCATAGTGTGTAAATAAGCGTTCATTAACGTCGCCTGTAAACCAAATCCACATAATTCTAAGTGCAAAAATATTGCAAAATCAAATTTGCATTCAGAAGTGAAAGGGCACAGAAATTAGCAAGTTGTGCCAGGCAAAACAATTGGGCACCTACAATGTTACGTCACGGTCGAAACGAAAGTCGCGGCGCGGTAAATTTGAAAATACCCAAACGATTAGGCACTAGCCTCAAATTTTGACACGTAACGGGTGATGTCGTCTTTTTATAAATTACAGTTTTTAGACAATATACACGTTCTGCATAACTGGAGGTTTTAAAAATCATGAATGAAAGTACTCTCGGTTGATACTTTGTTCTCCACTAATTTACTTTTCTTTGTGGTGTAAAAAGCTGCCAATAAACCGCATTAACAATTGGCTTCTGCAAATACGGTTCTATTTGCCGCCTCTGCGAGAGCTGAGCGTCAGGAGATCTCGTTATAAAAGGATTTTAAAGCCAGCTACATTTTACATCGCGAGTTTACATTTCATTAGTCCTAGGCTAAATAAATGTTGCAAACGTCAAGTGTAGTTGATACTCGTTCTCTGTAATCCTGGCTCGGTTACTGCAAAAAATCCAACTGAATAAATTAATTATTTACTTCCGCTGTCATCCACTGCGAATATATTTCATAGAAAGTCTTTCTTCACTGAGATTTATGTTCTGCAGTGCGGAATGCAAAGTTCCTTTTCTCTGGAGCAAGGAATTGGGATTTGAGTTTATTATAAGTTTGTCATTGCAACTTTGCAACAATGGACAATATGAAAGAACTTGGAGACTTTATAGCGGAGTTCTTATAGATAAATAAAAAATGTGAATCTTTTTCATAGTACTTTGAATGTAAATTTACCATTTGCTATTATCTCTGCTTAATTCACAACTAAACATCACTACTAACCCAATATTGTATTATGTTTTAATTACATTAGTTTGCCTTATTTCTTTTAACCAACTTTTACAAAATATCGCCACAAAAAAAAACATTAAAATTTAAATGACATTTTGTGACCGGTTCACACTGCAGACATTTCTGGAGTATCGTTGGGAATGATTGTGTATATATTTCATTAAATAAGATTCTATCTAGTAGTAGACAACGAACTGAAGATCATTTTCGCAAAACAAGCTCCTATATAGGGCTGTAATTAATTGCCCAATGGTGCGATAACGTTCCCTGTCGTAACTGTTCTTGGGAGGATCGCGTATAATTACAAATGAATTGAGTATCCCTTATTGATCATATCGCTTCATATAAGAAATAAACACACTTCACGATATTTCAAAATAATCGTGCTCTCGATCTCTTCCTTGAATTGCTTGTTTATTTTGTGTAACTCAATAGATCTGTTCTAAATGGTTTTTTAGTATTGACAGTTAAGATATTGACCGTGTAAATTTATAATTTCAACTGTTTATTTAATTTTTAAAATTTACCATTCACTTTTTGGGATAGTTTCAGTTCTTTAGCTGAGCAAATAAACACAGAGTACTGAAAGGAATACTATAAACTTGCTATCAGATACAGTCCGGAATAATTTATTTTCTGATACGTATTATAAAAACTGTAATACCAACCCAATGAAATAGAAAAATGCATAAATAAACTTTGCAATACTCAAAAATAATAATAATAATAATTTATTTCTGAAGAGTATACATATGTAGAATACACAATAATCTAAGATGCCTAGAACTTTCAGAAATAAATGATGAAAGGACTTAGCCCACAGAAGTAAAACTTGTGCGGGGGGGGGTTAAAATATATTAAAACGTAGTGAAGCACATTGCTCAACACTTTGCAATTCGCTCTTCTCTTCTTTTTTATCACCTTGTGCCCATTAAATGGCGGAGTTCCTTTTACTTTCCTTTTCTTTAATCCAGGTCGTCTATGTTTTCTGATCCCTTCCCATCTAGCTTAATGTACCTCGCATCTTGTGAACTCAAGCATCATTCACGCGATGGCCATGCTCTTTGGTGGCTGTTGTTTGATTACCTTGAGAACGAGAATACTTAGGCAGATTTCGCCTTGTTGCTGTTTGTGCACCCATATTGACCAAAGTTTCGCAGAATACCTAACTACTTCCCACGAGTGATAAGTGAAGCCATAGGAATAGAAGAACAATCATAATATAAAGAAGGAAGATGGCTTTAAGCTTAGTAAAACGTGGACTCCTGTGATACACTTCTAAAGCATTACAGGCACTGTGTTTTATAAGGGCCGCCGCCCCACGGATTACACTGCACTTGAACTAGAGTCCCTGTATATATAACTATATACAGCGTCTCTAACTTGAACGACTAATCAGCGTTACATCGCTCCGAGCGGTTGGCAGAGAGGACTATAAATAGTTCCAAGCTGCAAGGTTTTGCAAAACATTAGTCAATATGGGTGCACAAACAGCATCCTCGTTCTCAAGGTACTCAAACAACACGAACCATCAAAGAATGCCATCGCTTCGATTGTTGCTCGAGTTTATAAGGTGCAAGGCACATTAAGCCAGAGAATGCTGGGTGTTCATTCACAAAGACTAAACGGTCAAAGCCGAAATTCTATGTTAACAGGAATAATATAATTGCTGTTTACTGACCAAACGATTATAGTAAAAATATTTACACTCATCGAGCGCATGAGACTTTGTTGTCTCATATTAGAAGACAAATACTGAGAACTTCTATTTAACGAAGTCGCTGGATCCCAGAAAAAAAAAGTTAAACGAAAATTACGTCAAACAGAAATTTAAAATGACATAATAAATGCACCTGGGTGATTTATGTTCTATTTTTACATAACTAGTGCTTAAAATTGAGCAATTTGGTTTAAAAATCGCTAAATGGCATTTTATTTCGTAAAATAAAGCAGTAATTATTCTAACCGCAAAATCCCTGTAAAAGAATCGTTAAATAGAAAATTTTGTAAAACCGAAATTTGTTAGAAAAATCTCCAGTTTCTTCCCTGCAGATACAATGTTATCGTAGAATACAGTACCCTCAATAAATAATGTAAGTCTGTCGCAACTTTTTTTTTCTATAACGCGTACGTCTCTAATCTTGCTGTTTCCAAAGAACGGTAGATTGTGTTAACAATAACAACGTGTAACCACATGGAAAAACAGCAAACAGTTTAGGGTTTTTTTGTGGAAATTGTGTTACTTTGAGGCATAAAAAATGTACAAGAAAATCCGCTTACGTTGTTGTGGCGACAGTATTGTCACTAATATTTATTTATATTTGCTGATGTTCTTCTACAGCTCATAATTTAGAAAGCGTTAGGTTTACAGGAAAAATAGTAATTTACTTTATTATGGTCTACATTTTTATTTGAAACGTTTCTTTATATCTGCAAGAGTTACGAAATTATAGAAACAAATCACACGGATATATCGGAGTAATTAAGCATGGCCACAGCTGCGTAGAACTGAAAACGAAATCAAACTGAAGGAAAGTGGAAAAAGAAACAGGAAGAAGGCCTGAAAATAAATTTTACTCGCCATTATCGCACGTAGAAACCGATATTTTGCTTTCAAGAAGTTGCCATATCTTTAATCGATCAGACAGGTGCAGCGGTCTAACGACTATTGAATACTTTCATCTCAAACCAAATGAATTTTTCGGATTTATTTGGTTTCCTTAAAAAAGCGGATATGGATACCCATACTAACGATACTCGATTTTCTGATCGAATAATCGAGTTATACAGGGTGTATTAAAAATGGCGCATAATCTTCAGGTAGAGCGATTATTTGATTAATTCTGAGTCGAAAATCTTAATACTAAAATGTTGGATTATTATTACATAGTTTTCTTAAGGTATTTCCAGGTTTTGCCTAATGTCCATGGGATTTCTTCTTGTCTTTCTTCGTCGTTGGAATAGGCGCCAGTCAAAGATTACATACGAATTCACACGCTGACAACCAGATGCTTCCCAGAACAGCAACGATATACAGGATAGTTGTGAAATGATAAATTGATGTACAGGACGTCGACTGTTGCTTAACAAGTTGTTTGCGAAATGGTAATAGCTGGATGATACAATATGCTCATTTAAATGAGAACTGAAACGGGATTTAGACTTTCAGCTTAGTAGCCGGGGGAGGGGGGAGGAGCGTTGTTTAGAAAATAGTTGTAACTTTGTCAAATCGGTACGGTAAATGGTTTCCCAAACGACTATATTTACGCAACAGATACCACACCGTAAGCAACCTCTTCGATTAACTATATAATATTTCTTTGCCTATGAATATACTACCACAGCTGCATAGTTCCACATCGGTGCTTTTTTTACTAATGACAGTAATGATGTGTTTAAATTACTTCGAATATCCGAAACCTTAACTTGAAGTGCCCTTAAACAACCTTTTATATTTGATCACCTAGAGGTTAAAACTGAAAAAAAATGTTTTTTTAAAGTTTGGTAATTTGATTTAGTGGTGAGCCCAGTAACCACTACAGAACTCCAAAACTATGAGGGATATGAGGAGGCACTGACTAACATTTTGTGTCCCTTTTTTATGATAAACAAAAATGGTAAAACGATTCTAAAAGTGTATATCCGTCTTGAAATTATGACATTAGACAAGCAAACTATCTGGTAGTGCGTGATATGAATGTTAGCAATAGATCCCTGGTAATTATTCCTTCCTTTTAATAAAAATCTCATTGAATGGCATACACCCCTGGACTATGACTTTTTACATAATTCATCGTCCTTCTTTCGTCCATTTGAGCGCTTAAAATGTTGCAAGGATGGTAAATTAAGGTTAATGTTCACTATACGTGTATGGAGCTTATCACTTCTTAATTTCCGTGTAGAAGATCTTATCCTCGTATCGCTGCTATCAGTCGAGCTCCAGCACTTAGGTATACTCCGACTCAGCTGCAAGCTGTGTTCATTAAGCGTTGCTGCTACAATGTAACGTAGTTTGTTCCAAATTGCGGATTAGCAGGATATAAGTTTGAGATATGGCGCAACCCCGCCGGAAAGGCGAAATTGCTGAACGACATGCTCCCAACTTTTTCATGTACGTGGTTGGTTCGAGCACAGACGGACTGCGAGCAGAACGTTGATGGATCGCTACATAATTTCCAACTTTTAACGTGAACCGCGAAGTTTCTATTAGCTATACTTGGCAGTATTAACGGGCGTTTTGTTAAGTAAGTTTTGTTATCCCGCCGGAGCTCATTACTTCTGGTTTATTGGGTGCTGCCCGCTGTATCCATCAACGTCAATATGTTGGTTTAACCTCGCACGGAAACAAATGAAACTCACACACTTCCTCCCCTAATTTTTCCTAATAGCAGTATAGATAACAGCTTCGTTTAGAAGGATTAAATGCAGTCGGGGTGGAGAATGTCAGCAGCACAGTGCGGATTTTTTTTCAATTTGAAATGTTCTAAAGCGTTAATTTCAGCTTATTCTCGTAACAATAGCCTTCGGCGTGCAGGTGTCGATCTGCCGACTTCGCTTTTCCATTCGAGTTACTGTGTGACACAAAGGCATGTTGCAGGTTTTGGTTCGGTAGCTTCAAATCTATAAAGCGTATGCATCATTAGCTGGCAGTTGTTTGGGAAATGCGTTTATCCAGTTAATTGTGAAAAATGTGTCACGTATGTCAATATTTGGACGTGAGCGGTTTGATTCGATCCAATCAAGCGTTTATTAGGCTAATTACTCTTGCCGAATAAAAGCAGGATTCACTATCGCATATACCTAAAATATTAACAGCTTTATAGATTTCATTCATTTTGGTATCTGTAAGGCACGATATTTGTTAAGTGAATATAACTTATAACTAGATTAAATTTAAAAAGCTTTACGTTGCAGAGGATGCTGAAAATACAGGATGCTAAAAAGTCTTGAATATTTTAATGGTGTATAATATAGTGAAAAGGTAATCTACTCATATTCGCTCATAAAATTTCCTGCATGCAGCGCTACAGGTAAACAGACGTTACAAACAATAAGGTTAAATATACACAAGACTACTGAACAAAATATCCAGCCGCAGCTGACACTGTTTGGTCGCAATTACTGTTTGAAGGAAATGGCTTTACGGTGAGGTCAGGGTGACTAGCTCTATTTTATCAAACTTATTAGGCTGGTCATGATCCAACTTGATTATTTACAATAATCGAGGTCCCCTGACGGAAAAGGAAATCCAAGCTGGTGCGCGTGAAGCAAACACTCAAATAACACACGTGTATATAATATCCGATTGACTCTTAGTTATATATGTAGGTAATCTCTTGCTACTAGAAGGAGAAGTATAAACATACAGGAACTACAATCTTTGTAGAAGCTATCCAAAAAAGATCAGATATATTTGTGTCAAGATGTTTCAACGTGTTGAAGACACAGCAAGCCTGCGTCTTGAAGTAGCGAAATTCAGAGAGCTTTCTCTGAAGAGACACCTAATAGGATGAGAGGGCTTGCTACATACCTGGGATACGAGTGACGCTCCCATATGTCCGTCGGGATGACATAAATACGAGAATTCTGACCTGGTGCACGAGCGAAGCTGAGAATATATTATTTTTGCATATGCGAAAAATTTACAGTCGTTCGTTGGCGTATCGATCAACGTATTTTAGCAGACCGAAGTTTTTATTATCACTTCGGTCATTATCATTAAATAACTATTGCAATCGTATGCGTATAACACGCAAAGTAAGAGCGGCTCCACGTTGGTACGTCCGCTTCTGTTTCAGACTGTTTCTTTTCTCAACGCAAATAGGCAGGTCAAATAGTGAGCCTTGATTACCTCCCACATCGATAGACTATCCCTTCAAGAATGCTAGGAATAAACCGACGGTATCGCGCATTTGCACATCGCGACCGCTACCAGAACTAAAATATTACCCCTACCATAAATCACTGCGCGGTATATCCTTATAGGAATCGTTCAACACTCTTCGATGTGTAATAAAATATTTGTTTCTAACGTACTGCCATGCGAGGGTACGGCAAGAGTTGCTTACAGTATAATAATAGCTAGCTATAGCCCGCGACGCTTGCCGCCTTTAAAGTTTCGCGCGTTAGTTCACACTCGCGCAGATCTTCCTGCCAGGAATTCCACCCGAACTTTCATTGGGCGGTGACTTCGGAAAAGCGATTTGTAAGGGTGGGCTCATTCAGCAAGGCAGTTATAAACCCTTCTTAATTAAATGAGATGTACTTGTGTTCGTACACTTCACGTCTAGTGTAAAAAGGCTTTCATTTTGCAACTTAATACATAAATAGCTATTTATTAAGTAGTAAAATGTGATTATAATTATAATGTAAATAGGTGGCATTGCTGACACATTTTGCTATTTACATAATATTTCCCATCTGGAAATATTGTGCCTGTCATATACGGTTTGCGGAAAGTTCGTTCCCCACATTTCGTTCCCCACATTTCGTACCCCACATTTCGTTCCCGGGAAATTTTGTCTCCCCACATCTCGTACCCGGAAACTTCGTTCCCGAGCGAGCTCAATTTGTCTCCTAGATTACCGGGTGTTGAAAAAGGAGTGCAGCGATCGGAATGCAGTTAGAAAAAATTAAAGATATGTTAATTTATTTATTTATTATAATACACTTATAAGAACAGTATGTCCCCGGATTGAGTTTACAAGAGGGAATTAAATTTTATTTTTATTTTTACATAAAAATGTTATAAGAATTAAAATTCCTGCTTGGTTAATAGAGAAGTTTAAGAAATTTTTCAGTTTTTCAAAAACAAGTCGGCCTTGACAGTTAAGCAAAAATAATTTTCTTTTCAGGTAAACTACCCTTTTTGTTCATGATATGACAAAATATTACTAAGAAAAATTACTCAGAATGAGAAATTATGGCCGTATACAAGATATAAGGAAGATACTTAGTTTAAACCGTCATTTTTAATAAATAAAATTTACTTTGTTTTTATAAGTTTATTATAATAAATAAATTAATTAAAATATCTTTCATTATCTAACTGTATTCCGATCGCTGCACTCGTTTTTCAACACCCGGTAATCTAGGAGACAAATTGAGCTCTCTCGGGAACGAAGTTTCCGGGTACGAGATGTGGGGAGACAAAATTTCCCGGGAACGAAATGTGGGGTACGAAATGTGGGGAACGAAATGTGGGGAACCAACTTTCCGTATCCCGTCATATACAGTATGTCAACAATTGTGGTATGGTTTTTATATTTTCTCTATGTAGAATTATGGAATCCATTACCCCAAGAACTTTTTTTTATTGAATGCTGACACAGGATTGGCGTGCGTGCAGTTCTACAATATGTTCACATTGGTGATTAACAAGAAAGTATATATTTGTCAATATGATCTAAAAAGTTAGTAAAAGTAAGGTCATTTTTCTTTAACTTGTGAAATAAACTGCATGCTATACTTTGTCGAAACGTTGCCTTACTATAACAGGGCTGAAAAGCTGAACTTTTTGCCTTCTGGGCCGCTACTAATTACTATATATATCGAGAGATCCAAAAAAAAAACTGTTCCTTAGCAGGCTGTGGAATGAAAAGTCACGTCTTTACTTGTGTCAGCTGGAATCCACTACATGAAATCGTTGATTTCTTTGTATCTTGGTTCGCTAGCTCCTCCGACGATACTGTACCGATTAAGTTGTATGATGGCTTAAAATGTTGCTAATTGTTAGACTTAGATCGTAGGCCGGTTTTTATTTTCAAAAAAGGTTTTATTTAAATTGGCAAATTAGCAAAATTCAGCGTAGCTCAGCTGATTCATTATATACCACTACAGCAGCGCGAAGTTCAACAAAGTTCCGTAGCTCAGTGGTAGAATGTTCGCTTGTCATGCGGGCGGCCCGGGTTCGATTCCCGGCCGTTGCATTATTGTTTTCCTCGCTTCCTTCTGGTATTATGCATGGTTGGAACACTTTAGTAAAGGGCCATTTTTTACCGTTTTTTCTCCGTTCTGGTCTTTTATTAATGGGACTGGTTGCGCAGATCTTAGATTTTTAGCAGTTTTCAAAAGGGAGTAGTTGTTCAAGTTCTTTGATTTTAGGAGCTCTTTTAAATTAGTCTACATTGCATCAGGGCTGCCTTGCCGAGCAGCATTTTAGATATACTTAGTTTAATTGGCAATTGCAAAATTGATGTTAGTTTTCGATTTCAGGGCTCATGGAATGATTGATAATAAATATCTAGCTTCTCCCAAAGGTTTCCCGGAGAATGTTCTTACTAAATTATGTGCTAATTTCTTATTTTCTGACAACATTTAAGCTCTGGTAAAAAGGTTCAGAGTTATTTCAATTCCCCCAACCGGGACGGGCTGCTATATGGACCTTGCGTCCCTCTTCAGTCAAGAACGGGAATTCTAGGATGGGTGAGAGAAAGGAGGGCTGGAGAATAGAAGTTAGGCCAGGAAAAGTGGAGAATTACTGCCCCGGCATTGGCCTCAGAAAAGGTACTCTGTTGACTCAAGAAAACCACCTAATAACCTGAATCAGAGCAGACGACAACGGGAATCGAACCCGCGACCTTCCGAATGCTAAGCAGACGTGGTAACCACTAGTTTACACAACTCGATTAACCCGTGAGCACCATGTAACTATTTATACTTGAACTATATCTGTTTTTAAATTATCAATTTAGTCAGGATTCTAGGGGAAGGGGCTATTGTACCTTGCTTTTAAGTTCATATTTGGCTTTAGTTCTAACAACAATGTCTACTATTAAAATATACATTCCGTCTTATTTCATAATTCTGTAACTGAGAATTTATTTATCGAAAACTGTCAGCCCTTATAGAAAACTGTAATTAGTTTGATAGTCTCACCCTAGATAACATATATAACCACAACTAGCTTTCCGGATACACAGATAGATAAATATGGATATCTGAGTGTTTATATTATTAATTATCTGTGAAAACTGAGTTAATAATATCGAAGTTGATCAGGCCAAATTTGGATTCGTTCACTATCAGTTCATTCATTATGCAAAATAAAAAGGACCTTGAGAATTCTCAGTTAAAAAAATCAGCTTAATTCACGTTAAAATCTCCTAACGTAACATAATTGCTTGATTAATTTATTATCCAAATATACCACATTAATCCATAATTAATTTCTCAGTTATACCTACAACATATTATAACAAACATAAGCTGAGAAGCCGTAACTGAGGCATTTATGAGCTCGAAAGCGACCCGAACAGCAAATAGCCGCCTTGAACGTTTAGATGCATTCGCCAAGATGGAAATTTAATCGCAAATAGCCCCTTTGGCGATACGACGCCCTGCAACAAAGCTGGCCATTCATCCTCTACGTCAGTGTTACCAACTGATAATTGGTGGCGTTAAGTAGTTCTTTGAAGATCCGTTGGAGCGGAGACACATTTAAATGAGCCCCGAATCCGGCCCATCTGTTTGGTGAGCCGTCAGTAGTTTTCGGGCATCCTGTCGTCGCAGCCGAAGGCTTTTCCGCGAGATGGACCAAATCCGGGATAGAGTTTAAGCGAAACAATTGAGACCGTGTTTATTGCAACGAATTAAATCTTTCCCTCGCGGATTTTCTAAATATACGAGAGAATTACTGCAGTGCGGCTGTCCATTTTCATTTGGACGGAAAGCTTCGCACGTACGGCTGGAGTGTTTCCGTCAGTTAATAAGAAAAACTAGTCTGGCTCTGCTGTTTCTACCCTTTTTGCTGCTCCTGCTGCAGGGAAATCGTTAGCTCACCGTCATTTTTTAATTAATTGAGATGGAACGGACACCCAGTTAATGTGACATTCTAGTCAGAGCAGGAGTGTGAATTTTTTCTACATTTAATCAGTCCCAACACCAAGAAGTTATTGATGAGAGGTGTTATTGGTGGCCGAATCGTTTATCGATTGCAAATTTTTTAGTCGGCTTTCCCTGTAATCAATGACGTGTTTTCGATTCCCCCCAGGTACCGTTCAGCCTGGCAGATCGACACTGCCCATCTATCACCAGGAAAGAATTGCTCTGTATTCTCAAAGGATACATAACTCCGCAATTAGATTTTTTACCTTAGCTTAGGCAACAAGATTTACCGCAATACATCTTTCCTGGTTTTTGGTGAAAGCAATATTATCTTGAAAGCACATTCCCCACATATGTGGTTTAAGGACTAATATTTAAGTAAAACTATAGTTCAACCAATTAGACTCGAATTGTGTGACAATCTTGTACTCCAGCAATTATCATCTTTTTTTTAATAATTAAGTAAATTCTCCTTTTTTTACCCAACCATGTCGATATACCTGTACAACTTTGCATCTAAATAGATTGACTTCAGAAATATTTATTTAAGGGCACAATTTATTACTTACTACCTTTATTTAGAAAACCGTTTTCCATGTAAACTCAGAAAATACAACGCAATGTTTTTCCTAGAGCTCTTAGAGGTTTCTTTATCCAAAGGCTCAAAATTCTTAAATATTCTTCTTGGAAGAAGGCCGAAGCAATCGTTTTCCTTACATTTGTGTCGAGTATTGGGTATTCGTTATAGATTTAAATTCAATACCTTAACGTGAATTGGAATATTTCCACAGTCTGTTATCGGAAAACCCCCGGTTACGATACGTAAAAGTTGCTCGAATTAGCTCAGTGGAACGCATGAAATGTAGGCTAGAAGAAAAAGCTCGCTTGCACTAGTCAAAACAATTGTGGCTGGAAACATTTGCGGACAAATTCGTGCAATTTTTGTGGGCGCCATCCAATGTGTCTGCGTGTGATAAAATAGGAGAATTCCACCAAGAAAATTTCCCCTCGGTCAGGGAAAGAGTGTGCATGGTCCCAACTAATGACTTACCTTGATGCATTTTTGAAGAGCTTAGTTTACCACAAGAATACGCGTAACTGCGCTCTGATACACAAACAAATTACACACATTTACGACTCAAAATACATTTATCGCCTGGCATAGCTGCAAAGCTTACAATATGTGTTCGCCTGTAATACAATATTGCACTGAGGAAATAATTTTAATAAAGTGGCGACAAGGCAGCATGGAACACTTAAGCCGTTACTAATTCCCGTATCTTACACATGCATTGATTAACTAAATACATATTCAAAATTGGCGGTAATTCACACATGCAATACCTAGTTAATAAAACAAATTCACCATAACCAGACGTTAGCGACGTAAAACTGACCTGGAACTGCGGACTTGACGAAACAGGAATGGTCAGTTTTAGCTCTGATAAGGACGGGCGCAAATTAGAGTCGTTCTATACGCTGGTAACGTAAGGTTTTTTTAGAGCTTCGTCTAGACCGAACGTCGATTTACACGGTGGTTGCGAGACGATTGATGGTGGAACGATACGAGGTCCTTCAAATATGTCCGATCCGGGGATCGATATGAAATTCCATGGAACTTGAAAAGACGGGAACGGAATTTCAGATCGGTAGGTTGTGCTTTGGGAGCTCCGCACTAAGTTCGCCGAGATAAATTTCCGACCCCTTCACCACTTCCATGAAAAGGAGTAGCGAGGTAAATTCTCAAACTGTCCTAACAACTCACTGTATTATTTTTACATACATATTTGGCAGTCATATCACACGTTGTTTTGACTATTGCATACATCTGTCAAACGATGTCATTTAACCAATGATCGAACTCGCTTTTTTAACTTTCAACCAATCGAAAACGACTTGCGTCGATAAGGTGTTACATAACAACTTATCGGTAAGCTGTTATATAACTACTTATCGGTAATACTCCACCTTACTCATTAAAATGATGATTCGTTAGTTTTTTTAATCGATTCAAGCAATAGTCACGCAAAATATATTGTGTGCATAGTTCCTTGCTTCAATAATACTCACCAGATTGCCCTCCCGCTGGAATGTTTATAAAATACGCCCGACAGCGAAGCGGTCGTGCAATCTGGTCAGCATTATCGGCAAGTCACAGCTACTTAATACATTACTGTTGACAATTTAAAATTCTAGATAAGCTTATCATTCAAAAAAAGAAAAAAGGAAAACAAGAACAACATAATGTTATTTACAGCAAAAGCTTAAGTCGTTCTCCCATTTAATTTAATTTTTTGAAATTCCAGCTTGTCATTGAGTATTAGCTTTAATGTAAATATTCTCTTCTTACCATGCTTGCTCTATCGGCTTATATTCGATATATTCGAATTAGATAATATTTTCAATTTGTTCCATCTACTATATCGTTACTTTCTACTATACTATGGTCCATTATGTCAATAATGTAGTTTAAAAATTAAGAATTCTTAATGTAATATAATATTTGGGCTTGCCTCTAACAAATGGGGTTATTTTATTGGTTAAAATCTCACTGTATTAATTTGTATTTTATTCAAACTGCTGTATTTTGATTGGTAAGTGTATCGAAGTAAATGACGATAAAAACCGATTGACTTGAACATCGAACGTCTCTATTCGCTGGTGCTCGGTTGCCAGCTAAAATATATACCTAGAGGTGGAAAATAAATAGCTTAACAACATTAATACATGGAAAATTAGCACGACTTTTGCTTTTTGCACATACCCCCGCGTTGGAAGGATGCAACACTATCAACAGGAAAAGCCCAACTCCGGGAAACTGAACATATTAATTATTACGTCCAAATTACTCTATCATTGGTAAAAGACAAATTCTAGAAAAGGCACATCATATAGCGTCGCTCGCGGTTTTGGTGTTCATCACACGGTTAATGTCATTACTGCCTGGAAACAATTTCACAACGCGTCCTAGCCTTCATTGACTGGGGGAAGCATTGTCCTCTTTGCTGTGCACGAAGCTGTCTTTCTGTAATTCATCTTGGTTGATGTTCCAGTGATGACGTTGTTGGAGCTCAAACACATAATCTCTGCTCCAGCGAAATCAAAAATACTGACTGAGATGCTGAAGCTTCTGATACTGAGAAAGTCGGTTATCTGGTATTTGTCTTACGTTCACATCTGCTACTGATGTTAATAGCTTGCCGACAATAAAATAAGGAGTGAGGGGACATAGATCTTTAAGATCGGACGAACGCGGAGAGGGGAACGGAAATTTAGAACTGCTGCACTCTGAGCAAACAAATTATTTAGTTGCTCAAACGTAATGTTAGCGTTTCCCACAACCCTTTTTCAATTATGTTTCGTAATTTTTGCATCCGCCTTCCAAAGGCCACGAAAGTGGGGGTTAGTAGAAGAATAAAGTGCCAATACAATCCTTCGCGTGAAGGAATATCTTAACGCTGGTCTTTGTTGCTAACGATATAGATGCCTAAAGCTTGAAGCTTGAAGTTCATGATTGTCTCCAATAAAATTGGAATGGTTACCTAAATAGATAGCGGCCTTTCAAGAGTCTCGAGTGCTCTACCTGGATACTAGTTTGAAGTGAATATATTTAGTTACAAAGAACGTATATATGCATATATAGCAGTTAGAGGTCTTGGAACGACGACTTTTGCGATCTTTTATAAAAAGTGCCCAGTGTAGTCTACACCAGTAGTATAGTAAATGGGGCTCTCCAAAGCAGTCGGGCTTTCGGAATGCTACTAATAATAAGATTGATAACTTTGGGAGAACACCGAAAACAGGTTTTCTTGACAAAATTTCGACGGCCTATGGGCTAAAATTATTCGCGAATATTTGATAACAGTAGTGGAAGTGCCGCATGAAGCAATTTTAGATGTTCTTTGCAAATACCATCTGTAAGAGGATCCTTCAGATAACCCAAAATCGAGTATTTTTTTGTAATCAAAATTTTTGAGTTATTTAGAAGCCTACCTATACGTCTGAACCCCTTTTTTTATCGATAGACTTGCGTTTTTACTCTTTTTGCTTATAAGTTTTCCTGGACCAAAGAATCATTCTTGGGAAAATTATCGAACTGGAAATAATTTAATTAGCTTTACAAAAGCTTCCTCCATTTCAATTTGCATTAGGTATCCCACATTTCGTTCAGATTTGGCTTTGAGCAATTGTTTTTAAAACGGAATGCAAAAGCAGCATTTTTTGAAAAGTTTACAGAATTTTTTGAAGAAGGTATTCTCTTCGTTAGTTTGTACTAGGAATGAAAATCGAGAAGATGGTCTCATTTTTGGCAAGATTTCTTGGGAGGTAATTTCGAGATTTGACTACTCCGTGCCCTTTTCGTGCTGGCATTCTCGGCTATGCCGCTATACTCCTCTGGAAAGCAGCCATCTGGATTGTGTGTGGGTTCAGTTTTTAATATTGGACACTCTGCTAGATATGAAAGTTTTTTGTAGATGGGGACTTGTTTTTATCTATCCTAGCTCAATGGTGCAATGGGTCCAAACATATCAGAGTTTTAGATATAGCGAGTTCATGACTTTGTTAGCCAATCTGAATGCGATAAGGGCTCCACAGAGCTCCAGTCGGGGCAACTATTTTTTTCCTTCTCACATAACAAGTAAATATGTGATTTACCTTCCTTCTCTAAGCTCGTTAGATAGATGCATTCATCGAAAGAGATTCAGAAGCTTCTGAAAAGGCATAAACCACCACTTCTATTGCATTCTTGCATATAACTAAAAGAGGAATTTGAAGTAAATTGAGGGTATGTACATAATTCTCCATTTAGCGTATCCCATAAGATGTGAATTTCTGTAGGCAACGCTTCGTCCCAGGATATTTTCTCCAACCATAATGTTTGAACTGTGATTTTAGCTATGATACTGCATGGGCATGGTAGACCAAGCGGATCGAAAATGTGAGCTATATGGAAGAGTATAGTATGCTTAGTCGCCATGAGTATTAATTTCAAACATAAGTGTATCTAAAGTGCACCTCCACACTAAGCCAAGAGTTTTGGCATTTTGATCCTCACCAAAATGTAGCAGACTGTGAGAAATTATTGGGCAATGTTTAAGAACTTCTGCCTCATTCGTGAACCACATTCGTAGTGGAAAATTTTGATTATTTAACTAGTTTTTACTACTTTAACGCACTTTAGGGTTGAAGGTCCAAATGGACAAAAATGAACTGTATTAATTTATATTTTGATTAAAAATTTCGTGGTTAGAAGTAAATAAAGATCAAACTGCTTGAGCTGAACATTGAACGTTCTTATTCGCTGGCGTTTGATTACAACATGTGGCACGAACGGAGTTTGCCGTGTTGCCAGCTAAAATATGTACGATTTGAAAATTACATAATAAGAACTTTGGGCCTACTCATTCGGCAACCAATGAAGACTACAAGTATATTTTTAACCTGTCTGATTTACAAGTCAATAAGTCATAGTGTTTTTTTGTTTCTGGTTAATATTTACGTATATTTGGGGATTTTAACGAGGTTGGCAACTTATTTTGTTTCCATAGTGAATTGAAAAACAACAAAGATAAACATTCGTCTACAAAAACATTGTCTTACCAAATTTTTACTAAGGGCTGAGACCATATTTCGTTGGTGTTTTGTACACTGAGTCGTAAGGGATTATTCTGCGAGGCATGCAATGTTTACTAAAACATAGTAACCCAAATTACATATTGAGACGCAAGAAAATTTGCGCAGGTTGGTTAAAATTCTGTAATATATGTTTCTCTACAGCTTTTTATAGCAGTCGCATACAATAGACAAAGTATTCTTATGTGAGCAATTTGGGGTGATTAGAATACGTTGGTATTGCCTTGTCGTTGCTGGTGATCGTGTCTATCGGTCGTTGCTGTACGTTTCTCCACGAGCAGATTTATCACTAGTTCCAGACCTGACAGAAGTTCAGGGAAATTGAAAAATGCCAGTATGTCAAAGCCATGTATTAGTGATAGAGTAAATTTACAATAATTAAGTTTGAGAAATATCTTGACAGTTGAAGATAAGAAGTTCATATTAGAATTTACAATACATAGTACCGATACAAAATTAACCGATAATTAGGAAATTTTTCTCGGAAAATGTTTAACTTAAGATTTGTTGTTTTTTAGCAAAGTCCCTGCATTCACTGTAGTAGTTATGAGCTGACCCTACTATGGGAAGGTTATACGTTTTTCGTAGATAGTAAAGATCAAGCACTTACTTGATGCAGTGGAGGTGCCTCAATGGTAGAGCTTCTAGTTCTAGACCAGAAAATGTGGGTCTGATTTCTCCTGACCTCAACAAAAATCTGTCCCCGTGCCCACTAGGATTCACCAATCCGGCATAACTGCTTTTAAATATGTACTATATCTTTGGATATTTTGCCAAATACTAAATTTTGCTTTTTGTTTCAGGTGAGTAGCAATTGGCCGGCAAGGTATCCTTTCTCCCAAAACAAAGTAAGTTTTTATCTTACAGTGTGGAAATCGTTATTATTGAATGTGCTAAATATTAATAAAGTAAAATGAGAAGGAACCATCAGCGCTGCACTTCCAGTGTTCTCAACAGTCGCGGCGAAAAAGCGAAGAGAAAAAACTGATAATTAGAAGGAATTGTATAAATAATTGCAAAAGGCAAACCCGATTAAAGTAGGTATATTCCCGGAAGCTGCTGGGAACGATTTCGCTGCAGACAATCCCGTTCGTTAGGTGGAGTAATTGCAATTTAAACACGTAATTTAATTCACTCTTCTTAATTTTCTTGGAGGACGAAAACAAACTAAATGAACCTACTCATTTCACGCGCCATGAATTTGCAATTTCCATTAATTAGGTAAACATTTTTATTAATTCCGACGCTCGCCCAATCTTCGCGCCGACGCGTTTGGGAGGCAGCCGCTTAATTCTGCAACGTTTAATTTTATCACTATAAACATTCTTAATTTATTGGTACGTCCAAACTACTTATTAATTAGTTTCAAAACTGTGTGGATATCATTTCTTTGATTTTTGTAACATATCCCTCTTATAATCTGAGGATTTAAATATTAAATCATTATATGAACTCCTTTATTAATCAATTTTGCATCAGCTGGTATCTTTCTTAATGGAGGATGTAAAAGATATTTTCAAGATACATATTTGCTGAATTTTTGTGCTTGATAACAGGGCATTAAAAGAGCAATTGAGAGTACATAAAATTGTTTTCTACAATTTTTAATAACTTACGGTTTCTTAAAAAACAAAACTAATAAAACAATCTATACTTCAGTTGGCTTTGTTATTTTATGAACTGAGTAACAACAGTAAGTGGTGGAAAATAATTAACACTTTACATTTGTAAGTAATAGTAAAATCCATTAAATTTATATGATCGCATTTGCTGGGCATGAGTTAACAAAATGGTAACAAGAACAGATTTAAGTTGGCCGTGGCATCACCTATCGTTAGAAATAATAAATTCTTAATTACTCTCGTGATTCAATCCACATCCGCAAGTTTTGGTGGCCTTAAAACAGATTAGAAATGCGCAGACGGGGCTTTCGATAAACACAGCAAGAAAGCCGATAATGGCAGTATCGGGTTTGAAAGCTGTTTGCTGATCGTTTCTTGGCCAATACGCAGACGAATTTTTGCCGATCGGACTGCACATGTGCTCAGGCTCAGTGCGCTATAACTCGATGTCGACTCTTGAATCGCTACGGTATAAAATTACCCAAATACAGTAATGACTAATAAATACTAGTTGCACAATACCCGGACTGGGCTATCGCAACTTACATTGACGATGCCTTTGCTATTGCGTCATCCGTTGACACGGGCCAATTCGTGCCACCTGTATTTAGATATTTCATACCTTTTTATTATATACACGATTAGTAATAGAGCCTGACAGTATATGTTATTATGTCCTATTCAAGTAGTAGCGCATTATAAGTAAGATACTCTGTGTAGGCGACCTCATACTATAAGGTTTTACATGCGAATTCAGTAGTGAAAACGTGCAAAAATATGCAGAGGTAGCGTTATGCTCTCGAGAACAATGAACAGCCAAGATCGCCACAACGCGAGTGAGGCATTCGCTCCCAATCTTGTAAAGGGCGCGGGTCGACCTTTTAAAAGTGTTTTTGAAGGTTTGCGTGTGTAAACCACCGAAGACGTGCACCTTTAGCCGACGTGCAAGCTATTCAAGTGAAATAGCACCTTATAAGTGAGGCCGCGTTGTTCTATCCGACATCGCTAGAAGCTGCGAATTCGACATAAAGAAGGCAATTGTAATACATAATTGCGCAACTGTTGGCAATGTGTTTGCGGTCTAGATAACGGGGAAGTACCGGCAGCTACCACGCAGGCATCACGTCATTGGCTGACTCGGCGCCCAGAGGTCCCAAACAGCGACGCATACTAAAGAATCGACAACTTCGCGTTCAAGCTATTCGTATGCGCGGAATTATTTTATGTCTTGCGCTCGTGGACTTTGGCTTTGCATGAACTACTGAACTTTTAAGATCCAGTGAAGGCATCTTCCCATGCGCAGCGCACAACTTTTGTATGTACTTGTTCTTATGTATTTTTGTGTGTGTCTATGTTTTCTTACAGATTATATGTATTCATGTAAACTGTTGGGTTTTTATTACCGTTGGTATTTGCTTATGTAAGTACAACATTTTAGGTGACAACGAGCTACCCGAAGACAATATTAGCTTTCCCTTAACCGCACTGATGATCCTAACAGAGTGTCATAGCTCACCGACTGAATAAGCTAGCGAACCAGGGCATTGTAACGGGCTAGGTAAAAGGCCGTGTTACACCGTTGACGCGGCCAATTCCTGTGTTGACTTCCTAGACCAAAATCGCCAAACTGAACTGTCTTAAACACTTCGACTCGCTCTGTACCGCTTATCGGCTGCTATTTCATCGATTGTCTTCGCTATTCCTGTTGAGCTTTTAGTTTTCAAAATCTATTCTTTCCGAAATCCGTAAAATACACTGACGTCCGTTCAAAACTCCTAATGGCGCACTTAAAACTAATTATAAATATATAACAGCAAAAAACAATGAACAGGGATGTACAAATCGACTGTATATTGAACTGGCATTTCAAACGTACTCAGGCGAGCCAGGCCAAGCCCGTTACAACTAGTACAACCCTAAAACCATGCAGCAAGGTGCACATGGGAGACTGTCACTTCTCCTCAACCAAGAACTTCCATCTCAGGAAGTTTTCAATTAGTAAACACATAACTGTGTTGAATCATGCTCCATATTCTCTTCCCTCAACGACTTGTTTCTGTTCCCAAAGGTAACGAAAATGAATGAAATTCAATGAATGAACAGCAATACGACAGCTCTGAAAGCGATCCCACAAAACCATTCCAAAACTGTTCCGACGTAGATCTACACATTCAAATTGCATCAAAGTAATTTATTCAAGTCGCTATTTTTAGATTAAGTATCAAAGAAGAATCGTATAGAATTTATAATTTCGTAATCTATGTAGATGTATGTAACACTGCCGATACTGGAATCAAGTAGTTGAATGTTATTGAGCGTTATGCACAGATACCTTTCGAATATCCACACTGGACGCCCATGAGAATAATTGAATTTCGACTTTCCGCCGACTCGCATGCGCCCATGGGACAATTAATTAAAGCGCCGGAAAAACCACAATAACCATCCATAATTAAAAGTACTTTAGCAAATGAAAATTATGGACTCCCGGAGTACACTGCGTTATTAAAACGCATTATTCAATTTTTGCGGCGATTATAAAGTCGGGGATGATTGGGCCGCGAGCTGCGTTTTTAGCCACCGTTTTTACCGAATCTGTTGCCGACAGCCCACGAAATAAACGAGCGTTTTTGCTGTAAACGAACGTCTTAGGATCCTATTAATTTGTGTTAAATTACTGCGCCTTAATTAATTCCGGCGCTATGAAAAATAGGCCGTCCGTCAGGGCGCATTCCTGGAATATTAAGTGATCTGTTTGGCGGAATTCCTGATAGTCGTTCACTAAGCGAGACACTCGCAGATGGTTCTGATGTGTTTTATGGTTCGCCGACGATGATCCGCCGTCATATAAGCTGCTGTTCTGGGAGGGTAGATTAATTAACATCCTGTTAGTACACGGAAGTCGCGTTTTGACAGCTTTAGGCAACCCATGCTGCAGGATTATGTGGCGTGCACGTCTCATCTGCACCTGCAATTCGCTACGCCTGGTTGCCTTCGTTCATTCAGTTCCTGCTGCAGTCGTGATTATCCCGAACGCCGTAAAGAAAATGCGCGATTTTTGCTTTGGAGTACAACGAGGTGCGCCACTACGATTGCGATAAGTGGAAAGTTCTAGGATCGCACAATTAGTACAGTATGCAGTATGATTTACGCCGCAATTACAGGAGGGCCCTTGAGAATGCTTTCAGGTCGCATTGCTGAGGCACCTTTTAGAGTAATAAATTTCTGCAGGAAAAACTAGCAATGAGGCTTCGGAATAATGTTAGAAAATGTTAAGGTAAAAAGGCCACGTGAATAATCTGGACATCTGCAGGTGCAAATTTTTTTAAACACTCACTATGAGACGAATTGGTACAAAGTGAAATATCTTTCTATTGCCGTTTTAGTTTGTTGCTTCTTCAAACGTAAATAAATAAAAGGACTAAGTAAAATAACAGCACTAATTTGTATTTCAAGCGTATACGAGTACAGATACAGAATTATCGAAACAACCACAGTAAGCGCTCACATATATTTGCCGATAAAGTGAGAGGTCAGTTCAACGCCGCAATCCTATCTAATACGATGCTCGATGCTGCTCATTACCTGGTTCCTTCAGAATTTGCTGCTTGATTTCCCAGACAATGAACAGTACCGGATGTCGCAATTCTTCCAGACATTACAGTGTCGTCCTGGAGCTGTTCCAAGGGCTTCGCTATAATATATATTCTGAAAAACATGCCAAAACTCTTCTTCGAAACGAAATATTTGAAATAACAGCTTATTTTTATACAATTTACATATCTGTTTGAGGGAATCTACACTGAATGTCAAAAATATCATACGATCACAAAATACAAACCTTTTTATATGCGAAGTCAATTAAAAACTAATACAGTGTTACGTCACTTTGGCAGAAAATAGGAGAGAAGCAAAGGCAACCGACTTCTCAGCCGGAACTGGTCGTGGGTTGAACAAAAGCCTCTAAACTTTAGCTAAAAAAAAATATGGCCGTCAAGTAGCAAATAACCCAACAGTTTACTAATCAAATAAAGGTATACATCCAAAGGCGCTACTAACCAAGCCCTAAAAAGAGAGAGAGAACGGCAAGGGCACAACTAAAATTCGCAGGCATAAATAGCAGGGCAGTATAATTAGAGCAGTGAAGTATTTGGTAATACATACACAAATCACGACAATAAAGCACGACAAACAAGATCAAATATGACAGAAAAAATATCACAGTAGTAAGAGGCTACATTAAAAGTCATAAGAGTCATTAATCAAATTACGAATATTGTTTACAAATACGTTGTATGAAAAAATACAAGTTAATTGTAAAATGCGCAATTTGCTTACCGGTAGGTTACTCGGTAAAAGCGTATAACTGCGATAGAGTGATTAAGGGTTAAATTGTGGATTCCAGTTGAATTTGACCCTTAGACACAAATGCAAGAATAGTCTTATGTAATTAATAATTAGTCAGATAGTCCTACAGACGCCAAGATCTTGGTTCAAAGTAGGCCATTATATAACCCGGAATACGCTTACTAATTAAACAATTATCATCATCAGTTTTACTTTGTCAGGTAAAAAGAATTAACGCAATATCTTGCAAATGGGGGTTAATTAATTTTAATTGAACCGCGCTAATCGGTCACTTACATTAAGTGAATATCCAAAATTTTAAATTCCAAATACAACATGCAGAATTGCTTTACAAGATCCAAAAGTTAGAAGTAATAACTTGGATGGTACGTGAGACATGACCAAAAAATAGATTTTGGGACTAAGACAATTATTGCAAGTAAATAATGACTTCAAAATAATTGCCCTACCTGTGTCTATAAGGTCTATATTTATTTTATTTGGCTAATGCTACAACATGTATAATATGAAAACAGTATAGACAGGTGGTATAACATGTAAACAACCACCTATGGAACATATGTAAATATAAAATTAGGTCAAATTGATATAAAATTAAGTTTCAAGCTTTACAGCTACAAATCTAGTTGTTGAAGCCACTGCATTGCTTCTGGTCGTGCTTCAAGGCTCTGTATTATGTAATACTGAAGCCAGTCTGGTGTTAGACAAATACATTAAAAACTAATGCGCAACACAACGCATTAAAGAAAATTCTATAATACCAGGTTATGTCGAGGTCGCAGATATATCGGTCCTAACTCTTTAATGCAAGAGATAAAGTTAGTTAAAACAGATTTGTCGCTGGTCACCAGGTAGAAAACAGGCACATCGGAAGCTGGTCAGAAGCAAAGCCGTGACGATAAGCCGTAACTGAAGACAGGTGTCTGCGATAGGTTAGAACGGTTGTTCGACATTGTAAATTTCCAAATAAAAATGGAACATTTTAATTCACAAAGGTAGTTCACTTTTCATGCCTTCCTGCAGCAGCGCATATTGGCAAATGGTCGAAAAAGATAAGGAGCTAGCTACAAAATTAGGAAAACCTTGAGAAATCTAAGATAGGCAACCAAAATAGCTCGAAACGTGGAGTGAATCATAAAATAGCGCAAGACTATTTATAAATACTAATACATTGAAATATGAAACTTGATTTTAGTTTAAATTATATTATAGGTAAAATCTTGATTTATTGCAGATAGGGTAGTTAAATACGTAAATACGTAAATACTTTTGACTCGTAACAACAGGGCTAATTTTGTCACTATGAAAAAGATAACCCCCACTATAATGCGACGTATTCTGTTTCGTCTATGCTTTTCCTATGAAAATATATCTTTTGATGCATGTTATATTTATAAAATAGTGTAAATACCGATAGGACCAAAATTATATATAACAGCAATTAGATAACATGAACAAGAAAATAATACGTATTGCTTGAGTAAGAAAGAGATAAACATAGCAAATATTCGAGTACGCTTGACGCTGTATGTCAACTGAACATGCCTACTAAAATAATTTTTCGTATGGTCATCTCTTTCTTACTCAAGCATTATATTTTGCCGTTCATGTTATCTCATTGCTGTTGCAGTAGATACGCTTAGTCCCTTCCTATCTCCTGGAAAATTTGTTTATTTCTTTGTGTCTCGTTACTCCTACCGAACCTCCACGACTCGTTAAGTTGACCGTTTTTAGGGACATTTTGTTATCGCTTCGAACCGTGTAACACGTAAAAAACGCTTCATATTATTTTAGTCAATTCTGTTTTGCAATTCCGAAATCTTCGTCTGGTAAGTATTCTCTGAGTTAAGTGTACAGAAATTAATTAAACCGCAAAACTAGTTCATAATATGTAATATGTAAGCTATACTTACACAACATTCAGCATTGGTATCATTAGGTCAAGTTGCAATGTATTGTTTGAAAGACAGAAGTTTTTGCAGACGTTTGTTTTCAATTTACGTCAAGTAAATCAGTAGGTCATCATATCGACTAAAATAAGCAAAACATGACACAAACTGTCGGTATATAAGCAGTGTATTTTTAGGTGAATTTTAATACATTCTCTAACATTGAGATGCATTCATTTGTGAACTGACGTAGGCTACGAATGTATTAAGGGGAAGTTAGTCCTGGCTACTCCATTCACATAATACTTTACTACTCTTCATCCCTTCAACAAGTTTCAACCCCTTCAGTAAAATAACCTGGTGCTATAAATTTACAAGTCAGATTTCTGACGTGCTTCCTGAACAAGTCGAAGAAATCGAAGAAATTACACAAATTCACTGAAAACCGCAGACACTGGATATACATACGATATTAAAGTAATAATAGTAGAATATAAAAATAAGAATTGATATTTTGTTTAGAATGAGTAGATAAATAATAATACAAGTTTAATTGCATGATATTATTCGAATTTAATTGATCGGTCAAACTTATATTAATAAAAATCATAATTAGTATGGACTAAATTTACAGTTACTTTCCTTGAAAAAACTTTATTTTATGTTCAGTCTTGTAACGTCAGGTAGTAAAGAAATTAAGGCATGTACAAGTAGATAGATAAGGAATAGCTTTAATATAATAAGTAGTGTTTAGATGTATTGTATTGTAAACTAAAAAGAGATATTGCTTGTTTTAGCTCGTTGTGCAAATTTAAAATGTATGTATAAACTGGCGTCACGGGATTTGTGAAATAGTGCTTGAGTACCAACGAGAAATATGCACAAGGGTGGCTTCATTCGTACACAACAATAATAGGCTTTGTCCTTTCCCACCCGTCCCAAGGAATAGTATCATTGTTGAAAAAAGTAGCCTCAGGAGTGAGCTTTTGCAAAAGAGCACACGCGTAGAGCAGCATACTGCATCATCCCTTGTCTATTTTTTGAAATTCTCTCCCTACATTTCACAAACTTTGGCACTCGAAAATTTCTTACTACTCGTAAAATATGGTCTAAATCTGAACTTCAGTTTACGCTACAGTAACTGAGTTTATCAAATTTATCTTTTGCAAGAATCTATCTCGCCGATGTCGCTATTGCCATGAACTTATTTAGAAGTATAAAATGGATCTGTTACTGTTCTGCTATTCTTGAGAACTCCCTGATATTGCTGTATTTATTCTCAGTGTACTTTAACATTATTTTTATATTTCTAGCCGTCATCTTACAGATAACGTCCAGCACTGTTATTTCTCTGTTGTCCTGCTGAAAGCGCTTACGGCAATACTTTTGTACACAGTACATTAATTGGCTGGTCCTTATAGATAGTTGTTGATAGTCGGACAATTCAAATATTTTTAGTTAGAGCAACGAGAATGGTTAAATTTTTGTTTAACAAATAACCAGCAAAAGGTCAAACCTTATTTTTGGATGATCCGTAACAGATAAAATAAATTCTATTTGTTTTACAGCTTTCAAACGAAGTGGGATAAACCGCGATAATTTGCATATATCCATGTTTTTATTAAACAAAACATGAAAAAATTGTAAATATTAGAAAAACTGAAAATTTTGTATCGCTCGTAACAAATAAACTAGTCAGTAGTTATATCCCGAGTGCATGAAAATATTTCCAATATTAATTATGCGCAAGCAGTACATTTATACTGAACTTAGCGCATTCAAATGAAATTAATAATAAACGATATCCATATTTTTATCAATAATCTGATGAGAAAAACAGTTACGTGGTATACAGAGTACGGCTCTAGTTTCACAAGCTATGTACACAAAAATATAATGATTTTGTTGACATTTTTAGCTCGAGCACAAACGTTACATTTTCTTTGAGCTCGCTGACGATCTCGATCTAGTGAACTTAAAGGGTTTAATAAATAACGATCTTTCTTCTCTATTAAATTCTATCGATGTCTGTGTTCATTATTTTCTGCCATCTACCTCCCGGTCTATTTTTAATTACATCCGGCGCTAGTTAGCGCTAAACTCATGAATTCACTTGGGCGAGTTTTCAAATGCAGAATGCGTCCTTAATTTAACTAATACATCATCAAAATTACAGGTCAGCTTTATGCTCGCGGGTTTATATATTGAAAAGCTCTGGTGAGGCTAATCAAGCCCGTTACAAAGGGTGGGTTTATATCGCCTATTTTTGTACGCTTCTATAGTCACTCGTAATACATCCAATGTCTTTTGTGAGAATAAAGTGCTTTGTGATATGGTTCCATGATATCGGAAACTGAGGGAGAAGAGCTATCCAATTCAAATATGGATTCTGATAGTAATTTATACCGAAATATTCAGTTGTAAAAGTTCTACACGTTGTTGGGTGTACAATATTACTGAATATCAGTTAAAAGTAGAAATATAAACTAAATATTATTTACATAGGTTAGTCATATAACTAAGGCCCTGTAGTTGAATAATTACTAGTTTATTCTAAATGGAAGTTAACTGCCAGAAATACAATTGTGTCAATAATAAAAATCTGAAATATAAACTAAATATTATTTACATAGGTTAGTCATATAACTAAGGCCCTGTAGTTGAATAATTGCTAGTTTATTCTAAATGGAAGTTAACTGCCAGAAATACAATTGTGTCAATAATAAAAATCTGATAAATAAAATACTATAGGTTTTGGGTTATTTTTCTCCAAGATTCAGTGTGCTCCACGAGTTGCCACATCGTCAAATTTCGTTGCACTGATGCAACATGCAATCCCTTTGAATATTGATAAATTACTGGTAAATATTAGCGACCTGATTTAAAAACAACCGGACAAGTGAAATTATGTCCTATCTATTGGTTAAAGTTTCGAGTTCTGTCAGCAAGAAGTAAGTTACTCAAATACCTAGTTTAATTTGGCCGTTCTGCTAGCAGGACGCTGTACGCTCTACCCTTAATATTCTTTATAGTTCTTTTTTAAAATGGTGTTCCTGTTTTGTGCCCCTTTAGGGTGCTATATAGTTGGAATTGCAAAACAGAAAATAATCAATTGCACTTACACCAAAATACTTAGAGCTTTCGTTACGGCTTTATCGGACCGAAGCGATAATCAGAATGTCTTATTGTCGGAAGATATCACAAGAATCCGAAGAAACGGAAAATTTAAGGAAAGTATGTGGAGTAGCGACACGAAGGGATAAAAAAAATTACAATAGGTGGGAAGGGTAGAGTGTGCCTCTTTAAAGTCCTATGAATCACGGTAACATTAATATTACTGAAGACTATTCGACATTGGTCCAAACGCCTCTGTCTCGCACTTCCAATTTTTTGTGTCTGTTCTTGTTCTATCATTTGCCCATTTTGTTGGTGTTGGTCTATATACAAAAGGTTCAGATTTTTTTATTCTGCATCCACTTTCTTTTCATTTCGTCCTGGGTTAATGCAGTTCAAAATATTAATTTACAGCATTTAATACTATTCGTCCACGTGCTTATAATGTTTTTACATTTAGCCACTTCACTACCAGTGTTGTGATTATAAAACTCTAAAACCTAACGACACTGCAACGAAACGCCATCCGTTGATAAAAAAGAAATAGCAAATGTCAGGAGAGTAACCAAGATTAATGAATGAAATTTTCAACAAAAAATATTCACTAGATAGGTGACGGGAAAGCGGTAACGTAAATACAAAGAGATCAAGGTCGAAAAAAAATTACAAAAACGACAAAGCGGTGTCCCTCTAAAAGAAGTAGCTTTTTTAATATTAATCACATTTTACATATTATATAGGATAGTACCTCTAGGATAATTAAACTAATGGTATAATTTTCAAACATAAAAATGTTTATGTCTTCTTATAACGTTGGAATACGAATAATTGAACTTGAATACTGGGTTGCATGAAGCTTGAATTTGGTGTAGTGGAGCTATGCCAAACTTTCCACAAACTGCGGAAATTGTCCTTCACGGGCAAAATCGTAAGAGTGCCGCTGATGGTCTACAACGACACTAATAAAAATTGAAATTCGGTGTGCAGCTGCACGAGGTAGTCAGTGGGTGTTTTGAATTGCGATGCAGAAAAGCGCAAAACCTTTGAATGTCAAAAACTGATTTGTATACGTCGCGCTTGCAGCAAGCGATGATAAATTACTTCCGCCGTTTTAGCCAAATTGTCAAGCCCTTCATAATCACTTCTTAACGAACTGCATTACCTCCAAAAAACTACTCCGTGTCGCCACAGCATGGAAGCACTCAGCTAATAGGAGTACAAAAGGATAATCACGTCTTTCACAAAGTTGAAAGGGATCAGCTATGCAGTTGAACGGCCTAAGAGACAGTGAAAAGATTTTCTAGGCACAGATAAAGTATGTCCAATCCTTTTGTCCTAACTCGAGAGCTATTGACGCAAACCAAAGCAATAAACCCGATCTCCGGGCCTGGTATCCTGCTCAACAAATAATGGGTCTGAAACCCATGTCTCCAGCACAGCTGACTGCGTCTCGATACTCCGTCTTGTTTACTTTAAGCAAATCGAGGGCTTTCGGTCAGCTTCCATATCTTACCTTTCGAGTCAGATTCCGGACTTCGTGTTTGTAATTCGCTATATTCATTTTCTAGAAATTAACGTGTTTATTACATGTATGTATATATTGGTTAGTATTATTTTGTGTTCGCAGATAAATAAAATAAAATTTATTGTTGTCTACATTGGTTATGGTTTATTAGACTACAAGTAACCCCTCACCGATCCACATAACGTTTCCAAATTGGTATAAAAGCTCGAACCTATTAAAAAATGGATCAGAGCATAGCTAAAGGTAAGCAGGGACTCCAATTTTGATTACTCGAAAAGTTTTCGATTTGTAAACTGCATGTTTTAAGAAGGATTTTTGATATAAAACTCTTTAGAAGTCACTCTGTGAATATAAAAGATTTTGCCTAAATTATTTTACATGATTTTGCCTTTTATTCTCTACATTGGTTTTCTTGCTTATGCTCTATTATGATCAGCGGATTTTGTTGTTTTAAAAATCGTTAATATAGAATTAATACGTTTCACTCGACTCATAATTTAGGTAGTACAACAGATCACCAACGGAATACCAATTTAGCATTTGCAAATAGCTGGAAATTTAGAATTTTTCAGAAACTGTTTTAGATTAAACCATAGCATGTCCGACATTAAAATCTTAAACATTTGCACAAAAGACAGTGTATTAAAAAGAGCTTCGTTAGAATGTAAACTTTGATAGGTACTTTTAATATAAGAATTTCCTCAATTCATATAAAATTTTGAAATAGTACAAATATGAATCTGTGTATGAATTATAATATCAAGCAAGGGTTTTATTCTTTTATGTAGAATATTGGCATCTTTAAAAAATTACGTTATTATTTTTAAATTGTATCATAGAAGTACTTTGTGTTGCCTATTCTGAAACACTAAAAGGTCACGTTACAAACAAGGAAATGCATTTACGGCAGTCTGCTTTTATTTTCTGAAGTACTGCACACCGCATGTTTTACTGTAGCAGTTATAGTTTGAGCTGAGTTTCATTGCTTTCCAGGCTTTTCCCATTAGTGACTTACATTTCAGGCGACCCTAGAAGCTAGTTGCAATGAAATTCTAATTAAAAATTCAGATTTTTTGGTGGGCACCGTACATCTTTGTAAGTTTACGTTTCTTACTATTAAGGACTAAGACCATATTTTATGACACGGTAATTATAAAATTTGTGCTTGATTGCAGTCGTTAGCTGAAGCTTTTTATTTGTGGTACTGTAGAGTTAATTGATGAAGCAATTATCTTCACGATTTAATGTTTAATGGGAACATTGAACTTCTCCCTTTACAGTTTGTAGTTTGGTGCACAAAGGTAACATTTAATAACAGTTCTGTTTCAACACTTTTTCTGTAAACCGCTTTGAAATGCTGCTTTGCATAAAAAATGTGCCATAATACAAAATTAAATAAATGTACAGAAGAAAGATTATACCATATTAAGCCCAGTAATCCAATAAGAAAGGAAATGGAAACGATTTATGCCCACAAACTAGTCTTAGTGTCAACAACAATTAATTAATTGGGACTTGAGAAAAATCGACCGCAATTTTAAAATGGCTTTTCCCATGTTTAGAATCTAGAGCTCGTACGAGTTGCAGCATGCTTCGTTATAATTAAAATTCAATTATACGTCTTATGCAACTCGGTATGCAAATCTAAAGCAAATACCAGTTTTAGCAGTGTGGCATTACAGGAATAAGGAATTATTAGGGCAATAAATTAATTTATTAGTTAATTATCACGCGCTGACACATAATACTTTGTGTTGGCGAAATAAAATTATTGGCATTTTGCTAGATAGATTTATTGTAGGTCAGATTGCGCCTTAATGAACGGTTGCTAATAGTTTTTACAATAATTACTTAATTAATTGTGTGCTTTAGACAGGCCTGCGTTAGAAATTCCATGCGTGATTGGTCTTTGAATTATAAAAGGATAGAGTAAAAGTCGTCATGGCGAAACTTCTAATTGAATTTTGAATAATACCGTGTTCTACACGAAAGGGGAGGAGTCGGCTAACTTATTAATTATATGCCTGTCTTATTAGCATACAATGTAGTGTCAATACTGATTATTTACAGTAAACCACTGATGCAAGTGATTATGCATCACAGATTGTAATAAATAGTTATTTAACGTAGCCATTACTCATTAATCAACAGTTAACTGCACATGATATTCTGTAATCTTATGATTGTGCGTAATTAATCTTGCCTTTAAAATTTTATTTTAAATCCCTCTACATACTACAGTGTAAACTGCAATATAACTCTCTACATGATTCGATTATTACCAAAAAATAGCACAGGATCTTGATGTTTTACAGGTACCTTTTTGTGCTGTATTTGAATCGAACTTACAATTCAGCGAAATGGATAAGATATTATAAAATTCAATGGCTATTAATGGAAAATAATCGAAGTTCGATGTGAGCAAATTGCCCGTCATGAAGTGAAACAAGCACTTAAAGAAACGAAAAGCAATAGGATTCCTTGACCTAGATGTTTATCAATGGAACTTTTTAAATATATCCCAGAAATTACATTAGAACAAAAATTTTCAGCAAATGCTTATCTGCGTGGCAGGATTTTAAGAGAAATAATCGAACAACAGACCTATGGATTAGGATTAGAAGATCAACGTGAGTTTAGACTGGGAAGATCCTGCCACGAGAGCCTGTTCGTTTTCAAACACATTACAATAAAGGCGCCACTGCTTTCGAGGACCATAGAAGTCATCTGCACTTATTTATATTTATTGATAAGCTATGGGAATCAATGGCAGAGAATGCTATACATCTACAATATATAAAAGTGATGCCATCTACCAGGCGCCACTGAGTCACATATTCTCGCCTAACATGGTGGTTGATGCAGGTTGGACTTGAATTCGGTCTAGTTGCGTCCACCTGCTGGTGTTTTAATTCGCTCGTCAAGTCAACTGCATATGGTTGTACAAAGTACATGCAAATAAACTGATACAATTGAAACGGTATACTAAGTACAAGATACTACAAGTGGACAGCTGAAGCAGGTCCGCCTTTCCATTTATTGCTACAAGGGAGAAAGCCCCAATGGTGCGGTCACGGATTACAAGCTATGATTTATGGACCCTATTAGGCTGGTCATAATCCAACCTGCGTATTAACAATGTTTACTACGTACCTTATGGGGAGAAGCTCAAAACTAGTGTCCGTTAAGCGAACACTCGAGTAAACACATATATAAAAACAGTGTCAAATTTAATTCTAAATATAGGAGGTGCAGGAAAAATTATCTGTTCGGAAAATAAGATAATTATAACATAATACCGAAATAGAATCAAATGCCAAAGTTCAGGCAGCCTCAGCTTCCAAAGGTTTACTCGGTGCGGCAGAAGGGTCTATAATCAGACCAAGAGGCCGACCTGTTCCACGAAAAGGTCGCTTAAAAAGCAGAGATACTCGAATTTGGCGATTAAGGGTGACTGTTGCAGGTTAAAAATGGAAATTCAGCTGAGAAGAAATAACAAGGAACACGTATTCAAGTATTGGGACTTAGTAGGCGACAAGGCACTCTCCAACGAAAATAAGCACTTTGAAGTTTGGAAAATCCGGCTAAAACGTAATTGGGCCTCACCCACTAACACACGTCTGGCCTCTTTACATACTTTTAACTTTCTCAAACGGGAACCTTCGTCGGTTTTCAGCTATAAAGCTCGCAATTCACCCCCACAGCGAAAACCGGACGATCCTCCAATAACTTGTCTCCTCTAGATGGTGTTCGGGACTGAGCGGTAAGAGCCGTCGTTGTCACTTATTAGGAAGCTGCGACGACAAGCGAAATTAGCACATCGCCCCTATCATCCATCGTTCATGGGAGCGACTATCGCGCGGTAACTTAAAATTTAAAATAGTAGAACAGATACCAAATACAATATAAATGCCCCATTCAGAAATACCATCAAGAGTGTGAGAATATACACAGGTGCCGACATCATCTCTGACCATAACCCTATGATTAATAACCAAAATTAAATTGAAGGTTTAAAGCGATTCATACACGACGACAACGCAGGCCCTCTAGGTTGAAGTGAAATCAAGACAACTTCTTCTTAAAGTTCCTTATGCTTTTTATTTACATTTTTACATCGTTATTACAATAATACTTATTACTAAGTCTTTATATATTATATTATATAGCGCCAGTAGAGCCCTAAACCTCTATTGGTTCATCTTGGTGCTACTACTCCATGGAAGGTGGCGCTGGTGAAAATGTAAATATTGCAGTACGTTGGCGATTTTCAACCTTGTATGGGGTGGAAACATACTGGGGATAGATTATGTGGCATCGTGGTGATATCCCGTTACCTTCCACGACTATTTTCAGGCTCGAAAAAAGGTTAAACTAAATGGTACCAGCGAGATTCGAACCTAGCCATCTAGAGGAACGTCGATCAGTATCCCAGCGAGCTAAGCGACTTGCCACGGTGTTAAACGAAAGTGAACAGGCAGAGATGTGGAAATCTTACATCACTCAACTTTACGATGAACAAATGCGCAAAGTATGCAACCTGAAACATAAGGGCCAAAAAGTTTAACATGAGCGCTGAATCAAACTAAATATGGCAAAGCAGTTAGAGCCTATCAAGTTGATTAACATGGACAAGGGCGACACTGTTCTGAAATTCTTCAACCATAGTGATATATCTGCCTGTGGACAATCATTGAAGCGCATGTGGGAGAGACTCCAGAATTGTTTAGACCAACAAAAACGATTGCCTGGTTGCATCATCGGTTACGAAGAGGAGTTTGATATGCGAAATATGAAATTCCTCCGGAACAACTCGAAACTATAGACTTAAACAGCAAAGATATGAACATCATCAGAAAGTTGCACTGCAAACAGCAGAAACAAAAGTTGGTCATCATACAACTGACGCCAAGATATTGAAAGGAGTTAGGCAAGGTTGCATTTTATCCTCAGCACACGGCGTACCGTTATTTTTGCTGACAATCTCGCTACTCTCCAATTTATCGTAGACAAAATATATGAAGCAATACGAAGTTACCATGAAGATAAGCAAGTCAAAAATTATGGCAGTTAATAAAACTCCTATTGGAGATGCTCCAATGTATATAAACAGCCGGCAAATAAAACAAGTGATACGGTAAAAATATCTATTCAGCTGGTTAACCTACGAGTGAAAGCCAGAAAATCATATCGGAACGACGATAGAAATAGCACGCTAGACATGGGCGCGTGAGTGAGAATTCACTCACGTCACGCACGTTTCACGTTTGTTTTAAACACTCACGTTTACGCACGCTCACGCTCATGTTCACTCACGTTCACGGCGTGACCCGCCGCTCACAACGTGACCCGCAGCTTTTATTTCAAAATTCAAATTCAGATAGAACGGAATGTTCAATTTTAAAACTAATAAAACTGCTTTACCCAAAACTTCCCCCGTAAGTGAACATTGCGACACTAAATAATTTTAAAAATTATATTAAACTAAGGGTAAAAATATCTTCACGTTTCTAATAAATTTACATACATTTTCAACTAAAATAAATATAACGGGTGATTGTATGCGCATGAGATTCCAGCGTTTTGTGGGATATTGCAAGCGAATACGCTATTCCTACATGCGCTACAGAGCACTTCTTGTGTCCGTGCGTCGCGGCTGCCTTAAATAGAACACAACACTCACACCACACACAGATGCGCATGCGTAGTACCATCTCTAGATCTTCCACATAGGAGGGTGGGGAGGGGGCACCCTGCAATATTTTATTCATTACTAAATACTTAACGTGAAATTAATTTTCACTCACGTTCACGTCACGATTTTTAAATATTAGTCACCTTCACGACGGGATTCGCCGTGACCCGGCGTGACCCGAAAGTTTTCACGTCGCGCGTCTATCTCTATAGCACGTAGCTCCTTTAAAAAATAAAACAATTATTGTAGAGCCGTGATCTTACCTTAGTTCTCGCAACAAGAAGAGCCGCGAATAATGATCGCCAGCATTCAATGGACTAGACGGAACCTCAAGATACAAACATTAGAAGAGGTACCAACAGACACTATAGAAAAGAAACAACCGTTCTGGTAGGGGCGTATTAGACGAATGAACGAAGAGAGGTTTGCCGCAGAATTTTAAACGAGAGGAAGGAAAATATCAAGAAACATACGGCAAGATGGAACCAAAAGGTCACTATGTACATTATATATGTTGGTTTTTATCACTAATAGCTTCAGTATTTCTAATTAAAACAATTTGGTGTAACACTAGTTGCTGTAAGGAACTTTCTCCATCTAAAAGACATTGAGATATACATCTAAAATATCGAGCGACCCTCGTATGTACAAGTTGTTACTAGAATCAGCTTGTCTCAAGAATTTTAAACTGTTTTTGAAAGTTTCCAAAGCCAAAATGGAAATTCCAAGAATTTTTTTTTTGTTGGTGTAGATCATCAATGAGATCACAGGGCGTATGTCGTTACATAAGTTGCACAATTCCCAATCAGAAGCTACGTCTGCTTTACAGCACTGAAATCACTTGCAACTATTTTGCGGCTAAAATTAATTAGGATCCGAGGAAACGATTCCGTTTGCTCAACTATTCGCATTGCTAACATTGTTGTAAAAAGGGAACTTCTGTGCGGCTTTGGAATTAATGCTAATTCCTGTCTATGAAATCACAGCTTCCTCGTCTAGAAACTGCATCAATCAGATTTCCAGGTTGTGCAGCAAATTAATACAACGTTCCAACAGATTTACAAACATTCCACTGTCTCAAATTTCCAGTAGGGAATCGAGTGTCTTTCAAGATACATACCTTTACTGAGATCAAAATTGCCATATCAGCTTGCCTCTTAATAATTTTTCAGATTCGAGACAGTCCTCACAAACGAAAAATATCGATAATAGTCAATAACAACTTTAATAGAGAAACGCCGCCTATCTCAACACATATTTGGCAAACTTCAAAAATTACGTACTAGTGGTGCAGCCTCTCTGCATAATAATGTTGATAATTGTGCCGGACAAAATAATATCGGCACGATGAAAATATAAAAGCTTTCAATAACTAACTACTATACCGTGAGGAACTACATCCACATTATTTTGAGGGTTTACAAGATTTCGAAATCGAAAATTATACTCAACTTCGTAATATCCAAATTTTATTGCAAAAGCACTCTAGTCTATTATGGTCATCCTTACGGGCGATAAATATATGTAATACTTATTTTCATTTCTGTAACGAAATATGCATCATCGTCTAATCTCGAAAGTGGTTTTTTTAGTTCGCTAGCCGCTTAAAGACCTTGTTACAGGTTACAGCTGAAAACTGATCACTGCATATAGCAAATCTGAAAAGTGCATACAGCTAACTTCAGTGGAACATGGGCGGGGTTTTACTCTGAAACCGTAGATGTTTAGGTATAAATGTTAGTTCAGTAGCGACGTAGAAGCTGATTACTATTGTTTGTTAGGCGCCACTGCGCTGCTTGCTCCAGCGTGAAGCTGTTTACGACTCACTTTACCTTTATTTGCCTATATCACCTGTATCCGCGTCTGCATTGTTGTCTTATAATGCATAAAATGCATAGAATGTAGAAGGTAACCTACGGACTTCAGCAGAAAATCTGGGCTCGGAAGGTTTGGCCAGGCGTTAGAATTCAGCCAGCGTTGAAAAGTAACCAAAGCCACCGGAAAGATTCACGGTGATGCGTGAATCAGGTCTACTAAAAGTCGATATTAGTCCGACGGTATGGCAATTAACGACAACCGGAACCCCAAAGGTTTAAGCACATTTACATTATTTTTGGCCGTTCTAGAACGAGAACATGCCACCGACTAAACTCGGAAGAATGAATCGGATCGACCTACCCTAGAACCTGGTGAACTAAATAAAGGGTACCAAGTGGTCTGATCTGGCACGCTAATCTCTGGATACTTGAGACAACTAATCACTAAGCGCTTCAAAGAAAGCAAACAAAAACAAATGAAACCCGAAGAGAGTAATGAGTATCATGTAATGATAATAAATTAGCACTTTTAGATGATAACAAATGGGATATAAAACCATATGTAAATATAGGTATTTCACAAGTACGCTGTAAAACATTTAAATGTATAAAGAGCTTAACATACAAAACAAAAATATTACAGACCATACCTAAATAATGCTAAAATGCTTTTATGGCGGCCTCAAGTGTAAACCTTATTTAATAATTACCGTAATTCTATCACAGACCACTGACATATACATCGTAAGGAATCCAAAAATTAACACGATAATGAAGTAATGCTATTTCTATATACGTGTAATTTAGAATACGTGAATTCACTTAGTGATTAAATTTTACAGCTTCCCAAAATCAAAGTGATTCCTTTACAGAAGGCGAGGGCCAATCTATCCAGGTACCTGTACATTTTCTCTCACGCTCAATCGAAATTATTTTAATTCTGAGACAGCAAAGCAGCATCCAAGTTATGTTATTAGAATTAATTAGTTTTTAGCTGGTTTGGGCAACAGTGTAAAAGTTAGTTTTAGCTAATAAACTACTCAATTTTAAGTTCACAACAAAATTAAATATGCGTCTCAGCACCGGAATTACTTCTTGAGCACTTAATTAATTAATTAAAAGAGGATTGTATATTCCAAAAATGTGAATGATTAAACGTGGGTGGTAATTAATGATGGTGACAATGTGAGGTGACGTCTCGATTTATACACACATGCCACATACAAGCGCATGGTTGTACTGCATTTACATCAAACTACATACTATTCTAATCGCCGTCGAGTACGGGCCAATTCTATAGCAAGAAACCTCGAACTGGGCTACATTCGGTCACAGCCTTGCCGTATGTAAAGCCCGGCAAGATTGCGTTACCAAAATCCCTCTAACGAAAGAGTCCTCGACGCTGAGAGAGTTGATTCCACCTTAGAATCGGCAAAATGCCTTTCGTGACTCTTCGTAATAATACCCAACGGTAGCTACGCAGGTTAAAACGGTTTTAAGACTCCGTCATAAAAGGAGGCTAACGTAAAGCTTGCAACTACAGTTTGCTCGCAAACGCGACACATGGTTCAATGTGATGTGAAAGCAGATAAAACCACCAAAAAATCCGTTTCTGGTACCAGACAGCAAAAGCTTCCTACGAGAGACGTCTTCAGTTCAGCACAGACATCTCACTCTTCAAACTCGCAGTGATCATCCTAAAAAGGCCCAAAAATCTCTCACAATAACATGCCTTGACGCCGCAAAAGAATTCTTTTCAACAAACGAAGGACGTATCATTGGTTGCAAACCTACCAGGCCAAATATTTCCCAATATTGACATTTTAATGGTCTCAACACTATCGACGTTTTAATTATCCCGTAACAACCAAAGTGTCTTTACGACCGTAAAATTACTTTCACCAGCTATACGTAAGCCACTTCGGCCACAAACTGTATATGCGATGTGATTGATGTCTGTCAATCTTTCCTTAACCCAGAAGTAACTAGCCCGCGACTCACGGCAGCGGAGCGAGTCGGTTGTAAAAACGTCCACTCCAAGAGCAGCCTCCCTACTCGAGAACCAGCACAGGACTAAATAGCTCCGATTGAGAGGTGAAGGAAATGTTGCCCCCTTTTAACGTTTTAAGATCAGCGGCGTGCACTTGAAATTGCACGTGGGTGAAAACGAACGTAACCTCCCTAATAAATTCAAGAAAACTAGTTCTTTAAACTGTTGGAAGAAATTACATTTAACTCGCCAACATTTTTAAATTCAAATATTAGAGCAGCGGTAATTTTAAGAAAAAGTACAAGATAGTATGCATGGAAATACGGAAGCTGTAATTACATATATACCAGTGGGAAAAGAACGTGAATAGCAAAGTAAGTACTCCTGCTGGTAATTTTGTTGTTGGTGGTGATAAGTGATAACATTTAACTTATTCTTCATTTATTGAGACCGGAAAAGACTATATACATTAAATATACGTCGATTAAGCGACATTGTGCAACTAATTATTTTTTTCTCTGTTTTTAACTGTTGCTTTTGGACATGAATGTGCCAAAAAAGGTGATAACGGTAAATTTGGGAATTTTACTTATTAAGTTACTGGCCCTAGCCATGGACTACATGAAATTATTTTAATAAAAAGTAGAGAGCCACCAGAAGACATAGACGAGTGCGCAAGATCTGCTTCCCTATCCTGTGTAAAATTGTTAAATATACCCAAAAGAAGATGAAAATTACTCAATTTACAGGACAATCCTCTAGAAATTCTCCGTTAACTTCCCTCTGTGGAGCTTAATATAATTATGTTTAAATATATTGTGATCCTCTAACTGAGGGTTTAATAATTAATTATGACTATCTCAATAGGGTTCTAATTATTATCTCAAGTTATATAATTTGCCCGGCTTATATTTTTTATTCCAATCTTTATAATTAATAAAATGACTATCTATAGGGTTAGGTTGCTACATTCACAATTAAACTGCTACTTTGCTATTAATAATTATCTAAAGTTCGGTTAAACATTTATTTGTACGCACTCTGTATGCTGCGATTTCACTAATGGGAATTTTCAAGCGCGGTATCTCTAACTGATGGGAATGGCATATTCCAAGATAGTTCCCTGGTCTTTGACAGCACATTAACAGTTTCGAATTTTAATTAAACTGTTAATTCCACGCAGTAAACGCTATTGCTATGCAATAAAAATTGAATGTAAGTACACCGCGTCACGAAACAAAACACATCTAGGGACGCAACTAACGGAAGTTAAGCTCAAAACTGACGCCAACCGAACACAATCCGAATTTTTTTAGCTGGGAAATCTGACCTTTAGATGGCTTCTAAGATGATCTTGGTGTACCTGCAGCCTCGCTGAAGGTCCCACGATGTTCTGGACAGGTTGTAGCCGCCTGCTGCTAGCAAAGCACCAAATCTACACTCGTTTGCAACTCGATGCCGGCTGCACTTGGATTACCTTTTGGATAGCTTTCACTGAAGCTGTTGCGTTATTATAGGGCTATGGTGCTCCACATGTACACTGCTCGTTTATGCACTCTGTACACGCACTATAAAACTAACTGTCCCTTCGTAGAATCACTCTGAAATACTTTGATTTGAACTGGAACAAATTATGCCTCGTATCTACCTGTTGCGGAAGCTCAATACCAAGAAAAACTTCCACAAATCACCCTGGGCACACTCTCTCAATAAAAACACAACTTCCTGGTAAACTTGGGTCTTTAATGACACATATATATCATTTATTGGGAAGCTTAGCAAAATACAACCAACGCTCTTGAAGAAGCTGCCCTAATTTGCTTGTTTACAGTTTTGTTTAGTTGCGTGAAATGCCAAGCCTACTTTGTTTTTAATTTGTTTTTACACAAAAATAATGCTATTCTAAACACATCATACTATGGAATTATTTACAAGGCCTACGCTATTTTATAACAAATCTTTAAATTATCACATCTTCTGGACATTTTTACGCTAAATATCTGTTTTGTTGGTTATGTTATAAATTACTAATAATTATTGTTTTATAGATAAGACTACTAAAATGTGATCATAGCAATAAATATGTCAATTGGAATTTCTTTCCACCTTCGTTATTCGCAAAGCGGTTATGCAATTGTGTCTTCACTTCTTGGATACTAGCAGTCGGTCGCGGCTGCTTTGATAATGAGAAAGCATTTTACTAAGGTATATATTTATTCGCTTAGTCTTTGCGTTTTTATTACATTTACATAAATAAAAGAATTTTGCATTCTACAGAAACTTTAGCATTATTCTTTCCTTCTAATATTCTGAAATTATAATACACAATGCTAAAATTAAGTTTTATTGCACACATTCCTCAACCTTAGTAATAGTACCTACTCTACAGCTAATTTTATTATTTAGATTTACCAGTACAGATATAGAAGTATTTACAACTAATATTTTTGCTTTGCGACGTCCTTGACTTTTAGTACTTTACTTGAAAACTAACCCTGATCAATATCCGGTTGCTACCATGCACACCTACGATTGTTAGACAACGAATATAAATAACCCTCATCCAGAACGCCATCTATTACAGTTTCAGTCTTGGCAGAATAGAAATTTTTCGCCGAAATGAATATGGTATCATCAATCTTAATTTGCAAGTCGCTACATTCTATAACGCATTGTTTAGAGTCCAACAATACCTGTTTAATATCCATTTGCACCGGTTAGCAGTCTCAACTTTAGCAATTTCCCAAAACTTTACTTCCCTAATTGTCTTGCAGTTCCAGCTAGTTTCCCTGCATTTGTACTAAGCATTGTATACACGACGATTGCCAGAGCTTTTGTAAACAACAAAGTTCATTCAGCTTATGTCAGATGAATAAGTCCAAGTTTGTCTCTCCTCATGTGCAGTCTTGTCTAACAACAGCTCATTTATTAAAGTAGACCAAGTACTGCGTCGGTGGTCTATTTTATAACTGTAAATGGCATGAAACACTTTCCACGCGCAACTAAGCAAATTTGAAGCGTCCATTAATTATAATTAACTTTCATTACTGCTCCAGTTGGGCAAATTAATTTGTAAAACTCGGATCATACCGTTCGCCGACTATCCGACTATCTGAAACGAATATTCCGTGCCAAGGTATGACAAGGAATAAATCCCTATATAGATTGTAGGAGTTTCACTACACATCAGCCTTGAAATCGCAGATGAGCCTCCATTTGCTGCTCCGAAGGCTGTCACGACCCTTGCATTCCGCAACTGAAAGTCTTTCATTTGCCGACGATTTCCATTTAATTGTTACAGCTTTTATCCGTTTATTTTGCACCGAATTTTTCGACTGCCTCCCTCTGATCATCAGCTTGTCCATCTTCTGCACCAACAAGTCAGCTTCAACTTTTAGTTTTGTTTGTGTGATTGTAGTTGCATCTACACTGCCACTCCATTTGAATTCGCTCTTTTAAATGATTGACAGCAGTGGCGGCTTGCTATAAGGGAGCCATGGCTTTACCATAACAAAGAAGAATTCAAGATTTTTTTATTTTGAAAGAAACATTGTTTTCTACATATTTTCATGATTCTTCTCATTGTAAAACTTACAAAGCACTAGTAATTCTATTCGTGATATAAACTGTATAATAAGCGCTTGCTTGCTTTCAAGAAAGCATTGACGCCAGATCGGAGCGGCTCAGCTTTTCCACAGTTTAAAACTACATCGGGGGGAGAGCCGCGAAGAATGTAGGTCCAAATATACGCTGTTTAGGCTTAACTTGGAGCCACCTCAGCGTAGGCTCTCTCCGCAGCAGCAGTCTGTCACAACCGGCTGCGATAGCGCGCGTGTCGAGTTTCTGAGTACTAAATGCTTACAACTTTCGCACGTAGTGCGACCTGAGGAAGAAACGCTGCACATATGCCTCAATATATAAAGCTGTGTGTAATTCCAACAGAAGAGACGTTAGGGTTTTTACAAACAATTATAATTACTTTAAAAACTATGCTATTTTATTATACTCATAATTTCCTGGTAAATTGTAGCACATTTTGAATTAATATACATTATTCACGCATGCATCTATGTATCTCAAACAATAGATATGCAATTTTTTCATGATTTGTACACTTATACTAAAAATTAAAGATAGTTGATTCAGTTCGTAATCTAAAGTATGTAAAATTGTCGCCTGTGAGGTGGAAAATGCATTTTACTTTCGATTGGCTTCATCAAAATTCTCCACGAGCCGCCACTGATTGACGATAGTGACTTTCTCCATCTTTTCAGCTTTGTTCCCATTTACAAGGTAGCATGGAATTGTGTTCTGTAATGATAGAATTTTAAGAAATTCTTGTCTATATTACAAGGACAGATTCCTGAGAACAAAACTAATTCATTTCTTGTCTGAAAAGGTGCTTCAATGGAAGAGGCGTTCCTAATTGTATTTCTTAGGAACTAACGCATTTGTGAAAGTATATCAGCTTGAAGGATCGATATGCAATTATCCATTACACTTTAATACTGAAAAGTGGGTCTACTTTTGTGAATTCTGTATTTCTTCAAAATTGAAAAATTGTTCCAATAAAACAATAGTTTCGGTTTTCAGCAATATAATACGATATATGTATAAGGCGAGGTTGAAAACAAATACGATTGTGTGTCGTTACTGCGCTGACTTTCATTAGTAAACAATAGGCTTGACCAGCGTGCTCGGTATTGATTACTAGTACAGGATAATCAATCATAGTATTTACGGGAAAGTTGATGAGATTAGCCCTGGAATACTCTGCATTCACGCTCTTGGCCAGCCTGGAATTTATGATCAAGGCAGCCTATTTTTTAGCGTTGAATTTGTTGCCAGAATGTGCTTGCACATTATTGGATTTTTATTGACAAATTTACAACGTCCTTCACTTGACTTTCTAAAAGTTCGTCGTTCCAAGCCTTTCGGGGTGACACAGATCAGGGGCAGCTCACCACTTCCTTAGGATAGTTAAAAAATGCAGCAGCTGAACTATACACCCTTCGCGTGAAATTGTAAAAATGTCGACCCCTTGAAGTTATCTAGGGCATTATTGATCAAGACCACTGTTTATTGTACATAAATATTTTCTCAATCGTCACATACGGAAAGTCGCAAATGGAATGCTTGTCGTAACATTTGACACATAAACTGTTCGTATGCAGTTAAGGACTGCAGATTCATCTGTAGTTATACTTAGGGTGCAAGCTAAAGTAATTGTCGTGCATATTTGTCTATGTTTGGCTATTACTGGACGAAGTTGTTACATCTAGGCACGCGAACTACCAACCAAATACCTCACACATCAGTTGTTGCGAATGTAGCTTAATCCTATTAAAATTATGCCTGCAGCAACTCCTAACTGAACCCGCGGTGGATTTTCGTCTTGTAGTTCTAAAGTGCTGTAAATTTGTTATCTTAGTTGGTAAAAATTAGAGAAGACGTCAATAAGAAACTTTTTTTTTTAAATAAAATAGGTGAATTCGTTATACTTGTGCTTCTACTTCTTCTTCTCTTATTTTATTAGGTTAGCTGTTGTTCTCTAGTTCCCGGTTTACAGCGATTTTTGTCCTATGTGGGTCTTTCTTATGCTTTTTCCTCAAGTTGAAGTATCTCGTGCCACCATTATCATATTTATTAGCTTCCTTCTATAGTTACTTGAAAAATTAACTCTCCAATCGGTTTGATTACGGATCATTTCCTAATGTTTTCATTTCCTACTTATTTGTTATATATTATATGTACATAAGCATATTACGGAAACGTTATCTTCGTAGCTTTTTATACGAAGACTGTAACAGGGCAGTTTGTAGTCTCTTCGCACCAAAAGAGTAACAGTCGGTTAGGAGCCCCACCGTTGGGAGACAAATTGTAACAAGGTGTTTCCTACGCCGCTAAATTGTTAATAATCTTTTGCCCTCTTTTGTTGTCGACTAGCTCAATAGCAATAGAATCTTTATTAGTTCGTTTATCTCAGTCATGGTTAAAGAAAGCCTATATTGAAATGAACCCAGCAACTGACCTGAACTTGTGCTAAGCTTAAAAAGTTGGCTTCCAAGATGTACTAAAAATTGTAGCGGGTAGCTACATTACCCTGCATTTATAAGCATATTAAAATTATTTATTTTAGCTGAATATTACTGTTGTAACTATGGTTTTCACTAAGATATAGTTACAATGAGGTGTAGGAGGTGCATGCCATGGATCGATTCTACATAGACATGCTACTAGTCCACGGCGTAGACACCACACCGCGGGCACATTTGATACTAATGTTAAATTACTCCCAGACAGCTTCTTCAAACGTCGTCTTTGTGCTGACCGCATACTGCACATCGCCAGGCTCGCTTACGTCCCTTAACACACTCTGCGTTAGAAAATCACCCACCTATCTAGACCTGATCTCCTCAACCTTGGCCCGGCTATGGCTTCGCCATTGCGTCACTGATGCTGCCGCTTTTTTATTGGCGTCCTAGTCACCAAATCGCCATACTGCAATGCCTTCACTTGTGCCCGCGAACGAAACCACTTTACTCGGTCAACAGTTCAAGCCAATTTCGCTGTTGGAAAGTTATTCAGAGTTTATTATAATATTAGTGAACTCGAAACGACAATCGCGAGTCAAACTGACTTTTAGCTATTAACTACGAGCTTGGGCGACTGAGTGGACAAATGCCCAGTTTAGCGGGACATGGGTTCAAATCAGGCCACGGTCAAGATATTTTCTCGAAGCGGCGGTGTCGAAAATTTATCAGAATATGAGAAAATAAGTCTTGTGTATAACACAGTGATGTAAATTAATAAATTCTAAACCTAGCTTTATGCCAGTAAATAAGGTCTAAAAAGCGTATACGTACTATTGAGCGATCGTATATAAATATAATTAACGCACACCACATACCATGACTAAATCGTTAGCAGACAGCTGTTTCAGTGCCTCATTTATGCTAATAGTCCACGGCGCAGACACCACAGAGCAGACGCTCTTACACTAACGTTAAATCACGTTCAGACAGCTGCTTCAAACGCCGCCTTTATGCTAACCACACATTCTCAGGCGTGGTGCACGCACTTACGTCTTTTAGCACGTTATGATTCATTTGATCTCGGCCTCTATGGCTATTTACAGTATAAAATTACACACTTAGACTTGAGCTTTTGTAGCTCGGCCAGGCCCTGGCACCAAATCGCCAAACTGCAATGTCTGCAGGACTTCTACACCTCTGCTTAGCTAACCGGCTGCTATTATAACATCCGTAGTTCTCCAAGAATTGTAGAAATTTCGCTTAGGGCTAGCGCTGGGTCCAGCTTCAAGACGAGATCGCGCGGCGTTCACTTGTGCCCGCGAACAAAACCAATTTACCCAGCCAGCGCAAGCCAGCTTCTCTCTTGAGCTCCCAATTAACACTGACGCTTTCCGCAACCTGGCATGCACACATGTATTAGTACGAGATACCTTGGTGCGATCTTAAAATTTCTAATGGAGGACTGAACCTAATTAGTAATTACCTTCATCTACTAGCCAACAATGAACCACATAAATATACAGAATTCGGATGTACATTGAAACAAATTAACTAGCCGCTATTTTAAAGGTAGCATACGTTTTTTAAATATAAAAAATACTTTTGTGATGCTAAAATGAAAAAAAATTAGATAAAAGCGATGATACAATTTACATAAGATGAAGCAAAAGCTTCCTTGTCACGAGTTGAAGACCTACAACACCCTGTTCGACTACAGCTAAAAGCAGTTTTTGCAGTCCAGTAGTGTCTACATACCTAAAGCAGTAGCAATCGCGCTGCACAATAAAGATACAAAGCTTTGCACAGCCCTAACAATTTGAAACATAAAAAAGGTAAATAAAATCGTTTTAATCGCAAAAACTCTTACCTGAAAGTCTTGTTTAATTGTAACGACTGTTATCAAATCTCATTTGTGTCAAATAGTAGTGTAAAATGAGAACCCACAAATCCTAGTCAAAATAAGTACGCTGGCTAGTTTTATTTAATTAAACAACAGATTGGCGCATTAAGAGGAAATTAGGTAATATTTCTTAGTTAACAGATTTATAAACTTTATATACCCTATAAAATTAAATTCATCACTTAGATAATATTATGTAATTTAATTATAGGTGCAAGACATTGAGTCCCATTAAATACAATTGCAATCTTAAAACAAATGGGGCAGTTGCGTAATTAAGTGGCGCTCATCATAGAGGCCGACTCTACTCATTACACTGCAAAAAATCTTTGATTATGCGTACAGGGATATGCCAGGCGACATCAAGAAACTCAAAAATCGACACACTTGCCAAGAAAAGCTAAACTAGTTTATAAAGCAGTTAACTAATATGCTGATTATACTAAACTGTGGTGCTAAATTACCAGATCTGTTTTATAAATTGATATTCTCGACTACATAATTAGCAATACTCCAACTTATGATTACATTTTTCCGTTGTAGTTGGTGATTTGTGTAGTGTTCTTGTTCTTGGAAAATTAAATTGGCATTTCTGATGCACCATCTCAATTTTGAAGCAGTTATAAAACATGGAGACGGACTTTGCACTCTGGGAAATATTACCTGAACGACAAGCATTGTGTCTATTTATATGTTTTTATTCAAATTAATTAGTTCGTGTTTATAAATTATCCAGCAGTGAAAATATTCCAGAGGTGGAGAAATCCAGGAGATCCTATTCAATACAAAATTGGGGAGCCCGCATAATTTGCTAGCAGATGCGATCGTTTTGATGTGCTCGGTCTAACAATATGCAAATTTATGACCATGCGGGTATGATAAGGCCCCAATTGACAATGCCGTTTCACTCGATATCAATTACAGATAAAACCTACATTAGTGCTTTGCAGCTCGATTGAGGTTTCATGCACATTTGAATGAAACCGACTTTTATTCAGGCAACCATTACTGCAGTTTCACCTATATAGTTAATGTTGAATTAAGATTATCGACCAATCGAATCCAGTATTCATCGTAACCCTTCCCAACCTAAGCAACTTGCTGGCCATTTACTAAGTTTCAGGACCGCTGCCGCTCAATCAATAAGCAGTGTCAAAGAAGGTCCTTTTGGGACAACTTGGCAACTTCCAGGTCTGTTGCCACCTGCCACGTGGAGGAGGTGCAACACTACAAACGGTCCCGAAGGCCGCGATTATGTGGACGGCAAAAAATTAATTCCTTTCGAATATTGACCCTCCCGGGGATCGTTGGCCAGACCCTCTCCCACATCGAGTTCGCGTGCCTCGCAGATTACGTAGTCGACAACAAATTAAGGTTGTTCAAATTTCGTTGGGCTTGAATTAACAGCTGTTTGGAGCAGGACTTCCCGGTTGAGGGGTTGGACTAATATTTGTCCCAAGCAGCAGCTCTTGCGGTTTTCTGATCATTGGCAGGTGAACCGTTTAAAGATAATAATACAGGCTGTGCAAAAAAAGTTCAAACCGTATTATTACTACTCTCAAATGTATTATACTCAAATTTACCCTATATGATAACGTGGCAACATACATAAAGTATTCTAATTGTAACATCCTCCCACTTTTGATTGATGGATAAACTTTTACATAAATCAAACTAACAATTGGATTGGAATTTTCTGTTCGAGATACACTTTGAAATCACACTACGAATTGCCTTTCTTTCCGTCCCAATTCAGAATTTCGTAACTTCACCAATAGGAGAATTCCACAAAATATTTATCTAAAGTTTTCCGCATTCTTGCTTTGTGCGATCTTGATCTTCACTCTGAGAATCCTATCGTAATTGTCAATCAACATCTTCATACAAGCACCAGTTTAAAACCTTAAAATAATTGAACACGCTACATACTAGGTGTCTTCTTCACCTGTAGTAAGAAATTATTATGTTTATTATTCTGCTCTTCTTTTCCTTCCGTCCTCTTGCACTTGGAATTTAAATCTTGTCATATATTTTTTTTTAATTTTAATAACGGTTTCGTATTGATCTTCATTCTTAATCCAACTCAATGCAGTTGCTGCGTCGCTCCAGAAAAACACGAGGATTTCTTAAGCTTTTTCCCACTGTCATAGTTAAACGTCTTCCAATGCAACAACTCAAAAGTTTCAAAGGCACGCAATGCAATAATAACTTGGAGCAGAGCATTGTATAACAATTAAAACCAACTGTATCAAACACTCGATTTGTCACCGACAAAATATTTATTTCTGTGACTCTTTGTTTCAAATTCAAATATCACAAGTCCAGTACTGCTGTAGGCTCACTTGTCACTCTGACTTCACCTTCATCTTTCGTACTTGTCTTCTTGAGTATACTCCCACCCTCTTAGGTCAAAATTTGCTTCCTTCATTAGTTCTCGTGCTTCTTAAATAAATTTTCAAGTCCATCGTATTCTCCAGTTATTCAACTCGGGTGAAGCCTTTTTCAAAGGGCAAGTGACATCATCCAAAGGGAATAGACTGCATGTGACTGTAAACACAACTATTCTCTTACGCAAACTTTCACTTTTTTCCATCTTCAATCTTTCACACGTCACGATCATTCTTCCCTCTTAACCTTGTTAGTACCGAAGCAATTAACTCGACAAAATTTGGTCTTTTCATCATTTAATAATGGAAACCCTTTACTTCAGGCGGATGCATCGAAGACTGGCCAGCACTTGGTGGTTGAATTTTTCTTGAAAACCTCTTTGTGGAGTAAACAATGTAGAAATTTCCCTAATTCTTCACTCGACAAGACCGACTCTTTCACATAGCCACCTGCTTGTTACTCTTGAAACATGTCAAATTCTTTCAGTTGTATTTGTGTGTTGCTGTCGATAGTTTTTTCGGGAATTGCCTTGTTATTATTATACTCTTGATTCACGGCAGATTTACTTTATGCCGACCTTCAGAATTAATTTCAACTGTTGTTCTAATTGCAACACAGCTACATTCTGAATACAGTTATATTAGGTATGCAGAGTTGTTGTATTGTCCTCAAGAGCGTCTACAAGCTACGGCAGATAGAAAAACAGTCAAATGATGAAACTTTACAGTTTTATTGTTGCCACTAAGCTTTTAAAAAGCTAATTTTATTCATTTTTTCCACTTCGTCTAGTTCTGAAATATAATCTGAGAAGTTGGTTTACGAAACGCAACATGTCCTCAAACTTCAAAATTTTAGCTAGAGGTAATATAACAATGTTCCATCTCGCACAACTCTGGCTAGGCTCACTGTCCAGGCTAACTCAAATCCTAGGAAATTATATGATCGTGAGTGCGTATTAGCAAAAATTGCTCTTATAGCTACTAAAAGCAACATGGGCACCAGCTGCCATTTAGCCACAACCATAAATGCAATCTAACTAGCAGTCCAAGCTAACTCCACCGACCTACTTAATCTCAAAAACCAGCAAGTGTCAGTAGATCGCATGAAATAAAATACCTTCCAGAAATAAAACTTACTTAGCGAGACTTAAATAACTGTAATAGCCTTAGGGTACAGCAAAATGGATTAAATAAAGAATAGAAGCCTTCGATGACGTTTTAAATTAAAAATAATGCACATATAAGCCGTTCACGACCTTTTTGGGACAGAGTTGGCTATGATTTTTTCTTTTCATGTTGGACTAACTGATTCGATGATGTAGCGGGTGCAACTTTTTTTTTCTGTCAGTGTCTGTTCGACAGTTTCTTGCCACCACATTGCCAGATTTATTATTTTAATATTCGTAAGAAAATAAATGATTTATCAAATGTGTAAAAATAATTTTAATTTCCGTCAAAGGAAAAGTGAAAATGCCCAAAATAGTTTTGTTACAACAAAGAATTATCATTAAACGATGCTACTTCCAATTTAAAAAGGACAGACCAAATTTAAAAGAACGCGAGTCAATGTGGAGACTAGAGAACATCTGGCAACAATGTACCTATTCAGAAAATATAACCTTAAACTGAAAACAACCTAACCTAACACAACAGTGTCAATTTCCATGAGGGAGTTTAGTTGCAACAGAGGTTCTGCCAACAAAATTACTAGATGGTCATAGCCTCACCTGACCCAAAAAGATCGTGAACGGCTTATAATTATGATGCTGGGTTCGAAATATATAAAATAATCCAGAAGGTTAATGTTATAATAAGTACACAGTTACGACGCGGTCGTAAAATAATGAAAAGTCAAAAGTTATTATTATATTTATCAAGTATTAATAAAAATAGTGTTCTCAATGCAAAATCAAGACGTGAAATAGTATGCGGGTTATATAAACAAATAAAAGAATTGAATTAGGGATCCGCCTGAATCCGACAAAGGAAGAGAACCCTAATGAAAGCAGTAAAGGCTACGTCGTTTATCGTAATTCGCGGACGCAACGTCGATCGCAAAGGCCTTTGGATAACAACTGCATTCATAAGTACCGGGTGGCCAATTAAGAAGGGCACTCGGCCCTATCTCAAAAAGTAATTGTCGTAAAGACTTGGGGTAAAAAAATTTATGACTAAAGCGGCCAAGAGAAAATGCTGGAAATTATTTTTAAGTTTCTAGAATGGCCGCCAAGGGGCGTAATCGCATTTTTGAATTTTAAATCCCGTTTTTTGAGAAATATTTTTATATTACAGATAGCTAAAATGGACACCATTTTAAATCTGCGATAAATTCGATTCTTTTTTGTTAAATGCTTTTTGCTTTATCTCTTAAGGGAAAGTGGTGGGGGGTGTCCGAACATTTTCGGAAAGAAATGTATATAACTTCAAAATGGCTGAACGGATTTTGTCAAACTTGGAGTCGTTGAAAAGGGCTTTTCTTAGGCTATCAACGCTGCCCTGAGCGGATTGATTTAGATTGCTTGTTGTCGCCGCTAAAGGGCGTTTTGCGACAACACTACAAATGAAATGGATTTTCTCAAAAAAATTAAATGCAACGATATCACTTTTATTGCAACAAAAGATAGCCAAATAAGGGTCTAACACGCTAGTGAAAACCGCATTTCGATATTTGTTTCCTAACCTAAAATATCAGTAAAGGAAATTAAAACTCGAAATAATGTCGCATCTGTGGGAATATTTTCAGTATACCTGCCATTATTAAATCCTAATTATCGTTCTTTTAGCAAAATATATATAAATTAACTGTTAAAATGCGAACATTATATTTGAAATGTCAATAATAATTAATACTCATTCAATATAATTGAATATTGCCTTTCTGTCTACATGAAAAACTTTGACAGTTGGATGGCGCCTATCAGGATACTCCATCGCATAGATTCTAACAGAAACAGTTGCGTTTTCATTGTTTTGAAAATAAACACGAAACATATCAATCACTTCTACAGGTGGAAAAGGCATTTTTTACAAATAAGGCCACCAAAATGCACTATATATAGCTGCAATCTTAATATGATTGACACTTAAACACCACCATTATAATTTTTGCTATTTTGTTTTCCAAAGCACACTTGCATTTTAAAAATTTCGAATTTCATGTTGACAGAAGGCCAATATTCAATCATATTGAATGAGTATTCATTATTATAGACCTTTTAAATATAATGTTCGTATTTTAACAGTTAATTTATATATATTTTGCTAAAAGAACGATAATTAGAATTTAATAATGGCAGGTATACTGAAAATATTCCCAAAGATGCGACATTATTTCGAGTTTTAACTTCCTTTACTGATATTTTAGGTTAGGAAACAAATATCGAAATGCGGTTTTCACTAGCGTGTTAGACCCTTATTTGGCTATCTTTTGTTGCAATAAAAGTGATATCGTTGCATTTAATTTTTTTTGAGAAAATCCATTTCATTTGTAGTGTTGTCGCAAAACGCCCTCTAGCGGCAACACAAGCAATCTAAATCAATCCGCTCAAGGTAGCATTGATAGCCTAAGAAAAGCCCTTTTCAACGACTCCAAGTTTGACAAAATCCGTTCAGCCATTTTGAAGTTATTGACATATCTTTCCGAAAATGTTCGGACACCCCCCACCACTTTCCCTTAAGAGATAGAGCAAAAAGCATTTAACAAAAAAGAATCGAGTTTATCTCAGCTTTAAAACGGTGTCCATTTTAGCTATCTGTAATATAAGAATATTTCTCAAAAAACGTGATTTAAAATTCAAGAATGCGATTACGCTCCCTGGTGGCCATTCTAGAAACTTAAAAATAATTTCCAGCATTTTCTCTTGCCCACTTTAGTCATAAATTTTTTTGCCCCAAGTCTTTACGACAATTACTTTTCGAGATAGGGCCGAGTGCCCTTCTTAATTGGCCACCCATAAATTCAACGCTTAGACAAAACACATATCTTCGCTCAACTCCATGGGCGATAAGCTCGAAGTGCCCCGTATACTACCTTCGTAAACAATGGTAGAAGTAGAATGATCCAAAATTAATTAAAATTACAAATAAGCTAATCACGTGCGGTAAAGGTCATTGACTATAAACAACTGAATTAAAAACTTAACGCTTGAAAATATTAAACACATGTTAACGAGCTATTGCTGCTACTCTTTTAAAATTTCTCTTAACGAGAAAATGTCTTCTGTGAATTCTAAGCTCCAGATGGTTGGACTGAAACGCGCATTGAAGTTTTCACAAGTTTTATCGTTAGGGTACACCATCGTCATGTGAAGATAGGGCGGTAAAACAAAGAAAACTTGACCCTGCGTTATCCTAGAACTGCAAACAGTTACGCAGTGGCTTTAGATACATCTCAAGGCAGGCGGTCACTCCAGGTACAAAAGATACATACGAAATATGCATCTATCGCCCAGATAACGAATTGATCGGCATGCAAACGCATTATTCTCCTGTGAAGTCACGGGAAGAAAAATATTGATACACGTACCTGCAGGTGACAATGGGTCAGTAGAGAAATGCGAGCTAATAACGAAAACTATGCACGCCGCTCAGAAAAATGAGGATTTACTCTTAGTTTGACGTAAATACGCCATAATTGTTGTACCGCAACCAAGGATAGCGACTGCTTAGAAAATTTTTCTTTGCCTTAAGCCCCCGGTTGCGAGTCGCTTTCTAACAACACCGTAAGGCAAGTGTCAAAATTATTGAAAAACTGGAAAGAAGCCAGCACATTCAAATTAAACATGGAACGACGACCCAATTAAGAATCGGAAGCTTTACAAAAGTTTACCAAAGTAAGAATAAGCAACCTGCTCCACACACAGGCGCTTAAAATGACCTAATTCAAAGGAACAGCATCTTAATTTTTTAGAGAGAAAAATCAACCAAAAAGACCGTTTATGACGGCTTTAAAAAGAGTGATTGTATAAAAGCAAAGAAACCATTTGGACTGTTATAACGATCTAGAACTAAAGTAGTGTTGTTATTTTTTCGTTGCATGCAACAACTCCATCTTAAAACAGCCCAGTATTCTAGGCTAGAATACTGATTTTTAAGCGAAATCTGTCTACCATTTGACATTCGAAAAGTTGAGATGGGACTATGTAGGCATAGCAGAATCGGTCTCCCCGAAGAGTACATAACTTTATAGAAAAGGTTTGGGCAAGTGCAGCAGTTAGGCAAAAACTAACTTTTAAATACATTCGAACTAAAAGTAAATCGCTCTGAAACATGAATATTTATCACAAAGGCAATTAATCGCAGCCAGAAGTATGTCAACGTCAATTTACAGATTCATTATCAAAGAAACCTAACCGCTTATCAAAATGAATTGGAAATAATGATAAGGTCAAATTACAGGAGATTGAATTACAGAATGGAATTTTTACAGATAAAGGAAATGCAATAAACAAACAACTTAAAGAAAGCTTTGTCGACAAGTAACGCATGTAAAAATCATCTTCTTTGGTATTTCGAAGTTCCTGAGAGTGTACCAAGGGTTCATGCATCCCAAAAGAAATATATTTACTTAAATAATTTAGAAATTAAAACTGTATTAAGATATTTTATTCTGCAAATTCGCTAATAGCCCTAGCTGAAGTAGTAAACAACTTTAACGATTTAAAAGATAACCTATGTAACCGAGGCATTGATCGAAACTATATTGCTAATTAAGTGTAAGAAAGGATGGAGGCAAACCAAAAATATTTCTTCTGCTTTTTATCTATTTCCCTTTCTTTTCAATCTCATTAGTATTCATATTACCATTCGATCAATTTGGGATATTGAATGATCTCATTCTCTTCCTTTTTGTCATATTGACTGTTTAGTAAGTTGAATTGAATATCGTTCTTTTTAAAACCATTTCAAAAGCCCTATTTGCTTTCAATAAAATTGTAAAATCCCCTCTCTGTTAAAACCGTAGTTCCAATACTTCTCGCTAGATAACATCATCTGCCTAGCTAATTCTAGAAAGCTAAGTCTACTACCCTCAATTATTAAATACTACCAAAGTTACGTCATACGAGTACTAAAGTACAGAGCAATTGCAAGGTTTACCTACAAAGGATAATATACCGTAAATCAAACATGGCAATAATTTAGATAATATCGAAAAGTAATTTATACATATTTACATTACCTTAATAAAACATTAGGAAACAAATTGTCATCCAAATGGATTGACAAAAACAGGTCGACACCTACCTTATCGATGAAAGTAACATGTGCACTTTCAGATTAGTATCTTACATGTACTGCTTTAGAAATTTGAACAGGAAAAAATTATAGGTGGTCTAAATAGTGACGTGTTGTGATTGTCAGATTCTAGTTTTTTTCTGTATCAATAAAAAACTTCCCAATGCTCTAGCTATCGATTTTCAGAATTTTCAAGCTTATTTTTTTCGCATAATACATTTACATAAATTATATCGTATTAAGTATTATCAACTTATAATTAAAACATTGACTTGTATTACCACCGCGTGTTTAAATTTAATGATAACTCTGCTTGAAAATCGACCGCAGTTAGATACAATTATACAATTATGAGACGAGACTACGGCTCACTGTGTTCACAATTTGATCGATGTCATTTTTTATGTCTGTTTTAGTCACTCTCCTCACAATCTCTTCGAATAATTTAAAATTTGAATAGCGCACTTGCATACGTGTTTAGAATATTGCTATTGATTTAGATCTCAATTTCTTCTTTCTTTTGCTATATTTTGATTATAGTATGTACGAGTATAACGTAAATATATCGTGTCTCAAAACGTATAGAGTTTACCATATTTTAAGAATTTTAAATTAGAAAAATATTTGAACGTGAACCGAAGTTATATATAGTATGGAATAGTTCATAATTGATGAATGCAACTATGCCACTTAAACTCAAATGCCAAATGAAGATATCTAAGTGTAAACATTGATCCATTCATAAATTAGGAACTATTAAAGAAAAGTAAGAAAAGTACTAAAAATGGGCACGTGGAACGTGAAGGGTATAACAGGGAAAGGAAAGGAGTTAGTAGAAGGGATGGAAAAGCAGCAATTACAATATTTAGGTATAACGGAAACGAAAAAGAAGGGTCAGGGTTTAATGAGAATAGCAAAAGGATACTGGTTTCTCCGGCCGGCAGTCGAACAAACCGAAAGAGGAAGTGAAGGAGTGGGTCAGATAATACGACCGGAAAAAATAGAAAATATAGTAAGGAAAAAATTCGTAAACGCAAAGTTGTTAACAGTAGGCGTAAAAATAGAGCCAACAGCATGGATAATAATAGTGGCATATGGACCAAATGCGAACGCGGCTAAGGAAGAAAATGATATATTCTGGAAGAACTTACAAAAAGAAATAGACGGACCAAATATCATCATAATGAGCGACTTGAATGGAAGGGCAGGAAAAGATAACAAAGGCATAGAAACGATCTAGTAATAACAACACAATGATATCCACAAATACACACGAGAAGTTCGCTCAAGACTAGAAAAGTCAATCATAGTTTATAGTAGGAAAAGAAGACAGGAGCCGAATAAAAGATGTAATCGTGAAAAAAGGACCGGAAATTGGCAGCGACCATTACCTAGTGAGGATGGACATGAAAATAGAAAGAGGTGCACCAAAAGAAAAGAGAAAAAAAGTAATAAAGGAAAGCATTAGAAGTTATTGACTGAAAGAAGAATAAGTAACAAAAGTAATTAATACAGATATAAGGAAAACAGCTTAGTGGAGAGAGGAAATAAAAGAAAAACTAAGATAAGTGAAAAATATTTGGAAGATATACCTACAGACTAAGACCAGGCAAGACTACGAAAAGTACAAAAACAAAAGAAAGAAGGTAAAAAGGGCAAAACAAGAAGAATTGGTGAAATTCGGAAACACAATGAGAGACAACTTCAATGAAAATCAAAAGTTAATTTACAATACACTAAAACAATTAAGGAAAAAACGGACCAGCACATTAAAAAACATTAGATATAAACAAGGAGAATTACTTACAAAAGAAGAGGGCATAATCAAAATATGGATGCAACATTTCAAGGAGGTGTAAGGAAACAACGGCGAAGAAGAAGAAAATGAAGGCAACAGCCAAAACGAACAAAGCACCGCAACGACGAACGACGATGTAGGCATCGAGTATATAACTAAAACGGAATTGGAGAAGGCAATACAAAAGATAAAACTAGAAAAGGCAGCAGGAAAAGATGGGATATCACCGGAAATGGTAAAATACATATGAGAGTCAGGAATGAAAAATATACTAAGCCTGATGAACAACATGGGAAAAACAAAGAGAGCCCCAAAAGATTGGCAGACGGGTGTAATAGTGCCACTGTATAAAAAAGGTGATATAATATAATGTGACAACTACAGAGGAATCAGTATACTAAGCATACTGGGCAAAATATGGGCCTGAATATGGGAAACAAGATTAAGAGAAAAACTAGAAAACTTTTTAGAAGACAGTCAATGCGGTTTTAGAAAGGGAAGATGAGTACAGGATAACTTTCATACTGCGGAAAATCAGCGAAAAGAATTATTTTGTTTATCGGCTCTATGATGGTATGTTATAAACGATAACTGTGAATAGGACTTAATAGATATCTCGAAAACGGCGGTAGATAATCTAATAGTCGCATATAATGTTTGAAAATGGAGTAAAATTACGTATTCAAATAAATATATAAATTGCCCCATTTAAAGAAATACAAGTTTTATTCATATATCATAAAGGTGGCATTCAATTGTTTTGTTTTCCTTCTTCTTGTTTTCGTGGATTAAGTCGTTTGCCGTTATTGTTACCTCTAACCTATTTCAGAGTTATTCAATTGGTTTTCTAATATGCTATTTCAAACATAACTATGTATTTATCCAGTTGTTTATTATCATCGCATAATACAAATTCTTAGATCTTTCGCAATTCCCCGTCGTATAAGTTTATTAAGTTCCGGCCATTTTATGCTGCTATGGTTTTTCTTTGATTTTGGTTTTCTTCTTTTCTTCATGAATAACTCATCTAATTTTACTATTCGTAGTTTTAGCTTTTGCTGCTACTGTTACCTTGAGCTTATCGTATCCTGGACCTTGTCAGTGATTCTGTTTGTTGATATATTTCTTAGATATTTAGAAGTGTCTTCCTTTTGAGTCTTTGGTTAGTATTCTTCTTCTAAATAGCACATCAGAGTAGAGAACGTGGTTCTGAAAACTATACAACTGAAGTGGAACTGGGCTGGCAAGAACCGCCGATGACAAGTGGAGGAAAAGAAAACCATGAATTGGGAAGAGGAGCACCGGTCGGCTAAAGACACGATGGATAGATAATAGATAAAAAATCCCAGGAACTAAATGAATGACTGAAGGTAAGAGCCGACGGAACACCTATGTCCAACAGTGGCAGGGCCGGCATCTTTGTGTTTTGCCGTGTGTTGCTCTTGCCTCTAAAGAGAATAAACAGTAGAAATTTCAAAATTATTGCAAAAAAATGGTTTTAATGCTAAATAGTCCTAAATATTTCATACAATAAAGCTCCATAAGAAGATGATCTACTGGCCAAAATAATCAAAGAAGCGTAAGAAACAGTTACACCAAGAAACAACAAACCACACCTGAAAACTGAAATAACGTAACAATAGTGATTTTGCACAAAAAAGACTGCTTATCACTTTTAAAAAACCATAGTGGACTAAGCTTTTTGTCACAATTATACAAACGGTTTATGGGGATAATCACAAACAGATAGTCCAGTCAAATGGTGTTCAAAAAGGGCGAATAGTGCCAAGTTTTGATGGAGTTTTGATATTTGGTTTCTATATGTTTTTTGGGTCACTGTACGCGAACATCAGGTTTACCAACAAAAATTTTGACCAGAAACCCATTTTTTAAGCAAAAACTGTGTAAAAAAACGATTATTTTTAATTTTTCTAAAGTTACCCGAAAGCTATCCATTTTTTGTAAATGTTGAACCTATATGAAATGAAAGAAGATAAAATTTCTTACATTATATGTTCTTGAGGTTTTTTTCTCCCTGTAACGTTTTGGAGTTTTGATATTTTTTTCTATATGTTTTTTGGGTAATTGTACGCGAATATCAGGTTTGCCAACATTTCATTTATAAAGATTCATTTCATATACCATTTTTGATTTACGAAAAATGGATAGTTTTCGAGTTACTTTGAAATAAACTGGGATAATTTACTTTTTTTTTTGCTTTTAACACCTAACTTCGTGGCGCTCTCCCGGCTGAACGATTGATGGAAAAAAACCTCTGGTACATAAAATGTAGGAAATTTTATCCTCATTCATTTTGTCTAGGTTTAACGAAATTGCATAGTTCTCGAGTAATTTTAGAAAAACTTAAAAAAAACGGTTTTTACACCGTTTTTTGCTTAAAAAACGTGTTTCGGGTCAAAATTCTTGAAGCAAAATCAACTATCAGACTACATGAAAACAGGAAATTGGAAAAGAGGAAATAAAATCACCCAAGCTTTTACCCTGGCCCTGGAAGGAGTTTTGAAGAATCTGGAATGGAGAAAAGTAGGAATAACATCAACGGTGTAAGAGTCAACCGCCTTAGGTTTGCCGACGATATAGTTCTGGTTGCATTTAACAAAAATCTAACAAAAATGCTAATACAACTAAAAGAAAACTAAAAACTCATATTAGTACGAAAATAATAAGCCCCAAGATAGACAAATAACAACCAATGGAATGGAGATAGTAATTATCAAATAATATGTATATCCTAGACAAAAAACAAGAATAGAACAGGCATTCAAAGACATAGAAATAGAACGAAGTGGAAGACTAGGAAGGCTTGCGTTTGGCCAACTGACATATATCCTCAAAAATAGGAAAATTCCCCAATACATCAAAACAAACGTTTTTGACCAATGCTGACATATAGTGCACAGACATGAACCTTCACCAAAACATATAGTAAATAAGTTGCAAGTAACCCAAAGGACGATGGAGAGACCTATGATAGGAATATCTTTAAGAGACAGAAAGCAATATGATTGTACCTATCAGACAAAAAACAAAGGTAACTTACATCATCACATATACTTTACTGGGCATATAGCCGGTATAGAAGATTACCGATGGAATACTAAGATCTTGCGATTGAGACTATGGTTCGGAAGAAGAAGAGGGAAGTCAAACACAAGGTGGCAAGACGAAAGACAAAGAGTGGCAGGATTGAGATATATGAGAAATGTACAAGATAGAGGGAGTCTTATGATCAATACTGGGCGCAACAAGGCTTATGAAAAGAAGATGCGATACTCAGATATCAGCACAGGTAAGTATATAAGATCAAGTGCACAAACCACCAGACGAATTTACGCATTAGTGGACTAATAATACTTGGAACGGTACACTGCAAGTATTGTAACTGACTGTAGAAGAGTACAGCAACAGCGTATAGCGTTGTCAATTATTTTGTTTGCTTGTTTGTTATTGACAAGATCTATACATGCATTTTGTCTGTTGTCACCCGATGTTCGGTGTGTTGCTCACTTTGTTTCGTGTGTTGCTCGAGCTCGCAAGCAACACAACTGATGCCGGGCCTGAACAGTGGGTCGAAATAGGCTGATAGTCACAATGATAGTGAAGTGGTGTTAAGCATTGTTGTACAGTTTGCCTAGGCAATTCTTGTAAATCGTTTGTTTATTGTAGCATATTTATTCCATGTATGTGTTTTCGTGATGACTTACAGCTATTTTCATTGCAATTTTTCTACTTCGATTAACTTCTTAGCTTTTCGAGGCCATAAATTTCATATTTATAATTAGTTTACATTTTTTCAGTTTGACAGGTTACCCTTTCTTTTTATTCTTGTTTGGTATATTTAGTTAGGTGTTTTTAAATAGGTGTTCTATAATATTTTGCAACATTGCAACGTTTTTATTTAGTAGTTAATTATAAATATTGTGTTTCTCGCTGTATTCTTCTAGGTTTGATAGATAATCTATCAATTTCTACAAGTAGTTTTGTTTTTATGGGAGCTTGTAGCCGGCTGATAAAGCGTTTGCGTTTGCAGTCGACAGGTAGTGGGTTCGAACCCCACACCCTGACATCAGTTATACCTTACGCTCTCCGGCCATCGTACCAACACCTTTGGTGCCCTTCAGAAGGTCATTCTTACTATAACTGGGTTAGGCTAGTCACCTACTCATCTCACGGACGAAGACGACGTATAAAACCGTACCTACTCAGTATAGTAGTAATCGGCTCTCAGCCTGTACTAAGGGGAAAAAGAAGAGAAGAAGAGAGGTGTTTAATTTTTATAGTGTTGCAGAATCTTTTACTTTTTTCATACTCGGTTATTGTGTTCAGTTTAGTTGTTTTCAATACCATACAGTATCAAGTTTCTTCTAACGTTTTCTTTTTTTGGTATCTCTATACGTTGATATACCGCGTTTAATTGATTCTGTGATTTTTTTTCTTTTTTCTATATTCTATTATTTAAATTGTTTGTAATGCTGTGTTGCTGTTGTTTTTCGTATAATAAAGACTTTTTATTTTTATTATCGTAAAACTATCATTTAGTTTGTTTTCCAGTTCATAACATATTTTCTTTTCTCGTGGCAAGTTATTGTCTTTTGGCAGAAACTTTTATATTAATGCTTATCCCTTTCTAGGTTGGAATAGTTCGTTGTATATCTACGATTTAATTCAATGAAAATATTTTTTCTGTAAAGTTAAAAGCTGATTTCATTTGGTATTTGTGTTTGTTCTATATTTATTCTTGTGACTTGTGCAACGTCCTTAAGCTCAATGTTTCATGCATTGGATATTAAAATATTTAGGAGTTGTGCTTAAAGTAGTTTAAATTTGTATTTAGTTGTTATTTGTAAATGTGTTTTTGTATGATCGAGTTTTGAAAATATAATTTTTTTTTCATTCTTGTGTATTATTCTTCAGATTGATTTCAGAAACCTGAGTGTTTCGCTCAGTACTGTCTATAATTAATTGTTGCTTTAACTTGACTATTTTTATGGTTTACTTAGGAAATATCTATTAGGGCTTTCCAACTGCTGTTTTTCTGTAGAATTTCTTTCCGACATTACAGTGATGAATTTTCTAAGTAGGTGCCCAACCAAACTAAAACTTGTGGAAAGCCACAAATACAGCTTTACTAAAATCACATCATAGAACGGTGGAGGACTGTACGAAGCCGCGACGCCCACTCTTGCAGAAACAATCAGATAGCTAGTTCGATTTAACATATTCGGGTATCTAGGCTGAAAATCAATTCAATAGTCTGCTTGGGAAACCCGTTGTGACCGTTGAAAAAGCATTCAAGTTTTAGAGTAAATAATAACGCCAACGCGAGCGCCAGAAGCAGAAGAATGATACTCCGGCATTAAAATGTGGCACTCCCTGAAACTAGACGAATGTCCCAGCCTAATGTATTGTTTAGAATTTGAAACTGTCACCGGGCTGTGTGTACCCTCCCTGCCACCAAATGTTTGCATAAATCGAAAATACTCTAAATCGCAAGCCCATACTGCACTGCCAGCCTCTTATTAAATCCCTAATTAAAAGTTGAAATAGCGCAGGCCCATTCTTTAGTGCAATCCTCGGTAATTCATGAAATTCCCTGTTTATGCCAAACTTGACGTCTTATTTATTGGCTTGTTAGATTTCTTGAACTTGTCTGCATAAGTCTTTTCAGCAGACGCATCTGGGACATCATAAAAATTCAGGATGGCACACATACATACACACATCGCCTGAAAGCCAACGAAAGGATAATCGAGTTTTGAAAAAGAACTTTGAGCGTAGGGCTAAACGAGGGCGGCAACTTTTTCAGCAAACGAAATTAGCCGAGTTTAGAAAACCTATTTTAGTTAAAGTTGTTACGGAAGTTAATGCGCTTTTCAGACATCTAGCGGCCACTTACGGACTTAAAATGCTGTTATGGTTAATTATTTACTTTAACTTATCCAGTTGCGACTCACTTTTAGATTTTAATTGAGTTTGAGAAACGTCCATAAAATTTGGAAAATGTAAAACTTCAGGAAGCCACAAATAAAAATTGTAATTGAACCGCTATTTAATCAATAAATGGGGAAAGTTAATTTTATTGATGGACCCCTTGTGGCTGCATGAAGAATTGTATACAAAAGCACGTGTCAATTTTCGACAAGTCATCGTAGTCTGATTCTGTTCGATATGCTGCCTTGCTTTCGTTATAAAAATGTGCAGTTGTGCGTGATAATTTAATTTATGTAGAATATCAACCTGGATGTAACATGTATATTTTAAAAATTGTTAATGTAACCCTTCAATTTCAATGATAAGCTTCAATTTTCTCAATATATGCTTTATGTACATTTCAAATTTTAAATTGCCTCACCCATCTTGGGTATTTTGGATGACGCTGGTTCTCCCTTTTTTGTATCAGATAGCTGTAAATTGGAATGTAAAATTTATCTTGTCAGGTCGTTCAAGCAAATCTAAATATAAAATTGTTGAGAAACTTTTTCAAGTTTGCCTTGCAAATTTTGGAAACTAATAAACATAAATTGGTTGAAGTGGAGAGAGTGAAACATTCGGCTTATGAAATTGTTGTATGAGCTAGGTATTCTATTACATTAGAAAACCATGGACATTTATATAAATCTAGCAAAATAATAGAGACTCCGTGACAATTAACTTCTGATTTTTAACACAACTTTTATTTCTGCCTTGAAATAAAAGAGGTACTTCCTTTCTTATCCTGATCTTGTTGTGGTTTCAAAATAAGAGGAAGACACGGTAAGAAACTTCTGAGTCACCAACGATCAACGGCTCTGAATATCAAAAATCAAGAATTCGTATTAAGAAATCTTGATTCCTAATACATCTTGAAACGTAATAGATATAGCTTATTTTGTAGAAAAAGATGTCTTTCTCGTCCGCCTTGAAACAGAATAGATACTTCTTATCTTCTCTTGATCTTATCGTGATTTCAAAACAGGGTAGATAGAAGGCAAAACACTTTTGAATTGTCAATAATCACCGGCCATGAATATCAAGAATCAATCATTCTTAGCAAGAGATCTTGATTCTTAACACGTATTTGTATTCTGGCTTGAAATAAAATAGATACTTTCTAGCTAAATTTTAAAATAGTATCAAGACAATTTAAGAAACTTCTGAGTCACCAATGATCAACGGCCCTGAATATCAAAAACTAAGAACTCGTGGTAATAAATCTTGATTATTGACTCATATTCTTTGTCTGCCTTAAAATGGAATAGATATTTCTTGTCTTGTCTTGATCTTATAGTAATTTCAAAACAAGATCTATTCGAGCAAAGAAACTTCTGAGTCATCCGTTATCCCCGTAACTGAATATCAAGAATCAATAATTCCTAGCAATAAATCGTGAATCTTAGCACATCTTTTTTCTGCCTTGGAATAAAATAAATAGTTTCTAGCTTGTGCTGATGGTGTTGCGATTTCAAAATAAGATCAAGACAAGTTAAGAAACTTCTGGGTCACCACTGATCAACAGTCTTGCATATCAAAAGCTAAGAATTCGTGGACATAAATCCTAATTATTGATACATTTCGTTGCCTGCCTTGAAATGGAATAAATATTTCTGCCTCGTCGAAATCTCATCTATACAAGGCAAGGAACTTCTGACTCATCAATTATCGCCGAACTTGCATATCAAGAATCAGTAATTCTTATCAAGAAATTTTGATTCTTAACACGTCCTTGTTTTCTGCCTTGAGATGAAATAGTGCAATGGATGCTCTCTTTGAAGTGGGTTTTAATTAATATTGTATTGTAAGTTAGAGCAAAATCCACATGCACAATTCACTGATTTAATATTTTGCTGTGATCGAACTTTGCCTGTTATCAATTTATTAGGCTGGTTAAAAATGTGTGCTGTACTTATTTACTGCCCAAAATAAATGGTTATATGCCTTTTTAATATTTAATTTACCTGCAATTAAATAAAACGCTAGCTCAAGTAGAACAACAAGCTTCTTAACACAGGTGGGTTCCTAGTTGATTGAGAAATTACAAATTTTCTGATACGGTTCTGTTCACCGCATTTAGTTCAAATGTACGGCAGCTAAATGTTTGCAATACGGTCAAAAAAACTACAAAATGGTTCGCGGGTGCAAGTCTGCGTTGTTGACGTCAAACAACAGTGAAATCATGAACACTCGAAAAGGCATTTATACAAATTTTCGCGCTTTAGCGGTAATTATCAGCTTTTGTTTCAGGCACTAATTTATATCGTGACGTCAGAAGGGATGGCGACTCGAGCTCGCAATTGTTTTTACCTTCGCATAACCTTAAATTTGGAAAACTGCTTATTTTTCGAACTGCGCCTTCGCTGTGCCCGTGGAAATGCTCGAATCTTCTTCAGTAAGGCCTCCTCTCATATTCACGTCGAAATCCGACCGCTCACTGTTATATTTTAGGTAAATTTTAGCTACCTCAATACTGCGGCTTCCGATGAGCTCGGAGATGAGTACCTGGGGTGTATCTGGCCCTGGAACGGCTTTCGTCGCTGTTGAAACTGCCTGTAGCACTCCTGCAGTCCTGTCCTATGTATCGCTGTGCAGAAGCCTGGCTCTGGATCCTTATTTTGGTTGCAAGTAGTTGTCGAAATCTCGAACTGGAACGGCTGCTGGATCCTCGGAGAGGCACAATTTTTATTTTTGGTGGCGGAAACTTTCGCAAACGATATCATAAATTATGAAAAGTGCACAACACAATGGTACACTTTTTATTTTGAAAAATGCTCATTTATTTAGTAAAAATTGTAATTAACGTGGTGCACAATTCTAACACTGTCAATCCTAATTTATTTAATTCGTTCTCCCCCGTTCTTAAAACAAAATAGAAACTATTGCTATAGTTACAATATAAACGGAAATAAGTTTTGGTTAATTTAAATACATTCTAGAAAAAAGTTTGATAACATAGTTTTAAATTTTCAAATTTCTTACAAACTAAATTTATTATCTGCCTCTTATATTTAAAAATCGTCTCTTTGCGCCACTCACAAACACGTTTTATTATTTGCTCTGCGTTTATACTTACGTTAAATGCTTGCTTCTCAATTGCTTTCTTCATATCCTGTTGCCTGCTTTTCTAATTGCTTTCTCATGTCCACCTGCCTGTTTTTTCAGATTGCTCTTTCGCAATGTCTTGTTATCTTATTCTGGCTTCTTTACCTTTTTAGAATCCTCACCAATTTCACTGACTAGTTTTATTGAGTTCTGCGCTTCTTTTACTTGCACATTAAACATTTTTTGTGACTATTAATTTCTTTCGGTTCGGCTATTTATTATGCACAAACCTATTATATAATTTATCTGATAGTCAACTTCCACCCCTGTGAAAAAAAAGCTTGCCTTTTGCGTTCCTTACTTAATTAATTACTTTATTATAACTGGCATCTCTTTACCAATGCATTTGTTATTTGAGATTTAAGTTTAGCATTGCATTTATATAAAACACCTCAACTATGTGCTTATTGAAACGTTCATTAATTTGCACTGCTAGCGAGTCGTGGGCCTAAGACCATTACAATAGATACTTCCTGTCTTGTCGTGATTTGAAAATAGTACCAAGAGAATGTAGAAAACTTCTGAGCCACGAATGATCAACGGCCTTGAATATCAAAAACTAAGAATTCGAGGTAATAAATCTTGACTATTAATACATCTTTCTTGTCTGCCTTGAAGCAGAACAGATATTTCTTGTCTCATCTTGATCAGATCTTATCCTGATTTCAAAACAAAATGAATACAAGGCAAGAAACTCTGACTCATCAATCACCAGTACTAAATATCAAGAATCAATAGTTCTTAACAAGAGATCTTGATTTTTATCATGTCTTTCTTGTCGATTTTGAAATAAAATAGATACTTTCTATCTTATCAACGGCCGTGAATATAAAAAATAAAGAGTTTCTGGCAAGAGCTCTAAATTCTTAACATGTATTTCTGTTGTGCCTTTAAATTAAATAGATACGTCCTGTCTTGTCCTGATGTTGTAAGATCAAGACAAGGCAAGTAACTTCTAAATCACTAATCATCAACGACCATAAATCCCAAATTTAATCATTCGTGATAAGAAATCTTGATTATTAACACATCTTTCTTGTCTGACCTGAAACAAAAAATATACTTTTTCCCTTCTCTTGATCTTGTGCTGATTTAAAAATGAAATCAAGACAAGGCATGATACGTCTGAGTCACCAATGAGCGACAGTCTTGAATATTAAAAATCAAGAACTCCTGTTAAGAAAGCTTGATTACAAACACAGTTTTCCTGTCAGCCTTGAAACGTAATAGACATTTCTTGTCTTGTCATGATCTTATCGTGATTTCGAAACAAGATCAATACAAGGTAAAAAAGTTCTGAGTCATCAATAATCAATCACCAACCCGGAAAATCACGAATTAATAATTCTTAGCATGAGATCTTGATTCTGAACACGTATTTCTTGTCTATCTTGAAATGAAATAGATATTTTCTGCCTTGTCGTGAAGTTGTCTTTGACAAGACGAGCTAATATTTACATTCTGAGTCGTCAAGAAACACCGACCGGGAAATCAAGAATCCAGAACTCGATGGCGATGAATCTGGATTATTAACACGTCCCTCTTGTCGGTCCTGAATCACAGAGGTGGGCGACATTAAAATTTACATATGGATATTCGATATCAAAATTATATCGATATTTGTGGATATATGGATATTTGCCAATATATCGACAAATATCCTAAAAACTATCCATATATCTATGACTATCGAATCGATAAATATCGATAGTCGATATACTGACATTCGATATATCGATATTCACTTGCAGATCTCTTATATTTATCAATCTATATTTCGATAAACATCCTAAAAGTGTCGAAATATTGATGAACATCGATCGAATCGATAAATATCGATATATCCATATTCAAAATTTCGATATTCGATATATTGATATGGCAACAATATCGATATGTATCGATACATTGCCCAGCTCTAGTAATCAATAATAACCACCGGCCCTGAATAGCAACAATCAAAAATGCTTGGCAAAAAATCTGTATTCTTAATACGTCTTCCTCAAAACGAAATAGATATTCTTGTTTTGATTTTGTCGTGATTTAAGATTACGCATTAAAGTCACAAAGCTAAGTTAATTTTCGGGCAGCTGTAACTAAATTAAATTTCATTAATACTTTCACTCTCTCGCACCCACTTCTTATCTTTCCTCCCCTGTATTTCTGTAACTGTTCAATCTGTTAATAGAAACGTGTCTTGATAACTTATGCCAGTCTATTTATCCCTACGTAAGGTATACATCCGACGTCGACTATAATCTTAGTCTTTCTCTAGTTTCAAGCTCCTACCTTACAGTTACATATAACATCAAAGCATTCTGACATGTGTTCGCTGAGGGGTTTGTGTATTTGACTACAATGCATCTAACCCAGCAAGTGCATTGTCATACAGTTCTATTTGTTTTATTAAAATTAGTTTGGCCAATACTACCTATTGGATGGCCTTTTCAGTAAAACCATATGTTATGTAAACAAATATGTTATGTATTTGTTAACAATTACTATTAAAAACTAATATGAAGATCACGTTAGCTATGTTCAAGTGATCTAAGAGGTAACAGTTCGTATTTTAGAAAAAAAATCTATCCTGTTCTTACTCAGATTTATTTGGTTTTGCAATCTTCATCTTTTATTCCACAAAGCAATTAAATTTAATTACTTGTTTTGTAAAGTAATTAATAGTTTTACGAGATCTAGGCATTATAATTATTATATCAATTTATTTAAATTTCTAGTTCTAAATACAATCAAATAGATGGACAAATTGTAATATTGTATTCTACGATATAATAATAATGGTATATACTTACCCGTTTTCCGTATTACACAAAATTTAAAATGTTTTTATAGAAAATCTGGTTAAGTAGGTACATGAGATTTTGTACTTGCCATAAAAATTTTATTCATTACTATATCATATCAAAATAAACGTTAATAAATAAAATGTATTTTAATTAAAGCATCTATCAACATAAATCACAAACTTAGTGGAAAGCATAAGCAGTGTATGACAATTATTAAAATTCCTGTTTTGCAAAACCACGTCGTAATTTATATACATTGTTGGGACGACAACACCTCGGTCGTTTACTTTAATTTACCTCTAAAAATGCTTCCTTAGCTAAGAACATTTAATATTTACTGTTAATAGCACATTTTTGCTGTCTGCTAATAATGGCGTCGAGTTAGTTAGAATTTACGAAAGTCAAAACTAGGCAATAAAACTGTGTTATTCCTTTTCAAAAAGACTCAGTAAAACAAGCCTTTTCGTTTTTTTTATCGGACACTTGAAACATATAACAAATTGCTTTAATTTCCTTTCACAATAAATAAAGTATTGGATTCACCCCAAACATTCAAAAATTGAGTTTTCAACAGATCTTCACGTTTTAGAGTTCCCTGAACCCAAAAAACATGTGTTTTGCTTATTGGTCTGTCTGTCAGTCAGACCGTGTGTGTGTGTGAACAGAATGTCTCAAAAATAAAAAGAGGTTTGACGTTGAAACTTCATATACCGGGTGGCCATAAATATCTGAGATCCCGGTAGCCATGGAATTAGCTACCGATAAATGTTGGGTTAGTATTATATTTCAATTACAATAAGTATTGGTACCTATGTAATGTAATAAAATACAATAAGAGGAGGGGAATGTGCCCCGGATTCTACAATTTAGCCTACGACTCGATTAGAAAAATCTCCGGTTCTAAGTCCATTACTTATTGCAATCTGTAATAATTTTTGACACATAGTAATTTTAGTTGTGATGACATTAGTGAAATTTAGTTTAGTTGGATTCACCACTTTAATAAAGCGGTGTTGATTCCAAAGGTAATGTGATATCAGATATTTATGGCCACCCGGTATAAGTTTTGTGTACTATCTAGATGCGACAGCAAGCTTTTGAAGAAAATCGCGTTACTGTAAGTATGGTGGTTACTCAGTGTTTTTTTCTATTTTTTCAAAAACGGCATTAACGATTTTTTGAAACTTTACGTTTTTATTACATTTTTCATGTGTATTGATGTGAGATAGGTGATTTTCAAGCTGAATACCTCTAAAATGGGTTGTTTTATTTTTTTATTAACTCCTATTTTAAATATAACACCCGGTATACTATTACATTTCTGAATTCAGCTTAAAATGTTAGAGAAAATATGTCTCTTCAACTAACGCTCTATTTTGTACGGTTTTTGTAGAATTTTGTAATTTTTGAAAAATTTTTTACAAATGCTTAAAAATTAAAAATCAAGTTTTTGGCTAATTATAAGGTCACTGTAAAGGGAAGTTGTGTGAGTGTATCACACCAGATTTTTTAAACGTTATTTTCGACGGAAAACTGTCACAGTAACCTTTACCACAATTTCTACAGAGCAGTGAAGCAGGAAAAGAAAACCAGTAGACATTATAAAGACAACACACATTCCTTACAAGTAAAAGCTAAAATTGGGTAAACTATAAACATTTAAACCAAATTTTATTTAACTTTCATCTGTGAAATTATCTGGCATTAACCTAGATTCTGCGCACAAATGTGGGTAATTATTACTTACATTGAGTCGTACATTATACCAGAACTGTTTAATCACGGAGCCATTCTGTACAAGTTCTAAAGTGTCATGCAGATTTCGAAAGCTATAAACTCTGATAACAAATGTAGGCTATTGCATGATCCTTCTAGTGATTAATTGAAACTACGTCGTAATGGTTCATTGTGAACCATGCACTGAGTTTATTAAAGGATCTAGCTCGTATGAACTGTATCTATTCATTAATTTAGAATAAGTGGAACTGTTTAGATCATAAGTGATTGTACAGAACTAAAATTGCAATAAAATCAGCAGATGATTTCAATTATACTACGTGTCTACAGAGGTAGTGTATTACAGATGTGCCAGTGACAAAAAAGAGTATGAATGCGAGTTACTGGATTCTGCATTTGTTCAATTCAAAATTTATTTTAGTACGTTCTAGTTTCCAAATGTAAAGGTGTCGCAGAAATGGCAGTTTATCTGAAGCAATTTTGAATGCACATAAATAAATTTTGAACCAAAGAAGAACGGAATTCAGTAACTTGTATTTATACTCGATTATTTTTTTGTCATTTACACCTATAATATCGCTTTTCCGTGGACATATTGTATGTCAAAATACATATTATAATAAAAAAAATTTGAGCGAAAGGTAACATTTTACTTGGAATATTTCAAAAAGCGAAAATCAGAACTAAAAAACTTTTTAAATTTATTGTTTTATCGATTCTCGATATTGATTGCAACTTGCTGGAATACAATTATTTTTCGTAGACTTTCTGAATTATTGATAACCGAAATTGGTGCAAAGTTTATTTTGTTTCTTCTATACCAATACCAGTCTGCCTGTTGTCAGTATAACTCAAAAAGTATTTGTTGGAAGAAGACGATACTTTGCATGCGAATTATATGGCTTCTTGACATGAAACCGAGAAAATTTCGATAAAATATATACAGGTTAAGTGCCTTAAAACGTAACATTCTGCCTATTTTTTCTTTAAATCAAGAACTGTTACTTAGATGAAAGTAATATTTTACACATAGCTCAGGTTTTTACTCTTGACGATAAAGAGCATACTTTGGATCCAACATATATAAGTGAGCAGCTTAAAAAACTAAAATGTTATTTATTTTTGCTTTAACTGAGAAATAGTTAAAGATATAGTTTCCACATAGCTCAGGCTTTACCCTTGACGAAAATGAGAGCCAACAGGCACAAGATAAATGTTCTAAAAAATAAAACAAGGATCAACAATAAATGCGTTGTATTTAAGGCAGCCGCATCTCATCGATTGGAGGCGTCCTCGGTGGGCGAAGCAGCGAACGCCTGCTTTACTTCGGGCTACCGCGCCAATCATCGAAATCGCATCCGAAGGTTCGCAGGGGCTGAAATTCGAATCGCATTGCCGGTAATATTTTTTTATTTGAAAAATTATGTAATTTGCATTATCAGGTGTTTCCTTTTATTGTTTCACTATTATTACGAACATGAAGATATTTTTACTCCTACTTTCCTTCGAATTTTGAATTTGTTTAGTGTCACAACGTTCACTTACTCTGGAAGTTCTGAGTATAGCCCTTTACAGATTGTTTCTAATAAAATTGCTAAGTAACTAGATTTACATTTTGGTACACTGTACCTCTAATAGTTTTAATTATGGTAAAATAAAAAAACTACATCTTTTCCAAAATATTTCAGCAACAACTAAATATATCTGTCACGATATTTAGCGATTACTCAAATTTGAATAACCGAATATGCTGCTGGTCGCTTGTAAGATGTATATAATATAATAAATTAGAAATTAATTGGTAATATATATAATTCCAGGAATTGCACAAATTGTTCCATTGCAAAGGTGTCGCTACTGAATAGTTTAAAAAGCTCTGCGATTAAATACCAATAAGATCTTTTTTCAAAAACAGTAGGTATAGGTACGCTATTTAATATCCCTACATGATATGATTTGCGAGGATACTATCGTTATTGTTTATTTATGAAATTATGCAAAAAAAAACTAATAGTTTTTGCTATTTTAAATATATTTATGACATTCTGTTTAAAACGAGAAAAAATTAACTAAAAAATACCGTATCTAGGATCACGGCGTACTTCTAATATATTGCTGTATCCAAATGCAATAAGACAGAAAGCCTAAAATAGCAATACATGACAAACCTAAAAACCAAGACCACCAATGGGATGGAGAAATGGTTAGAATACCAAATTTCAGGAATAAGAAATTAAAATTGGACAAAATAGAAAAGAAGAAGATACATAATTAACAAACGAACATCTTTACAGACTACATGATCTTCTTACTCGTAGATAATACCTTATAGTCAGTATCTACCCAAAAATTCCAGAAAGGGGATATCTGGGAGAGGGAAGAAGGGTGAAATTTATCCAGACAAATGTCCACAAAAATTCCCGGAGATGTTCTATGAAGCTTTAGAACGGTGGTACCAGATTTCGGTTTCACCAGGATGCACCGTCCGGCGTGGAGAGTCCGAGAAATCTCAAAAAAAGTTTTTTTTCAAAATAGTCTACATATTTTGATCATTTTATCTACCCAAAAATGCCAGAAAGGGGATATCTGGGAGAGGAGGGGGGGGGGGTGAAATTTATACAGACACATTTTCCATGAAAATTCCCAGAAATGTTCTATGAAGCTTTGGAACGATGCTACCAGACTTTGGATTCACCAGGATGCACCGTCCATTGTGGAGAGTCCCAAAAATCCCCAAAAAGTCCAAACAATTAATACAAAGTTTGTTTTTTCAAAATAGGCTCTAAATATTTTGTGATACCATATGGTCAGTACTACCCAAAAATTCCAGGAAGGGTATATTTGGGAGAAGGGGTAGGGGGCGAAATTTATACAGACAATTTCAATGAAAATCGTACGACACTCATTAATGACCAATAGAAAAATTAGTTCACGAGCCGTAACCACGACAACAACAACATTTCTTGGAAATTTGTTGTAGGTAGACCAACCTAACTGTGGGGGTTTGTGTCGTTACGATTTTCTTACCGAATCTGCATTCGAGCATTAATTCATATCCGGAAATTATTTTTCGTGCATTCGCATTCGCGTCCCTCTCGGGCAAATTACGACGTTGTTAGAACGTAAAAACGCTTTGGAACGATGGTACCACACTTTGGTTGCCCCAGGATGCTCCGTCCGTAGTGGAGAGTCCCAAAAATCCCTAAAAAAAGTCCAAACAAATACAAAATTTGTTTTTTCAGAATAGGTTTTAAATATTTTGATCATTTTCACAGATGACGGTTCCCCATTACTCATAAATGATACCCCATATTCAGAATCTATCCAAAAATTCCAGGGATTGAGATATATGGGGGTACAAACTTTATTTTAGTGCTGAGCATATAGGGTTATAGGGTAAGAAAACTGTAGTTGTCCGAGGTCTATTGATCGCATAATAATAGTTTATGTAGAAGTGTGGAGATATTTATTTATTTATTTATTTATTTTTATGGAAAACTTACAGCTAGTATACATAAATATGTAGACTCAGCAATAACTAGTAGCCATTTTACAGTTTTCGCCTATATCGTAACTTGTGAGAGTCAAAAATTTCGTCACTTAACAAATAATAGTATATTACATACCGAGGTGGGAAGTGTTTCATTACTGTCGAGAGATTAGGTAGTTTACCGAGACGCGTAGCGTCGAGGTTAACTTTATCTCGAGACAGGGATGAAAGTTTCCACCGTGGTATGTATACTATTTTATTTGCAATCATCTAATTTTAAAAATAACTACAATTGAATTCTGAATAATAGATATCTTGATGTAGCTAATATTTTTGTTACCATGAAAACAACCCACTCAATGTTTTGTTACCATGGAAACACCCCACTCTTCAGGTATGTAATATTTTTCGGGGTATGTAATAATTTCCTGGCTAGTTTCAAGTAATCATCTAGTTCCCAGCTGTTGTCATGTCATGAAATTGACACATTACAATGTGATTGCGAATAAATTATTTTATTCGCAACCATATATGTAATGTTAACATTCCTGACCTCATTTGAGTGGGGGAAGTCGTACATTTCAGTGCGGGAAGTACATTCCCGACCGCTGAGTAGGTAGGGACACACTGGGAATCTCGTTGATCCATTCATGCGCGTCACAACCTGTCGTATCATAATATAATAATTTTTCCAATTATTACTTCCTTTTACTACTATAAAGGAAGTATTGGATTCACCCCAAAAATTCGAAATTGAGTTTTCAACAGATCTTCACGTTTCAGAGTCCCCTGATCCCAAAAAAACATATTTTTTTTATTGGTCTGTGTGTCTGTCTGTCTGTCTGTGTGTGTGTCTGTGAACAGAATATCTCAAAAACGAAAAGAGGTATGGCGTTGAAACTTCATATATAAGTTTTGTGTACTATGTAGATGAGACAGCAAGCTTTTGAAGAAAATCGCATAACCGGAAGTAGGTGTTTACTCTTGTGATTTTTCAGTTTTTTTCGATTTTTTCAAAAACGGCTCTAACGATTTTTTTAAATTTTATATTTTTCTTACATTTTTGATGTGTATTGATGTGAGATAGGTGATTTTCCAGTGGAATACTTCTAAAGTGGGTTTCTTTTGTTTTTTTTTCTATTTTTTTATTAACTCCTATTTTAAATAGAACACCCGGTATATTATTACATTTTTGAATTCACCTTAAAATTCTAGAGAAAATTTGTCTCTTCAACTAACACTCGATTTTGTACCGTTTTTGTAGAATTTGTAAGTTTTGAAAATTTTTAACAAATGGTTAAAAATTAAAAGGAAGTTGTGTGAGTGTATCACACCAGATTTTTATTTAGAATAAAGTGGTTGCGAATAAAATGGTATACAAACCTCGACAGGAAGTTTCCTTAGTCTCGAGATTGAGACGCGAAGCGTCGAAATCAGCTAACTAATCTCTCGACAGTAATGAAACACTTCCCATGTCGGGCTGTAATATACTATTGCTCCGTTT